>CM075681.1:42895135-44095135 GCA_037954025.1 Phaseolus coccineus
CCAATGAAAAATGATTTACGGAATATGATTAGTCATTATACTATGCTGGCATGCAGGATGATGACTTGACCGGAATGATGTCCGAGTAAGCGCACTGTGTGCATGAATGATTGAACAAGGTAACTTCCTCTTGGAGAGACTCCAAGTTTGGAAACACACACCTTCATAGCGATTCAGGCGTGAAGACCTCTCGCTCAGTGAAATTATGGGCATGGGTACCCTTGAATCGTAGCTTGCCAAGGGTCTGGTTTGAGTTGAGAAGGATAACTTTCCCTTTGGAAAGATTCCAAGTAGGGAAACTTGCAGATTTATTGCGATTCAGGCATGAGGACCTCCCACCCAGTGAATATTTGAGCATGGGTACCCCTAAATCGCAGCTCGCCATCATTTTGGTTTGAGTCCGAAAAGGAAGATGACCCTGTCTCAGTACAACTCTGAGCTCAGGTGTGTCAAAGGAATTTGTTTGCTATAACTGAAATTGTTTAAACCAGGGACGTCGACCTGTCTTAGTAAGACTACACGCCCTGGGAGTATATGAAAAGGGTACAGAGTAACCCACATCGGCACAGGAAATGTTTGGAATAGACTTGAGGGGAGAATCAACACCCAAGTCAGCCATCCTTACCCTCAAATTAGGCGATCACTGAAATGTGAAACCTATAAAATGTGAAGTAGGTGCAAAAGTTTATCAGACGTCTCATCGCCTTATCTAGGTTTTTTCCTTGGTTAGCCGAACAAACCCGACCAATTGTGCAACTCCTCAAGAAGTGATGAAACATACTTCTGATTGATATGCCACTGTCAAGAAGATGTGTGAGTGTCATTCATCTGAGGGTCTAGATCAACCAGGGCAACCGTTTGCTCTTGCCTCAGGGCCCTATGCTCTTGTGATTGTTCCCTGTTGGTCGACTCTACCCTCAAGCTGGCCACATAACATTCTCGTGCAACCTTTTGATCCTCGTGAACGGTTATGAGAAGATGAAATGTACTTAGAAGTGGTATAGTAATAGGATAAGGGATTTGTGATTATTCATTTGTAGATGAAGAGAAATAAAATGAGAGAGAGAAAGCGAGAAGGAAAAATATAAGTGTGATGGAACAGAGGAGGAAAAGGAAGAAAATAATGTACATATAGAAGAGAAAAGAGAGAGAAAGAAAAAAAGTGAGAATCAAGAAAGGAGTCATCCCATTTTGAATGTACCATATGCACATGTTGCATCAAGGAAGGATAAAGAATGACAGTTTGCAAGGTTTCTTAATATTCTTAAACAACTACAATTCAACATTCCTTTCACTGAAGCTTTGGAGCAGGTTCATCTGTTCATCTGGTCCTTGTATAAGAATGACAGTTTGCAAGGTTTCTTAATATTCTTAAACAACTACAAATCAACATTCCTTTCACTGAAGCTTTGGAGCAGGTTCATCTGGTCCTTGTATAAATATAGAGATGTCAGACTTTGCTTTAATGTAATGGGAGAGTGGAAAAAATCTATGTAAGAACTTCTCCTCTACATCTTTTCAACTGGTGAGACTTTGATTTGGATGTGACTTGAGCCATTCTTTTGTTTTACCTACCAATGAAAAAGGAAACAAACGCAAATAAATAGATTCAATATCACCTTCTTAGAAGCCCATTGTTCCAACCATTTCATAGGATGTAGACAGATATGTATACGGATCTTCATGGTCCATGCCAGTAAATTGATCAATGCTAATTAAACTAAGGAAAGTTGGTTTCATCTCCAAAGATTTGGTAGCACACGATATTGTAATGCTAGAAAAGTGTCTTGGTCCCTATTGCATAGTGTTCTTCTGGGTGGTGGTTATTCCTTTGCCATGTTGCGTTCTTCTTGAATTGTTTCAATGTGAGGGGTAGACATGGTTGAGAATTCTTCTCTAGCTTCTCCTTACTTTTTTTTTTTTTTCTTACTCCTAATCTTCCGAGTTGTCTTTTCATTTCTAAGATCAACTACAATTGATCTCTAGAGATTTGTCCTCTTAATAACATATATCACAAACAACTCAAGTAAGGATTAGTACAGAAAACAAATAAAAATAACTAATTATTAAAAAGAAAATAAATACAAGAAAAATTGAAAAATAAAAAATCCCCAAGTGAAATTCACTACATTAATTATTTAAAAATTCTATAAATTCTTTGTTCAATTTCCTTTTTAATTTTTTCTTAAGTATACAAAATATGCACTTTATAAGTTTCCATTACTAATTTTTAACTCTGCAGTTATATGTATTAGTTGGTCCATTGATTTATGTAATTTGAACTAACCAAACCTTTTACAGGAAATAAACATGTTTTCTATGTAGGAAAGAACTATTACTAATTGATTAAATAGGTTACTTCAAATCCACTTTGTTTAAAATTGTTAGAATGTTTTATGAAAAAACTTATGTCTAAAATTCATTGAAAATATTTCTCAAAATTAAACATATACAGAACTAAAAAGTTAAATTTGATTTTACTAATAGTAAATTTTAAAAAATAATCTTGGAAATGTAAAATTTTAAATTTAGATGCTAATAATTAATTATTATATTAACTAAATTAGATATTATTTTAGAGATTAAAAAAATTATTAATATCTAAATTTATTCTTATTATTGATGAATAGTTTCTAAATTAGTATCTAATTAGTTATAAAGGTTTTAGTAGTTAATTAGATACTAATTTAAAAATTATTTATCAATAATAGAAACTAATTTAGATATCAATAATTTTGTTAATCCCTAAAATAGTATCTAATTTAATTAATATAGTGACTAATTATTTTTTCTAAAATTAATTTTTATTTAATTATTTTTTTATAGTGTAAGGTTATATGAGTTATTTTAAATTTATTGATTTTAATTATATTAAAACTTTTATACACGCTTTCTTGAAAATTTTAAAACTTTTAAAAATTATGGTAATTGATTTATTAAATTTGAATGATTGAGATTATGATAAAAGAATTCAAAAAGTTTCATCATTTGAAAATTAAAGTTAGAAATTATTCAAATAAAATAGTTAAATGAAAATTTAATTGTCAAATCTTCAACCAGAGTATTAATGGATATTCATCTGCTCCAACTGCCACATTAATTTTAAGGACAACGTGTTTTTCACCGTATCTTTCAACAAATTTTCCCATAAATCATTTTGAAAGAAATGAACCATAGAAAAAATGAGGAAAAAATTCTCAATAAGTTGTCACCAAATTGTTGCTATAAAATTGGTGTTTTTAAAGAAATTAGGAAAGGCATTTTAATTAAAAATATTTAATAAATTTTTTTTTACATAAAACATATTTAATATTATTTTTTTAATTTTTCAAAAATAATTCTAAAATCAAAGGTACATAAAGCATAGTTGAAAGTATGAACTTTCAATATCCATTATCGAATCAATATTAAAAGTTGTTTACTACAACATTTTGATCTGCCAAAAAAAACCAACAACATTAGAGATACACTGAGTCATATTAAAGAACTTGATACCACATTCAATCACAGCTCAACAAGTTCATTTCTACACTATAAAACCTTTACTATTACTTAAATCCCAAGAAATAAAACTATATTTATATAACTTAGAATTGATATAATTTAACAAGTGTACCAAATTAGAAGTAATAATTTATTTTAAGAGACGGATATTGAACCAATAGTTATATTAAAATTTTAATGTATAACATTCACTACATATTGAAAAATGTGCAAAAGTTCAATTGAGAAGATATTGACATTGTAAAAATAAATTTGCATGAAAATTAAATGAAAATAAAGTAAATAATTAAAAGAAATTCAATTGATAAAATTTGGATTGAAGTTAATCTTTCTCACTCAATCTTTCTCACTCGTTTGAATTTTGGATGAATAATAACATATAATATTTTGACCTAATTGATATTGATGCGACAAATAGATTCATTTACATTGATTCCTCATATATAAAATTGTTAAGATCATAAACTAAACATTGATTCCTAAAACTTTATCATTAAGAAAAGATGTTATAACACAATTGGTATATTATGATTTATTCCTAGCCTTACAATATTGCAAGTACTTTCATTTAGGTCAAATTCTTAGAAATACTTCCCAATCAGATCCAAGGATCCTAATCAAGAATAAAAATTTCAGCTTTAAACATAAAATGAAAATACCAATATCAAAGAGGAACAAAAAAATCATATATAATTACCTCCAAAATACATCAGAGTTTGAATAGATTACTTCCAATCCCAAAGAAAGAAGATTAGCTACTTATAGTACTTTACATGGATCAAAATATGATTGAGAACAAGAGAAAGAAGATTCAAAATGTTGCTCCTTGACAACTACCTCCTAGGGTTTCCTTCCTTCCCTTAGTTCTACCTTATGCCATCATTTAACCTAATTGGGTTTAGGTTAAAGTGACATCTCGTTCAAGCGAGATAATAAAAACAGAAAAAAATCAACTTGTTAAAACCACCTTGCTCAAGCGAGTCCTGGACGAATATGGTCCAAAGAGCAAGTTTGCCTCTGGATCATTCTTGTTGGGCGAGTTTGAGTTAATATTGAATGTCTAGGTCTTCTCTTTTCTCACTCTTCTTTATTCATCACGTAACCATTTCTTTCATCTCTCCTTAAATTCCTAAAAATAACACAAAATTGGAATTAAATAGTTCTATTAATCTCATAATTCCAAAATATATTATTTTATTCTAACTTTTCAAATTATGTTGAGTCATAACTTAATCAAAAATTAAAATTAATAAAGGTCTAGTTTTTTTTTTGTCATAAAATTTTATTAAATAATGAGACCTATGAGTTACACCGACTACAATTATACCGACTACAATTATAATAACTACTCAGGAAGGGTTACAATTCAATTTGTTCTCGCCGGTTGACTCAGTCGTCGTTCACTTCTGTAAGGACCTATAAATTTATTTAGAATAAAAGTGATATATTTTAAATGATTTCTGAGTATGTTATTATTTAAAATAAAAAGGACATAAAAATAGAAAATCTCATAGTGGTCAGACCTCGGACGTCGCCCAAGGTCTGGGATCAGCTGGTAGAGGTCGGTCGGTTGACCATTGTACTAACCAAGTAGTCAGGTGCGATGACTTTATCGTGAGGTAATCACGTGGGCGTGCTTGAAGGGAAGAGGCACGTGAATCAAGAAGGGTAAGAGAAAGGAAGGTGTAGCTTAGAAGTCAATGAGATCGCCGTTTTTGAAGAAGGCGGCGGCCTCTGACTTCCCCCGTATGAGATCGCCGAAAAGAGCACATCGCCGAGTATTCGAGAAGACTTGGTAAGCACTTAGTATGTGGTCTAAGTAAAGAAGATGAGTGATATAGAAGATAGGTGGCATATCTGCCACCATGAGTAGTGTGAGTCGTGATACCCCAGACTTAGAGGAATGGGAGGATGAACCTTCAGCAAGGTGTGACGATGTGACATCGGTGACCAGAGTGAGGCGATGTGTCCTCGTCACACACAAGGGCGATAAGAGATCGCCAACAGGATGAGAGGAACATCGGTCATCAACCAGGATGGGAGACACATCGGTGGTCTGCCAGGGTGAGACATTGGTGGTCTGCCAGGGTGAGACATCAGTGGTCTGCCAGGGTGAGACATCAGTGGTCTGCCAGGGTGAGACATCGGTGGTCTGCCAGGGTGAGACATCGGTTGTCTGCCAGGGTGAGACATCGGTGGTCTGCCAGGGTGAGGAATCAGTCGTCCATCAGGAAGAGGAATCAGTCATCGCCGGGATGAGAGGCACATCAGTCATCGCCGGGATGAGAGGCACATCAGTCATCGCCGGGATGAGAGACACATCGTTCATCGGCGGATAATCATCGCGTGGTTAGTCATCGGTGGATGGTCATCGCGCGAGGTAGTGTCTCACACAGATAAGGTGGGACCTAGGCTCCCAGCATGAACATTCTGCATGCGCGACACATAGACATTAGGAGTGTTTCAGAATAGTTAGCATCAGAGAGTTGGTATGCGCAGAGACCCACGTGGTCATACTGTTCAAGGAAGTGTGCACGCAAGCTTTCCTGCAGAGTGGGTGGTGGCAGCGGCATTTCTGGGCAAGTTGGTTTAGATTCAAAACTCACTCCTGAGAGGCAGTGGACGTTGCTGTGGTTTGAGAGTGACTGGGTGAATTAGCTTTGGTTCCCTGTTTCTTCCCTCTCCTTCTCCATACGTTCAGACGTCCTAGCGCACCAGTTGGCTATCGGCGACTACCATAGAGCACCTGGGAGGTTCTCTGCAAGTTCTCCAAACCGGATGCTAAAACAGAGTAAGTCGTTTCTCTCTGTTCTTCGAGTCGATCCTGCACTTGAGAGGGTTGCCTCTGCATAGGCGTTGCATGCAGCTCTCTTGGCTTCAGGAATCGTCTCTGTTAACGTAGAAATGAGTGGTATAGCTAGTTTTGTGACTAAGGCTCCATGGTGCAGGTTCAGGCATCCTTGAATCTCGTTGGGTTGGAGCTCTTAGTGAAGTTTACGCTAGTCCAGGTAAGGGAAGCTAGCTTTATTTTCAAGAAAACCTTAAGCTAGAAGATTTTGATGTTGGGGCGACGAGGTCGCCGGTTTCAAATGTTATTGCATAATCCCCTGTTTTTGGACGTGATCGCCGGTTTTAATGTTGATTTTGAACTCCCCTGTTTTAGTGTCGTTTGAAACTGTTTGAGATTGAAATGTGAAATGCATGTGATATTCGAAAATTTGAACCTTGGAATGATTGTTGCTGTGATTGGAATCGTTCATTTAAGTGTTATATGATGTGATGAATGTTGTGAAATTGTTATCAAGACATAGTATTTTCAGGAAAGGAAATACCGTGTTCAGATTGGTTATGAGGTGTATTGATCTGTGAGTATCCTGTGAATGAGACGATCCTGACTCTGCTGATATAATGGAATCACATAGATGAAGTTATTCAGTTGTTGAGAGTCGAAGGAGGTTCATATGTATGGGTAAGTGGTTTGAAATATAACTACTTGACCTGTTGTATGGATTAACCCTGTCATACTAGGAGAGTGATGAGATTGAGATTGAGATTATGTTTATGCGCATAGCTGTGGGAACTTTACAGCAATGTAGTATGACAGGTGCAGGTCTCTGGATGCTAAGTTCAACGCACGAGTCTTCCGGAAGTAGTGTCAAGTGTCTATATGTGATGAGTCAGTGGAAGTCTGACGTGAGAAAGAGAAATATTGAAATTTGATAGACACTTGATGGATTATGTGAAATGAATGACACTTGAGGGAATTGTGAAATGTGTGAATATTGGATGGTTTACGTTAATATCAAGTTTCATGTTTTAAAGTTTTAAAAATATCTAGCTTACCCTGTGTTTGGTTTTTCTTAAAACTGTGATGATCGTGTGTAATTTACACGGGAGCAGGTGATGTTGTAGGTAGTAGAGCTCCGTAGTGAGTGGTTGGACAAGGAGATCGCCTGTTCTTGTGCTGTAGTTTATTTTATTTTGAAACTGGATGGTTATGTATTAAAATTCCCTAGAGAAGGGATATTATTTTGAAATACAATGTATTGATGGATGTATTTTATTATATATACATATGCTAATTTTGATATTATTGTTTTACCTTTATTTTATTATATAAATAAGAACAAGATAATTGAGGGGCGTTACAACTTCTGAGGCAGATGGTGGCTCCTCCTATCTCGCAGTGGTTCTATGCCTTCGAAGGGTGGCTCCGTTAAGATAGAGGGGGCCCTACTTTGTCTTGCATAGAAGATTGCGTGTGTCAAACTTGTGTTTACCTTGGGTGTTACCCCCTTATATAATTGTTACTAGGTTACCTGCCCCTGACATTCTCTTGCCCAAGCGTTAGCTCTAACAAATTTAGGGTTACCTTTTCGGGATACTATCGCACAGTCTTAGTGCAACTCTCGTGGCAACATTCCTTTCTTAGAGTGCAACACTCATGGCGACATTCCTTTTCTGGAGTGTGTATCTAAAGGTATGACCGCTAGGGTTATAACGTGGGTCCCAGCTCCGCAAGACCAACCTTTCTTAAGTCCCTTAATTCCTCATGTGCCTTGCATGCGTTTCTAAAAGTAATTCACTTGTGCCAAGACCAGGATGCCTCATACACACTCTGCATGCAAGGTATATCTGTGGATCAGGCTTACCTAACATAATGCTTTAGCACATGTAATTTTTGTGGACCCCTTTGCGGCCACTACCATGCCGACCTCTCACTTAGGTGCCAACGTCCGAGGTCTGGCCACTACACAAGCCCCCCAGGCTTTGCTGGAACTTGTTTCAGCGAAAAGCCTAATTGCTCGACCTGTCGACCTACGTGACACTGATGGTGACGCTGAGTGATTGGACCTGCACAGTGTCTCGAGGTGACATTTCACCATACTTTCCCTGGAGCGTACACGTGGCAATCTTAACGGCTAGGGAGCATTGTCGCTTCGTGCTTCCCCTATATGTTAAACCCTTTGCCCCATACACCCTTCACTGTTTCACTCCCTCGCATTTCATCTTTTTGAAAATCTTTGCTTCTCGAGCATTCTTCAACTTCCTCGATTCCTCATCATCTCTTCTCGCAATCACTCAAAGGTACGTTCTTTCCATCATTTATGACTTCGCTTTGCTATTGCGATGCCCTTTCATATGCTTATAACTTCTTGGGACTGTTTATGATTCTTGTTCTTTCCATTTCGTCGTACCCTATTTTTCTGTTTTGTTGCGTTCTTTGATACGCACTTGTTCTTCCTTTTTTTGAGTCTGGCCCTCCCTTTCTTTTTCTTTGTTTTAGCTTCTTCATCGCCCGATGGATCAATCTAGCTCATCCCAGTCTGGAGAAGAGTCAAACTCCTCCCAGTCCTTGGCCCTACAAATAGTCCTAGGGCTTCACGCTGACTATTATCAACTCTTGTATCCCTGGGCCCTCAGCGGACTCTTGAAGGAGGTGTCCGAGTATACCACCTCCAAGGACATAATGACCTATAGAAAACTGAGGCCATGAGCGAGCCTTGTCATCCCTCCCACATCTTCGGGAAAGAGGATGACAAATTTGTACGGGTGGTCCCCTGTGGGGTAGGCGAACCCGTGTGGTGCGACGAAGCCTCTGTGATGTGAATTCAAGAACATAAGATGAAAGGTTCTTGACATTCTTAGGAAACATCTTGAGTTGGTCATTAGAGAGGCACTTTTTCTTAGAATTGGATCAATGTTCTAAGTCAAGAACTCACCAAAACTAATGCCAAAACACAAACTCATATGGAAGTTCCAATTATTGTCAAATTGAACCGATTAAAGTGATAGGAAAAACCATAGCACCAAATAGAATTGGCATAGAAGAGAATTGAACTGAACAAAACTGAAATTAAAGGCAAGGAAACTGAATATAAGTGCTGGAAATTAAGGAACCGAACCAAAACAACAAGAACACAAGCTAAGACATGAAAATTAAAAGAGAAGGAAGGAAGGAGAAGAGAATGCTCATGAAGATGGAGGTGTGTTTGGATGATCACGCCTCTAAGAGAATGAAGGCTCCTAGATGAGTGTGCAAGCCGCCACTTGAGGTAACCATTGAACCTTCAAGATAAGACTAGTGAAGAAGATGCAAAGCTCTCCAATGCTCACTCAAAAAATTGAGTAAAGTTTCTCTAATTCAAAATTCAAATATGAAAAATACAAGGACAACACCTTAATTTATAGTGTGAAGGTGCTGAAATGCAAGCTAAATGAATTCAAAAATTCCCCCCAAATTCAAATGAAAATGGCGCCTAAACAAGTCATGAGGAAGGTGTGACTTCTTCTCTCACTTTGGCACCTCCTATTTTAACTCCTACACCTATCTACTAATGCACCCCCTCCTAATGCTCCTAACTAAAGACCTAAAGATGCTTTAACACAAGAGGTTTCTCATGTTTTCCTCTAAGCACCCTCACACAAAGAAATTACAAAAAGGGAAAATAAACGTCCCCTTGCTCCTAAAGCTTTGAACATGCTTCTTGTGAGCCTTTGAGGTTGACTTTGATCTCCATGAACGTCCTCAACCTCTTCTTCTTCGTGATGATTGGCCTCCATGTCCTCTTGAGCTTGATCTCCATCACTCTGGCTAGGAGGGCCCCTTCTGTTTCGTCTATTCTACCATCTTCAAGAGGGTCTTCCTCCGCCTCCCCTTCAGCAGCTTTGAGCGGGCGCTGCTGACTGAGATGAATGTCGCCCCCGCTAAACTCCATCCTAATGGCTGGGCCTTCGTCAGGGCCTTTGCCATTCTGTGCAACCATTTCGGGCGCTTGCCCTCCGTGGACTCCTTCCTATATTTCTTCGAGGCCAAGAGTCCAAGGAAGAACTTGTAGGCAAGCATCAATGGGGTTGCTGGAAGAGCATTGTTGACCCTCTTCCAGGAATCCTACAAGGGCTTCAAAGGGAAGTTCTTCAAAATCTACTACAGTGATCATGACCCCACCCTTCTGGACAGTTTCCCCCTCTATTGGGTGGAGAAACCTATGCTGGCAAAGCCCGGGACCCTTACAGACTTGCACCCTCAGGACCGAGAAGTATGCGAGTTCTTAACTGGCCTCAAATCAGTGTTTAGCACTGCTGAACTCATTAAGCATGAGTACCACCCCAAGACCTTAAGGGGTTACGTTGGTACTTATCTTTCTGGTGTTAATTATTATTACTTATTTTTTACTTTTGTTCCTTTACTTGTTTAGACTCTGCTGCTGATCTGATACAACCTCTAATACTCTTATGTTTTTTGGCAGGCATGGTGATCAATGCTGATCGAAGGAGGCGATTGGCTGCCCTTGGTACAAAAAAGGGTGGTGCCGGTTCTTCCCACGCCGTCCAAACTGATCCACCTGCCATCGATGATTTTGTCGTCGTCGCTCCTCTCGCTGTCGCTCCTCTTGCCGCTGCGGTCCCCACCGAAACTCCTGCCACCCAATCACAAGGCATGGCCGTGGCTGCTGAAGTCACCCCCTTTGATAATGAGGGTATTCATTCTAGCCTGGTTTCCAAGAGAAGAGGTAAAGTCGAGGCCGCCATCCCCACCACCTCTGACTCAGAGGGGGAAGAAACCCGCTCCTTGAGGGAGTGCCTGCCAAGTGCCTCCTCTCCCCCCAATGCTGATGAGCTAGAGAGCTGGGGAGAGAGTGCACCCGAGGACATGCAGCTGAGCCCTCATGTTGCCCTTGCCCCCTTCCTCCAAGGCATCCTAAAATCTACCCAAGAATTGGAGGGCTTGGAAGGCATAGAGGTGGGGCCCCTGATGGAGCAAGTGGCCGAAGACTTTGGAAAGGTGCTTGGTGGGTCCAGCCTTCTTTTCAAAAAGATGCGAAAGACCCAGCTAGATGCTAAACACAGACCCCTTGCTGCCGTGGGGGCAGATTGTTGCATAACCGGGCTCACCTTGGAGGTTGCGAAGCTGCAGAAGGCTGTCAAAGAGACCAGGGACCTCCTATTTGCTAAGTCTCAGGAGGCCCTTAGGTTATATGCAAAGAATAACGACTTCCGTATGGCTGTGGAAGACCTGAAGAGTGAGTTGATACGCAAAGATGAGGCCATAACTGAATTTAAAGAAGATCTGGCTAGGCGCGACGAGGATCTGGCATGGCGGGAGGAGGACTTGGCCCAGGGGGAGGTGGAGCTGGCCAAGTCGAGGCAAGTGATATGCCTGGTGAAGGATGAAATGGCCGAGTCCAAGATGGAAATGAGGGCGGAGATGGCTCGTAGGGAGGAGCTCCATCAGAAGACCAAAGACGAAGTCACCGATGAGGTAGCTGAAGCCTAAGGTGCTGGGTTTGGGGATGCCCTCGCCCAGGTTGCCAGCATGCACCCTGGGGTGGACCTTTCCCAAACAGACTTGAACAAGATCATTGTCAATGGCCAATTGGTGGATGCTCCCGCTGATTCTTAATCCTCCCCCTCTTCCTTTTTTGTACCATAATTCATATTGTAAATTTCTGACAGCTTAATTTAATGAACTTATTTTCTCACGCTTTGTCCTTGTCTTGTTAACTTAACCTTCATGTATGTAGCTAAACACAATTATGCAATGTTTCTTGATGACTTCTGCTGCGTAGCCTTCTTTAACAACTTGGGTGACCCTTATGTAATGAATTGTACGAGACCTCTTCTTCTTTGCTTCAATATCTATTTCTGAAGTACCCTTCAAAGTGCCAATGAACATTCTTTACCTAGACGATGTGATACTTGTTTAGGTGGGGTTCTCCATGTCATGTACTAACTTCTCCTTTGACGTATGAGTTGCGAAGGAGGACCCCCCTGGTGTGGTACTTGTGTCGACCTTGGCTGACAAGTCAGGGAAGACTTCTCTCTCGCCCTGACCTCGCTGTACAGAGTCGAGGAAAGGGACTTTCACTGTGTCGGCCTCGGCTGATAAGCCTAGGAGGACCTCATCTGGTGTTGATCTTGACTGATAAGTCAAGGAAGACTTCATCTTCGTCGACCTCGATTGATAAGCCAAGGAAGACTTTATCTCGGTCGACCTCGACTGATAAGCCAAGGAAGACTTCATCTCGGTCGACCTTGACTGATAAGCCAAGGAAGACTTCATCTATGTCGACCTTGACTGATAAGCCAAGGAGGACTTCATCTCGGTCGACCTTGACTGATAAGCCAAGAAAGACTTCATCTCGATCAACCTTGACTGATAAGCCAAGGAAGACTTCATCTATGTCGACCTTGACTGATAAGCCAAGGAGGACTTCATCTTGGTCGACTTCGACTGATGAGCCAAGGAAGACTTCATCTAAGTCGACCTTGATTGATAAGCCAAGGAGGACTTCATCTCGGTCGACCTCAATTGATAAGCCAAGGAAGACTTCATCTATGTCGACCTTGACTAATAAGCCAAGGAGGACCTTATCTCAGTCGACCACGACTGATAAGCCAAGGAAGACTTCATCTCGGTCGACCTTGACTGATTAGCCAAGGAAGACTTCATTTTGCCCTAACCTTGCTGTATAAAGACAAGGAAGAGGACTTCACTTCCCTCGACCTTGCTGTTAAAAGACGAAGAAGAGGACTTTTCTTGGAACCATACTATTTCTCCCCCTTGTTGTATCACAGTAGGAAAGGTTCACTTACTGCTCAACACAAACATGTTTTTCTTAATATTTTTCTTTTATTGGGTAACCTTGTTAAAAAAACCCGTAATGAAAAAGAGTGTCCCCTTAACTGAATAATACAATCGAATTGAATACAAAGTAATTAACTGAAATAGAATTTAAGGTTGGCACCATTCCATGCGCGAGGGATCACCCCACCTTCCAAGGTCTCGAACCTATATGCTCCATTCCCAAAGACCTCTATCACGCGGAACGGACCAGTCCAATTGGGAGATAACTTATTTTCTAGCTGGTAGGGATGAGCTTTCCACTTTACCAAGTTTGCCGCCTGGAACTACCGAGGTCTCAGCTTGGACTTGTGCTTGTATTCTATCTTTCTCTTTAAAGCTTCAGATTTGATGTGAGCCTCTTCCTAGACCTCGTCTAACAAATCCAAATTTACTCTCCTCTCCTCGCTAGATTCTTCAGCCACAAAGTTCTGAAAATGAGACAAGCTCTCCTAGATCTCTACAAGAATCATAGCGTCTGACCCATACACCAAGGTAAAGGGTGTTTCTTTGGTGGTAGACTGTGGGGTGGTGTGATATGCCCACACAATCCTGGGGACTTCGTCTGCCCAAGTCCCTTTAGCTTTTTCGAGTCTTCTCTTCAAGCCCCTGAGTAGGACCTTGTTGGCTGATTTGACCTGTCCATTAGTTTGAGGGTGCTCGACTGATGCGAACACGTGCTTTATGCCGAGCTCGGTGCACAACTTGCCCAACTACTGGCTTGCAAACTGGGTGCCATTATCTAACACCAAACGTTTCGGAATCCCAAAACGGCATACTATGTTCCTCCACATAAAGTGTTGGACTTTGTGCGCTGTGATCTATGCCACTGGTTCAGCCTCGATCAACTTGGTAAAATATTCTATGGCAACCACAAGGTACTTCATCTGTCTAACTGCTAGGGGAAATGGTCCCAGGATGTCGATTCCCCAGGTATGGAAAAGCCATGGGCTGTGAAGGGACCTCAACTCTTCCGGTGGTGCATGATGCCATTCTGCATGCTGTTGCCACTTCTTGCACCGCTGTGCATATCTTATACAATCTTCCCTCATACTTGGCCAGTATTACCCGGCTCGAACGGCCTTGGCCGACAGGGCTCGGCTGCCGATGTGACTTTTGCATATGCCTTCATGGAGCTCGATCATGATACGAGTGCACTGTGCCCCACTCACACAAGTTTGGATAGGATAGGTGTAGCCATGCCTAAATAAGTTACCATCAATCAGAGTGTAGTATACTGCATTCTTCTTTACAATCCTAGCCTCAGCTGGGACCATGGGAAGTGTTCTGTCAACCAGGTAGCATCTGTAGGGTGTCATCCAGGTTTCCCCTTCCTCAACCAAGTAAACTTACGATCATCTTTCCCCTGGCGGGCCATACGAACTTATGCGGGGTGTCTTCAACGTCTCCTGGGTTAGAGACTTGTGACTTCTCTTCCCTGTATCTGAGGCACTTATCATCTGGACGTCCATGCCACCCTCTGTGGTTGTTCGAGGTGCTCTCAAAGTTTCCTGTATGACTGTCCTCTGTCTGCCTCCCTTGCCTGAGCTGGCGAGCTTTGCTAGCAAGTCACCTCTGGCTTTCTACTCTCGGGGAGCATGTAGCAACTCAAACTCAATGAAAGTTCTTTTCAAGAGCTCTACATACTCAAGGTAAGTGGCCATCTGTGGGTCCTTGGCCTGATACTCACCTGTCACCTGCCTTGTGATCAGCAACAAATCACTTTTAGCTAGTAGGCATTATACACTCATTTCCTTTGCTAGTAGTGTCCCTGCGATCTGTAACATCCCGCCAAAATAAAACTAGACATACATGTATAATGAAAATAAAGGTACACAATTAATATTGAAGAGTACATGGTAATATATATATATATAAGTAATGAACTTACTCCTCTCATGGAGTTTAATACATAACCAGTCAAAATGCTTACAAATTTAATGAAATTCAATCAAAACTACAAGACCGGCGATCTGGTAACAGAAGGCCCCAAAACAGGCGATCTGCTACAGGACATAAAACCGGCGATCACCACCAAGAGATAAAAAAAACGGCGATCTCTTGTAACATCCCTCCAATATACATTTCGCATTTTTGCATTTTAGTAATATGAAATAATGGTAAAACGAATATATTGAAATAAACATAATTGTATATATACATACAAAGGAGTTCTCCTCGCAGGGAGTTTAGTACATAACTTAAACATAAAGAAAACAGCAAAAATACAAAACTACCGATCTCCTCACAGAAAACGGAGATCGCCTATCAGAAAATAGTAAAAGGGGCGATCGCCCAACAAGAACAGAAAACCGGCGACCACATACGGCGATCACTCACAGGGGAAATCCACTTCCTGCAACATCATCTGCTCCCGTGTAAAGTTACACGATCATCACAGGTTTAAGAAAAACAGCCACAGAAACAAAATACAGGGTAAGCTATATTTTTAAGAAAACATTTGAATCAAGAGCATACATAAGAACTTCACAACATCCACGAACCATAACAGTATCAGCCATCACTTTTCCATATTCCACAAGACTATCAGAAAATCCCATATTTCACAAATTAATCCAAGAGTATTCCAATTAACATCAGAAATCAAGTGTCTATTAATTCAATTTCTCATTTCTCACGTCAGACTTTCCACTGACTCATCACACCAGACACTTGACCACTATTCCGGAGACTCGTGCGTTGATTAGACCCAGAGATTCGCACCTGTCATACCAAAGGCTGGAAAGTGACCTCAGCCATGCGCATCACACCATCTCAATACTCTCATTATCACGGTATGACAAGGTTAATCCATACAACAGGTGGAGCTCGTTCTTTTTCACACGAGACACCCATACGCATGAACCTCCATCGACTCTCCACAACTGAGTAACTTCCTCTATGTGATTTCATTACCTCAGTAGAGTCTGGATGTCTCATTATAGGATCACCGATCAATACACCTATTACACGACCTTACACGGTATTTTCTTTCCTGAAAATACTATGCCTCGATCCACAATCACAACATTCAACACATCACATAACACTTCAATGAAACGATTTCAATCACAGCAAATCTCATACCAAGGTTCAAATTTTCGAAAACCACATTTAAAATCTCAAACACTTTTGAAACAGCATAAAACAGGGGATATTTCTATGACAGATGAAAAACCGGCGATTACAAACAAAACTGGGTTTAAAGCAAGAACAGTTTGAACACCCTGCGATCACGTTGCCCCCAACATCAAAATCATCACGCATACAGTTTTCATTAGAAGTAAGGCTAGCTTCCCTTACAACATCAAAAACACCTTGAAATTGAAGTAAAACCGGCGACCATGTCGCCCTATCTTTTCAAACATCAAATATCCAGTTATTGTTGGAAAAAGATTAGCTTCCCTTACCTGGATCAGCGTGAAATCTCACTTCAAGCTCCAAACCGCCGAACGTAAAGGATGCCTGAACTCTGCCTAAGCGTTCTAATTGGTAAAACTTGCAGAGACCCTTCTCAAATGCTCTATGGAAATTGCTGGTAATTTAACTGGTGCCTGGAATTTCTGAGTTGCAGTGCAAAGGAGAGAAAAGAGAAAGCTGAAGGTGAACTCACTCTGTCACCTTTCATACTCTCACTGCGTTTTTATACTCACTAAGAGGCGGTGTAGTCTGACACTAGGAACATAGGCCTGCCATGTAGCCATCATTACCTATTCTCTAACTAACCCTCCTGGGTGGGTTTTCCTTCCTCAAATTCAGTGCAACCTGACAGTATGGCCACGTGTCGTCTCTGCGCACATGGAGCTACTGCTCCTGCAGGACTTTCACTGCCTACATGTCGCACATGCAGCACGTTCATCCTGGAAACCAGGGCCCCACTTCATCTGCGTGAAACGCGACATCGCGCGATAACCTTTCGCCGATGACCATTCGCGCAAAGACAATCCACCGATGACCGATGTCTCTCTCTGGAAGACGACCGATGTCTCCATCCTCCTGGAGACCGACCGAGGTCTCTTCCTCCTGGAGACCGACCGAGGTCTCTTCCTCCTGGAGACCGGCCGCGGT
Organism: Phaseolus coccineus; assembly: GCA_037954025.1. Classification (NCBI taxonomy): domain Eukaryota; kingdom Viridiplantae; phylum Streptophyta; class Magnoliopsida; order Fabales; family Fabaceae; genus Phaseolus; species Phaseolus coccineus. The sequence goes on from CM075681.1 coordinate 42,912,333, forward strand.
CTCTTTCTCCTGGAGACCGACCGAGGTCTCCTCTTGGCGTCACCCGCATGCCTCTCGCGCCCAGGCAAAGCCCACATGCATCTCGCGCCCTGGCGATGCCCGTATGTCTCTCGCGCCCTGGCGATGCCCGCATGCCTCTCGCGCCCTGGCGATGCCCGCATGCCTCTCGCGCCCTGGCGATCATGTTCCAGGCGATCTCATAGCTTTCTAACTACACTTTCCTTCACTTTTATTTTAAATAAAGACATACTTAGAATTTACTTAAAATATATCACTTTTATTCCAATAAGATTTTCTAGGTCCTTACAATCTCCCTAACAACAAAAATTTTCGTCCTCGAAAATGGAATTACAAGAAAAAGAGATGGGGATAGTCGTTTCTCATGTCCTCTTCCAACTCCCAAGTTGAATCACCGGATCTCTCATCCCACACCACCTTAACCATATGGATGGTCTTATTCCTGAGCTGTTTGCTTTGGTGATCGTCTATCCTGACTGGTCTTGCTTCAAAAGACAAGTCGTCCCTGATCTGCACGTCGTCCACCTCCAACACGTGACAAGGGTCGGCGAGATATTTCCTTAACTGTGATACGTGGAAGACATTATGCAGATTTGCCAAATGTGGAGGTAGGGCGATCTCATAGGCTACTGGACCAATTTTCCTCAAGATCTGGTAAGGTCCAACAAACTTAGGAGACAGCTTCTTTGGTCTGATAGCTCGTCCTACACCTTTGGTTGGGGTCACTCTCAAAAATACATGTTCTCCAGCAGCAAACTCCAAAGGTCTTCTCCTCTGATCTGCATAGGACTTCTGCCTACTCTGAGAAGCTTTCATTCTGCTTTGTATCTGTTTCACCTTCTCGGTCGTCTGCTGAATCAACTCTGACCCAACCAAGATTGCATCGCCCTCCTGATACCAACATAAGGGAGTCCTGCATTTTCTCCCGTACAGGGCTTCATAAGGTGCCATCCCAATGCTGGCGTGGTGACTGTTATTATACGTAAACTCCACCAGTGGCAACACCTCGTCCCAACTCCCCAATTGATCCAAGACGCACGCCCTCAGCAGATCTTCCAAGGATTGGATCGTTCTCTCTGACTGACCATCCGTTTGGGGATGATATGCAGAGCTCATCCTCAACTTAGTTCCCAAGCACTCTTGCAAGGTCTGCCAAAACCGTGAAGTGAACCTGGGATCTCTATCTGAAACGATGCTGGAAGGCACTCCATGCAACCTTACTATTTCTTGGATGTATAACTGTGCCAGCTTGGCCATAGGCATCTTCATATTCACTTGAAGGAAGTGGGCACTCTTTGTCAGCCTATCAATGATAACCCAGATTGCATCATGACCCTTCACCGATCTGGGTAAATGGGTGACAAAATCCATGGCAACGCTGTCCCATTTCCACTCAGGGATATCCAGTTGCTGCAACAGCCCGCCAGGTCTTTGATGCTCTACCTTCGCCTTTTGACACGTTAAGCAGGTTGCAACATACTGGGCGATGTCCCTCTTCATGCCTGACCACCAAAATGACTCCTTCAAGTCATGGTACATCTTGTTCATACCTGGGTGTAAGTTAAGGCGACTCTTATGACCTTCTTCTAGGATCATCTTCTTCAACTCTTCATTTGCAGGTATGCAAATTCTGCCATTAAATCTCAAGATCCCATCATCGCCCATTACAAAGTCTCTCGCCTGATCTGTCCCTAGTGACTCCATAGTATGCTTCAGACTAGGGTCCTCCAACTGCTTATCCTTTAACATCCCAAGGAAGTCATTAGTTATAGCCAGCTTACTACAACTAATGTGATTTACGTGAAATTCCACTCCAAGGTTTAAGTCTCTGAACTGCTCGATCAGTTTCTGCTCTTTTATCATCATGGTGGCTACTTGCATTGATTTTCTACTCAAAGCGTCTGCCACTACGTTGGCCTTCCCTGGGTGGTACATGAGTTGAAAATCGTAGTCCTTAAGGAACTCCATCCACCTTCTTTGCCTCATGTTCAGTTCCTTCTGATCGAACAGGTATTTCAGGCTCTTATGGTCGCTGAACACCTGGAACCGAGCTCCATATAAGTAGTGCCTCCAGATCTTTAGGGCGAAGACCACTGCCGCCAACTCCAAATCATGCGTAGGGTAGTTCCTCTCATGGACCTTGAGTTGCCTTGAAGCATAGGCGACTGCCCTTTTCTCTTGCATTAAAACGCATCCCAGTCCCTGATGTGAGGCATCACAGTAGACGTCAAAAGGTCTTCCTACCTCGGGGATCACCAGCACTGGGGCACTGGTCAATCTCTCCTTTAGTTCCCTGAAGCTGAGCTCACATCGGTCGGTCCAAGCAAAAGGTTGGTCCTTACGAGTCAGCTGTGTTAACGGAGCCACCACCTTGGAAAAGTCCTCAATAAATCTCCGATAGTAACCCGCCAAACCCACAAAGCTCCTTATCTCAGTGACTGTCTTGGGACGTTCCCACTGCAGCACTGTCTCTACTTTGGCTGGGTCTACCGAGATCCCCTGGGCAGATATCACGTGTCCTAGAAAGTTGACTTCCTTCAGCCAGAACTCACACTTGGAGAACTTGGCATAGAGTTGCTTCTCCCTCAGAACCTCCAACACCGACCTCAGATGTCCTTCATGTTCTTCCTCGGTCTTTGAATAGACAAGTATGTCGTCTATGAAGACTACCACAAACTTATCCAAGAAAGGGCGGAAAATCCTATTTGTAACATCCCGCCAAAAATAAACAATCTCATACATGTAATATGAAAATAAGGTAAACCAATAATGTTGAAGAATACAAGATAATATATATACATAAGTAAGGGAGTTGCTCCTCTTAGGGAGATTAGTACATAATCCTTCAAATGTTTTCTTTTTTTCAAAATTTAAAGAATAATAATAAAAAAATCAAATACAGCAAGACCGGCGGTCTCCATACAAAAAACGGCGATCTCCAACACAAACCGGCGATCCCGAAACAGAAGACCTCAAGACAGGCGATCTGCTATCAGGACACAAATCCGGCGATCACCCCCGAGAGGTGGAAATGGGCGATCTCTGCCCTCGACGACCACCCATTAGGGAGCTCTTCTTCCTGGAAGATCATCTGCTCCCGTGTACACATTTACACGATCATCACAGTTTTGAGAAAACCACCACAATAACAGATAAAAGGGTAAGCCAGACATTTTAACGAGAGTTTAGAATAAGGCATTTAAAATCATGAACATAATAGATTAAGGTAAAACATTTTCCAAGATATCCATGTAAAACGTGGAGCTACTCATAGCATTCAACTGCTCGCCCAAAACCACAGACTTCACAACATTCACCCATAGTCATTTCCATTTCACAATACAGCATCAAGTGTCTATCAATATTCCAGTTTCTCATTTCACATGCCAGACTTTCCACTGGCCCACAATGCATAGACACATGACACTACTCCGGATTGACTCGTGCGTTGACTCAGGCCCAGAGATTTGCACCTGTCATACCTACCACTGTGAATCCACACAGCATGCGCATATACCATCTCATTGTTACCATTCTCTCGGTATGACAAGGTAAATTCGTATAACAGGCCGAGCTCGTTCCCATTTGAACAACTCACCCATACGTACGAACCTCCTTCGACTCTCACCAACTGAATAACTTCATCTACTTGATTCCATTATCTCAGCAGAGTCAGGATATCTCCTTCTAGACAAGCCCCTAGTCAATACACCTATACAGATCTTACACGGTATTTCCTTTCCTGAAAATACTATGCCTCGATCCCACATTCACAGCATTCAAAACATCATACCACTCAAATACATGATTCAATCATAGAACAATCATTTCAAAGGTTCAGATCTTCGAATATCTCGTTTAAATCTCAAGTAGTTTCAAAGCAACACCCAGAAACAGAGAGTTCACAAACAACGCCAAAACCGGCGATCTAGTTCAAAAACAGGGTGTTTCGAAGGCTTTATATAAAACCGGCGACCACATCGCCCAAACACATAAAACAGAGTATTTCACGAAGACGAAAGCGAAAACGGCGGCCACGCCGCCCACACTTCAGAAAATAGCTAAACTATGGCTCGTATTAGAGATGGAGGCTAGCTTCCCTTACCTGGATCAGCGTGAAATCTCACTTCGAGCTCTAACCCTCTGAACTTAAGGATGCACGAATACTGCCTAAGCGTTTTGATCTGGAGAACTTGCAGAGAACCTTCCCAAAAGCTCTATGGCAGTCGTCGCTCGTCTTGCTCTTGCTTGAAGGTGCCTGGGAATACTGAGTCGCAGTGCAAGGGGGAGAAAAGAGAAAGATGATGGTGGACTCACTCTGTCCCCTTTTTATCTCTCACTGCGTTTCTAGACTCTCTAAGAGGAGCCTTCTGAAGCTAAGGACGTAGGCCTGCTGTGTAGCCGCTTTAGCCTACTCTTTGAGATATCTAGCGTGTGAGTTTTCCTTTACTCAAGCACAAACCTGACAGTACGGTTGCGTGGTTGACTTTGCGCACACAAACACTGTGCACTACAGTACCAACTCTCTGGAGCCAATGACTACGTGTCGCGCATGCAACACGTTCAGGCTGGGAGTCTGGGTCCCACCTTCTCTACGTACAACTCGACATCGCGCGATAACCTTCCACCGATGACTCATCCTGGAGGACGACCGATGTCTCTCTCTGGAAGACGACCGATGTCTCTCTGTGGCGATGTCCACATGCCTCGCGCCATGGCGATGTCCGCATGCCTCTCGCGCCCCGGCGACACCCGTATGCCTCACGCCCCGGCGACACCTGCATGCCTCACGCCCCGGCGGTGACCGACGACACTCCTTGCTGAAGGTTCCTCATTGCACTATGTTACGTCCAAGGTATCATCTCCACGTGACTCGGTGACGTCGGTAGCTTCACATTTCCAAGGGTGGATTGGCACTTGCCCTCGTGCGCCCATGCATGCAACACTAAGGACGATCTCCAATACCCAAGCATAGAGCTTCGCATGTACAGCGTGTCTAAGGCTTAACCCACACCTTGATGCACGTGGTCTTTGGGAACCCACTATGGTTGATCCAACATCTTGACTACACACTAAGTGTAGTTTCGGCGATCATGTGTACCCTAGGCGACAGGCGACTAGGTACACTACAGGCGATAGGCGTTCTGTGAAATCAAGGCGACAGGCGATCATGTGCCAGAGAAGTCGGAGATCGCCTACTCTTTCAATTACGGCGGTCTCGTAGACTTTTAAGCTATACTTCCCTTCCTTTATATTTTCAAATAAAGACATACTTAGAATTGACTTAAAATATATCACTTTTATTCCAATAAGATTTTCCAGGTCCTTACAATCTCCCTAACAACAAAAATTTTCGTCCTCGAAAATTGAATTACAAGGAATTACAAGGAAAAGAGATGTGGATAGGCGTTTCTCATGTTCTCTTCCAACTCCCAAGTCGAATCACCGGATCTCTCATCCCACACCACCTTAACCATATGGATGGTCTTACCCCTGAGCTGTTTGCTTTGGTGATCGACTATCCTGACTGGTCTTGCTTCAAAAGACAAGTCGTCCCTGATCTGCACGTCATCCACCTCCAACACGTGACAAGGATCGGCGAGATATTTCCTTAGCTGCGATACGTGGAAGACATTATGCAGATTTGCTAAATGTGGAGGTAGGGCGATCTCATACGCTACTGGGCCAATCCTTCTTAAGATCTGGTATGGTCCCACGAACTTAGGGGACAGCTTCTTTGGCCTGATCGCCCGCCCTACACCCTTGGTTGGTGTCACTTTCATGAACACGTGATCTCCAGCAGCAAACTCCAAAGGCTTTCTCCTCTGATCTGCATAGGACTTCTGCCTACTCTGAGAAGCTTTCATTCTGTTTTGTATCTGCTTCACCTTCTCGGTCGTCTGCTGAATCAACTCTGGCCCAACCAAGACTGCCTCGCCCTCCTGGTACCAACATAAGGGAGTTCTGCATTTTCTCCCATACAGGGCTTCATATGGTGCCATCCCAATACTGGCGTGATAGCTATTGTTATAGGTAAACTCTACCAGCGGCAACACCTCCTCCCATCCTCCCAATTGATCCAAGACGCACGCCCTCAGCAGATCTTCTAGAGATTGGATCGTCCTCTCTGACTGACCATCTGTTTGGGGATGATATGCAGAGCTCATCCTCAACTTAGTTCCCAAGCACTCTTGCAAGGTCTGCCAAAACCTTGAAGTGAACCTGGGATCTCTATCTGAAACGATGCTGGAAGGCACTCCATGCAGCCTTACTATTTCTTGGATGTATAGCTGTGCCAGCTTGGCCATAGGCATCTTCATATTCACTGGAAGGAAGTGGGCACTCTTCGTCAGCCTATCAATGATGACCCAGATTGCATCATGACTCTTTACCGATCTGGGTAAGTGGGTGACAAAATCCATGGCGATGCTGTCCCATTTCCACTCAGGGATATCCAGTTGCTGCAACAGCCCGCCAGGTCTTTGATGCTCTACCTTCGCTTTCTGACACGTTAAGCAGGTTGCCACATACTGGGCGATGTCCCTCTTCATGCCTGACCACCAAAATGACTCCTTCAAGTCATGGTACATCTTGTTCATGCCTGGGTGGAGGTTAAGGCGACTCTTATGACCTTCCTCTAGGATCATCTTCTTCAACTCATCATTTGCAGGTATGCAAATCCTGCCATCAAACCTCAAGATCCCATCATCGCCCATCTCAAAGCCTCTCGCCTGATCTGTCCCTAGTGACTCCACAGTGCGCTTCAGGCTAGGGTCCTCCAATTGTGTATCCTTCAACATCCCAAGGAAGTCATTAGTTATAGTCAGCTTACTACAACTAATGTGATTCGCGTGAAATTCCACTCCAAGGTTTAAGTCCCTGAACTGCTCGATCAGTTTCTGCTCTTCCATCATCATGGTGGCGACTTGTATAGACTTCCTACTCAAGGCATCTGCCACTACATTGGCCTTCCCTGGGTGATACATGAGTTGAAAGTCGTAGTCCTTTAGGAATTCCATCCACCTTCTTTGCCTCATGTTTAGTTCCTTCTGATCGAACAGGTACTTCAAGCTCTTGTGGTCACTGAACACCTGGAACCGAGCTCCATATAGATAGTGCCTCCAGATCTTCAAGGCAAAAACCACAGCCGCCAACTCCAAGTCATGCGTAGGGTAGTTCCTCTCATGAACCTTGAGTTGCCTTGAAGCATATGCAACTACTCTCTTTTCTTGCATTAAAACACATCCCAAGCCTTGATGTGAAGCGTCACAGAAGACATCAAAAGGTCTTCCTACCTCGGGGATTACCAGCACTGGAGCACTGGTCAACCTCTCCTTTAGTTCCCTGAAGCTCTGTTCACATCGGTCGGTCCAAGCAAAGGGTTGGTCCTTGCGGGTTAGCTGTGTTAAAGGAGCCACTACCTTGGAAAAATCCTCAATAAACCTCCGATAGTAGCCCGCCAACCCCACAAAGCTCCTTATCTCAGTCACGGTCTTAGGACGTTCCCATTGCAGCACTGCCTCTACCTTGGCTGGATCTACCGAGATCCCTTGGGCAGATATCACGTGTCCTAAGAAGTTGACTTCCCTCAGCCAGAACTCACACTTGGAGAACTTGGCATAGAGTTGCTTCTCTCTCAGTATTTCCAATACTGTCCTCAGGTGTTCCTCATGCTCTTCCTCGGTCCTTGAATAAATGAGGATGTCATCTATGAAGACCACCACAAACTTATCCAAGAAAGGGCGAAAGATCCTATTCATGTAGTCCATGAATAGAGCTGGAGCGTTGGTGACTCCAAATGGCATCACTACATACTCGTAGTGCCCATATCTAGACCTAAAAGCTGTCTTCTGTACATCTTCAGCTTTTACCAAGATTTGGTGATACCCCGATCTCAGGTCAATCTTGGAGAACACCGAGGCCCCATGAATTTGGTCCATCAAATCATCGATCCGAGGTAGGGGGTACTTGTTCTTGATGGTCAATTTGTTCAATTGCCTGTAGTCTATACACAGCCGAGACCCTCCATCCTTCTTCTTGACTAGGAGCACTGGAGCTCCCCATGGGGATACGCTGGGTCTGATGAACTGCTTCTCCAGCAACTCTTCCACTTGCTTCTTTAACTCCACTAACTCGGCTGGTGCCATCCTGTAAGGTGCCATTGATATTGGTCCAGCTCCAGGTACCAAGTCAATAGAGAATTCCACTTCTCTCTTAGGGGGTAACCCAGGCACCTCCTCTGGGAATACATCGGTGAAATCTCTCACCACTTGTATCCTGTTTACGTCCCCTTTATTCTCCACTTCCAACCGGGCGAGCACCACGAAGCACCTCGCCCCTTCTTCCAACGCTGATTGCCCTTGTTGAACTGTTAACACATCCGATTCTTGGGGGTCTGGAAACGCTACCTTCTGCCTACCACAGTCTATGAGAACGTGATTGGCAGCCAACCAATCCATTCCCAGGATAACATCTAGGTCCTGAAGAGGTAGGCAGATCAAGTCCACCTTGAATCTGCGTCCTTCTATAATCACTGGACATTCAGGGCACACTGTAGAGGTCGACACCTGTCCTGACGCAGGTGTAGAGACCAACAGTTCGAAAGGTAACTCCTTCACTAGGAGATCCAACTCGGCTACACACAGACTTGACACAAATGAGTGTGTCGCTCCAGAATCAAACAAAGCTCTTACACTTCTACCAGCAATAAAACAAACACCTTTGATGAGGTTACCTGACTGAGCTGCCTCTGTTCCAGACATGGCGAACACCCTCCCTGTTGCCTGAGGTCTGCTGCCCTCGTTTCTCGTCTGCTGAGAGCCACTGGGCTGGATCGCCCCATTCCGGTTAGGGCATTCTCTAGCAAAATGCCCCGTCTTTTGGCAGATGTAGCACCTTTTCTCTGAACTCTTCTTGGAGCATGCGTTGGAGGCGTGTGGTCCACCACAATGGAAACACTTGAGTTTCCATGGTTGCTGCTGCTGGAACTGGGGAGGTGCTGCTCCTGCCCGATGTGATGGAGGTCTCGCATAGGGCTTGCTTTGTGGGTGCTGTGCCTTAGCTCTCCCACTGGAAGGACCTCCTGGGTGTGACCTGATCACCCGAGACTCACCCTTTTCCAGGGTCTCCACCATCTTCACCTTCTCCACTAAGGCGTGGAACTCCCTGATGCACATCGGGGCTATGGTCTTCTTCAGCCCATGCTTCAGCCCTTCCTCGAACTTCCTACACCTCCAGGCCTCGGAGGTCGCCTGAGTATAGAACCGGGCGAGGTACTCAAAACGGGCAGCATAGGCGTTTACCGACATGTCCCCCTGCTCCAACTTCAGGAACTCAGCTTCCCTTGCAAACTTGGCGCTGTCTGGGAAGTACTTCTCTAAGAACTTTACCCTGAAGCTCTCCCAATCCAATACATCCTCTCGTGCCTCCATCATCTGCTGAGCTCCCATCCACCAGAACTCAGCTTCTCCTGATAGCAAATAAGTGGCGAACAGCAGCTTCTTCTCTTCAGGGCAGGAGGTCGCCCTAAAGATTTTCTCCAACTCTCTGACCCACTGATCTGCCTGGTCAGGGGTAGCATTCCCACTGAACTTAGGTGGGTTGTGCCTCATGAACTCGGCCAGTCCCATCTGTTCTTGGGGCTGACCGACGTGAGAGTTTGTCTCAGCAGATCGGGCAGTTTCCCAGTGTTGCATTGTGGCTTGATGGTTCTGGGCCATCGCTGCGTTCTGTTGCTGAATGGCAGTCGCCATCATCTCGATGGCCTTGGCGATCTGGCTCATCTCTGAGGAAGGTTGGGGTGGGGTAGAAGGTCTACGTGCCATCTTCTAAATCTATTGACTTCTATATTCCCTACAACTGTAAGAATGAAATCGATAAGAATCAATTCATTCAAGGGGGGTAACAGCTAGACCTTACAAAGGTCAGCATCTCAACGTCATCTAGAATTTGAGCTCATCAACAGATTCATAATGCTTATAACTTCAAACAAAACACCAGATCAGTTACTGGTGTGCAAACATCAATCCAACTAATCACCCACAGTCAATTACAAGAACACGAAATACATCACACCTGACTTCAAGGTGGGCTAAACATCAACCTTTGGAATTAAGATTAAGAATTATCTTGATCCAGTTATGAGTGTGCACCCTCATTACTTTATCAGGATCTTCTCATTCTTAATACCAAGATTTTCAATTAGCGCATACATTCACTAAGGCACACACAAAATTTCAATACCAAAAACGTTTTGAAAACCTTTCACTATAGTTGTTATTTAAAACTCAAATAGATTTTATGAGCAGAAGAAACACAATGGATCCACAGCCCTCAGGTCATCCTAAGGACGAACTGCTCTGATACCATTAATGTAACATCCCGCCAAAAATAAACAATCTCATACATGTAATATGAAAATAAGGTAAACCAATAATGTTGAAGAATACAAGATAATATATATACATAAGTAAGGGAGTTGCTCCTCTTAGGGAGATTAGTACATAATCCTTCAAATGTTTTCTTTTTTTCAAAATTTAAAGAATAATAATAAAAAAATCAAATACAGCAAGACCGGCGGTCTCCATACAAAAAACGGCGATCTCCAACACAAACCGGCGATCCCGAAACAGAAGACCTCAAGACAGGCGATCTGCTATCAGGACACAAATCCGGCGATCACCCCCGAGAGGTGGAAATGGGCGATCTCTGCCCTCGACGACCACCCATTAGGGAGCTCTTCTTCCTGGAAGATCATCTGCTCCCGTGTACACATTTACACGATCATCACAGTTTTGAGAAAACCACCACAATAACAGATAAAAGGGTAAGCCAGACATTTTAACGAGAGTTTAGAATAAGGCATTTAAAATCATGAACATAATAGATTAAGGTAAAACATTTTCCAAGATATCCATGTAAAACGTGGAGCTACTCATAGCATTCAACTGCTCGCCCAAAACCACAGACTTCACAACATTCACCCATAGTCATTTCCATTTCACAATACAGCATCAAGTGTCTATCAATATTCCAGTTTCTCATTTCACATGCCAGACTTTCCACTGGCCCACAATGCATAGACACATGACACTACTCCGGATTGACTCGTGCGTTGACTCAGGCCCAGAGATTTGCACCTGTCATACCTACCACTGTGAATCCACACAGCATGCGCATATACCATCTCATTGTTACCATTCTCTCGGTATGACAAGGTAAATTCGTATAACAGGCCGAGCTCGTTCCCATTTGAACAACTCACCCATACGTACGAACCTCCTTCGACTCTCACCAACTGAATAACTTCATCTACTTGATTCCATTATCTCAGCAGAGTCAGGATATCTCCTTCTAGACAAGCCCCTAGTCAATACACCTATACAGATCTTACACGGTATTTCCTTTCCTGAAAATACTATGCCTCGATCCCACATTCACAGCATTCAAAACATCATACCACTCAAATACATGATTCAATCATAGAACAATCATTTCAAAGGTTCAGATCTTCGAATATCTCGTTTAAATCTCAAGTAGTTTCAAAGCAACACCCAGAAACAGAGAGTTCACAAACAACGCCAAAACCGGCGATCTAGTTCAAAAACAGGGTGTTTCGAAGGCTTTATATAAAACCGGCGACCACATCGCCCAAACACATAAAACAGAGTATTTCACGAAGACGAAAGCGAAAACGGCGGCCACGCCGCCCACACTTCAGAAAATAGCTAAACTATGGCTCGTATTAGAGATGGAGGCTAGCTTCCCTTACCTGGATCAGCGTGAAATCTCACTTCGAGCTCTAACCCTCTGAACTTAAGGATGCACGAATACTGCCTAAGCGTTTTGATCTGGAGAACTTGCAGAGAACCTTCCCAAAAGCTCTATGGCAGTCGTCGCTCGTCTTGCTCTTGCTTGAAGGTGCCTGGGAATACTGAGTCGCAGTGCAAGGGGGAGAAAAGAGAAAGATGATGGTGGACTCACTCTGTCCCCTTTTTATCTCTCACTGCGTTTCTAGACTCTCTAAGAGGAGCCTTCTGAAGCTAAGGACGTAGGCCTGCTGTGTAGCCGCTTTAGCCTACTCTTTGAGATATCTAGCGTGTGAGTTTTCCTTTACTCAAGCACAAACCTGACAGTACGGTTGCGTGGTTGACTTTGCGCACACAAACACTGTGCACTACAGTACCAACTCTCTGGAGCCAATGACTACGTGTCGCGCATGCAACACGTTCAGGCTGGGAGTCTGGGTCCCACCTTCTCTACGTACAACTCGACATCGCGCGATAACCTTCCACCGATGACTCATCCTGGAGGACGACCGATGTCTCTCTCTGGAAGACGACCGATGTCTCTCTGTGGCGATGTCCACATGCCTCGCGCCATGGCGATGTCCGCATGCCTCTCGCGCCCCGGCGACACCCGTATGCCTCACGCCCCGGCGACACCTGCATGCCTCACGCCCCGGCGGTGACCGACGACACTCCTTGCTGAAGGTTCCTCATTGCACTATGTTACGTCCAAGGTATCATCTCCACGTGACTCGGTGACGTCGGTAGCTTCACATTTCCAAGGGTGGATTGGCACTTGCCCTCGTGCGCCCATGCATGCAACACTAAGGACGATCTCCAATACCCAAGCATAGAGCTTCGCATGTACAGCGTGTCTAAGGCTTAACCCACACCTTGATGCACGTGGTCTTTGGGAACCCACTATGGTTGATCCAACATCTTGACTACACACTAAGTGTAGTTTCGGCGATCATGTGTACCCTAGGCGACAGGCGACTAGGTACACTACAGGCGATAGGCGTTCTGTGAAATCAAGGCGACAGGCGATCATGTGCCAGAGAAGTCGGAGATCGCCTACTCTTTCAATTACGGCGGTCTCGTAGACTTTTAAGCTATACTTCCCTTCCTTTATATTTTCAAATAAAGACATACTTAGAATTGACTTAAAATATATCACTTTTATTCCAATAAGATTTTCCAGGTCCTTACACTATTCATATAATCCATGAACAGAGCTGGGGCATTGGTCACTCCAAACGGCATCACCACGTACTCATAGTGCCCATACCGGGACCTAAAGGCTGTTTTCTGGACATCGTCGGCCTTTACCAAAATTTGATGGTACCCCGATCTCAGATCAATCTTTGAGAACACCGAGGCCCCATTTACTTGATCCATTAAGTCATCAATTCTAGGTAGAGGGTACTTGTTCTTGATGGTCAACTTGTTTAACTGCCTGTAATCTATACACAGCCGAGACCCTCCATCCTTCTTCTTAACTAGGAGTACTGGAGCCCCCCATGGAGATACACTGGGTCTGATGAATTGTTTCTCCAGCAACTCTTCCACTTGCTTCTTTAATTCCACCAACTCGGCTGGTGCCATCCTGTAGGGCGCCATAGACACTGGTCCAGCCCCAGGTACCAAATCAATAGAGAATTCTACTTCTCTCTTAGGAGGTAACCCAGGTACCTCTTCTGGGAACACATCTGTGAAGTCTTTTACTACAGGTATTCTGCTCACGTCCCCTTCGTTCTTCACTTCCAACCGAGCTAGCATCACGAAGCACCTCGCCCCTTCTTCCATCTCCAACCGCCCATGCCCAGCAGATACTACATCCTGCTCTTGGAGATCGGGCAACACCACTTTCTGCCTACCGCAATCTATGAGAACGTGATTGGCAGAAAGCCAATCCATTCCCAGGATAACATCTAGGTCCTGAAGAGGCAGGCAGATCAAGTTCACTTTGAATCTGCGTCCCTCTACTATTACTGGACATTCAGGGCAAACTGTAGAGGTCATAACCTGTCCTGATGCAGGTGTGGAGACCAACAGTTCAAAAGGCAGCTCCTTCACTAGGAGGCCCAACTCGGCTATACACCGACTTGACACAAAAGAGTGTGTCGCTCCAGAATCAAATAACGCTTCTACACTTCTACCAGATATAAAACAGACACCTTGCACGAGGTTACCTGATTGAGACGCCTCTGCTCCTGACATGGCAAACACCCTCCCTGCTGCCTGGGGTCTGCTGCCTTCATTTCTCAACTGCTGAGAACTACCAGGTTGAGTCGTCCCACTCCGGTTAGGGCATTCTCTAGCAACGTGCCCGGTCCTTTGGCATACGAAACACCTTCTCTCCAAATTCTTCTTGGGGCACACATTTGGCATGTGTGGTCCACCACAGAGGGAACATTTTAGTTTCCAGAGTTGCTGCTGTTGAAACTGGGGTGGCCCTGTCCCCGCCCGATGTAGTGGAGGTCTCGCATATGGCCTGCCTTGGGAATGCTGCACCTTAGCCCGCCCACTGGAAGAACCCCCTGGGTGTGACCTGATCACCCGGGGATCACCCTTTTCCAGGGTCTCCACCATCTTCGCCTTTTCTACCAAGGCGTGAAATTCTCTGATGCACATTGGGGCTATCGTCCTCTTCAGCCCGTGCTTCAGCCCTTCCTCAAACTTCCTGCACCTCCAAGCTTCGGAGGTCGCCTGAGTGTAGAATCGCGCGAGGTACTCAAACCTGGCAGCATAGGCGTTCACCGTCATCACCCCCTGCTCCAACTTTAAAAACTCCGCTTCCCGCGCAAACTTTGCGCTGTCAGGGAAGTATTTCTCCAAGAACCTCACCCTAAAGCTCTCCCAGTCCAACACCTCCTCTCTGGCCTCCATCATTTGCTGAGCTCCCATCCACCAGAACTCTGCTTCTCCAGACAGCAGATAGGTGGCAAACAACAACTTCTTCTCTTCAGGGCAGGAGGTCGCCCTAAAGATTTTCTCCATTTCTCTGACCCACTGATCTGCTTGATCAGGGGTAGCATTCCCACAGAACTTGGGTGGGTTGTGCCTCATAAACTCAGCCAGTCCCATCCGCTCCTGAGGCTGACCGACAGGCGAATTCGTATCAGCCGACCGAGTAGTCTCCCAATGCTGCATGGTAGCTTGATGGTTCTGCGCCATCGCCGCATTCTGCTGCTGGATGGCACCTGCCATCATCTCAATGGCCCTGGCGATCTGGCCCATCTCAGAAGAAGGTTGGGAAGGGGTAGAAGGTCTACGAGGCATCTTCTTCGTTCTAAGATTCTGAAACCACTAGCTTCTATATTCCCTACAACTACAAGAATGAAATCGATAAGGAAATCAATTCATTCAAGGGGGATAACATCACGACCTTACAAGGTCAGCTTTTCAAATTCCTTAGGAATTTGAGTCCATCTACAGAACCATAAAGCTTATAACCTCAAGCAAAACACCAGAACAGCTACTGGTGTGCAACCATCAATCCACACAGCCACTCACAATCAATTACAAGAACACTCAATAACATGAAATAGATCACACCAGAAGTCAAAGTATGCTAAACATTAAACCTCTGGAATTTAGATTGAGAATCACCCCGATCTGGTCATGAGTGTGCACCCTCACCACCTTATCAAGACCCTCTCATTCTAAATACTAAGATTTTCAGTTAGGCATACATTCACTACAGCACACACAAAAAGTTTCAATACAAAAACGTTTGAAAACCTTTCACAATAGTTGTTACTTAAAACTCAAATAAGTTTTCATGAGCAGAAGAAAACACAATGGATCCACAGCCCTCAGGTCATCCAAAGGACGAACTGCTCTGATACCATTAATGTAACATCCCGCCAAAATAAAACTAGACATACATGTATAATGAAAATAAAGGTACACAATTAATATTGAAGAGTACATGGTAATATATATATATATAAGTAATGAACTTACTCCTCTCATGGAGTTTAATACATAACCAGTCAAAATGCTTACAAATTTAATGAAATTCAATCAAAACTACAAGACCGGCGATCTGGTAACAGAAGGCCCCAAAACAGGCGATCTGCTACAGGACATAAAACCGGCGATCACCACCAAGAGATAAAAAAAACGGCGATCTCTTGTAACATCCCTCCAATATACATTTCGCATTTTTGCATTTTAGTAATATGAAATAATGGTAAAACGAATATATTGAAATAAACATAATTGTATATATACATACAAAGGAGTTCTCCTCGCAGGGAGTTTAGTACATAACTTAAACATAAAGAAAACAGCAAAAATACAAAACTACCGATCTCCTCACAGAAAACGGAGATCGCCTATCAGAAAATAGTAAAAGGGGCGATCGCCCAACAAGAACAGAAAACCGGCGACCACATACGGCGATCACTCACAGGGGAAATCCACTTCCTGCAACATCATCTGCTCCCGTGTAAAGTTACACGATCATCACAGGTTTAAGAAAAACAGCCACAGAAACAAAATACAGGGTAAGCTATATTTTTAAGAAAACATTTGAATCAAGAGCATACATAAGAACTTCACAACATCCACGAACCATAACAGTATCAGCCATCACTTTTCCATATTCCACAAGACTATCAGAAAATCCCATATTTCACAAATTAATCCAAGAGTATTCCAATTAACATCAGAAATCAAGTGTCTATTAATTCAATTTCTCATTTCTCACGTCAGACTTTCCACTGACTCATCACACCAGACACTTGACCACTATTCCGGAGACTCGTGCGTTGATTAGACCCAGAGATTCGCACCTGTCATACCAAAGGCTGGAAAGTGACCTCAGCCATGCGCATCACACCATCTCAATACTCTCATTATCACGGTATGACAAGGTTAATCCATACAACAGGTGGAGCTCGTTCTTTTTCACACGAGACACCCATACGCATGAACCTCCATCGACTCTCCACAACTGAGTAACTTCCTCTATGTGATTTCATTACCTCAGTAGAGTCTGGATGTCTCATTATAGGATCACCGATCAATACACCTATTACACGACCTTACACGGTATTTTCTTTCCTGAAAATACTATGCCTCGATCCACAATCACAACATTCAACACATCACATAACACTTCAATGAAACGATTTCAATCACAGCAAATCTCATACCAAGGTTCAAATTTTCGAAAACCACATTTAAAATCTCAAACACTTTTGAAACAGCATAAAACAGGGGATATTTCTATGACAGATGAAAAACCGGCGATTACAAACAAAACTGGGTTTAAAGCAAGAACAGTTTGAACACCCTGCGATCACGTTGCCCCCAACATCAAAATCATCACGCATACAGTTTTCATTAGAAGTAAGGCTAGCTTCCCTTACAACATCAAAAACACCTTGAAATTGAAGTAAAACCGGCGACCATGTCGCCCTATCTTTTCAAACATCAAATATCCAGTTATTGTTGGAAAAAGATTAGCTTCCCTTACCTGGATCAGCGTGAAATCTCACTTCAAGCTCCAAACCGCCGAACGTAAAGGATGCCTGAACTCTGCCTAAGCGTTCTAATTGGTAAAACTTGCAGAGACCCTTCTCAAATGCTCTATGGAAATTGCTGGTAATTTAACTGGTGCCTGGAATTTCTGAGTTGCAGTGCAAAGGAGAGAAAAGAGAAAGCTGAAGGTGAACTCACTCTGTCACCTTTCATACTCTCACTGCGTTTTTATACTCACTAAGAGGCGGTGTAGTCTGACACTAGGAACATAGGCCTGCCATGTAGCCATCATTACCTATTCTCTAACTAACCCTCCTGGGTGGGTTTTCCTTCCTCAAATTCAGTGCAACCTGACAGTATGGCCACGTGTCGTCTCTGCGCACATGGAGCTACTGCTCCTGCAGGACTTTCACTGCCTACATGTCGCACATGCAGCACGTTCATCCTGGAAACCAGGGCCCCACTTCATCTGCGTGAAACGCGACATCGCGCGATAACCTTTCGCCGATGACCATTCGCGCAAAGACAATCCACCGATGACCGATGTCTCTCTCTGGAAGACGACCGATGTCTCCATCCTCCTGGAGACCGACCGAGGTCTCTTCCTCCTGGAGACCGACCGAGGTCTCTTCCTCTTGGAGACCGGCCGCGGTCTCTTTCTCCTGGAGACCGACCGAGGTCTCCTCTTGGCGTCACCCGCATGCCTCTCGCGCCCAGGCAAAGCCCACATGCATCTCGCGCCCTGGCGATGCCCGTATGTCTCTCGCGCCCTGGCGATGCCCGCATGCCTCTCGCGCCCTGGCGATGCCCGCATGCCTCTCGCGCCCTGGCGATCATGTTCCAGGCGATCTCATAGCTTTCTAACTACACTTTCCTTCACTTTTATTTTAAATAAAGACATACTTAGAATTTACTTAAAATATATCACTTTTATTCCAATAAGATTTTCTAGGTCCTTACAATCTCCCTAACAACAAAAATTTTCGTCCTCGAAAATGGAATTACAAGAAAAAGAGATGGGGATAGTCGTTTCTCATGTCCTCTTCCAACTCCCAAGTTGAATCACCGGATCTCTCATCCCACACCACCTTAACCATATGGATGGTCTTATTCCTGAGCTGTTTGCTTTGGTGATCGTCTATCCTGACTGGTCTTGCTTCAAAAGACAAGTCGTCCCTGATCTGCACGTCGTCCACCTCCAACACGTGACAAGGGTCGGCGAGATATTTCCTTAACTGTGATACGTGGAAGACATTATGCAGATTTGCCAAATGTGGAGGTAGGGCGATCTCATAGGCTACTGGACCAATTTTCCTCAAGATCTGGTAAGGTCCAACAAACTTAGGAGACAGCTTCTTTGGTCTGATAGCTCGTCCTACACCTTTGGTTGGGGTCACTCTCAAAAATACATGTTCTCCAGCAGCAAACTCCAAAGGTCTTCTCCTCTGATCTGCATAGGACTTCTGCCTACTCTGAGAAGCTTTCATTCTGCTTTGTATCTGTTTCACCTTCTCGGTCGTCTGCTGAATCAACTCTGACCCAACCAAGATTGCATCGCCCTCCTGATACCAACATAAGGGAGTCCTGCATTTTCTCCCGTACAGGGCTTCATAAGGTGCCATCCCAATGCTGGCGTGGTGACTGTTATTATACGTAAACTCCACCAGTGGCAACACCTCGTCCCAACTCCCCAATTGATCCAAGACGCACGCCCTCAGCAGATCTTCCAAGGATTGGATCGTTCTCTCTGACTGACCATCCGTTTGGGGATGATATGCAGAGCTCATCCTCAACTTAGTTCCCAAGCACTCTTGCAAGGTCTGCCAAAACCGTGAAGTGAACCTGGGATCTCTATCTGAAACGATGCTGGAAGGCACTCCATGCAACCTTACTATTTCTTGGATGTATAACTGTGCCAGCTTGGCCATAGGCATCTTCATATTCACTTGAAGGAAGTGGGCACTCTTTGTCAGCCTATCAATGATAACCCAGATTGCATCATGACCCTTCACCGATCTGGGTAAATGGGTGACAAAATCCATGGCAACGCTGTCCCATTTCCACTCAGGGATATCCAGTTGCTGCAACAGCCCGCCAGGTCTTTGATGCTCTACCTTCGCCTTTTGACACGTTAAGCAGGTTGCAACATACTGGGCGATGTCCCTCTTCATGCCTGACCACCAAAATGACTCCTTCAAGTCATGGTACATCTTGTTCATACCTGGGTGTAAGTTAAGGCGACTCTTATGACCTTCTTCTAGGATCATCTTCTTCAACTCTTCATTTGCAGGTATGCAAATTCTGCCATTAAATCTCAAGATCCCATCATCGCCCATTACAAAGTCTCTCGCCTGATCTGTCCCTAGTGACTCCATAGTATGCTTCAGACTAGGGTCCTCCAACTGCTTATCCTTTAACATCCCAAGGAAGTCATTAGTTATAGCCAGCTTACTACAACTAATGTGATTTACGTGAAATTCCACTCCAAGGTTTAAGTCTCTGAACTGCTCGATCAGTTTCTGCTCTTTTATCATCATGGTGGCTACTTGCATTGATTTTCTACTCAAAGCGTCTGCCACTACGTTGGCCTTCCCTGGGTGGTACATGAGTTGAAAATCGTAGTCCTTAAGGAACTCCATCCACCTTCTTTGCCTCATGTTCAGTTCCTTCTGATCGAACAGGTATTTCAGGCTCTTATGGTCGCTGAACACCTGGAACCGAGCTCCATATAAGTAGTGCCTCCAGATCTTTAGGGCGAAGACCACTGCCGCCAACTCCAAATCATGCGTAGGGTAGTTCCTCTCATGGACCTTGAGTTGCCTTGAAGCATAGGCGACTGCCCTTTTCTCTTGCATTAAAACGCATCCCAGTCCCTGATGTGAGGCATCACAGTAGACGTCAAAAGGTCTTCCTACCTCGGGGATCACCAGCACTGGGGCACTGGTCAATCTCTCCTTTAGTTCCCTGAAGCTGAGCTCACATCGGTCGG
Source organism: Phaseolus coccineus (assembly GCA_037954025.1). Classification (NCBI taxonomy): domain Eukaryota; kingdom Viridiplantae; phylum Streptophyta; class Magnoliopsida; order Fabales; family Fabaceae; genus Phaseolus; species Phaseolus coccineus. Next base: position 42,932,619 of record CM075681.1, read on the forward strand.
TCCAAGCAAAAGGTTGGTCCTTACGAGTCAGCTGTGTTAACGGAGCCACCACCTTGGAAAAGTCCTCAATAAATCTCCGATAGTAACCCGCCAAACCCACAAAGCTCCTTATCTCAGTGACTGTCTTGGGACGTTCCCACTGCAGCACTGTCTCTACTTTGGCTGGGTCTACCGAGATCCCCTGGGCAGATATCACGTGTCCTAGAAAGTTGACTTCCTTCAGCCAGAACTCACACTTGGAGAACTTGGCATAGAGTTGCTTCTCCCTCAGAACCTCCAACACCGACCTCAGATGTCCTTCATGTTCTTCCTCGGTCTTTGAATAGACAAGTATGTCGTCTATGAAGACTACCACAAACTTATCCAAGAAAGGGCGGAAAATCCTATTCATATAATCCATGAACAGAGCTGGGGCATTGGTCACTCCAAACGGCATCACCACGTACTCATAGTGCCCATACCGGGACCTAAAGGCTGTTTTCTGGACATCGTCGGCCTTTACCAAAATTTGATGGTACCCCGATCTCAGATCAATCTTTGAGAACACCGAGGCCCCATTTACTTGATCCATTAAGTCATCAATTCTAGGTAGAGGGTACTTGTTCTTGATGGTCAACTTGTTTAACTGCCTGTAATCTATACACAGCCGAGACCCTCCATCCTTCTTCTTAACTAGGAGTACTGGAGCCCCCCATGGAGATACACTGGGTCTGATGAATTGTTTCTCCAGCAACTCTTCCACTTGCTTCTTTAATTCCACCAACTCGGCTGGTGCCATCCTGTAGGGCGCCATAGACACTGGTCCAGCCCCAGGTACCAAATCAATAGAGAATTCTACTTCTCTCTTAGGAGGTAACCCAGGTACCTCTTCTGGGAACACATCTGTGAAGTCTTTTACTACAGGTATTCTGCTCACGTCCCCTTCGTTCTTCACTTCCAACCGAGCTAGCATCACGAAGCACCTCGCCCCTTCTTCCATCTCCAACCGCCCATGCCCAGCAGATACTACATCCTGCTCTTGGAGATCGGGCAACACCACTTTCTGCCTACCGCAATCTATGAGAACGTGATTGGCAGAAAGCCAATCCATTCCCAGGATAACATCTAGGTCCTGAAGAGGCAGGCAGATCAAGTTCACTTTGAATCTGCGTCCCTCTACTATTACTGGACATTCAGGGCAAACTGTAGAGGTCATAACCTGTCCTGATGCAGGTGTGGAGACCAACAGTTCAAAAGGCAGCTCCTTCACTAGGAGGCCCAACTCGGCTATACACCGACTTGACACAAAAGAGTGTGTCGCTCCAGAATCAAATAACGCTTCTACACTTCTACCAGATATAAAACAGACACCTTGCACGAGGTTACCTGATTGAGACGCCTCTGCTCCTGACATGGCAAACACCCTCCCTGCTGCCTGGGGTCTGCTGCCTTCATTTCTCAACTGCTGAGAACTACCAGGTTGAGTCGTCCCACTCCGGTTAGGGCATTCTCTAGCAACGTGCCCGGTCCTTTGGCATACGAAACACCTTCTCTCCAAATTCTTCTTGGGGCACACATTTGGCATGTGTGGTCCACCACAGAGGGAACATTTTAGTTTCCAGAGTTGCTGCTGTTGAAACTGGGGTGGCCCTGTCCCCGCCCGATGTAGTGGAGGTCTCGCATATGGCCTGCCTTGGGAATGCTGCACCTTAGCCCGCCCACTGGAAGAACCCCCTGGGTGTGACCTGATCACCCGGGGATCACCCTTTTCCAGGGTCTCCACCATCTTCGCCTTTTCTACCAAGGCGTGAAATTCTCTGATGCACATTGGGGCTATCGTCCTCTTCAGCCCGTGCTTCAGCCCTTCCTCAAACTTCCTGCACCTCCAAGCTTCGGAGGTCGCCTGAGTGTAGAATCGCGCGAGGTACTCAAACCTGGCAGCATAGGCGTTCACCGTCATCACCCCCTGCTCCAACTTTAAAAACTCCGCTTCCCGCGCAAACTTTGCGCTGTCAGGGAAGTATTTCTCCAAGAACCTCACCCTAAAGCTCTCCCAGTCCAACACCTCCTCTCTGGCCTCCATCATTTGCTGAGCTCCCATCCACCAGAACTCTGCTTCTCCAGACAGCAGATAGGTGGCAAACAACAACTTCTTCTCTTCAGGGCAGGAGGTCGCCCTAAAGATTTTCTCCATTTCTCTGACCCACTGATCTGCTTGATCAGGGGTAGCATTCCCACAGAACTTGGGTGGGTTGTGCCTCATAAACTCAGCCAGTCCCATCCGCTCCTGAGGCTGACCGACAGGCGAATTCGTATCAGCCGACCGAGTAGTCTCCCAATGCTGCATGGTAGCTTGATGGTTCTGCGCCATCGCCGCATTCTGCTGCTGGATGGCACCTGCCATCATCTCAATGGCCCTGGCGATCTGGCCCATCTCAGAAGAAGGTTGGGAAGGGGTAGAAGGTCTACGAGGCATCTTCTTCGTTCTAAGATTCTGAAACCACTAGCTTCTATATTCCCTACAACTACAAGAATGAAATCGATAAGGAAATCAATTCATTCAAGGGGGATAACATCACGACCTTACAAGGTCAGCTTCTCAAATTCCTTAGGAATTTGAGTCCATCTACAGAACCATAAAGCTTATAACCTCAAGCAAAACACCAGAACAGCTACTGGTGTGCAACCATCAATCCACACAGCCACTCACAATCAATTACAAGAACACTCAATAACATGAAATAGATCACACCAGAAGTCAAAGTATGCTAAACATTAAACCTCTGGAATTTAGATTGAGAATCACCCCGATCTGGTCATGAGTGTGCACCCTCACCACCTTATCAAGACCCTCTCATTCTAAATACTAAGATTTTCAGTTAGGCATACATTCACTACAGCACACACAAAAAGTTTCAATACAAAAACGTTTGAAAACCTTTCACAATAGTTGTTACTTAAAACTCAAATAAGTTTTCATGAGCAGAAGAAAACACAATGGATCCACAGCCCTCAGGTCATCCAAAGGACGAACTGCTCTGATACCATTAATGTAACATCCCGCCAAAATAAAACTAGACATACATGTATAATGAAAATAAAGGTACACAATTAATATTGAAGAGTACATGGTAATATATATATATATAAGTAATGAACTTACTCCTCTCATGGAGTTTAATACATAACCAGTCAAAATGCTTACAAATTTAATGAAATTCAATCAAAACTACAAGACCGGCGATCTGGTAACAGAAGGCCCCAAAACAGGCGATCTGCTACAGGACATAAAACCGGCGATCACCACCAAGAGATAAAAAAAACGGCGATCTCTTGTAACATCCCTCCAATATACATTTCGCATTTTTGCATTTTAGTAATATGAAATAATGGTAAAACGAATATATTGAAATAAACATAATTGTATATATACATACAAAGGAGTTCTCCTCGCAGGGAGTTTAGTACATAACTTAAACATAAAGAAAACAGCAAAAATACAAAACTACCGATCTCCTCACAGAAAACGGAGATCGCCTATCAGAAAATAGTAAAAGGGGCGATCGCCCAACAAGAACAGAAAACCGGCGACCACATACGGCGATCACTCACAGGGGAAATCCACTTCCTGCAACATCATCTGCTCCCGTGTAAAGTTACACGATCATCACAGGTTTAAGAAAAACAGCCACAGAAACAAAATACAGGGTAAGCTATATTTTTAAGAAAACATTTGAATCAAGAGCATACATAAGAACTTCACAACATCCACGAACCATAACAGTATCAGCCATCACTTTTCCATATTCCACAAGACTATCAGAAAATCCCATATTTCACAAATTAATCCAAGAGTATTCCAATTAACATCAGAAATCAAGTGTCTATTAATTCAATTTCTCATTTCTCACGTCAGACTTTCCACTGACTCATCACACCAGACACTTGACCACTATTCCGGAGACTCGTGCGTTGATTAGACCCAGAGATTCGCACCTGTCATACCAAAGGCTGGAAAGTGACCTCAGCCATGCGCATCACACCATCTCAATACTCTCATTATCACGGTATGACAAGGTTAATCCATACAACAGGTGGAGCTCGTTCTTTTTCACACGAGACACCCATACGCATGAACCTCCATCGACTCTCCACAACTGAGTAACTTCCTCTATGTGATTTCATTACCTCAGTAGAGTCTGGATGTCTCATTATAGGATCACCGATCAATACACCTATTACACGACCTTACACGGTATTTTCTTTCCTGAAAATACTATGCCTCGATCCACAATCACAACATTCAACACATCACATAACACTTCAATGAAACGATTTCAATCACAGCAAATCTCATACCAAGGTTCAAATTTTCGAAAACCACATTTAAAATCTCAAACACTTTTGAAACAGCATAAAACAGGGGATATTTCTATGACAGATGAAAAACCGGCGATTACAAACAAAACTGGGTTTAAAGCAAGAACAGTTTGAACACCCTGCGATCACGTTGCCCCCAACATCAAAATCATCACGCATACAGTTTTCATTAGAAGTAAGGCTAGCTTCCCTTACAACATCAAAAACACCTTGAAATTGAAGTAAAACCGGCGACCATGTCGCCCTATCTTTTCAAACATCAAATATCCAGTTATTGTTGGAAAAAGATTAGCTTCCCTTACCTGGATCAGCGTGAAATCTCACTTCAAGCTCCAAACCGCCGAACGTAAAGGATGCCTGAACTCTGCCTAAGCGTTCTAATTGGTAAAACTTGCAGAGACCCTTCTCAAATGCTCTATGGAAATTGCTGGTAATTTAACTGGTGCCTGGAATTTCTGAGTTGCAGTGTAACATCCCGCCAAAATAAAACTAGACATACACGTATAATGAAAGTAAAGGTACACAATTAATATTGAAGAGTACATGGTAATATATATATATAATTAATGAACTTACTCCTCTCATGGAGTTTAATACATAACCAGTCAAAATGCTTACAAATTTAATGAAATTCAATCAAAACTACAAGACCGGCGATCTGGTAACAGAAGGCCCCAAAACAGGCGATCTGCTACAGGACATAAAACCGGCGGTCACCACCAAGAGATAAAAAAAACGGCGATCTCTTGTAACATCCCTCCAATATACATTTCGCATTTTTGCATTTTCGTAATATGAAATAATGGTAAAACGAATATATTGAAATAAACATAATTGTATATATATATATACAAGGAGTTCTCCTCGCAGGGAGTTTAGTACAAAACTTAAACATAAAGAAACAGCAAAAATACAAAACTACCGATCTCCTAACAGAAAACGGAGATCGCCTATCAGAAAATAGTAAAAGGGGGCGATCGCCCAACAAGAACAGAAAAACCGGCGACCACATACGGCGATCACTCACAGGGGAAATCCACTTCCTGCAACATCATCTGCTCCCGTGTAAAGTTACACGATCATCACAGGTTTAAGAAAAACAGCCACAGAAACAAAATACAGGGTAAGCTATATATTTAAGAAAACATTTGAATCAAGAGCATACATAAGAACTTCACAACATCCACGAACCATAACAGTATCAGCCATTACATTTCCATATTCCACAAGACTATCAGAAATCCCATATTTCACAAATCAATCCAAGAGTATTCCAATTTACATCAGAAATCAAGTGTCTATTAATTCAATTTCTCATTTCTCACGTCAGACTTTCCACTGACTCATCACACCAGACACTTGACCACTATTCCGGAGACTCGTGCATTGAACTTAGCGTCCTGAGACATGCACCTGTCATGCTAAAAGGCTGGAAAGTGACCTCAGCCATGCGCATCACACAATCTCAATATCATCATTATCACAGCATGACAGGGTAAATCCGTACTACAGGCCGAACTCGTTCTGTTTCACACGAGACACCCATACGTATGACCTCCTTCGACTCTCCACAACTGAGTAACTTCTTCTATGTGATTTCATTACCTCAGTAGAGTCAGGATCGTCTCATTACACCAGGACACTCACTGATCAATACACATCCTACACAGATCTTACACGGTATTTTCTTTCCTGAAAATACTATGCCTCGATCCACAATCACAACATTCAACATATCACATAACACTTCAATGAAACAATTTCAATCACAGCAAATCTCATACCAAGGTTCAAATTTTCGAAAACCACATTTAAAATCTCAAACACTTTTGAAACAGCATAAAACAGGGGATATTTCTATGACAGATGAAAAACCGGCGATTACAACAAAACTGGGTTTAAAACAAGAACAGTTTGAACACCCTGCGATCACGTTGCCGCCAACATCAAAATCATCACGCATACAGTTTTCATTAGAAGTAAGGCTAGCTTCCCTTACAACATCAAAAACACCTTGAAATCGAAGTAAAACCGGCGACCATGTCGCCCTATCATTTCAAACATTAAATATCCAGTTATCGTTGGAAAAAGACTAGCTTCCCTTACCTGGATCAGCGTGAAATCTCACTTCAAGCTCCAAACCGCCGAACGTAAAGGTTGCCTGAACTCTGCCTAAGCGTTCTAATTGGTAAAACTTGCAGAGACCCTTCTCAAATGCTCTATGGAAATTGCTGGTAATTTAACTGGTGCCTGGAATTTCTGAGTTGCAGTGCAAAGGAGAGAAAAGAGAAAGCTGAAGGTGAACTCACTCTGTCACCTTTCATACTCTCACTGCGTTTTTATACTCACTAAGAGGCGGTGTAGTCTGACACTAGGAACATAGGCCTGCCATGTAGCCATCATTACCTATTCTCTAACTAACCCTCCTGGGTGGGTTTTCCTTCCTCAAATTCAATGCAACCTGACAGCATGGCCACGTGGCGTTCTCTGCGCACATGGAGCTACTGCTCCTGCAGGACCTTCACTGCCTACATGTCGCACATGCAGCACGTTCATCCTGGAAACCAGGGCCCCACTTCATCTGCGTGAAACGCGACATCGCGCGATAACCTTTCGCCGATGACCACTCGCGCAAAGACAATCCACCGATGACCCATCCTGGAGGACGACCGATGTCTCTCTCTGGAAGACGACCGATGTCCCTCTCTGGAAGACGACCGATGTCTCTCTCTGGAAGACGACCGATGTCTCTCTCTGGAAGACGACCGATGTCTCTCTCTTCCTGGAGACCGACCGAGGTCTCTTCCTCCTGGAGACCGACCGAGGTCTCTTCCTCCTGGAGACCGACCGAGGTCTCTTCCTCCTGGAGACCGGCCGCGGTCTCTTCCTCCTGGAGACCGGCCGCGGTTTCTTCCTCCTGGAGACCGACCGAGGTCTCCTCTTGGCGACACCCGCATGACCCTCGCGCCCGGGCGAAGCCCTCATGCATCTCGCGCCCTGGCGATGCCCGCATGCCTCTCGCGCCCTGACGATGTCCGCATGCCTCTCGCGCCCTGGCGATGCTCGCATGCCTCTCGCGCCCTGGCGATTCCCGCATGCCTCTCGCGCCCTGGCGATGTCCGTATGCCTCTCGCGCCCTGGCGATCATGTTCTATGCGATCTCATGGCTTTCTAACTACACTTTCCTTTACTTTTATTTTAAATAAAACATACTTAGAATTTACTTAAAATATATCACTTTTATTCCAATAAGATTTTCCAGGTCCTTACAATCTCCCTAACAACAAAAATTTTCGTCCTCGAAAATTGAATTACAAAGAAAAGAGATGTGGATAGCCCTTTTTCATGGTCTCTTCCAACTCCCAAGTTGAATCACCCGATCTCTCATTCCACACCACTTTCACCATGTTGATGGTCATACCTCTGAGCTGTTTACTTCGCTGATCGTCAATCCTTACTGGTTTTACTCCAAAGGAAAAGTCATCCCTGATCTGCCATCGTCCTCTCCCAGCACATAACTAGGGTCTGCCATGTACTTCCTCAGCTGTGATATGTGAAGGACATTATGCAGATTCGCTAAAAGGGAAGATAGGGCGATCTCGTACGCTACAGGACCAATTTTCCTCCAGATCTGGTAAGGTCCAACAAACTTAGGAGACAGCTTCTTTGGTCTGATAGCTCGTCCTACACCCTTGGTTGGTGTCACTCTCATAAACTCATGGCCTTCAGCAGCAAACTCCAAAGGTCTTCTCCTCTGAATCTGCCGACTTTGAGAAGCTCTCATTCTGCCTTGTATCAGCTTCAGCTCCTCGGTTGTCTGCTGAATCAACTCTGGCCCAACCAAGATTGCATCGCCCTCCTGATACCAACATAAGGGAGTCCTGCATTTTCCCCCATACAGAGCTTCATACAATCACTGACTTCAAAACCCCATAACACCACTGATCCAGCCCCTTGACCAGACGCCAGAGCTTCTTCTTCTAGCCTCCTCCTTCTCACCAGCTTCGCGCCAAGCACCTCAATGACTTCTCCTGAAAGAACAAGTTGGCGCCTCTGAATCTTTCTCTCTCCTGACGGTTATCCCTCTTGACACGTGGAGGATACCTGGTCACACACGTGTCGTCATCTGGAGAACCTACAACTGAGTCGTTACTTCTACTTTGCTCCTGCGGCTAAGTTATCCACACAGGGAGTAGCCTAGTGCGCTAGCTACTGTGGGCGCAGCCTTAACACGATGAACTGGCAGCCTTAACGTGATGAACTAATCTTCTTAAATGTACGGCGATGTGATCTGAATATCAGGCGATGTGCTCCTTTCGGCGTTTTGTTGACCACTGATCTCGTATTCTCCACACACGGTCGATAGGCGTGTACTGATTTTCTCTCCCGGCGACAGGCGTGTATTGATCCACACGGCGATAGGCGTGTTCTATTCTTAACACACGGCGATAGGCGATTGCTACTCTGTGTTTCTTTACTTCTCGGGTTCTGCTTACAGGCGCTCGCCTGATACTGATCCGCAAGTGTTGGTCCCTTAACCACCCCAACCAATCACCATTCTGGGCGATCGCCTCTCCGATTCACTTGCCACCCTCTACCACATGACTCCTTTGAACGATCTACGTAATCAACTGTTGCTGGCATCATCTACTGCTGATAGCCAACCAGATCAACCACTACCACTGCCGATTCTAAATCATAAGTAGAATAATTATCTCTCATGAACCTTGAGTTGCCTTGAAGCCTATGCAACCACTCTCTTCTCTTGCATCCAAAACGCATCCCAACCCTTGATGTGAAGCACCTTAGTAGACGTCAAAAGGTCTTCCGACCTCTGGAATTACCCGCACTGGAGTACCTCATGGAGATACGCTGGGTTTGATGAAATGCTTCTCCAACAGCTCTTCCACTTGCTTCTTCAATTCTACCCACTCGGCTGGAGCCATCCTGCTAGGTGCCATTGACACTGGTCCAGCTCCGGGTACCAAAACAATAGAGAATTCCACTTCCCTCTTAGGAGGTAACCCAGGTACTTCTTCTGGAAATACATCCATCCAATCTTTCACCATATGAATCCTGCTTACGTCCTCTTCATCCTTCACTTCCAACCGAGCTACCATCACGAAACACCTCGCCCCTTCTTCCAACTCTGATCGCCCATGCCGAGCAGATCTCACATCTGGCTCTTGGAGATCGGAAAACACCTCTTTCTGCCTACCGCAAACTATGGGAACGTGATCGGCAGACAGTCAATCCATTCACAGGATAACATCCAGATCCTGCAGAGGTAGACAGATCAAATTCACTTTGAATCTGCATCCCTCTACTATCACTGAACATTCGGGGCAACTGTAGAGGTCACCACCTGCCCTGACACAGGTGTAGAGACCAACAGTTCGAAGGGTAACTCCTTCACTATAAGGCCCAGCTCGGCTACACCGACTTGACACAAAGGAGTGTGTCGCTCAAGATCAAACAAAGCTTCTACACCCCTACCAGATATAAAACAAACATCTTATACCAATATACCTGACTGGGACGCCTCAGCTCCTGCCATGGCAAACACTCTCCCTGTTGCCTGAGGTCTGCTACTTTCATTCCTCTACCGCCGAGGTCCCCTGGGTTGACTCATCTCTTTTCTGTTGGGGCAATTTCTAGAAATGTGCCCCATCCTTTTGCACGTGAAACATCTGGGTTCCCAAGGTGATTGCTGCTGAGGCTGGGGCGGTGCTGCTCTTGCCCTATGCTGTGGAGGTCTCTCATAAGGCTCAAACTGCTGTTGCTGCATCCTTGTCTTCCCACTGGAAGAACCCCCTGGGTGCGACCTGATCACCCGGGGATCACCCTTTTCCAGGGTCTCCACCATCTTCGCCTTTTCTACCAAGGCGTGAAATTCTCTGATGCACATTGGGGCTATCGTCCTCTTCAGCCCGTGCTTCAGCCCTTCCTCAAACTTCCTGCACCTCCAAGCTTCGGAGGTCGCCTGAGTGTAGAATCGCGCGAGGTACTCAAACCTGGCAGCATAGGCGTTCACCGACATCACCCCCTGCTCCAACTTTAAAAACTCCGCTTCCCGCGCAAACTTTGCGCTGTCAGGGAAGTATTTCTCCAAGAACCTCACCCTAAAGCTCTCCCAGTCCAACACCTCCTCTCTGGCCTCCATCATTTGCTGAGCTCCCATCCACCAGAACTCTGCTTCTCCAGACAGCAGATAGGTGGCAAACAACAACTTCTTCTCTTCAGGGCAGGAGGTCGCCCTAAAGATTTTCTCCATTTCCCTGACCCACTGATCTGCTTGATCAGGAGTAGTATTCCCACAGAACTTGGGTGGGTTGTGCCTCATGAACTCAGCCAGTCCCATCCGCTCCTGAGGCTGACCGACGGGCGAATTCGTATCAGCCGACCGAGTAGTCTCCCAATGCTGCATGGTAGCTTGATGGTTCTGCGCCATCGCCGCATTCTGCTGCTGGATGGCACCTGCCATCATCTCAATGGCCCTGGCGATCTGGCCCATTTCAGAAGAAGGTTGGGGAGAGATAGGAGGTCTACGAGTCATTTTCCTCGTTCTCAGATTCCGAAACTACTAGCTTCTATATTCCCTACAACTATAAGAATGAGATCGATAAGGAATCAATTCATTCAAGGGGGATAACATCTCGACCTCACAAGGTCAGCTTCTCAAATTCCTTAGGAATTTGAGTCCATCTACAGAACCAAAAAGCTTATAACCTCAAGCAAAACACCAGAACAGCTACTGGTGTGCAACCATCAATCCACACAGCCACTCACAATCAATTACAAGAACACTCAATAACATGAAATAGGTCACACCAGAAGTCAAAGTATGCTAAACATTAAACCTCTGGAATTTAGATTGAGAATCACCCCGATCCGGTCATGAGTGTGCACCCTCACCACCTTATCAAGACCCTCTCATTCTAAATACTAAGATTTTCAGTTAGGCATACATTCACTACAGCACACAAAAAAAGTTCAATACAAAAACGTTTGAAAACCTTTCACAATAGTTGTCACTTAAAACTCAAATAAGTTTTCATGAGCAGAAGAAAACACAATGGATCCACAGCCCTCAGGTCATCCAAAGGACGAACTGCTCTGATACCATTAATGTAACATCCCGCCAAAATAAAACTAGACATACACGTATAATGAAAGTAAAGGTACACAATTAATATTGAAGAGTACATGGTAATATATATATATAATTAATGAACTTACTCCTCTCATGGAGTTTAATACATAACCAGTCAAAATGCTTACAAATTTAATGAAATTCAATCAAAACTACAAGACCGGCGATCTGGTAACAGAAGGCCCCAAAACAGGCGATCTGCTACAGGACATAAAACCGGCGGTCACCACCAAGAGATAAAAAAAACGGCGATCTCTTGTAACATCCCTCCAATATACATTTCGCATTTTTGCATTTTCGTAATATGAAATAATGGTAAAACGAATATATTGAAATAAACATAATTGTATATATATATATACAAGGAGTTCTCCTCGCAGGGAGTTTAGTACAAAACTTAAACATAAAGAAACAGCAAAAATACAAAACTACCGATCTCCTAACAGAAAACGGAGATCGCCTATCAGAAAATAGTAAAAGGGGGCGATCGCCCAACAAGAACAGAAAAACCGGCGACCACATACGGCGATCACTCACAGGGGAAATCCACTTCCTGCAACATCATCTGCTCCCGTGTAAAGTTACACGATCATCACAGGTTTAAGAAAAACAGCCACAGAAACAAAATACAGGGTAAGCTATATATTTAAGAAAACATTTGAATCAAGAGCATACATAAGAACTTCACAACATCCACGAACCATAACAGTATCAGCCATTACATTTCCATATTCCACAAGACTATCAGAAATCCCATATTTCACAAATCAATCCAAGAGTATTCCAATTTACATCAGAAATCAAGTGTCTATTAATTCAATTTCTCATTTCTCACGTCAGACTTTCCACTGACTCATCACACCAGACACTTGACCACTATTCCGGAGACTCGTGCATTGAACTTAGCGTCCTGAGACATGCACCTGTCATGCTAAAAGGCTGGAAAGTGACCTCAGCCATGCGCATCACACAATCTCAATATCATCATTATCACAGCATGACAGGGTAAATCCGTACTACAGGCCGAACTCGTTCTGTTTCACACGAGACACCCATACGTATGACCTCCTTCGACTCTCCACAACTGAGTAACTTCTTCTATGTGATTTCATTACCTCAGTAGAGTCAGGATCGTCTCATTACACCAGGACACTCACTGATCAATACACATCCTACACAGATCTTACACGGTATTTTCTTTCCTGAAAATACTATGCCTCGATCCACAATCACAACATTCAACATATCACATAACACTTCAATGAAACAATTTCAATCACAGCAAATCTCATACCAAGGTTCAAATTTTCGAAAACCACATTTAAAATCTCAAACACTTTTGAAACAGCATAAAACAGGGGATATTTCTATGACAGATGAAAAACCGGCGATTACAACAAAACTGGGTTTAAAACAAGAACAGTTTGAACACCCTGCGATCACGTTGCCGCCAACATCAAAATCATCACGCATACAGTTTTCATTAGAAGTAAGGCTAGCTTCCCTTACAACATCAAAAACACCTTGAAATCGAAGTAAAACCGGCGACCATGTCGCCCTATCATTTCAAACATTAAATATCCAGTTATCGTTGGAAAAAGACTAGCTTCCCTTACCTGGATCAGCGTGAAATCTCACTTCAAGCTCCAAACCGCCGAACGTAAAGGTTGCCTGAACTCTGCCTAAGCGTTCTAATTGGTAAAACTTGCAGAGACCCTTCTCAAATGCTCTATGGAAATTGCTGGTAATTTAACTGGTGCCTGGAATTTCTGAGTTGCAGTGCAAAGGAGAGAAAAGAGAAAGCTGAAGGTGAACTCACTCTGTCACCTTTCATACTCTCACTGCGTTTTTATACTCACTAAGAGGCGGTGTAGTCTGACACTAGGAACATAGGCCTGCCATGTAGCCATCATTACCTATTCTCTAACTAACCCTCCTGGGTGGGTTTTCCTTCCTCAAATTCAATGCAACCTGACAGCATGGCCACGTGGCGTTCTCTGCGCACATGGAGCTACTGCTCCTGCAGGACCTTCACTGCCTACATGTCGCACATGCAGCACGTTCATCCTGGAAACCAGGGCCCCACTTCATCTGCGTGAAACGCGACATCGCGCGATAACCTTTCGCCGATGACCACTCGCGCAAAGACAATCCACCGATGACCCATCCTGGAGGACGACCGATGTCTCTCTCTGGAAGACGACCGATGTCCCTCTCTGGAAGACGACCGATGTCTCTCTCTGGAAGACGACCGATGTCTCTCTCTGGAAGACGACCGATGTCTCTCTCTTCCTGGAGACCGACCGAGGTCTCTTCCTCCTGGAGACCGACCGAGGTCTCTTCCTCCTGGAGACCGACCGAGGTCTCTTCCTCCTGGAGACCGGCCGCGGTCTCTTCCTCCTGGAGACCGGCCGCGGTTTCTTCCTCCTGGAGACCGACCGAGGTCTCCTCTTGGCGACACCCGCATGACCCTCGCGCCCGGGCGAAGCCCTCATGCATCTCGCGCCCTGGCGATGCCCGCATGCCTCTCGCGCCCTGACGATGTCCGCATGCCTCTCGCGCCCTGGCGATGCTCGCATGCCTCTCGCGCCCTGGCGATTCCCGCATGCCTCTCGCGCCCTGGCGATGTCCGTATGCCTCTCGCGCCCTGGCGATCATGTTCTATGCGATCTCATGGCTTTCTAACTACACTTTCCTTTACTTTTATTTTAAATAAAACATACTTAGAATTTACTTAAAATATATCACTTTTATTCCAATAAGATTTTCCAGGTCCTTACATGCAGTGCAAAGGAGAGAAAAGAGAAAGCTGAAGGTGAACTCACTCTGTCACCTTTCATACTCTCACTGCGTTTTTATACTCACTAAGAGGCGGTGTAGTCTGACACTAGGAACATAGGCCTGCCATGTAGCCATCATTACCTATTCTCTAACTAACCCTCCTGGGTGGGTTTTCCTTCCTCAAATTCAGTGCAACCTGACAGTATGGCCACGTGTCGTCTCTGCGCACATGGAGCTACTGCTCCTGCAGGACTTTCACTGCCTACATGTCGCACATGCAGCACGTTCATCCTGGAAACCAGGGCCCCACTTCATCTGCGTGAAACGCGACATCGCGCGATAACCTTTCGCCGATGACCATTCGCGCAAAGACAATCCACCGATGACCGATGTCTCTCTCTGGAAGACGACCGATGTCTCCATCCTCCTGGAGACCGACCGAGGTCTCTTCCTCCTGGAGACCGACCGAGGTCTCTTCCTCCTGGAGACCGGCCGCGGTCTCTTTCTCCTGGAGACCGACCGAGGTCTCCTCTTGGCGTCACCCGCATGCCTCTCGCGCCCAGGCAAAGCCCACATGCATCTCGCGCCCTGGCGATGCCCGTATGTCTCTCGCGCCCTGGCGATGCCCGCATGCCTCTCGCGCCCTGGCGATGCCCGCATGCCTCTCGCGCCCTGGCGATCATGTTCCAGGCGATCTCATAGCTTTCTAACTACACTTTCCTTCACTTTTATTTTAAATAAAGACATACTTAGAATTTACTTAAAATATATCACTTTTATTCCAATAAGATTTTCTAGGTCCTTACACGATCAAAGCCTCGTATTCCACTTGGTTGTTGCTGACTTTGAAAGCAAAACGTAGGGCCTGCTCTATCAGGACCTCACCTGGTCCCTCTAGGATTACTCCAGCACCACTGCCCTGCTGGTTTGACGATCCATCTACTAAGAGAAACCATCTGAATTTCACCTCTCCCTGTTGTGTGGCCTTTGAGGAGAGCTCTACCACGAAGTCGGCGTATACTTGACCCTTGATGGGCCCTCGGGGTTCGAACTGCACATCAAACTCGGACAGCTCAACTGCCTAGTGTACCATTCTTCCTACCACGTCGGGTTTCTGCAGGACCTTTTGAATGGGGAGGTCCATCATCACAATGATGGTGAAGCTATGAAAATAGCGGCAGAGCCTCCGTGCTAAAAATACTACAGCTAACGCTGCCTTCTCTATAGCCTGATAGCGTACCTCAAGTCCTTGTAAGACCTTGCTGACAAAATAGATGGGTTTCTGTACTTGGTCCTGCTCCTAGACGAGGACCGAACTAATCGCCCTTTCTATGATGGCGAAGTATAGGCGAAGTGGAGTGCCTAGCAATGGCTTGCACAATAATGGAGGACTAGCCAGATACTCCTTTAACTTGAGGAAGGACTCCTCACACTCAGCAGTCCACACGAACCTGCTATTTCTCTTCAAGCACTAGAAGTAAGGATACCCCTTCTCGCTTCCTGCCAAAACAAATCGGGACAGGGCAGCCATCCGACCTGTCAGTTGCTGCACTTCTTTTACTGAGACCAGGCTTCTCATTACCATTATGGCTGCGCACTTCTCTCGGTTTGCTTCTATTCCAGGTTCAGTCAGTAAGAACCCTAAGAACTTCCCTGCTTCTACCCCAAACACACATTTTTCAGGGTTCAACTTCAAATTATACTTGGCTATGGTGTTGAAGAACTCTTTTAGGTCAGCAATGTGCTGGCCCTTCTCCTGGGAGGTGACGACCATATCATCTACATATGCTTGCACATTTCGCCCTATCATAGGGGCGAGTATCCGGTCCATTAATCTCTGATATGTTGCTCCTGCATTCTTTAGCCCAAAGGGCATCACCTTGTAGCAATAACTGGAGAGCTCTTTCATGAATGTTGTCTTGCATTTGTCTCTAGGATGCATTCGTATTTGGTTATACCCAGAAAATGCATCCAAAAAGCCGAGGAGTTTGCATCCTGAGGCGCTGTCTACCAAGGCATCAATGTTGAGAAGTGGGTAAGAGTCCTTGGAACAAGCCTTATTCAGGTCGGTGAAGTCGACTCACATCCTCCATTTACCATTGGCGTTCTTAACCAACACCACGTTGGCCAACCACTCAGGGTACTGGATTTTCCTGAAGTGGCTGGCCTCTAGCAGCTTCTAGGTTTCCTGCCTGATGACCTGCCACCTTTCTTCATTAAACTTTCTCCGCCTCTGACGAACAGGTTGGACCTGGGGGTCCATGGTGAGGCTTTAGCACAAGAAATCAGGGTCTATCCCTGGCATGTTCGAGGCAGTCCACGCAAAGGCATCCAAATGTCGAGCCAAAACTCCAGCGTCCTGGTCCTGCACTTCCTGACTCAGGGACTTACCAAGTTCGAACTATTTACCCCCGACCTCTCGCTCCACGACTTCTTCCATGGGCTCGGTTAGTTTCTCTGGGGCGACCTCTGTGCGGATGACCTCTTCATCTCTAGGTGGCCCAGTGGTAACTGTACACACCCCTCTCTTGATTTTGAGGCTATCCTCATAGCATTCTCTAGTCGCCTTCTGGTTATACTTAATAGTGATCACTGTTCCATCGAGGGACGACAACTTCATCTTCATGTGCCTTGATGAAGGCACAGCTCCTAACCTGTTAAAAGCTGGCCTACCGAAAAGAATGTTATAAGCAGAAGGTGCATTTACCACAAGATACCTGATGTTGATGGTGCGAGATGCGTTGCCATTAGTAAACCTTGTTCTCAACTCAATTTGACCCCTGACCTCCACTTGGTCCCTCGCAAAACCGTACAGGCATCCGTCGTAAGGTCTCAATCAGTTGGGTGACAGCTGCAATTTGTTGAAGGTCGACCAGAACATCACGTCTGCTGAGCTTCCCTGGTCGACAAGGAAACGATGCACCTTCCTTCCCACAGTTAATACCAAAATTACCACTAGGTCGTTTTCATGTGGGACCACATCTACTCGGTCTGTCTTTGTAAAAACAAGGTCCGACTCTGGAAATAGGTCAGACTCTACCTCCTCGACGGTCATTACTTCCCTGGCGTACTTCTTCCGCTGGGAAGTGGTACACCCTCCTCCAGAGAACCCCCTGGAGATGGTGTTAATTTCTCCGTGGATAGGTACTTCGTGCCCCTTGTCTCCTGTTGGGGCCGTTAGTGTCAAGTTTCCCTGTGGTTCCAGCAAATAACCTGTCAGAAAACCGTCCCTTACCAGATCATCTAGTTGGTGCCCTAGTACTAGGCAATTGCCCAGGGCGTGACCATGCATTTGGTGGAAATCACACCACTTGTTCTTGTGGGGCCCCAACTTCTTGTTAGTTTTATGGGGGAACTTTAGCCTGCTTGCCACCTCAGGAATGACGATCAGCTCCTTTAGGTCTACCTTGAAGTTGTGCCTGGTGGGCTTAGGTCTCTTTGACTCATACGGTGCTGCCTTAGCTTTCTTCTCTGTTGTGCCTTCATGCACCCTCAAGGGCTGAGTGCGACTTTGGACAGATCAACCTTCGCGCGTTTTTCTAGCACCCGCTCTTCTGCGTTGATGTGTGTCACAGCTCGACAGCGGATCTCATCAAATGTCCTCAGCTGGCACCTGATCAGGGCATCGCTGAATGGCCCTGGTAGGATTCCCTTCTCAAAAGCGTGTACCATCCTGGCCTCGTCTTTGGTATGCAATTTTACCATGAGTGCTCCAAACTAGTCTAGCAAATATTTTAAAGGTTCTCCCTGGTGTTGCTTCACGTCAAAGAGATCAAAGGAAACAGGAGGACGAGTCCGATTGATGATGAACTGCTTTTTGAACAGTGTTGCAAATTGATCGAAATATGTGATGTGGCTGTCAGGGAGTCCAACGAACCAGTCCAGCGCTGTTCCTAAAAATGTACCCATAAATAACTTACAGTGCATCGCGTCAGCCCCTCCTGAAATCATCATCTGTGAGTGGAAAGCTATGATGTGGACCTCCGGATCCTCCACACCTGTGAAGGTAATCTTTGGGATCATGAAGTTTGCTGGTACGACAGTCTCCATGATCTCCTGGGAGAATGGCATGAGTCAAGCCCTTGCTGGGGGAGGCACACCTAACTCTTCTACTGCGCGTTCTCCCATTCCCCTTCACAATTCCTCATTGGTTCTGCGCAACTCTTCGTTGGTTGCCAAGGATGCATTCAGCTTCGCCCTAAATTGATCCTCCTTGGCGGCCTGATCAACGTTGGACGCCGCAAACGCTTGCTGAAGGTTGCGGATGGTCGCAATGAGTTCCTGTAGTGTTGTGACTGTCTTCCTCCCTTTCAGCAGCGCCTTGCCTCGTACTCCTCATATCTTCTGGTATCTTTGATTACAACTATGGATGGGACCTAGTTTTATCGGGCCCCACGGTGGGCGCCAAATGTTCTTGCCGGTTGACTTAATCGCCGTTGACTTCTGAGGCAGATGGTGGCTCCTCCTATCTCGCGGTGGTTTTGTGCCTTCGAAGGGTGGCTCTGTTAAGACAGAGGGGCCCCTACTTTGTCTTGCATAGAAGACTACGTGTGTCAAACTTGTGTTTACCTTGGGTGTTACCCCCTTATATAACTGTTACTAGGTTACCTGCCGCTGACATTCTCTTGCCCAAGCGTTGCCTCTAGCGAATTTAGGGTTACCTTTTCGAGATACTATCTCACAGTCTTAGTGCAACTCCCGTGGCAACATTCCTTTCTTAGAGTGCAACACTCGTGGCGACATTCCTTTTCTGGAGTGCGTATCTAAAGGTATAACCAGTAGGGTTGCAACGTGTGTCCCAGCGCCGCAAGACCAACCTTTCTTAAGTCCCTTAATTCCTCACGTGTCTTGCATGCGTTTCTAAGAGTAATTTACTTGTGCCAAGACCAGGATGCCTCATACACACTCTGCATGCAAGGTATATCTGTGGATCAGGCTTACCTAACATAACGCTTTAACACGTGTAATTTATGTGGACCGCTCTGCGGGCCCTACCATACCGACATTTCCTGCGCCGACCTCTCACTCAGGTGTCGACGTCCGAGGTCTGGTCACTACACAGTTGTTGGATTAAAACTTCCTCTTAAAATAAAATAAAAAAAATTGTTTTCTCCTTATTTATAGACGAAGAATACTTAAACCATTGTTTAGATTAGAAATTTTACAATTTTAAAGATACTAATATGCATTAATATGAATTACTTTCAATTTATATTTTTTTCATTTTTCAAATATTTTATTTAGATAATTTATATTTTAATATTAAACAATGTTTAATAATTCAAAAGTATACACATGATGTTTTTTTGCATACTTATTAAAAAATTTCAATTAAAATTTACTAGGATTTTTTTAGCTAACACAATGAGAGTTTTATTAACACTTACCCATGCTATATATATATATATATATTTTTTTTTTTTTACATTAACGAAAATTATCGCAATTGATGTCAACCATAATAATTTTAACTAAAACTGATCAAGTTTTTTTTTTCATCGTTGGAAGATATATATTGACTGAATTTGATAGCTTTTATAGTTTTCTATAGATTCAAAGTAGGTAAAATTTATTTTGTGAACTTATGAAAAATTATATATTTATGTATATATATATATATTAATTGTATTTATATGATATGTATTATATATAATATATAATATACAATATTAGTATATTTGAACAAACCTGATCCTGAGGTGTAATATATATTTTTTTTAAATTTAGTTTCAATATTAGTAAAAAAAAAAACTTTTTTAAAATTTTAAAGATGGCATTTTAATAAAAAGGTGTGAGGTAGTAAGTTATTGACATGTTATCTAACTTATTCTCATCTTTCTAGAGAAACTTCATTAAGCATAGTTGATATATAGGATCACGTCTTCAAGCCTTACCACAAGTTACTACTCCTTTGTAATCAGCAACCATGACCTCAAAATTAACAAATTAGTTCCGGCCACCCTAATGGTCAATGTTCACTAAAATCCTGTGATTGTACCAAATGTGTCTTCAACATTTAATGATCTTTCCCAATAGATGGCCTATGCACAACTTCATTATCGACTTCATGGGACGCAGAATAGGTGGATACTATACTACTGTACCTACACTTATCACTATTAAAGTATGTCGCCAAACATATGTACTAAACTCATCTCCAATTCATCTCCAATATCTTCAATAAATGAATGTACATTTTTGTTATTCTTACTCTTCTCTCACATGACACTAGCAAAATAATAATATATTATTGTTTTTTTATGGGTCGGAAAATACTCCTCTTCTTCTCAATACTCCTACTGAGCGATGTTGCACGAGCTTCGGTAATTAGGACGGTCACCTGCAAAAAAAAATACTTTAATGTCTAAATTAAAACTCGATATATGATAGGTCAAAGTAATAAATATTATATAATGCATACATTTGTCTTGGATAGAATGTATATTTATAAGATTTTAATAGACCATTAGTTTTGGACCGGATTAGGATGAGATTAGGATGAGTCATCATATTAATCTCAATATGTTAAAATAAAATTTCATACTTTTAATTAAGTTAATCATATTGTACCAAAATGTTGATATGAAATTAAATTTCATATATATATATATATATGGCTTCTTACGATTTAGTGTTGAGATGAAAAGACATGAGCAAACAAAAATAACACAATTATAGATATAGTAGATGTCTTTTTCCAAAAGAGTGTCTAAAGATAATGTACTTGTTGCAAGGGTTTTCATAAATAGTTTGTGTATTGGACCAGAGCGTGTAGAGCTCAGTGCTCACTGGTCGGACATTAGCATCTGTCTCAAGTAGGTCAGCTCGATTATTGGGCCCTAAGTAAGGGTTACGAGTTTGGCCCAGTATAGTTAATGAGCTCGTAAGATATAATGGGGCTGCCATGTGAGAGGGACCCATTGTATATGCTTATAGATAAGTAAGTGCAGGTGGTTGTGATATGTGCATGTTTGTTACTTGTTACGTGTGCATGTTTGTTATTTGTTGCATGTTAATTACGTATTAATGCTTATTGATAGTTGCTGATAACCCTAAAAGATAGGGGTGTGCACTTAAAACAGAATGTTGACCTACAGTTTGCACCTGGAAATAATTGGTGCTTGTGGCAGGTGGTTTTTTTGTTAGAGACAAAAGATAATGTGCCTAGTTATATTTCAGTTGAGATTTTATTCCCTCTAGAGTTGTTGCATGTGCATGATTAGTTATTTGTTGCATGTATGATGCGTAGCGGCACGTTGAGGGTGCCTATGTGAAATAGATTGGACCCTTGATGCTGGTAGATGAGTTGGTACCCTGGTGGTTATTCTGTTAAGATTTTATGCACTCCAAGGAGATAAGATTTTGTTATGTTGTGGCATCAAGAGAATGCACCCATGAATAGAATATCTCCTATTGATTACGCTTTCAATGGAGATGAGATTCTCGTGATAGAAAGTTGTTACAAGAGGTAGGCTATAAAAGGGACTTGAGATCCCAGGTGAAAGGTATGTTGTTTCTAACACTGAAACTAGTTACTTCTTGTTTCTTATAAGCCCTATATTGACTTGATCGTCGGAGTGCAATCAACAAGTAGGGCCCCTCTATCTCAACGGAGCTACTTTCAACGTGACGAAGAAAAGAGTAGATTCCAATAGAGATAGACGGAGCCAGAGCTTGTCTTCGGAGTCAATTGGCAAGAACATTTGGCGCCCACCATGGGGCCCGATAAAACTAGGTCCCACCTACAATTGTGATCAAGCTTTTAGGCGAGATGAGTTATACAAGACAAGGTCCATCAGGACTGGAAGGGGGTGACAACCTCACCATACAACAACTCATGGAGACTGTTAATGCTCTCCAGGAGACAGTGGCGGCATCCAGGGCTGACCAGGAGAGGCTCTTGGCAAAGGTTCGAGTCAAACAGATACTCAGCCAAGACCAGGTCAGGGCCAAGCTAGATGCGCCACGAGTAAGCAACGAGGAGCTATGCAAGGCCAACGAGGAATTGCGTAGGGACCTACAACGTTTGGGAGAGTGCTCTGCAGGAGAGCGGAGCCCACCTATTCAAGTTAGGGCTCGTCCCATACCATTCTCATAGGCGATTATGGATGTCATTGTGCCAACTAATTTCATGACGCCCAAGATTGTTTTTACAGGTATAGAAGATACGGAGGCCCATCTCACGGCCTTTCATGATCAGATGATGATCTCAAGAGGAATGAACGCCATGCATTGCAAGATGTTCATGGGCACGTTCATAGGCACCGCACTGCAATGGTTCGTTGGACTCCCAAATGGCCACATCACCTCTTTCAATCAGTTTTCCGCATTGTTCAGGAAACAATTCATCATCAACCGAGCTCCACCGCCTGTCCCTTTCGACCTTTTTAGAGTGAAATAGAGGCAGGGAGAGCCTTTGAAGGATTTCTTGAACAGGTTTGGGGCGTTTGTGGTGAGGCTCCAAACCTAAGACGAGGCTTTGATGGTCCATGCCTTTAAGCTGGCGATCATGTCAGAGCCATTTAGTGATTTGTTGATAAGGAATCGAGCGAGGACATTCAGAGATATCCGACGACAAGCTATTGCCCACATCGCGCAGAAGAAGCTGTAACGGTAAAGCGGGGAGGCACGAGCACAGGGCAGGCAAAGCCCAAAGAAGGTGGTCAAGCCCAACCAATGAGAGTACACGAAGCTGCGACCAAGAAGAGGTCAAACACCCGACGAGCACCTTATGCGTCGAGAAAGAACCAGTCTAGGTCAGAGGTGAAGGACGACTTGCCTTTTCGACCCAAGTTCATAATGACTTACAAGGAACTACTGACTATGCCAGGTATGGCAAACAAGTTGAGGTTCCCCCCGAAGTATGATAGGAATTTGGGACCGCACAAAGAGACCTGGTGTGAGTTCCACAAGGCCTTTGGGCATGTTGTGGAGCACTGTATAGCCCTCGATTACTAGTTTGCAGGACTGGTAAAGGATGGGTTCCTGAAGGAATATCTGGAAGGAAGCCAGGAAGGAACAAAGGAGGAAATACAAAAAAAAGACCAGAGCCATGAGGTGCCTGTCCATGGTGAGATTAAACCATATGGGAGGGTTTTCAAGACGAGGAAGCACCGCCTCCCAACATAAGAGGTACGCGAGGGAAGTGATGGCGGTAAATGCGTGAGAGCCTGATCAGACGGCCGAGCCTGACCTCTGCTTCACCAAGACTGACCAGAGAGACATAGTCCCACATGAGGACGATCCAATGGTGATCTCAGTAGTTACGGTGGGTAGGAGAGTACACAAGTTCCTCATCGACCAGGGGAGCTCGACCGACGTAATGTTCTGGTCAACTTTCAACGAGCTGCAGTTGTCACTAGACCAGCTGAGGCCATACGATGGTTGTCTGTTTGGTTTTGCTGGAGACTAGGTTGAAGTAAGGGGACATGTGGAGTTGAGGACAACTTTCTCAGATGGCACCTCCTCTCGCACAGTCAATATTAGGTATTTAGTTGTTAATGCAGCTTCAGCTTATAACATAGTTTTGGGCAGACTTGCCTTGAACATGGGTGGCCTCGACTAGGCACATGAAGATGAAGTTGCCCTCCTTTGAGGGAGGAAGGGAGGAGTAATCGTTATAAAATATGACCAGAAGGCGGCAAGGAAGTGTTATGAGAACAACCTAAAGAACAAAAAGGGAGAGTGTGTGGTTGCCGCCCAACCATAGTAACCTGAGGGGACCACCCGTGTAGAGATCGCCAGTGAGAGGCGACCTGAGCCTGCAGGTGAGGTTCAGGAGAAGAAGATTGGAGGAAAGAAATTCAAGCTCGGCATGTCTCTGGATCAAAAGATGCAAGATCAGATCATCGGAGTCATAGCAAGACACTTGAATGCCTCGACAACTTGAAGCGCTATCCACCAAGGTGTTAATGCTAGGCAGCGAATATGAATCCTTAAAATAGGCTTTGTTTAGATTCGTGAAGTCGATACACATTATCCACTTCCCGTTAGCTTTCTTGACCAACACTATGTTTGCTAACCACTCAGGGTATTGAATTTCCCTTATGCGGCCAACACTGAGTAGTTTATGGGTTTCTTCCTTGATGACCAGGCACAAAGGAGAAGGAAGTTTAATGATGAAAGACGCCTGGTCATCAAGGAAGAAACCCAGAAACTACTCAGTGTTGGTTGCATAAGGGAAATCCAATACCCTGAGTGGTTAGCGAACGTAGTGTTGGTCAAGAAAGCCAACGGGAAGTGGATAATGTGTGTCGACTTCACGGATTTGAACAAAGCCTGTTTTAAGGATTCATATTCGCTGCCTAGCATTGACACCTTGGTGGATAACGCTTCAGGTTGTCGACTTCTCAGTTTTCTAGATGCTTTCTCGGGGTACAACCAAATTCGTATGCACCCCTGAGATGAAAGCAACACTGCGTTCATGACGTAGCTCTCCAGTTATTGTTACAAGGTCATGCCCTTTAGGCTGAAGAACATCAGCCAACCTACCAGAGACTGATGGATAGGATTCTCACCCCGATGATTGGGCAAAATGTGCAGGCATACGTGGACGACATGGTCGTCACCTCGAAAGAGAGAGACCAACATGTTGCTGATTTGGAAGAGCTATTTACCGCGATAGCTAAGTATAATTTGAAGCTGAACCCCGGAAAAGTGTGTATTCGGGGTAGAGGCAGGAAAATTCTTGGGATTCCTGCTCACTGAACGAGGAATAGAAGCAAACCCTAAGAAGTTCGCGACGATCATAGGGATTAGGAGTCCTGCCACTTTGAAGCAGGTACAACAGCTAACTGGGAAAATGGTTGCCCTATCCCAGTTCTTATCAGCAAGAGAAGATAAGGGGTATCCTTACTTCCAGTGTTAAAAGAAAAACAACTACTTCAGGTGGACCAACGAATGTGAAGAGGCGTTCATCAAGCTGAAGGAGTATCTGGCTAGCCCGCCTGTCCTTTGTGAGTCACTGCCAGGTACTCCTCTCCGCCTCTACTTCGCAGTAACAGATCGAGTTGTCAGCTTAGTCATTGTACAGGAATAGGATCATGTTCAAAAGCTCATATACTTCATTAGTAAGGTGCTGCAGGGGCCCGAGGTACGCTATCAGGCCATTGAGAAGATGGCCTTAGCAATTGTATTCACAGCTCAGAGGCTCTGCCACTATTTCTAGAGCTTCACAGTAATCATCATGACTGACCTTCCAATTCGTAAGGTCTTCTAGAAGCCTGATGTGGCAAGGCAAATGGTGCGATGGGCAATTGAGTTGTCTGAGTTTAACGTGCATTATGAGCCCAGAGGACCTATTAAGGGTCAGGTTTATGCTGATTTTGTGATAAAGCTCTCCTTAGAAGCCACACAGCTAGACAGTGGAGATTTCTAGTGGGTCCTCTGCATGGATGGATCCTCTAACCAGCAAGGTAGCAGAGTTGGTATTATACTAGAGGGACCAAAGGGATTGCTGATTGAGCAGGCCTTTAGGTTCACTTTCAAAGCCAGCAATAACCAGGCCGAGTACGAAGCGTTGGTAGCAAGAATGTTGCTGGCCAAGGAGATGGGCGCTCGAAGTTTACTGGTAAAAAGTGATTCACTACGAGTGACTGGGTAAGTCACGACCGAATACCAGGCCAAAGATCCTCAGATGACCTCATATCTAAAGTATGTCATGCTCTTAAGGGAGACTTTTCCTATGTTTGAGTTAGTGCATGTCCCGAGGGAACAGAATGCTCGAGCAGACCTGCTGGCCAAAATCGCCAGCTCAGGCAAGGGAGGTCACCAGAGGTCAGTCATTCAAGAGACTCTGAAGTCACCCAGGACTGCCGTAGGTCATACGGGAAAGGTCCAACACGTGAAGGCCTCAGAGGTTGGAAGAAGAGGGCACAAATTGTTGACACAAGAAGCACTAAAGGTGCCCAAAGTAAGTGTCTATGGCTTGCCAGGAGAGGAATCGCCAGATGTTTGCCTAGTCGACGTGGGTGGAACCTGGATGACACCATATCGACGTTACATTACTGATGGCATGCTCCCAGCGAAGCCTGTGGAGGCCAAGATAATCAAGAAGAATGCAGGCAGATATACTCTGGTAGATGGAAAACTATTCAGGCATGACTACACTTATCCTATCCTAACCAACGTAAGCGGAGATCAGTGTACGTGTATCATGGCAGAGCTCCATGAAGGCATTTGTGGGAGTCATGTCGGGGGATGAGCTCTCTCATTGAAAGTTGTTCGGGCAGGGTATTATTGGTCGACCATGAGGGAAGATTGCTTGAAGTATGCATAGTGATAAAAGAACGCTAATTGGCATCATGCACCCTTAGAGAAGTTGCGATCCATTCACAGCCCCTAGCCTTTCCACACATGGGGAATAGATATCCTAGGCCCATTCCCGCTAGAGATTTGTGAGATGAAGTACCTGGTGGTGGCCATTGAGTACTTCACCAAGTGGATAGAAGCTGAGCTAGTTGCGCAGATAACTGCCCACAAGGTTAAGCACTTTGTGTGGAAAATTATTATTTGTCAGTTTGGGATCCCAAAACGTTTAGTGTCTAACAATGGCACCCAGTTTGCAAACCAGCAGTTAGGCAAGCTGTGCACAAAGCTTGGCATTAAACAGGTGTTCGCCTCGGTAGAGCATCCTCAGACAAACAGGCAGGTCGAGTCTGCCAATAGAGTCTTGCTCAGAGGTTTGAAGAGGAGGTTGGAGAAAGCTAAGGGGACCTGGGCAGATGAGGTTCCTCGAATCTTGTGGGCCTACCACACCACTCCACAATCCACCACGAAAGAAACACCTTTCAGTTTGGTGTATGGATCAAACGCTATGATCCCTGTAGAAATCCAAGAGAGTTCACCACAATTCCAGAACTTCGTAATAGAAGAGTGCAATGAAGGAAGGAAGGTGAACTTAGACCTACTTGACAAGTTGCGGGAGCAAGCGCGCATCAAAGTTGATGCTTTGAAGAGGAGGGTGGAGCAGAAGCAAAGGTCCAAGTTGAGACCTCAACAATTCCAGGTCGCTGACCTGGTAATGCGAAAGGCCCACCTCTATCAGTTGGAGAATAAGTTGTCTCCCAAATGGGCTGGCCCATTCCGTGTGCTAGAGGTACTCGGAAACGGAACTTATAGGCTTGAGACTCTGGAGGGTGGAGCTGTACCCCGAACGTGGAATGGGGCCAATTTCAAATTTTATTTCAGTTAATGTATTTGAATAATTAAGGGGACACTCTTTTTCCCTTACCATGGTTTTTTAATGAGGTCGCCCAATGAAAAATTATTCATTAAAGATGTTTGCCATTAAACTCTGTTAACACCCAGTAAGGCGACTTGACCGGTATGTTATCCGAGTAAGCACACTGTGTGTACAAGTGACAAGTAGACAAGGTCACCTATTCCTATGGTAAGATTCCGAGGCCTAGGTGACTTGACGATTATGTGGTTCAGATGGGAAACCCTTTTCTTAGTAAGATTCTGAGTCTAGGAACCCTGAACGAATTTGAGATTATCTACTCAAGTCCAGGTAAGCCAACCTACCTTGAGGTTAAGGAGTAGACTTGGTGTGTAAGCTAATACCCAAGTCGGCTACTCCAAGCAATGAAGGTTGTTTAGAAAGTAGATCTGGTGTGTGAGCTAACACCCGAGTTAGATTTTCTAAAGGCGAAAAGCCGCGAAAGAAGTGTATATGACTGGATCCCAAGAAAGACGACCCCTCCTTGGTAAGATTCCAAGATGAGGGAGCGTGGAAGTCCATAGCGATTAAGATAGGATGACCTTTGCTCGGTAAGATTCTGAGCTCGGGTGCCTAGAATCGTAGTTAGCTATAACTAAGATTGTTTGGCTTAAGTTAAGAAATAGCGATTCAGATGGGACGACCTTTGCTTGGTAAAATTCTGAGCTCAGGTGCCCAGAATTGTAGTTAGCCATAACTAAGATTGTTTGGCTTAAGTTAAGAAAGATGACCTGTCTTGGTAAGATTCTGAGTTCAGGTAACCTAAGAATACAGTAGGAGGCAATACACTCTCTCCTCAATAAGACTCTAAGTCCAGGAGGTACGAGCCGACTAATAGTAACTAAGAGCGCGCAGCTAATGGTATACAGAGTAACCCACCTCGGCATTGGTGAAACCAACCGAGCTGGGGTAACAAGGCACCATGAAGGTGCTAAGAGTAGACTTGGTGTGTGAGCCAACACCCAAGTCATATACTCTGTAGCAAGAGCAACCCACCTCAGCGTTGGTGAAACCAACCGAGCTGGGGTATCAAGGCACCACGAAGGTGTTAAGAGTAGACTTGGTGGGTGAGCCAACACCCAAGTCAGATACTCTAAGCCACTAAAGGGCATTCAAAGGCGAACTTGGTGTAGAAATTGATCCCAAGTCAGATGCTCAAGCAACGGGGAAGGATGTGAGAAGAAAGCAAATAAACTTTCTAAGTGCACAAGTCCTACACAACCAAATCAAAAGTGAAGTGGGACATCCAATGTGGCTAGGAGGTACAGGTCGTCCCTAAGATAGCTCCACCGAGGGCACTATGATTTACCATGCTTAATTGATATGTTACTTTGTTAAGATGGTTAGTTGCATCAGTTGATTGATGTGCATCATGAATTACCATATTACATCGGTATGGCGGGATTTATCATTAGTTGATTAAGTCTTGATAGCCATATTTGCTTAAGCATGAGGTGATCGAGTACATTATCATTAGTTGGTTAAGTTATGATAGTCATACTTACTAAGGCATGCATTGTCCATATACTAGTTGAAGTGTGACAAGAAAAATCGTGTTGAATAAATAAAAGCATTTAGATATACAAAGGTTTAGAAATTGTTTACAGAGTTGCGAAAGGAAGTTAAGTACAAGGAAACCTAAAGATGCTATTCCTCCTCGTCTACCAGTCGCCCATCTACTACAATTTTGCCCAAACCAAGTTGGGAGAAATCCGTTTCAAGGTAGATGCACGAGGCCTGGGCGATAGCATCATCGAAGCCCGCCATGTATGAGTTAGCAACATCATTTGTCAGAGCTTCCTTGGTCTTCTCCATCTGCTCGTCCTTTTGTGCCAACTCCTCGCCCTTCTTGGCCAACTCTTCCTTCAGCTTCTCCACCTCAGCCTGGAGCTCAACATTCTTATCAGATAACACCAAGACCTCCTTGGACTTTTCAGTCAGGAGAGCCTTGGCCTCTTGTTGTGATCTTTGGAGCTCCTCATGAAGCCTAGCGACTTCTTGCTCCAACCTACCAACTCGTTGTGAGAGCTCGACAGCTTTGTGGGCTTCTTCCTTAGCTGAATCCTTCCACCTTCTTATCTTGGAGATGGCGAGGCAGTTTGCAGCAAAGGCTTGCCCCATTTGCCTCGCTGCGTGCTACACCAATCAATCTTCCTCTAGGTCTTCCAGCTTCTTTTTGACCTTAGCGGTGAGCAGAGTCTTCTCGAGGAAGGAAAGGGCACCCAAGGTAGGATCCCATAGTCCTCCCTCTAGTACGTTTCCACCTCTACTCTCCTGCACCATTATGTCGCGAGGAGGGGAGGGGCTGGGTGGAAGGGCTTGAGGTGAGGGAGCCTGGCCGTCTGAGACAGAGTGCTCGGAAGACAGGCCCAGAACAGGTCTCCTCTTGAAGACAGGCCCAGAACAGGTCTCCTCGTCATCAGAGGGAGCCACCTCGGCTACTGCCTTCAGGTTTAGGTCCTCGGCAGGAGAGGCTTGGGCAACAACTTTTAGCATTTTGGCTCTGGCAGCCAAGTCTTTCTTCCTCAGCATACCCAACATGCTACTTGCATGAGAAACAAAGAAAATTCAGTAAACATACAGGCAAGATAACATCAACGAGAATAGAGGAAGGAAAGATACCAATGTATGCTTTAAGCCCCATTGGGGAGAACTCTTTCTTTATCAAGGTAGCTGTGTCAAAAACCACCTTGAGGCTGGAAGGGAAGAGGCACACCTCTCGTTCTTGTTGGGGCATGTCTTCCAACCGCCTAACCCCTTGGAATCTCGGTTCCTCAATCCAATACAAAGGGAACCCATCTAAAAGAGTTGGGTCCCTCTTATTGCAGCAAATTTTAAAGAACTTGCCCTTGAAACCTTTATAAGATTGCTGGAAGAGTGATAGCAATGCTCTCCCAGCAACTCCATTGAAGGACACCCATAGCTGGCAACCTAGGTGTTTGGCTTCAAAGAAATAGAGAAAAACCTCCACTGATGGCAGATGGTCAAAGTGGGTGCAAAGGATGGAAAAATCCCGAACAAACGCCCAGCTATTTGGATGTAGCTGGGCAGGGGCGACGTTGATTTCAGTGAGAAGAGCTCTCTCGAAGTGATACAAGGGTAGAAGAAGGAGAACCTTTGTGAAAATCATGGCATAGAAGTAGCAAAAAGCACCATCTGGGTCCGAGAACTCATCACTACAGACTGGTTCATCTTCCCTACAGGGCACTACCCTAAGGTTTCTATAGTCCTCTCTACCAAAGATACATTTTTTGGGGTGCTCGCTCTTCCTATAAAGCACTATTTGTTCGAGGGAGGTATACGAAGAGGTTTCTTCTAACAAATTATCAGGGGCCCAAGGATATAGTTTTTTGTAATCCATTATACAAAGTATCTAAAACAAGAAAAGCAAACACAGTCACACATTCAGATAATGGAAGCACATGCGTTCGAAGAAGAGAAAACAACGAAGCAAAATAGAGATAGCAATCACAATCGATTAGAATGTAAACAGTCCCAACGCAGTTGATATGAGTAGAATAAAAGCATTGAAATGATCTTACTAAGCATTCATGAGTCAAAGGAGGTACCTTGATTTGGTGGATGATTCGAGGCGAGGAGGTTGCTTAGGTTGAGGAAGAAGGTGCAGAGAGTTTGAAGAGAGGAACAAAGGTTTTGTGAAGAGGAATGAAATAGTGATAAATGCTTGAGTTTTCAAAATGTTATTGTATTAAGGAAGCGCAAGCGACAATGCTTTCCAATCGTTGGTAAGGGCCACGTGTACGCTCGTGATGGAGTATGGTGAGACGTCACCTCAAGGCACTGTGTGCGTCGCGCTACCCACAAGACATGTAGGTCGTCATGGGCGTGCAGATAGCCTCTTCTCTGAAGTGAATTCAGCTCGAGCCTGGGGGGCTTGTGTATTGGACCAGAGCATGTAGAGCTCAGTGCTCGCTAGTCGGACTTCAGCATCTGCCTCAAGCAGGTCAGCTCGGTTATTGGGCCCTAAGTAAGGGTTACGAGTTTGGCCTAGTGTAGTTAATGAACCCGTAAGATATAATGGGGTTACCATTTGAGAGGGGCCCATTGTATATGCTTATAGATAAGTATGCAGAGGTGGTTGTGATATGCGTATGTTTGTTACTTGTTACGTGTGCATGTTTGTTATTTGTTGCGTGTTAATTATGTATTAATGCCTATTGATAGTTGTTGATAACCCTAAAAGATAGGGGTGTGCACTTAAAACAGAATGTGGACCTGCAGTTTGCACCTGGAGATCATTGGTCCCTGTGGTAGGTGGTTTTTCTGTTATAGATAAAAGATATTGTGCCCAGTTATATTTCAGTTGAGATTTTATTCTCTCTAGAGCTGTTGCATGTGCAAGATTAGTTATTTGTTACATGTATGATGCATAGCGGCACGTTGAGGGTGCCTACGTGAAACAGATTGGACCCCTGACTCTGGTACATGAGTTGGTACCCTGGTGGTTATTCTGTTAAGATTTTATGCACTCCAAGGAGATAAGATTCTATTCTGTTGTGACAGCAAGAGAATGTACCTATGAATAGAATATCTCCTATTGATTACGCTTTCAGTAGAGATGAGATTCTTGTGATAGAAAGTTGTTACAGGAGGTAGGCTATAAAAGGGACTTGAGATCCCAAGTGAAAGGTATGTTGTTTCTAAGACTGAAATTAGTTACTTCTTGTTTCTTATAAGCCCTGTACTGACTTGATCGTCGGAGTGCAATCAACAGGTAAGGCCCCTCTGTCTCAATGGAGCCTCTTTCAATGTGACAAAGGAAAGAGCAGATTCCAATAGAGATAGACGAAGTCAGAGCTTGTCTTCGGAGTCAACCGGCGACCAGGTCAACCGGCAAGAACAGTTTGAATTGAAAGATGGCATGCTAATTTGTGAACTCAAATTATTAATCATTGTAACCACTTTCTTACTATCACGGGTCCAATTCACAATAATTTTTTTATGAACAAGTTTGTTCACATATTTTCAGTATTGATAATATAGAATCATTACACATTGAGTAATGATATTTCCTGAACAAAGCTTCTACGTTAATATATTTACTAACATTGAAATATTAATCTAAAGAAATTTTTTAACAGTTAAAGCATTATGTATATTTTTATAATTTTGGGATTGTATATATAATTTTATTTAATAGCAAAAAATAAGTGACAAAGAGATTGGATGTTATATTTTTTAATATGTTTGGAAAAAACAAAAAGATTTGGCATACCACATCTGGAAAAATCATAAAAAAAATATTTTGTGCTCGTGGAAAATAGATTGGAAGAGATGAATAAATGTAATCTTGGATATTAATGTAACCGAGTTAAAAATAAAAAACCAAGAGACGCCCCCACGGTCTTCTTCCTTATTTCTTTTTGCTTCCATCTCTTTCAAGTTCTATTCTCTTCCTTCTTTCTTAATTTCCTCTCCCAATCTTCATCTATTTTAGAATTTGATCGCACCACACAGTAGTTGAGGAGCTAAGGAACATTTCTACCCTATCAGATTTTCAAACAGAATAAGTTCATTTTTATTCTAAAGATTCTTTATTCTCTATTTTTTCTTAGGATCTAATCATCCATCTTGGTTAGGTCAGTTGAGAAGAGTAATCCTCTCAACTTATTCTACTATATACTGAATTTCTATTCTATTTAGATAACTTGCATTAGGCCCTTAAATCTTCAAGTTTATCTAGACTGAGAGAATAAAGTTCTAGAAGTTGCTTGGAAAGCAAGCAATTAAGGTAAGGAAAGCTAACTTTAACTTTCAATAGTACCATAGGCTAGATTATCTGAATGTGGAGGGGACGTGGTCCCAATATTCAATTTCTCCTGCAGGGATGTTGTTTGTTTATATATTGTGTTGTTTGTTTATATATTATTTAAACTTGTAGAAATATTATATTTTGATAGTTTGGAAGTTAAATTTTGTTTTTGATGTTGGAAAGGTTCTTGAATGTTATGAATTTTAAAATTTTATGTGATTGAATGATATGTATTATATATGAATGATGAAAATTGTATGAAATTGATGTCATACATTTGGGATAATGTATGAGTTGTTGTTTGCTGACATTAAGTATGAAAAGTCTATGTTTAACAAAGATCCTCTACCTTCACTGATGATCTAAGTCATATAGACTAAGATATCAGGTGGTGAGAAGCTGAGAGGGAGTTCATACACATCGAGTCCCGTTGTAACATTCGATATTGGATGTTTGAACCTACCCTGATCTTTTTGCTTGGATTTGCTGGTAATCTTTGGATCAGATGTTAGTCTCTGGTAGGAGCATACTTAATGATTCTTCTGGAAGACAATGGATTCATGTGTAGTCAATGGGATTGAAATGAAATCCAATGATTGTAATTGAAAATAAATCCATGTCTAGTCTCTATGAATGGTGGAATTGGTATTGAAATTTTATATGACAACATTTAAAGAAATGCTTATAAATGATTAGTTTGATTAGTTCTTTTTGCATGAATTAAATATGTTATGGAATTGCTTTTCATTAGCTTACACTTGCTTTTCTTGTTATGTTTGAACTGCGATGACTGTACTACGTACACGGGCATATGATCATACAGGTGTCGGAGGGTCTAGAGAGCTTTAGGGTGTTGTTTTGAAACTTATACTGTAAATATTTGTATTTCTACAAGCTTTAATCATGTATTAGGAATGTTTTGAAAAACTCTACGCTTGTATAGAAATATGTAGAACTTGTATTGTAATAGTTAGATGTATTTTTTGGAGTGTTACAATTAATGATATGAATTTTAGAGTCTTAATGAGCAATCAGAGATACGTTATAAAATATAGATAGTTTGATCAATTTTGTTCACAAATATTTTCAAGAAAATTAGAATAGTTGATATTTAATAACTAAATTCAAAATTACTAATTTTAATAATTTAATAATTTTTATAGATTATTTTCTAAAAATGTAAACTATTGAAAAGTATTACAAATACTTTTTACTTAAATTGGGATATAAGTTGGGTTAAATTTTGAAAATTGAAATTGACTACTTTAATTATTTAAACATTCTTATAAATACTTTGTTCGATTTCATTTTTTAAAAATTTGATAAATATACATAATATGCACTTCATGCCTTTCCATTGTTAATTTTTAACTTTGTAGTTTGTGTATTTAGTTGTTCCAGTGATTTATATAATACTTAAATTAACTTAAGCTTTTACAGGAAATAAACATGTTTTCTTTGATTTCATATACAGAAAAGAGCTATTATTAATTGATTAAATAGGCTATTTCAAATACACTAATTTTTTTTAAAATTATTACAATCTTTAACGAAAAAGCTTATCTCTAAATTTATTGAAAATATTTCTCAAAATTCAAAATATATAGAACTAAATAATTCAATTTAAATTTACTACTATATTAAAAAAATATAAATAATTTTTTGGAAATGTAAAATTTTAAAAATTCCATACACATATTTCTGAGCTAAGAAAAATTAAGGTTATATGAGTTGTTTTAAATTTATTGATTTTAATTATATTAAAACTTCTATCACTCTTTCTTGAAAATTTAAAACTTTTAAAAAATTGTCACAATTGCATTATTAAAGTTGAATAATTGAGATTATAATAAAAGAATTCAAATTCACAAAGTTTAATCATTTAAAAATTAAAATTATAAATTGTTCAAATAAAATAGTTAAATGAAAATTTAATCTTCACACCTTTAACCACAGAGTGAGTCAACAACACTGTATGGCCAGTATTGAGAAGCTAGCAGGCAATGTACGTATTAATAAATTGCATTGTACATTATGTAATGAATACTCATCTGCTCCAACTGCCACATTAATCTTAAGGACAACGTGTTTTTCACCGTATCTTTCAACAAATTTTCCCATAAATCATTTTAAAGAAATTAACCATAGAAAAAATGAGAAAAAAATTCTCAATAAGTTGTCACCAAATTGTTGCTATAAAAACGGTGTTTTCAAAGAAATTAAGAAAGACAATTTAATTAAAAATATTTAATAAAAAAACTTTTACATTAAACATATTTAGTTTTTTAATTATAAACAACACAGTACATGGCTAGTATTCAGAAGCTAGCAAGCAATATACGTATTACTAAATTGCATTGTACATTATGTAAAATATTCATCTGCTCCAACTGCCACATTAATCTTAAGGACAACGTGTTTTTCACCGTATCTTTCAACAATTTTTCCCATAAATAATTTTAAAAGAAATGAACCATAGAAACAATGGGAAAAAAGTTCTCAATAAGTTGTCACCAAATTATTGCTATAAATCCGTGTTTGAATGAAATTTGGAACGAGATTTTAATTAAAAAAATTTAAATAAAAAAGAGTATTTCATAAAAAATATATAATATCGTTAAAGTAAAATTGTTTATAATCCTATGATTTTTACTATGTTCTAAATCAATGAAACAAAACATGAGTAATGATACAACTGTTTCTGATCCGGTCGGTCATCAGCAGTTGATGACGTCAGCAGTCGTTGACCACGTGGACCATGCACAGGGTGGCACGTGGTAGAAAGAGCAAGTGAATCAGGGAGGAGATCACCTAGAACGGTGATCGGTAGTCAGATACCAAGTGGCCACCACTCCCAGTTCAGAGCATAGATAAGCGTCTGGAAGCACTGCACGGACGTCGGTGGATAGTCATGAGGCACCGCCCGGTCATTAGGGGAAGTTATGAGGCACCGCCCGGGTGTGACTGCATGAAGAGCGCGATCGGGCGTTAAGAGGGAGATCGGTCGTAAGTGCATGCAGAGGGAGGTCGGTCGTAAGGGCATGTAGAGGGCGATCGGTCATCGGGGTTCCCAGCGAGAATGCTACGCATGCACCTCGCATGATGCCCACTCAGAGGACGTGCGGCGAGGCCATGTAGGCAGGATGCGCCTGGCGCTCTCCTGGGAGCATGCGGCCCGCACAGAGAGAAGCGCAGAAGCCCTCCAGGTGTGACGCGTGTACGGTAGATTCCAGCTGGTGCCTCCACGTGTCACCATCTGGGAGAGAGGCGCGGCTCAGGTATAAAGCACTCCACGTCATGTAAGGTAGGGGGATTCTTTTCAGATTACAAGTTTACACATGCTCACTACACTGAGTTTCTGAGTCACTGTGGGAGCGTTCTTACACGTGGCACAGTGATAACAGAAAACAGTTATAGAGAGAGAAAGTGGATCTGAGAGCACACACGAGTCTCACAGAGAGATTCAGTGATAGTTTTGGTGTTCCTGTTGCCTAACTTGAGCGTCAGAGCTACAACGGCCGCCAGAGGCGCCATCTGTGTGTTTTGCAGGCAGCGTTTGGAGTTTCGGTGGTGGTTCTTGGAGCGTTCCTGTAGAACAGAGGGCTAGACGAAGGAGTGACGAGGCAATCCTCCACGTTCGAGTCAAGCGGCAGGATCAGTTTCTAAAGGAAAAAAAAACATATCATTTAAGTGCAAGTGTCTTGTCTCGTAGATGATAGAGTATTGTGTAGACTTTTCACTTTGTTTGATAGGTGTTGATGAATATTAGACGATAAGTGAAAACATATACTTATTTTAATTAAGCTAACGTAAATATAAAGAATATTCTCAAAGTTTAAGTATGTGCTACAAGGAATGTCTTTACCATCCGTTGTCAAAAGGGTCAACGGTCAAGGTATGTCAGCATCAAGATCTTTTAGAGTTTGAGCTAAAGTTGCATTGTTCATCCACTATCCTAATACAAGCATATTTCAACTCTGGTTCAATTATTTGCCCTAAAGAGATGAAGTTATGAAATCTATTCAACTTTTATTTTAATTGAAGTTTGTAGATGTCTTTTTAACACATTGTGGTTGTTTTAATATATCTATATTTGAGGTATTTCAAGGTTCCATACACAACATTTCATATTATGTTTTATGTGAGAAAAATGTTTATTTCCTAGAAATGAAATTTTAAAACTGGAAAACATATATGTTACAGGTTTTATTATTACATTTTATCTTCAAACTTATATTATAATGGGAATGTAACTCTCGGGAAAAAAAAAATGTAATAGAACCCCTAACCTTATCCTTTATCTACCCTTATCCTTTATCTCTCCTTCTCTCTTCCCTCTTTATTTCTTCTCTTATACATCATCTATTCCAAAATCTAATCACGTCATGTTGTAGCCAAGGAGTCAGGATACATTTATACCGGATCAAATTTTCGAACAGAGTAGATTGATTTTTACTCTATAAATCCTTTATTATTTGTTCTCCTTAGGATTTATCCATCAATCTTGATGGGGAATAGTAGAGAAAAGTGTTTCTCTTAGCTTGTTTTACCACACACTGATTTTTTATGATGTTTGGATAACATGCTTTAGGTCTCTAGATTATGAAATGGTTTCCCTATTGGAGTTGAGTTTTCCACCGAATATAAAGAATTTTAGGTAAGAGAAGTTGTCCATGTTTTGGATAAAACTTTAGTATAGCTGATTTAGATAATAAGTTGATCTAGTAACTAGATTGTGTATATTAGAGTATAAAGTCAATTAAATTGAATTTAATTATGGTTTGATGAGTTAGAGTAATTTAGATTGTATTGACATGACTGAAGAAAGATGTTTGAACAAATTTTAGTCTGAATTGATATTTTTGAATAGTTTAGAAGTTGTATAGTTGGATTGTCCTTGAAAAGATCTTTGAAAATGTATTTAATTTTATTGTTAAGGTTGATTTTTTTATATTTTCCCTCTTCCAGAAGGAGTGTGTTGGATATCTTTAGTATATGGATTCATGTGTGGTCCATATGATTGTTGATGATGGTTTTCAAATGAATTTGGATTGTGGTGATTAGTATTGAGTATTTGATAAGTCTCAAATTTTAGTAATATTTCATATTAAAATACAAATACTTGTAGATATTAATTGATAAAATAACCATAAAATAACCCCTAATTTATAAATTTATACATTTTTTCATATTTTGTGATTTTAATTTGAATAAGAACAATTTATTCGCAAATTTATGTTAATTTCAAGATTCTAGGGAAGAATGGAGATGATTAGGCAAAAGGAGAATATACAATATAAAAAGGGAAAGTTGGAATGCACCAACACTTACCAAAGCCCGCCCAAACTTGCCTAAGCCACACGCCTCCAGAGGATCTCGCCCAAGCGAGACCACTCTAGTGACGTTGGGCCCTTTTCGTGCAACTCGCCCAAGCGAGCACAATAACGCCTATAGTGGATCAGAGCTCGGACATCAGCACCTGCGATAGGCTGGTCAGCTCAGCCGTTGGGTCAAGAGCAATGGGCCACGCGACCAAACTCAGGTATATGCATATTAACTTTCATTCATGTATTGGTACAACCTTCGTGCATGAGGCCCGGTAGGTCAGCGAAAGGACGTTAAAATGGGCCTGGGGTGCATATAGTGCATGTGGGTCTAGGAAGAGTAAAATGTATTCTATCAGCTTGAGCCCAAATGCGCTAGGGCCTGATAGAGAATATGGGATACGTAATTAATACAAACCCACAAAGACTCCAAAACCAAGTCCACAAGAAGATGACCAAGAATGCCAACTATAAAGGGTCATCTCAATAAAAAAAGGAAGACCTCTTCAATTGGAGGAATGGACGAGGTCCAGAGCACTTGAAGTTCTTCCTATTATTAGTCTTCTTAAATATTTAGAAAAATGTTGTAAATAAATTGGGCTCAAATGAGGGGTCCAAATAGTAGAAATAAGGTAGAATAAAGTGCCTTTAGCATAGTAGGGGGTGTGGGTAGCATTCTTGTTTGTTCCTAGCCCATTTGAAGGCCTTTTGACCTAATTTCTAGAAGGATAAGCCAATAATAAGGGATTAACTTAGTCAAACCCTATGGCTGTCCACTTTTTTCCCTTTTCCCATTCTACCCTTTAAGCTTGCTTTCCAAGGCTCCTAAATCTATAAATAGGTGGCCTACCTCATGTATTCACAAGTTGAAAATTAGATTAAAGAAACTATACACAATTTTTTGTGTGATTTGTGAGTGAGTGAAATTCCTCCTCTCTTGGTCTTATCTTGTGAGTTTTGAGAGCTCTCAAGTGGCGGCATCCTTCACTTACCACTGGTGCAGAAACGTAAAACAAATGCGGTTATTTTCATTTTACAAATGCGGCTAAACAACCACATTTGATCAACACGCATTTGTAAATAAGAGATTTATAAATGCGGTTAAACAACCGCATCTGTAAATACTATTTACAAATGTGGTTGTTTCCCGTAACTGCATCTGTAAATGCTCCAGAGGTGTGCCCAGGTTTTATGAATGGCAATGATTTACAGATGCGGTTGTTTACCTTAACCGCATTTGTAAATCAAGGAAATGATTTACAGATGCGGTTGCTTACTACAACCGCATCTATAAATCAAGGGAATGATTTACAGATGCGGTTGTAGTAAACAACCGCCTCTGTAAATCACATTTACAGATGCGGTTGTAGTAAGCAACCGCATCTGTAAATCATTCCCTTGATTTACAAATGCGGTTAAGGTAAACAACCGCATCTGTAAATCAGGTTTTTTTTTTTTTAGAATGATTTGGTTAGTTGTTTTCCCATACGAATTATCTTGTGCAGTTTCATTATACCCATCCCAGCCAGCCAGACAGATAAACAGATTCAGAGAAACTAAAAGTCAATTTATAGTAATTGATCAAAATGTATACAAAAATAGTAATAATCTCTATCTATTCTTACACTATTGATCAAATCGTAGAGTTATAAAAGTTTAGGAAATATATGGACCAAGATTGTCTCACATATGTCATGGCTTCCGAACTCATGGGTTCCTCATCCGTGAAGAACTGCATTTCAAAATGGTTGACACATAAATTAGTTTTAAGATAGATAAATTAGTTTGAAGTTATAAAAATAATTTAAGAAATCTTACCTCTTGCCAATTACTTGTAAGACCTAGTCTTACAATGGTACTCATCCATTGCATGACGTAATAGCCACACTCATAGCTTCCTGGTTGTTTATTACACTATAATTCAATAAATTGTAAAAGTTAGTATAATTAAACAATGAAAAAAAAAAGAAAAATCTTACATACCTTTAATCTTATCCAGTTCAAATTTTGAAAATTTGAATTCGATCTCCCTTTTAGAATGTTATATCCACGCCATGAACTGGTTGAGACAAAAAACCTTGTTAGTCGATTACTTATAGTTTCAACCATAGTTAAGTTTATAGTGTACTTACTTATCAATGATATTCTTAAAACTTGTGGATATCTTCTTGTGTAGGGAACAGAACCACAAAGTCGTCCTATCCTTCACTGATAAGACAAGTAATTGCCAATGACCCCTATATCATCCATGAAAGTAGTTGAGTAAATTTATAAAACATGAATATAATAAACTTTTAACATATATATATATATATATTTAAACTTACTCGTTAATATAAGGGCACAAATAAACCTCTTTTCCCTCTTTTTCCAAGGTGTTAGTGATGTATGATTGGGTCTCATTTGTCTTTGCTCCAGTGGGATTAGTATATGCAGGATCTAAGAATCCATACACATTTTCCTTCCCCTCAGTGACAGAGACACCATTCAAAAACCTACAAGTAATTAGTTAAATCATAATGAATGCTAATTTAACATAAATGAAAATGAAATGTAGGTAACGATACTTACATCATAAAAAATTGAATGATATTTATATTCAGCTCCTGATCCCCAGCTACAAATTCTAGCATATCTGACATGTATATGTACAATGGTAGCTCAGGGTTTGTTTCAAAAAAGGTATCATCCCATGGAACTTCCAGAGGATCTCGTCCAAGTTGTCTAGCAACTATAGCTAAGGAAGCTATAGGATCGTCAAGCGGAACCTCTTGTTTCTTTTTCGGACTTGGTTTCCGACGAGGTTTCTACAAAAAGAAAAAATATTTGTAGAAAAATTACATGTAATATATAAATATAAATTAGCGCATGAAATGAAATTATTACCAGTGGTTGTGGCATATATCGAATCAGGTGTCTGGGCCAGGCTACAAAGGACTGAAATGCTTCGACCACAGTTGTTACCTCTTCTGAAGGTAGTGGAAGACGAGCATCAGGTACTCGTACTCTTTCAACCGTGACCTTTGCTGCATCAGGGGAGAGAGGAACGTTATGTAAGGTGGTGGCGTCTTCATAGACTTTTCCAATGGCCACCACCTGAGGAATGATGCCACCTTCTACCAGTAGCTCACATTGCCTCGTCTGGCCAATGATATCATCCCCTGATGCTGTAGGAGCTGCACAACTCCCCTTTGTGCTCTTGGGAGCGGGACTAAGAAGCGTCTGAATTGGCTGCTCAGCACAAAGTTGTTGCGATATCTCTTGTCGCAACTCTAGCCTCATCTTTTCCGTCTCCCTTCTCATCTCATCCATTAGTTCTTGACGTAGCCTTTGCTCCATTTCTTTTTTGCTCTCTTTGGAGGAGGAGGATGAGTGTCGTGGTGCAGCTCCAAAATAAAGTCTAATCCCAACTCCTTGTCCAGCTGCACGAACACGACCAGAGTGCTCAGGTTGTCCAATTGCTTCAACAAGGATATCGCGATGACCATCAGCAACAAAATTACCTTGGGAGTCCAAGGCATCCTGCAAGAGACAAAAATCATGAGGTTTTATTATAAGTAATGCATCATAATAGATGAAAAAAGGCTTAAATAACTTACAATTTTTTCAATGATAAGCCCTGATTGCTCTGAACTTGGTGCACTCGACTTCTTAATTCGGGCCCTCTTCCATTTGTCATGGCG
Source organism: Phaseolus coccineus (assembly GCA_037954025.1). Taxonomy (NCBI): domain Eukaryota; kingdom Viridiplantae; phylum Streptophyta; class Magnoliopsida; order Fabales; family Fabaceae; genus Phaseolus; species Phaseolus coccineus. The sequence continues at coordinate 42,974,911 of CM075681.1, forward strand.
CGTAGGTGGTGATGGAGGAGAAGTGACCCCTGTTTCCACATCCTGAGATGCACTCCCCTGTCTGGATTGCTCCTTTTCAACCATCAGTGCTTGCTCAAGCTTTCGATACCCCGCACGAGACATTATGTGCGGGGTAAGATTCTTTAAAGCTATTTCTTGAGCTTTCTTCCGCCGATGCTGTCATAATTGAAATAAACAAAGTGAATTCAATAATATTAACTCATTAATGTTATATAAGTCAAAATAGTTAAGTAGCTTCACTTACAGTCCATTCTTCAGTTAGACGGCTTTCTTTAAAAGCAAGCCATGTCTCTTCATCAATAAAATTGTATCTTTCACAAGGACTTTCATCCTTAAGCTCACCAAAAATGTATCTCGTCGTGAGTCTTGACTTAAAGGCGCGAAACTTCAGTCCGATATTGGATAGAATCCTTGATCGAAGCGGTTCCACATTAGGAATTTCAAAATTTGCCTGCAAAATAACATCACCAAAGTAAAGTTAGTCAATGAATATTAAATAGCTTTATATGATAACAATAATTATGTAAAGCTTACCAGAACATCCTCCCACAGCATGTTTCGGTCGACCTCTGACACCTCGTCCCATGAATTAATCAAAATGGAGACTCTCTCACGAGAAAGAACTCCAAGATAGCTATTAAACTCATCTGCATTAGGACCTGATGCCATTCCAGTGTTGACGTCAATGTCAACAGTTGTCTTCTCACCAGCGGCACGTTTCTTTGCCAGACGCTTCATCCTAGTAGGTCCTCTGTTCCCTCGTCCGGCTCGGGGTCTAATTGGAGTTTGATCGTCACCCATATCTCTGTTAAAAAAATTATTTAACAAACATTAGTTCATCTGCATGGAAACAAAATCATATAAAACAAAAACATAATATAGTAAATGCATATTATAAAAAATATTTCTAAATTTATTACCATAATGGGTTACAAGTTCATATGTAAATTCCTTCACTGTGGTCTTTACGGGTTGCATGTACATGATCAAGTACATCGTCATCTTTATTAGTTATCATTGGTGTGAATGAATGGGGTTCACCATTTTCAATATCATCTATGGCCTCCCCTTGTTTTTTCCCGTGTAAAACAACATACCAATGTTCTGACGTAGGATCTTTCACGTAGAAAACTTGAGATACTTGTTGAACCATTATAAATGGCTCATCTCGATACCCTATCTTTCGAAAGTCCACTAGTGTGAATCCTGCTTCATCAATTTTAACCCCACTTTTATTGTCAACCCATAGACACTTGAAAACTGGAACTGAAAACTTAGTATAGTCAAGCTCCCATATCTCTTCTATAAATCCATAATATGCCATTGATCCAATTACAGGATTTGTATCTTTCGAGGTGGAAAATTGCATTGACTCAGCTTCAAGAGTAACACCAGAATTTTGAACTGTACTCTTTTCATCCATAGACTTAGTGTAAAATATACAATTATTCACTTCGTACGCTTTACAAGAAATGACATCAAACTTCAATCCAGCAGCCAACCAGGTCAAGGTCTCCGATGCCGTTGAATCCTTTAACACCTCCTCTTTAAACCAAGGCATGAATGTTCTATTATGTTCCATCAAGACCCATTTGTCTGCTTGTCTTGGATTATTTGCCTTCACAATGGCTTTATGAGCTTCTATGTAAGGTATAACTTCATCTGTATTATTCAATATATACAAATGTGCTTGCAAGACTTCTGACCGAGATTTGCTTACAATATTCACACCGCGTAAACATTTACTTGTAGAACGCCTATGGTGCCATGAATTAGCTGGAAGACCTATTGGATTTGCTTTTGACATGTAATCTGAACAAAATTCAATACTTTCTTCAGCTATGTACCTTTCAATCATTGAAGCTTCTGGACGATAATGATTTTTCACATAACCTTTCAAAATTTTCATATACCGCTCAACAGGATACATCCATCTTAAGTACACTGGTCCACACAATCTAACCTCTCTAACCAGATGCACAAGTAGATGAACCATGATGTCAAAAAAAGATGAAGGAAAAACCATCTCCAATTCACATAAGATAACAATAATTTCATCTTGAAGTTCATCTAGTTTTAATGGATCAATGACTTTACAACAGATGGAAGAGAAGAATGAGCACAAACGGGTTATGGTATGTCTAACATTTTTTGGTAAGATCCCACGAATAGCTACAGGCAGAAGCTGTTGCATCAAGATGTGGCAATCATGAGACTTCAACCCAATTAGCTTCAAATCTTGCATTGACACTAGGCTCTTCACATTTGAGGAATGTCCTTGTGGGACTTTTACACCCTTTAGACATTGACAGAAACTTACTTTTTCATTTTTTGACATGGTATAACAGGCTGGGGGCAAATATGTACGCTTACCCATTTCTATCAGTGCCAACTCCCCTCGTATGTTCATCTCAACCAAATCTAAACGAGCATTTAGACCATCCTTCGTCTTCCCGTTAATGTTAAGAAGTGTACCAATTAAGCTATCACACACATTCTTCTCAACATGCATTACATCTATACAGTGTCTGATTTCTAACCTCGACCAGTACGGAAGATCAAAGAAGATTGATTTTTTCTTCCAAATGTTAGTCACAACTGATTTTTTTTTGACTTACCGAAGGTGTGGTCTATGTTATTTACCTTTTCGTAAACCTCAGCAGCAGTTAGTGGAGTTGGTGGACCACTAGTCTCTTGGTGTCCATTAAAGGCTTTTTTCAACCTCCGGTAAGGATGATGACTTCTAAGAAACCTCCGATGGCGAAGATATACTGTCTTCCTTCCATGTTTCAATTGTTGAGAAGCAGTGTCTTCTTCGCATATTGGACATGCTTTATGACCCTTAACACTATAACCTGATAAGTTACCATATGCCGGAAAGTCATTGATGGTGCAAAATAACATGGCATGAAGCTTGAAAGTTTCATTAGCAAATCCGTCAAATACTTGAACACCCTCATCCCACATTAACTTCAAATCTTCGATTAGGGGACTTAGATAAACATCTATGTCATTCCCTGACTGTTTCGGACCAGATATCATCATAGACAACATCATGTACTTTCGCTTCATGCACAATCCAGGAGGTAAGTTGTAAATAACTAGTAAAACAGGCCATGAACTGTACTCATATTACCAAACGGATTCATTCCATCTGTAGCTAGACCAAGTCGGATATTTCTTGATTCTTTACCAAACTCTGGAAACTCATCATCAAATTTCTTCCACTGAACAGAATCAGCTGGATGTCGGTACATGCCATCACATTTCCTCTCATCTGCATGCCATCTAAGATTCTTAGCATCGTCTGGGTTTGCAAACAAACGCTTCATCCTTGGAATGATGGGAAGATACCACATAACCTTCATTGGGGGTCCATGCTTTTCCATCTCTTCAATAGTATCATCATCTGTTTGTTTCAATTTATAACGTGATAATCCACACCTCGGACAACTTTTCAACAATTCAAAATCTTTCCGGTATAATATACAATCATTAGGACATGCATGTATCTTTTTATACTCCATACCCATTGGACAAAGAATCTTTTTGGCCTCGTAATTACGATTAGGTAGAGTATTTCCCTCTGGAAGCATATCCTTCAACAGCTGGAGCAATACCGTGAAACTTTTATCAGTCCATCCATTTAGTGCCTTCAAATTCATCAATCTTAACACCGTCGACAACCGTGTGAAGTTATTAGTTGATCCAGGATACAATGGAGTCTCTACATCGCTTGACATACTTCCATATCCATGCGCTTTTGCAAAAGACTCAGCTCCCACATCACGAATCATGTCCTCCAATCGATCATCAACTACATCATCATGTTCTGCTTCATCCGTGGTGGATCCCACATATTCTTCAGTTACGGAAACACGTGGTAAATTTAATAATTCACCATGCCATGTCCAAGTTGTATAAGATCGAAGAAACCCATCACATAGCAGGTGTTCCCTCATGATATTCACATCCAGTATCCTTCCATTCAAACAGTTAACGCACGGACACCTAATCTTTCCTCCATCACGACCACTATTAATCGCGTTACGCTGCGCAAAGTGTATAAATTCTTCTACTCCTCTTTCGTACTCATCACTTATACGAGCATAATGAATCCAACTTCGATCCATTATATATTCTGCAATATAGTTACCTAGGATTTTCTAATAAGTGTTCTATCTCATGCATTTGCCGACGGTCGAACACCCCCGGACTCAATATCAACACGTATTATTGTCGGAGGTCCAAATACAAACACGATATTCTATTCTAATGTAACAACTAACATAACAAAAATTCTACTATAAACTAACAAATAATTACTAAATAATTTAAATTTTAGAAAATAGAAATTATATAATACAAATTATATAAATTAATACAAATTTATATTAAATAATATACAAATTATAATACATAAAAAAAAATATTCAAAGTACAGCAAAAAAAAATTAACAAAATCTAAAACAAAACTAACATAAAAACTACCAACTAAATAATATAAATTTTTAAAATTAAAAATTATATAATACAAATTTATATTAAATAATATACAAATTATAATAAATAAAGTCAAAAATTCAAAATAAACAAAGTAAAATTCAAAAAATCTAAAAATGAACTAACCTTGTGTGCGAAAATGATGATTCAAGTGATAGAAAACCAGAGGTGGAAGCGGAAGACTGGCGCGACAGCGGCGGAGCAATGCAACAGTAACTTCAAGAACTGCAAGGAAAAAACCATATATAATAAGAACAGCATTCCTAAAGCGAACTGAAGAGAATGAAATGGGATACGAAACTCACAATGGAAGCAATAGCACTGAAGATGCACAAAAGCAAGGAACATAGCGCAGCGCAGCAACAGCGACAAGCAAGAGCAGAGAAGAAAGAGTGAAAATGCAGTGGCGCGCTTCAAATTTTAGGTTAAAAACATTTTACAAATGCGGTTATTTTCATTTACAAATGCGGTTATACACATGACCGCATCTGTAAATGAAAGACATTTCATTTACAAATGCGGTTATACACATGACCGCATCTGTAAATGAAAGGCATTTCATTTACAAATGCGGTTATACACATGACCGCATCTGTAAATGAAAGGCATTTCATTTACAAATGCGGTTATACACATGACCGCATCTGTAAATGAAAGGCATTTCATTTACAAATGCGGTTATACACATGACCGCATCTGTAAATGAAAGGCATTTCATTTACAAATGCGGTTATACACATGACCGCATCTGTAAATGAAAGGCATTTCATTTACAAATGCGGTTATACACATGACCGCATTTGTAAATGAAATGCCTTTCATTTACAAATGCGGTTTTAACTAATAACCGCATTTGTAAAACAAACTAATTTAAAAAATGCCACCGCGTTTTTAACAAATGCGTTTTAGCGCGAAACCGCACTTGGAAAGGAGTATTCCTTTCATCATTTTGCACTAGTGTACCTTGGAGTCATTTCACCATCCAAGTAGCGTGCAACCATTCTCAATTCCATTTCTCATATGCTTCCTTTTCCTTCATCTTTTCCTTCCATTTATCATTCCATCTATTCATAAACATGTTCTTATTTTGCTTCATTATGTTTATTCGGTTTTTATATGTTGCTCTTGTTTTCCTTATGTAATTCCACACCATAACTTGTCATCATCATCACCTTATAATTGTGTTTTTCTTTTGCCTTTGTGAAATGAACCTTCACATCTACTTAACCACTTGGTTAAGTTAATGTCCAGTGGGGATTTTCCTTAGGTTCTCACCTTAATCATCCTAAAACCTCAATCCTAATTAAAGTGCCACCATAAAAATGCTAAATCATAAAATCAACTCACATCATGTGGTATCAGAGCTATGGTTTTGTTTATCTTTTTGAGTTGATTTGGCACTTTATTTTGTGCAGAATTTTTTTTAGGTTCCTTGTTGAGTTAGCTATTCTGCTTTTGCTTTATTTTGAGTCTTTCTTGCTGTTTTAATTGGTGCAAATTAATTGTGTTTGAGTCATTTTGATTTTTGAATGCATACAAGTTTTTTCAAGTCATGTTTCTCTTACAATGTCATCAATTCTATGTAGTCCTTTTATTGCTAATTTTGGTTGATTGATTTTATTTGAGTGCAGTTTTATAATTCTGTTTTGAGCCTTTGGTGCATTTTAACTTTTAGATTTGAGTTCATGCTTGTGTGATAGATCCATACAAGTTCAAATACATCAATTCCATTGTGTCTTTGTAGTTTCTCAATGCTGTTTTTCATTCCAGAATAGGTTTCCTCTATTTCACTGAATCTGTGCTGACTGTTTTCGTTTATGAAAATTAAATTTGTAGGAGAAAAATTCTGAAACTCTGGATTTGAGTATTTTGAAGTGTTAAGAAAAAGTGAAAAAAAGAAGTGTAGCAAAATACAAAATACAAAAAACATGATAAATGAAATACAGAGAGAGTACAAAATTCTGACGCTGGAAAAACGGTGAAGTGGCAGTGATTTTCGGAAATTTATCACAATTATTTGGCACACTGTTTTGATACAATTCCAGTGCCTACTTTGAGCTAAGACATTGAGCTTTCTGTGGTTTAAATTTCACATTCAAATTTGCATTATTCAGCTCAGCATAAATTTTTAAAGTCACACAAAATTTTACACATATTCCAGTAGTATTGTTTTTGGTTTTCTTCATCCAATTCTAGTACCATTCTCTAGGTTCTCTTTGTGTACTACCTTTTACTGAGTGCCTTATTTTCTTTGCTCGTCATCTTCATTCAATATTCTTTTCTAAAGTTTTGTCATATCTTGACTTCCACCTTAGTTTAGCTTTTCTTGTTTGAGCTTTTCTTGCTTGTCTTCTTTGTTTCCTTAAGTTTTGTTTCGGTTTCATTAAAGCTTGAGTGATTGACGCTTTGACCTTTTTCATTTGAGGGTTTTCACCAATCAAGAAAGACCTTTCAAGAGTGAACAAAAATTTCTTGAGTGTTTTGAGTGATTCTCCACCACACCGCAAGCTTAAGCTTGTTTTTCTTCTAATCTTGCTTTCCTAATTGTTTGTTACTTGTGTTTCTTGTTTGCTTGTTGTTATGGCTCCTTTTGCAAGTGATGCATCTTCCAAACCATAATGCTTTCACAAAGCTCACCTTTTGGGAGAACTTGTGGAGGTCAAAAAACAACTTGCCCACAAAGAGAAAAAACTTAGCCAATTTGCCAAAAGATTGCAAAGACTAGAAGAAGCTCAAGCTTGGCAAAATCAACAAGATGAGGACAAATGGAGTGTGCACAATTTTGCCAAAAGGCACCATCAACACCAACCACAACAAGAACATTCTTTTAATTTTGTAAAGTTACCTAGTTTTAGTGGGTCCAATGACCTTTCTTTGTATTTAGATTGGGAAGCTAAGGTTGAACATCTCTTTCATGTGTATAAGGTCATTGAGGACCAAAAGGTTAGGTTAGCTTCCTTAGTTTTCTTAGACTATGCCAACCAATGGTGGCACAAACTTGTAATGGACATTGGGCTAAACAAGAGGCCAACATGGTCTCTTGATATGATTTAAAGGTATTCATGCGTGCGAGGTTTGTTCCTCCTCCTTATAGGAAGGAACACTTGTTGAAGTTCCAAAGGCTTCATCAAGGACATAGGATGGTAGATGAATATTTTAAAGATTTTGAAACATCTTTGACTAAAATGAATATCCATGATAATGAAGAGTCACAGATAAAAAGGTTTGTAAGTGGTTTGCGAAAAGAAATTAAAGATCTTGTAGAATTAAGTGAATACTCCTCTTTGACGAAGTGGTTCACCTAGCCATCAAGGTAGAATCACACCTTTTGAAGAAAAGAACTTTCAAACATACTCACAGTGATGGTTTCTACAAATCTTCTTGGAAGGATACAAACAAAATTTCTACAAATATTTCTCCTTCCAATTTTTCAAACAAACCCACTTCTACCCACAAAGTTTCTAAATATACTCCTTCTACATCTCCACCTAAGTCACCCACCAAAACTTCAAAAATAAAATGTTTTAAATGTTTAAGTTTTGGGCACAGAGATGCCAATTGTCCTGATAAACGAACCATAATGTTACACAAGGTAAAACCAGACCAACTAAAAACAAAATCCAAAAGTGAAAATGAAAGCGAAAAAGAAGGCCAAGATACCATGGGTCTCATCCTTTCACCTCCAAGGTGTTTTCCTTCCTTCTCTTTTTCATTACCTAAAAATTCTAAATACTTGATATTTTTGCTTAGGAAGTTTAGGAATGATATTCCAAACCCTCCTAAAGGTTCTCACCTTATAAGAGGATTTTTCACAAAACATTTCATCCCCAAATATTCTTTTCAAACATTTCTTGTAGCTAGAATTCCCACATATCATCTCCCTAGCATTAATCACCATAAGTTTGCTTCACCCCTACTATATCCATCTAATGTGAACAAACTTACTATGTTCTGTGCAGGACTCTTAAATTTGTGGACGAATTCTTTCAAACCTGGGGAGCATGATACAAACCCACAAAGACTCCAAAACCAAGTCCATAAGAAGATGACCAAGAATGCCAACTATAAAGGGTCATCTCAACAAGCAAAGGAAGACCTCTTCAATAGGAGGAATGGACGAGGTCCAGAGCACTTGAAGTTCTTCCTATTAGTCTTCTTAAATATTTAGAAAAATGTTGTAAATAAATTGGGCTCAAATGAGGGGTCCAAATATTAGAAATAAGGTAGAATAAAGTGCCTTTAGCATAGTAGGGGGTGTGGGTAGCATTCTTGCTTGTTCCTAGCCCATTTGAAGGCATTTTGACCTAATTTCTAGAAGGATAAGCCAAGAATATGGGATTGACTTAGTCAAACCCTATGGCTGCCCCCTTTTTTCCCTTTTCCCATTCTATCCTTTAAGCTTGCTTTCCAAGGCTCCTAAATCTATAAATAGGAGGCCTACCTCATGTATTCACAAGTTGAAAATTACAGTAAAGAAACTATACACAATTTTGTGGACTTGGTTTTGGAGTCTTTGTGGGTTTGTATCAGTAATGGCGTATGCATGGTACTGTGATACACGAAGCATGTAAATATACTTGAAAACATATTTGATCCTGGGGAACGATACTCGAGTTGGTATCCAGGTGGTTATTCTGTTAAGATTTGATACAGTCCAAGGAGATAAGATTCTGCGCAGCTGTGCTGTTAAGATTACACACACTGAAGCGAGATCTTCTCCCATCGAATATGTCCTCACTCGAGATAAGATTCTCATCAAAGAAGTTGTTACAGTAAGAGGTAACCTAGTGGCACTCTATAAAAGGGACTCAAGGTCTCTAGTTATGGTACGCTTTTACTAAGCCTTAAACTAGATACTTCTTGTTTATTATTAGCCCTATACTGACTTGATCGTTGGAGTGCGATAGGCTATTAGGGCGCCCTCTGTCTCAACAAGAACAATATCCAATCAATGAAGGAAAGTACAGATTCCAGGAAGAGGTAGATGGAGTTAGAGCTCACCTATAGAAGTTTACCGGCAACAGGTCAACCAGCAAGAACAACGCCCAAGCAAGAAGTCACTTAATCCAAGGCAAAATTAGTTTATATAAGAGAATCGAGGCACAACCCTAGAAATGCAAGATTGAGAGGAAAACACCATTGAGTGATTTGTAATCTGTGCTTGCCCAGTATTTACTTGAGCGTCGGAGTGCAAGTATAAGGAGGAGGAGTCCCGCCACAAGCCTCACATTTTCGGGAAAGAGCTCGATATATACGTGAGGGTAATGCCTTATCGAGTGGGTGAGTCGGTCTGCTATGACAAGGTGGCCAGCCCTGAGAACCCCTTTTGCTTGATCTATTCCACGGTCTTCAAAAGGGTCCTTCTACGCCTCCCTCTGATTGCCTTCGAATGGGCTCTTCTAACAGAGCTCAACGTTGCCCCCGCCTAGCTACATCCTAATGGTTGGGTGTTCGTCCGAGCCTTTGCCATTTTGTGTAATCATTTTGGCCATACTCCCTCCATCGATGTCTTCCTCTATTTCTTTGAGGCCAAGAAACCTGGAAAAATCTCTGGGTGAGCCTCAATGGAGTTGCTAGGAGGATCCTGCTCTCCCTGTTCTAGCAATCGTACAAGGGCTTCAAGGGGGAGTTCTTCAAAATCTACTGTAGCAAGCACGACCCGACTCTTTTGGACGGGTTTCCCTTGTATTGGGCAGAGAAACCCGCTTTCCAGAAACCCAGAAGCCTTGACGAGTTGTGCACAAAGGAAAGGGAGGTGTGCGTCTTCCTTACTGGTCTCGACACAGTCTTTGACACTGCCAAACTTATTACGCATGAGCACCACTCTGGCTACCTGAAGAGTTGCATTGGTATCTGTATTTGCCTTAGTTTTACTTTGCATGCACCTGTTACTTGTTACTGGTTTCTTAAATGTTTTTTACTTCGTTGTAGAGATGGAAATCAATGCGGCTAGGAAGAGGCAGCTGGCTACAATAGCCATGAAGAAAAGTGAGGCTGGCCCCTCTACAGATGTACCAGCTGACCCTTGCCACCGATGCTGCTGAGGCCGTGGCTGCTCCAACCACTACTCCCACTGCTGGCCCTTCCCATCCTCACAAATCCAATGGTGCAGCCCTCGCAGCTGAGGACGTGCCTTCTAAAGATGAGGACACTCACTCTATCCTTGTCTTTACAAGGAAACGCATGGCTGAAGCTGCTGCCCATAAGTTTCTGATTCTGGCAAGGGCGAGGGTGAGGGCCCTTCCTTCAGGGACTGTCCACCAAGCGCCTTTTCCCCCCGTGAAGCTGGTCTAGAAGGCCAAGGGGAGAATGCTTATGAGGGTGAGCCATGGAGCCCTCTTCCCTCTAGGTCCCTTTTTCTTCAAAGGGTGACGAGGTCCTCCCAAGCTGGAGAAGAACTGGAGGACCTCGAGTTGGGAGCCTTGAAGGAGAAGCTGGCAAGGTGTATCGGGGAGACCGCTGCCTGCACCAACCTAATTCTCAAGAGGGTCCACAAGGCCTTGGTCGATGTCGAGCATAGAGCTGGTGTTGCGGTTGGCGCGGAGCAACGTCTTGCGGGAATTTCTGGTGAGGTGGAAGAGCTGTGAGCGGCTACTGCTGATGCCAAATGCCTTTTCTTTTAGAAATCCCAGGAGGCGTTGGGGCTGTATGTGAAGAACTTTGACCTCTATGTCGAGCTGGAGAACCTGAGGAAGGAGAAGTAAGAAGTTGCAGCCCAGGCTGCCTAACTTCACAGTGACCTGGCCCTTCGAGAGGCAGAACTGGCAAAGCTTAAAGAGGAAGGGGCCCAAGCGCTGGTGGCACTGAAGGAGGAGATGGCCCGCAAGGAGGAGCTCTCTCAGAAGACCATGGAGGAGCTTACCGCTGAATTGGGAGAAGCCTATGGGGAAGGCTTTGGGGAGGCCCTCAACCAGGTTGCTTGTGTGCACCCTGGGGTGGACCTTTCTCAAGTTGGCCTATCCAAGGTTGTAGTGGATGGGCAGCTGGTGGAGGCCCCTGCTGAATCCTAATTTTGTAGATAATTTGCCCAACCTTGTAATTATTTGCACATTAATCTTTAACTCTTAATGCACTTGTCCTCTACTGTTTCCTCTTATGCGTTGATGACTGGTGTGCGTAACTGATCATATCCATGCCATGTATTTTTGCATTCTGCTTCCATGTATCTGGGAACAACTTGGCTATAACTTTTCTTGACATTGTTGCCAACCTTTCTTTTACATATTCTATTTCTTGATCTGTATGTGTCTTGTCTAATGATTTTACAAGGCTGTACTAGCTTATCTGTACTTTCTTACTTCAATACTTGTGCCATAAGTAACTTGTCTAAGTGACCTTGACATCGGAATACTGTTTGGCCTGTGTTTCTGACTTTATGCGCTGGACTTTCTTTGTTGTATAAGGGCAAGGTAAGGAATTGTCCTGGTGTCAGCTTCGCTTGATAATCTCGCGAGGGTTTAATCTTGCCCTCCTTGGCCAATGAGCCCAGGAAAACTTCATCTTTGTTGACCTCGACTGATAAACCAAAGAAGACTTCATCTCAGTCGACCTCGAGTGATAAGCCAAGGAAGACTTCACCTCTGTCGACCTTGACTGATAAGCCAGGGAAGACTTCATCTCTGTTTACCTCGACTAAAAAGCCAAGGAAGACTTCTTCTCTGTCGACCTTAACTAATAAGCCAAGGAAGACTTAATCTCTGTTGACCTCGACTGATAAGCCAAGGAAGACTTCATCTTTGTCGACCTCGACTGATAAGCCAGGGAAGACTTCATCTCTGTCGACCTCGACTGATAAGCCAAGGAAGACTTCTTCTCTGTTGACCTTGACTGATAAGCCAAGGAAGACTTCATCTCTGTCTTACTCGACTGATAAGCCAAGGAAGATTTCTTCTCTGTCAACCTCGACTGATAAGCCAGACTTCGTCTCTGTCAACCTTGTCAGTTAAGCCAAGGAAAACTTCATCTCTATTAACCTTGACTGATAAGCCAAGGAAGACTTCTTCTCTGTCGACCTCGACTGATAAGCCAAGGAAGACTTCTACTCTATCGACCTCGACTGATAAGCCAAGGAAGACTTCATCTCTGTCTTATTCTTGCTGTATAAAATGAGGGTTTCCCTTGCCTCAACCTCGCTGTGAAAAGTCGAGGAAGAGGACTTTACTAAGAACCATACTATTCTTCCCCTTTCTTTAACAAGGTAGAAGATGTTCATTTACTATTTAACACAAGCATATCTTTCTCAATTCTTTTCTTTTCTTTCATTGGGTGACCTCGTTAAAAAACCCCGTAGGGAAAAAGAGTGTCCCCTTAACTAAATAAACCAATCATGCTTAATACAAGGTTATTAGCTGAAATAAAACTTGAGGTTGGCACCGTTCCATGTTCGGTGAATGGCCTCGCCTTCCAAGGTCTCCAACCTGTATGTCCCATTTCCCAGGGCCTCTATTACATGAACTGGGCCTGTCCATTTGGGAGATAGCTTGTTTTCTAACTGGTAGGAATGAGCCTTCCGCATCACTAAGTCTGCTACTTGAAACTGTCGAGGTCTCAGCTTTGACCTGTACTGGCATTCTACCCTTCTTTTCAAAGCTTCGGACCTAATGCAGGCTTCCTCTCTAACCTCGTTCAGCAGATCTGGATTCACTCTTCTTTCCTCATTGGATTCTTCAACCAGAAAAGTTCTAGAATCGAGGCGAGCTTTCTTGTATTTCTACTGGAATCATGGCGTCTGACCCATATACTAGGCTGAAGGGTGTCTCTTTGGTAGTGGATTGTGGTGTGGTGTGGTATGCCCACACAATTCTGGGAACCTCCTCCACCCAAGTCCCTATAGCCTTTTCAAGTCTTCTCTTCAAACCCCTGAGTAGGACCCTGCTAGCCGATTCGACCTGCCCATTGGTTTGAGGGTGCTTGACTGATGCAAACACTTGTTTAATGCCGAGTTTTGTGCACAACTTTCCTAACAGTTGACTTGCAAATTAGGTGCCATTGTCAGATACCAAATGTTTTGGTATTCCAAAACGACACACTATGTTACTCCACACAAAGTGCTAGACCTTATGCACTGTGATTTGTGCTACCGGTTCTGCTTCGATCCACTTAGTAAAATATTCTATAGCCACCACGAGGTATTTCATCTGTCTAACTGTGAGAGGAAATGGTCCCGAGATGTCAATTCTACATGTGTGGAAAGGTCATGGACTATGGAGGGATCTTAGCTCCTCCGGTGGTGCACGATGCCAGTCTGCATGTTGCTGGCACTTTTTGCACCGCTGTGCATACCTTATGCAATCTTCTCTCATCGTTGGCCAATAATACCAAGCTCGAATGGCCTTGGTTGACAGAGCTCGTCCACCGATGTGACTTCCGCATATTCCTTCGTGGAGCTTAGCTATTATGTGAGTGCACTATGCCCCACTCACACAAGTCAAGACAGGATGGGTGTAACCATGCCTAAATAAGTTGCCATCAATCAGAGTGTAGCGGACTGCATTTTTCTTTATAATTCTAGCCTCTACTGGATCCAGGGGAAGAGTTCATCGGCCAAGTAACATTGGTAAGGTGTCATCCAGGTTTCCCCTTCCTCGACCAAGTAAAGTTGTGATGATCTTTCCACTGGCGGACCATAGGGACTTATGCGAGGTGTCTTCAGTGTCTCTTGGGTCAACGACTTATGACTTCTTTTTCCCACATCCCTGATGCTTATCATTTGCACATCTACTCAGCCATCCGTAGCTGTTCGAGGTGCCCTCAGAGTGTCTTGTATCATTGTCCTCTGCCTGCCCCCCTTGCCATAGCTAAAAGCTTTGCCAGCATGTCAGCTCTGGCATTCTGCTCTCTGGGAACATGAAGCAGCTCGAACTCCACAAAAGTTCTCTTCAATAACTCCACATATTCGAGGTAAGCAGCCATCTGAGGATCTTTGGCATGATACTCACCAGTGACCTACCCCGTGATCAAGAGGGAGTCATTCTTTGTTAGCAAACACTTTATGCCCTATCTCCTTTGCCAATAACATTCTCGCGATCAAGGCCTCGTACTCTGCTTGGTTGTTACTAGCCTTGAAAGCGAAGTGTAGAGCCTGTTCTATCAAGAAACCACCTGGTCCTTTTAAGATAACCCTGACATCGCTGCCCTGCTGGTTAGACAAACCATCAACCGAAAGGACCCACCTAAATTCTGCTTCTCCCTATGGTGGAGCTGCCGAGGTGAGCTCGGCCACAAAATCAGCATAAACTTGGCCTTTGATGGGACCCTTGAGTTCATACTGTACCTCAAACTCTGATAACTCTACCGCCCAGTGAACCATCCACCCTGCCACGTCAGGCTTTTGTAGGACCTTGCAGATGGGGAGGTCTGTCATTACTATGATGGTAAAGCTGTGAGAAGACCACTGCCAACACTGCCTTCTCGATTTCCTGGTAACGCACTTCTGGCCCCTGTAAGACCTTGTTGACGAAGTAGATAGGTTTTTGCACCTGGTCTTGGTCCTAGACGAGGATCGAGCTGATCGCTCGATCTGTGATGACAAAGTAAAGGCGAAGCGGAAGGCATCCAAAAAGCTGAGAAGCTTGCAACCTGACGCACTATCCACCAAAGAGTCGATACTAGGCAGGGGATACGAATCTTTGGGACATGCCTTGTTAAGGTCCGTGAAATCCACACACATTCTCCATTTGCCACTGGTCTTTTTTACTAACACCATGATGGCTAGCCACTCGGGGTATTGAATTTCCCTAATGTGTCCAGCCTTCAACAATTTATGAGTTTCCTCTCTGACGACCTGCCGCCTTTCTTCGTTGAACTTTCAACGTCTCTGGCGTACATGGCAGACCTGTGGGTTCAAAGTGAGGTGGTGGCATAGGAAGTCAGGGTCAATCCCTGGCATGTCTGAGGCTGTCCATGCAAAGGAGTCCAGATGTTGAGACAGAACTGCGGCTATCTGGTCCTGATCCTCTTGACTCAAAGACTTGCCAAGCTTGAAAGGTTTACCCCTAATCTCCCGTTCTATTACCTCCTCCGCAGGTTTTGGTCTTCTTTCTAGGGCAACCTCTCCTCGGTCAGCGTCCTCTCCCCTGGGTGACTGGAAGGTCACAGAACATACTTCTCTCTTTGTTTTGAGGCTATTTTCATAACACTTTCGGGCCGCCTTTTGGTGAGACTTGATTGTGATTACGGTTCCGTCAAGGGAGGGCAGCTTCATCTTCATGTGTCTTGATGAGGATACTTCCCCTAACCTGTTCAAAGCTGGTCTATCCAAAAGACTATGGTAAGCTGAACGAGCATTGACTACAAGATACCTGATGTTACTTGCCATCCGTGAACGTTGTCCTTAGCTCGATATGGCCCCTAACCTCCACCTGATCTCCCGCAAATCCATACAAACAGCCGTAGTAAGGCCTTAGCTGGTCAGGTGACAACTGTAGTTTTTGGAAGGTGGGCCAGAACATCACATCTACAGAGCTTCCTTGGTCAATGAGGACACGGTGCACCTTTCTTTCGACGGTTACCACTGAGATTACCATTGGATCATTGTCGTGCGGGACCACGTCTTGGCGATCTGTCTTGGTGAAGGTCAAGTCGGGCTCTAGGAAGTGGTCGACCTCCCCCTCTTCTACTGTCATGACTTCCCTCGCATACTTCTTTCATTGGGAGGCAGTACATCCTCCTCCCTAGAAACCCCCAGAGATGGTGTTGATTTCTCCGTGGATAGGTACCTCATGCCCCTGATCTCCTGCTGGGACTGTCAACGTCAAATTTCCATGACATTCCTGCAAATAAGGTGTTAGAAACCCGTTTCTTACCAGATCATCTAACTGATACCCCAAAGCAAGGCAGTTGCTCAAGGTGTGGCCATGCGCTTGGTGAAAGTCACACCACTTGTTCTTATGAGGGCCCAGTTGCTTGTCGGACTTTGGGGGAACCTTCAACCTGTTTGCCACCTTGGGGATGGCTATCAGCTCCTTGAGTTCGACTTTGAAATTGTGCCTAGTGGGCTTAGGCCTTTTTGATTCATAAGGTGCAGACTTCGCCTTCTTCTTCGTGGCGGCTTCATGTACTCTTAAGGGCTGAGTATGGCCTGTCGCACAAGGTTTGGACAGATCGACCCTTGTGCGTTTCTCCGTCACGCGCTCTTCTGCAGTAATGTGGGCTACCGCCCTACACTGAATTTCATCGAACGTCCATGCTGGGCACCGGATTAGAGCATCACTAAAGGGTCCTGGTAGGATTCCCCTCTCAAAGGCGTGTACGATCATAGCCTCGTCCTTGGTTTGCAACCTTACCACAAGCGTTCTAAAATGGTTCAAGAAGTCTTTCAGTGGTTTTTTCTGGAATTGTTTCACGTTGAACAGATCGAACGCGACTGGAGGACGGGCTCGGTTAATGATGAATTGCTTTTTGAACAATTCTGAAAATTGTCCAAAGGAAGTGATGTGCCCATCTGGGAGTCCAATGAACCAGTTCAACACTATTCCTACAAATGTACCCATAAATAACTTATAGTGCATAGCGTCTGTGCCTCCAGAGATCATCATCTGTGTATGGAAGGCCGTTATGTGGGCCTTTGGGTCCTCGACCCCTGTAAAAGTGATCTTTGGGATCACGAAGGATGCTGGTATCACTGTTTCCATGATTTTCTGGGAGAAAGGCATGGGTCGAACCATGGCTGGGGGTGGTACCCCTAGTCCTACCGCTGCATGCTCTCCCATTCCTCTTCTTAGTTCCTCATTGGCTCTGCGTAATTCCTCATTAGCCGCCAACGACGCATTTAAGTCCGCCCAAAACGGATCCTGCCTAAGGGCCTGATCAATGTTGGACGTCGCAAATGCGTGCTGAAGGTTGCGAATGGTCTCCATGAGTTATTGGATAGTAGCAATATGATCACCCTCATCCCTTCCAGCACCGCCTTGCCTTGTGCTCCTCAAGCCGTCTGGTTCTACTGATTACAATTGTGGATGGGACCTAGTTTTAACGGCCCCACGGTGGGCGCCAAATGTGCTTGCCGGTTTACTCTCCTGTCGGTTGACTCTACGATAATCTTGCACCCTCTTCCTTCTCTTAGGTTAATGCTTCTCTAGGTCGAAAAAATCTGTACCTGCAGAAACAAAGGGGGCACCCTAGAGGCCGTTTGCACTCCGAAGCTCAAGTCAATACTGGGCAAGCACACCAAGTGTATAGTATAAGAGTTCTAGTCTCCAAAGCTGCGTACCTTAGTCAATGTTTTACTACCCTTTATATAGCTGTTTTAGGTTACTTGCCACGTACATCCACTTGTCCAAGCGTTGCCTATAGTGAATTAGGGGTTACCCTTTTGGGATTCTAACGCACAATCTTAGTGCGACTCCTATGGCAACATTCCATTCTTAGAGTGCAACTCTCATGGCGACCTTCCTTTTCTGGAGTGCATAACTTAGATGTGGGCGCTAGAGTTATAGCATATGTCCCAGCGCCGCAATGCCAAATCTTCTGTAATAAACTAATCTCTCACGTGCCTTTAAACCGTGCCTTACATGCGTTTCTAAGGATAAATCTCTCGTGCCAGACCCTTAAGTCTTGTACACATCCTGCATGCATGGCGTATATGTGAATCTGGTTTGTGTTTTGATATGTGTAATTCTGTGGACCCCTCTGTGGGCCTTACCATGTCGACCTCTCACTCACTTGGCGATGTCCAAGGTCTCGACACTACATAATCCTATTGGGAGAATAGAACGTGTTAGAAACCCTAAAGGAGGTAGCTGCTAAGGAGAAACCTAGATCTTCTTTTCTTGCTCTCCCTATTTGTAACAGCCAACATGTGTGGCTAATTCTACCTTTGGGATTGGGAGTAATCTGTTCAAACTCTTATGTATTGAGGTGATATCTAAACATAATATTATGTTCTTGATTGATGATTGGTATTATCATTTTGTTAGTAATGCTTGTTCACCTTGATATCGAAATTTAGATTTGACTGGAAAGTACTTCTAAGTTTCTGACCCAAATGATAATGCTTAACATATTTGAATGTTAGGAATAGATTTTAAATGTTAATTGCTATCAGTGTTTGATCTTTTTTTTATAAAAACTCTATTGTTAGGCATCACCATGAAACTTGACATCTCAGCTAGGCTGACACCTCAAGTAACAACAATCATCTGTCACCACATGAAAAAATATTATTAAAAGAAAAAAAAGAAAGGGAATATAAGAAAATATAGGGGGACTAGACCTAAACCAATATATTAACAGAAATGGTACATAGGTAATCTATATCTATTAATAAAGAACTCTAAGAAAAGACTAGATGAAGCCTATTATACCAATGAAAATACTCTCTATGAATAAAGCCTAAGTTAGCAAGCTTATCAGCACATTCATTACCTTCACGAAAAATGTGAGAAACCCTAAACCTGATTTTCCCACAGTAGTTAAGACAAGTGTTCCACCTATTACAAAGCATCAAAGGAACATTAGTCGTAGCAGTAAATGCAACATAAACCAAGGTAGAATCACATTCAAGCTATAAACTAGTATGACCCATGTTTTGAGCTTGTTCAATAACATGTATAACTCCATAAAACTTAGCAACCAAAGTTGTCTAAACATGAAGGAAAGTAGAGAAACCACTAATAAATTCCCCTATATTCCCAAGGAAAATACCATCACAAGTAGCAAGACTAGGAGAACCCCCAGCAGCACCATCAATGTTTATTTTAACCCAACTTGGAGAAGGAAACTCGTATACTGATAAGAAGTTTTTATAAATGTGAGGAATCAATATTTAGGAGACATCTTAATAATTTTATATGCAAGGAATCAATATAAATGATTTTTATACGGACATCAATATCAATCAAAGGACACAATATTGTCATGCTAATAAAAAATACAAAAGAGTGAGAAAGATAAACCCCAATCCCTATTTTCTCAATTCAAGCAACAAAGTCTTTGATTTGTTTTCTTATTAATCATTGTAATCATAACAAACTCCAACAAACTTTATAATTCTGTTTTCTATTTAGTAAATCTTTTACTTGATTATTCAACTATTCCTTGTGGATTCGATATCCGTCCTTAGGGACAAGTTATTATTTCTAACAAAATGGTACACTTGCCATAGAAAAGTCATCCAATGTTTGGCGTCGTTGTTGGGGAACAATTGAATTTTTTAGTATAAATTCCTAAATATTGTGAATACTTTAACTGTTTTTAATTTTTTTAAAAATTTTTAAAATTTTATTTAATTACAAATGTTTTTATTTTATTTTATTTTAATTTTCATATTTGTTTTTCTTTGTTTTAATTTATTTTCAGATTTATTTTGAATTTATTTTCTTTTATTTTTTTTCAATTTTAAATTTTAAAGAAAAAAAATATTATGTTACTGCTAATGAATCCTTGTGCTAACCCTTGATTTAACTGTCTTATATGATATTGAGAGGTCAAATTCCCAAAGACCAATTATTATTTGAAGAAGAGATTGAAAGGGCAGCCAAAAGAAACAAAAAGACAAAGACAAAAGAGAGGCAAGGAGACACTAGAGAGGAGTCCTCAACCACTTATTCTTTTCCCAGTAATACTTTTCAGGAGGAAGGCAACATGGCAAAAGAACAAGCACCACCTCCTAGGAGGACATTTGGAGATTTATGCCATGCATCAGCGGCCAAGGCCTTTTTCTAGTATTGCAATACCTACTACCACCAAGGCCTTGGAGATGAAACCTGCTTTACTTGCTCTCATCAGTACCCATCAATTTACAACAATGGATCATGAGGATCCATATTCACATTTGTCTACATTTTATGAATTGGTGGGAATAATGGGCTTCCATTCAGGTGATCTTGAAAATGTTTATACGCATTTATTTTCTTTTTCATTGGTAGGAAAGGCAAAAGAATGGCTCATATCACAGCCAAATTAAAGCCTCACTAGCTGGAAGGATTTAGAGGAAAAACTTCTACAAAGATTTTTTTCTCAACGGAGTATTTTTCATAATGGTTTTAGATCTGATACCAAGATGCTTCTAGATGCTACAGCTGGTGGTATGACAATTGAAGCAAAAAAAGCAACAAGGATTGTTGAGGCAATGACATCCACAAATTATCAAGCCAAAAATGATAGTAAAAATGAGCCAAAGAAGGGGATGATGGATCATAATATTTCAAACACACTTTTGGCCCAAAATAAAATTCTGACACAACAGTTGGAACCATTAACTGCATAAATGGCTAAATTGCCACAACAATTACAAGTCGCGCAAGCTTCTCAGAGTTAGAGTCAACCAATAAGGTATGATTTGTGTGGAGGTGATCATTCTAACGGGCACTGTACTTATTAGAATAATTCATTTGAAAAAGAAGCTAATTATATGGGAAATCAAGGAAGGTGAGGTGGGTTCTCCAACAAAATTTCTCAAGGTTGGAAAAGCAATAAAAATCAAAGTTTTAAGCAAGGCCCCATTCAACAACAAAAGCCACTAAATCCTTCGTCCCAAGAGAGAATAAAAAAACTGGAGGATACTTTAGAGAAGTTCATGCAAACAACATTGTCCAATCAAAAGAGCTTTGATATTGTTGCTCAAAGATTGGAGACCCAAATGGGACAAATTGCACAATAGTTAGAGAAATCCTAGGAGCAATGTAAGTCAGTCACTACTGGAAGTGGAATAGTTGTAGGAAAGGGGATTGGTGATAATTTGATTGTTGAGAAAGAGAAAAAAATTGAGAGTGAAGAGGAAAAAGAAGAGGAGAAAGAAAAAAATGAAAGGGTAAAAGAAGAAAAGAAAAAAGAAAAAAAATGAGAATAGAAAAAAGAGTGCTCCAGTATTTACCTTACCCATATGCTCCCTCAAGGAAGAATATAGAAGGTCAGTTTATCAAATTTTGTGAAATTCTGAAACAACTGGAGATAAATATTCCTCTCATTGAAGCTTTGGAACAGATGCCTACTTATGCCAGATTTATGAAGGATCTGTTGACCAAAAAGAGAAGATTAAAGGAGCAAGGACCTGTGGAATTAGAAGCATGATGTAGTGGCATCATTCAAAAATCGTTGCCACAAAAATCTAAAGATCCTGGACGTTTTATCTTGCCAGTCACAATAGGAAATTTTAAAGTGGGAAAGGCATTACTAGATCTTGGGGCCAACATTAATCTCACGCCTCTCTCTATCTTGAAGAAAATTGGAGATGTTAAAATTTTTCTTACAAGGATGACTTTACAATTAGCTGACAGGTCAATAAAATATCCACATGGAATAGTTGAAGATCTTTTGGTAAAGGTAGACAAATTTTATTTCCCAGTTGACTTTGTAATCATGCACATAGAGGAAGAAGTTAAAGTACCTCTCATTCTTGGATGTCCATTTATGAAAACTGCAAAAAATTATGATTGATGTGGACGAAGGAAAGTTGAAAGTCCGGGTACAGGATGAAGAACTTAACTTTGTTGTATATGAAGCTATGAAACATCCAATTGATCAAAGAGATTGTTTTAGAATGGATGAACTTGATGAACTATATTTGGAAAATCAAAGGCAAATATCTACAGATGATCCTTTGATGAAAGCAATCCTCAATAATAATGATGACCTAGAAGACTGGGAAGATAAGGAAGTCAAAGAATGTTTGCAAGATTTGGGGAAAGCACAAGAAGTTCATCAGGGTTTTTTGATGAATCTGAGTTAAATAAAGCCAACACTCCTCGGAAAATAGAATTGAAACACTTGTCATCTCATTTGAAGTATGTTTTTCTTGAAGAAAATGGGGAGAAGCCAATTATCATCAACAATCTTTTATCAGAAAAAAGAAGAGCAACAAGTAATAGAAGTGCTGAAGGTGAATAAAGAAGCTATAGGATGGATGTTTATTGACTTGAAAGGTATAAGTCCATTATATTGTATGCATAAAATTCACATGGAGCAAGATTTTAAACCTGTAGCTCAACCTTCGAGGTGCTTAAATCCTTCTATGAAAGGAGGTGCAAAAGCTTTTAGAGGCAAGAATGATTTATGCCATTTCAGAAAGTGCTTGGGTTAGTCCTATATAGGTGGTGCCTAAGAAAGGAGGTATGACAATTATTCATAAGGAAAAAAATGAATTAATTCCTACAAGAACAGTTACAGGATGGAGAATGTGCATTGACTATAGGAAACTAAACCAAGCTAAGCAGAAGGATCATTATCCATTACCTTTTATGGATCAAATGTTGGAAAGATTCGCAGGTAAAGCATACTATTGTTTCTTGGATGGTTATTCAGGTTATAATCAAATTCTGGTGAATCCAGAATATCAAGAGAAGACAACATTTACTTGCCCATTTGGAGTTTTTTCTTTCTGAAAAATGCCATTTGGGTTATGTAATGCTCCAATAACTTTCCAAAGGTGTATGTTTACTATTTTTTGCATATATGATGAAGAAATGCATTGAAGTATGCATGGATGATTTTTCTGTGTTTGGGTCTTCTTTTGATTCTTGCTTAGCAAATCTTGACATCATACTGAAGCAATGTGTGGAGACAAATCTTGTGCTAAATTGGGAGAAATGTCATTTTATGGTCACCGAAGGAATTGACTTAGGCCATAAAATTTCTCATAGAGGGATTGAGGTAGATAAAGAAAAAGTTGAAGTCATTGAGATGTTACCTCCACCAATCAATATTAAAGGAATCAGAAGTTTTGTAGGACATGCTGGATTTTACAAAAAATTTATTAAGGACTTTTCCAAGATTGCAAAGCCCTTATGCAACCTTCTGAATGAGGATACTCCTTTCAAATTTTATGATAACTGTTTAACTAATTTTAACACTTTGAAAGAAAAACTCATCTTTGCACCTATCATAACTACTCTTGATTGGAAATTTAATTTTGAGATAATGTGTGATGCTAGTGATTATGTAGTAGGAGCAGTTTTAGGACAAAGGAAAGAAAGAGTTTTTCAAGTTATACATTATGCAAGAAAAGTTTTAAATGAAACTCAAAGTAATTACACTACAACAGAAAAAAAGAATTACTTGTAGTTATGTATGCACTTGAAAGTTTTCAATCTTATTTGATAGGCTCTAAAGTTGTTGTTTTTACTGATCATGCTGCAATTAAATATTTATTGAATAAATTAGATTCTAACCCAAGGCTTATATGATGGATACTTTCATTACAAGAATTTGATTTGGAAATCAAAGATAAGAAGGGATGTGAGAACAATGTAGCTGATCATTTATCAAGGTTAGCAAATGATGAGGTAACCACATTGGAACTTGAAGTTCTTGTTGAATTTCTAGATTAGAAGTTATTGGTAATCAAGGAGAGGCCATGGTTTGCAGACATGGCCAATTTTAAAGCTACTGGAGCAATCTCGAAGAATTTGGATAAAGAAGCTAATCATTATGTTTGGGATGACCCTCATTTGTTTAAAATTGGTGTAGATAATTTTCTGAGAAGATGTTTCTCACTAGATGAAGCCAAGAGAACTATATGGCAATGCCATAATTCATCATATGCAAGACACTTTAATGGGGAAAAGATAGCTGCAAAAAATCTTCAATCAGGTTTTCTTTGGCCTTTGTTGTTTAAAGATACACATACTTTAGTGCAAAGATGTGACAGGTGCTAAACAACAGGAAACATTTCTAGAAGACATGAGATGCCATTACAAAACATTCAAGAAATTGAAGTTTTTTACTGTTGGGGCATTGACTTTATAGGACCCTTGCCATCTTCTTTTTCAAATGAATATATATTATTGGCAGTTGAGTATGTCTCTAGATGGGTGGAAGCAATTCCAACACAAAATCCAGATTCCAAGACAATCATTAAATTTCTTAAAAGGAATACTTTTTGTAGGTTTGGTACTCCTAGAGTATTGATAAGTCATGGTGGTTCTCATTTTTTTAATACCCATTTGAAGAAAGTTTTAGAGCATTATGGGGTTAGTCATAAGGTGGCTTCAGCCTATCATCCATAAACAAATGGTCAAGCAGAAGTTTCTAATAGAGAAATAAAGAAAATATTAGAGAAAATAGTAGCTTCATCCAGGAAAGATTGGTCAATCAAGCTTGATAAAGCTTTGTGGTCATATAGGATTGCATATAAAAATCCTACTGCTCTTTCTCCATTTCAGCTGATTTATGGGAAAACATGCTATTTTCCAGTGGAATTGGAGCACAAAGCATATTGGGCATCAAATACTCTAAACTTAGATGCTAAAGATGTTGGGGAAAAGATAAAACTTCAAATCAAGGAACTTGAGGAGAGGAGATTAAATGCATATTGTTGTTGAAAGCTCGATGTACCGACCACAGACACCGAGAACAACTAGTAATGGTGAGCCACATCAGCTGGGTCCCACAGCATGGGCCAGGGCCACGTGGGCTGGGTCCCATAGGTAGTATGGACTAGTGGGCTGATTAGTCATCAATGCATCGATCACCAGACTGGAACGATGTGTCCTCGTCATACAACGGGGTGATGAGTCCTCGACAGAACTAGAACATCTAATGTGGGTCCCGAGAGAAGATCAGTTATCAGCAAAATGCCCAAAGGTAGGGAGAGGCCTAAGTCACGAAGCATCCATACGTGTGGCAGGGAAAGCACAGTTAGGTGCAAACTCTTGAAGGGTTTGAGTGCCCATCAGGATTAGGGTTTCCAAGTGAAGCTACATGCATGGCACGTGAACAGTGAGGGCACTCCCAGGACAGGTGGCCCTAGAGATTAGGTGCACGAGGGGGTACCAAGGTGGCCATCCTGTTAGAATTTGCACTCTAGTTAAGGGAAACCTTACGCACTAGATTACCCTAAGACTGGGTAATAGCGGCGCAAGGGTATTCCTGTACAAACCCTAAATATGGGTAGCGGCGCAGAGGAAACCCTAGACTATATAATGGGTAGTAAAACACTTCACAAAGGTACGCAGTTTTTAGACCTAAACCTAGATACTCAATACACTTGGTGTGCTTGCCCCAGTATGGACTTGAGCATCGGAGTGCAAACGGCCTCTAGGCGCCCCTTTCTGTCTTTGCAGGTGCAGGTTTCGATATAGTGAAGCGTTACCTAAGGAGAGGGAAGGAGGCGTGTCATTGTCGTAGAGTCAACCGACAGGAGAGTCAACCGGCAAGAACATTTGGCACCCACCATGGGGTCGAAATAAAACAAGGTCCCATACACAAGCGAAAGGAGGAGAATCTAGCGACATGAGGAATACCAGACAAGGATCTGTCCCACCAAATGGGGGTGAAGGCGTCACCATGCAACAACTCATGGAAACGATGCATGCCCTCCAGGAGACGGTGGCAAAGTTTAGGGCGGATCAAGCACGTATGCAGATGGACCTGGCTGCATCACAGGCCAGGAATGAGTTGCATAGGGCGAATGAGGAATTGCGCATGAATCTGCGTAATTTGTAGCAAACAGGGGATCGTGTGGTGGATGATCGAGCCCTGCCTACACCACCCAGGGCGTTTCCAATGCCCTTCTCACAAGTGATCATGGACACAGTGGTCCCAGCCACCTTCGTGGGCCCTAAAATTGTGTTCACGGGGGTGGAGGACCCAGAGGCGCATCTAACAGCATTCCACACTCAGATGATGCTGTCAGGAGGTTTGGATGTGGTGCATTGCAAACTCTTCATGACCACATTGACAGGGATAGCCCTGGAATGGTTCATCAGCCTGCCTCAGGGACACATAACGTCCTTCGCGCAATTTTCCACACTATTCAGGGAGCAGTACATTGTCAATCGGGCTCCCCCGCCAGTGTCATATGACCATTTTGATGTAAGGCAGTATCAAGGAGAGTGCCTAAGGGATTATGTCAACCGGTTTGGAGCGATGGTAGTGAGGCTGCACACCAAGGACGAGGATATGGTGGTGCATGCCTTCATGAAGGGAATACTGCCAGGACCCTTCAGCGAATCACTCATCAGAAGTCGCCCTAAGACTTTTGGCGATATCAGGTGCCGCACCATTGCTCACATCGCGGCTGAGGGGGAACTCAACGAGAAACACAAGAGCGTGGCCCCCTCACGATCGTGGGCGCCAAATCGTCCACAACCCATGCGGGTGCATGAGGCGGCGACGGAGAAGAGGGCGCAGGGTAAGCAGAAACCCTACGAGGCCAGGAAGCCCCAAACCAGGACACGCGCGAAGGAGGATGTGCCCCCCAAACATAACTTTCTGGTAGAGCTGAAGGAGCTGATCGCTATTCCTAATGTAGCGAAAAGGCTAAAGGTGCCCCCAAAGACAGACAAGAGGCTGGGGCCCGATAAGAACGCACGGTGTTAGTTCCATAAAGCATTTGGCCATCCCATCCGCAACTGTTTGGCCCTAGGTCATCAGTTGGACAAGTTGGTCAAGAGCGGTTTCTTGAACAACTACCTGTGGGAGTCACAAGGGGGAGAGGTGGTAGTGGCCCCAAGGGCTGACCAGGGGCACGAGGTGCCCATATATGGCGAGATCCACACCATCTCAGGTGGATTCTCAGGATAAGGGTGCACCTCATGACAACGCAAGAAGTACGCATGATCAGTGATGGCGGTTGAGGCACATGAGGAGGACCACTTCCCAGATGTGGACCTCACATTTACAAAGGCAGATCGCCTGGATGTTGTCCCTCATGACAATGATTCAATGGTGATATCAGTGGTTACCGTGGGGAGAAGGGTGCATCAGGTCCTCATTGGTCAAGGAAGTTCAGCCGATGTGATGTTCTGGTCGACCTTCAACAAGCTACAGTTGTTTCCAGACCAGTTAAGACCTTATACTGGTTGCTTATATGGGTTTTACTGGAGATCAGGTCGAAGTGCGGGGACATATAGAACTGAGGACCACTTTCACTGATGGAGTGGCCTCCCGTACAGAGAACATCAGGTATCTTGTCGTGAATGCCCCATCAGCTTACAACATATTGTTGGGCAGGCCAGCCCTGAACAGACTGGGGGCGGTGGCGTCGACAAGCCACATGAAGATGAAGTTGCCTTCGATGGAACAAGCGGTGATCACCATCAGGTCAGATTAGAAAGAGGCAAATAAGTGTTATGAAAATAGCCTCAAAACAAGAAGGGGAGTGTGCACAGTGACCACCCAACCACCAGGTGGAGAGTGCGCTGTTGTTGACCTGCCCCGAGGAGGAGTCGAGGTTACATGAGCAGAGGTCACCCGAGAGAGGCGACCTGAACCAGCAGAAGATGTAATAGAGAAGGATATTGGAGGCAAGATATTCAAGCTTGGCAAGTCCCTGTGCCAAGATACATAGGACCAAGTGGCGGGAGTCGTAGAGCGACACTTGGATGCCTTTGCTTGGTCTGCCTCAAACATGCTAGGCATCAACCCTGATTTTTTGTGTCATCGCCTGACGCTGAATCCCCAAGTCAGACCTATCCATCAGAGGAGAAGGAAATTCAATGAAGAGAGGAGACAGAAGATCAAGGAGGAGCGCAGAAGTTGCTTAAGGCTGGTCATATACGGGAAATTCAATATCCCAAATGGCTAGCGAATGTTGTGTTGGGAAAGAAGGCCAATGGGAAGTGGAGGATGTGTTAGACTTCACTGACCTCAACAAGGCATGCCCAAAGGACTCTTATCCTTTGCCAAGTATTGATGCGTTGGTAGACAGTGCCTCAGGCTGCAAGTTGCTCAGCTTCCTGGATGCTTTTTCTGGTTACAACCAGATCAAAATACATCCCATGGATGAGTGCAAGATGGCGTTCATGACCGAGCTGTCTTGCTACTGTTACACAGTCATGCCATTTGAGTTGAAGAATGCAGGTGCCACTTACCAAAGGTTGATGGACAAGGTCCTTGCACCCATGATAGGACGCAATGTGCAAGCCTACATGGATGATATGGTGGTGATATCATAGGTGAAGGATCAGTACGTTGCTGATTTGGAGGAGCTATTCACTATAATAGCTAAGTACAGGCTAAAGCTGAACCCAGAGAAATGCGTTTTTGGGGTGGAAGCAGGCAAGTTTCTAGGCTTCTTGCTCACTGAGCACGGGATAGAAGCTAATCCAGACCAATGCGTCGCAATCCTCGCTATGATGAGCCCGACGTCAGTATAGGAGGTTCAGCAGTTGACAGGTTGGATGGCTACTCTCTCCAGATTCGTATCAGTAGGGGGAGACAAAGGTCACCCCTATTTTTAGTGCTTGAGGAGGAACAGTAGGTTCTTGTGGACCAAGGAGTGTGAGGAAGCATTCCTCAAGCTGAAAGAATACCTGGCCAGCCCACCGGTGTTGTGCAAACCACAGCTTGGCATCCCTGCGCTTGTATTTTGCAGTCACTGAGAAGGCAGTGAGCTCAGTCCTTGTGCAGGAGCAAGACCAAATCCAAAAGCCCATCTACTTCGATAGCAAAGTGTTGCAAGGGCCTGAGGTGAGATACCAAGCCCTAGAGAAGGCAGCACTGGCCGTGGTGTTCTCTGCAAGAAGGCTTCGCCATTACTTCCAGAGCTTTACAGTGGTGGTGATGACAAACCTACCCATTTGTAAGGTTTTGCAGAAGCTAGATGTAGCAGGAAGGATGGTGCATGGGCAGTAGAGTTGTCAAAGTTCGACACATAGTATGAACCTAGAGGTCCAATCAAAGGCCAAGTTTATGCCGATTTTGTAGCCGAGATGTCCTCGGCGGAAGCCCAACAGGACGAGCCTGACTTTAGATGGGTGCTCTCGGTAGATGGATCTTCTAATCAACAAGGCAATGGAGCTGGGGTGATCTTGGAAGGACCCAAGGGGCTATTGATTGAGCAGGCTCTACGGTTTGCCTTCAAGGCCAGCAACAATCAGGCAGAGTATGAGGCTCTAATCGCTGGAATGCTATTGGCCAAGGAGATGGTTGCGCAGAGTCTTCTAGAAAAAAGTGACTCCCTATTGGTCACGGGCCAAGTGGCGGGAGAGTACCAGGCCAAAGTCCCTCAGATGGCCTCCTACCTAGAGTTCATTTGTAGCTTTCGAGTTGGTGCATGTCCCCAGAGATCAGAATGCCCGAGCCTACTTGTTAGCAAAACTTGTGAGTTCGGGCAAGGGGGGCAGATAGAGGACGGTCATCAAGGAGACCCTAAGGACACCTCGCACCTATACGGTTGACAATCTCGTAGGAGTCCATCAGATTAGCAAGTCAGATGGTGGAAAGAGGAGTCATCGGTCGTTCACCCAAGAGACATTGAAGAAGCCAAGGGTCAACGCGTATTCGGCATTGGAGGAAGTGTCGTCGCAAGTCTGCCTGGTTCAGAGGGGAGAAACGTGGATGACGCCTTACAAGCGCTACTTGGCTGATGGGATGTTGCCAATGGAGCCAACGGAGGCGAGGAAGATAAAGAAGAACTCGACCAAGTATACACTAATTGATAGGGAGTTGTACAGGCATGGGTTTTCCCACCCTATCCTGGTGTGCGTACATGGTGAGTAGTGCACGCGGATAATGGTGGAGCTCCATGAAGGAATATGTGGGAGCCACATTGGAGGTCGTGCTCTGGCATCCAAGGCCATTCGTGCAGGGTACTATTGGCCAACCATGAGGGAAGATTGCACGAAGTCTACGCAGCAATGCAAGCAGTGTCAACTACATGCTGATTGGCACAAGGCACCACCAGAAGAGCTCAGGTTGATATATAGCCCTTGGCCATTCCACACATGGGGAATTGATATCTTGGGACCCTTCCCTTTGGTTGTGTGGCAGATGAAGTATCTCATAGTCGCCATAGAATACTTTACGAAGTGGATAGAGGCTGAGCCAGTAGTACAAATCACAGCCCATAAGATCCAGCATTTTGTGTGGAAGAATATAGTGTGTCGTTTTAGTATACCCAAACGCTTGGTGTCTGATAATGGCACCCAGTTTGCAAGCCAACAGCTGGGGAAGTTGTGCACAGAGTTGGGGATCAAACAGGTGTTTGCATCAGTCGAACATCCCCAGACTAATGAGCAGATCGAGTCAGCCAACTGAGTCCTACTCAGAGGACTGAAGAGAAGACTGGAGAAAGCCAATAAGACCTAGGCTGAGGAGGTTCCTAGAATTGTGTGGGCTTACCACACTACTCCTCAGTCCACCACCAAGGAGACACCCTTCAGCTTGGTGTATGGTTCGGACACTATGATCCCTGTAGGAGAGCTCGCCACGCTTCCAGAATTTTGTGCCTGAGGAATCCAACGAAGAAAGGAAGGTGAACTTGGACCTCTTAGATGAAGTAAGGAAAGAAGCGAGAATCAAAGCCGAAGCATTGAAGAGAAGGGTTGAGCTCAAGCACAGTTCCAAGTTGAGAGCTCAGCAGTTCCAGGTCGCCGACTTGGTGATGCGGAAGGCATCTCCCTACCAGATCGAGAACAAGTTGTCCCCCAAGTGGAATGGTCCTTTCAGAGTGACAGAGGCCCTTGGAAATGGGACGTACAGACTCGAAACTTTAGAGGGTGGGCCGATTCCTCGTACATGGAAAGCGACCCACCTTAAGTTTTATTTCAGTTAAGTTGTAACGTTGTACACAGTTTAAGGGACACTCTTTTTTCCCTTATAAGGGTTTTTAATGAGGTCACCCAATAAAATTTTCAGTTAAGATATATAGTTAAGATATATTCTTGAATGTTTTGTACAATGCAGTTAAGAACGTGTCACTTGGGGTTAGATGATGGAAGAGGCCTAAGCTCAGGCCCAACAACTAGGTCCATGGCAAAGAGGATTCAAGAAGAGTGGGACTCTGCTACTGATGGCAGAGAAACTTTTCTCTACATATTCAAAGACCCTTTAGAGGACTACAAGGAGTAAAGCCCAAGCCATGGGAGCTGAGCATAAATTAATTTTAGTTTATTTATAATTTCAGTAGAGTAGGGTTCATTTAGCACAATAGGGGGTGTATTTAACAATTTAGCTTGTACCTAGGCCTTTTAGGGTAGGAATGTAGCCCTACCTTCTAGAAGCATGCTAAGGGGCTGCATTGACCTTTAGTCAACACCCTAGCAGCCCCCTCTTTTATGTATTCCCCATCCTACCCTTGCTCCTTACTCTCCAAGGCACCATCTCCTATAAATAGGGTGCTTTGGCTCATGTTTTTTTAAGATCAATTTATATGAGTAAATGCTGCCAAAATTATGCTAGCTTCTACTCTTTGTCTAGTCTCTCTAGGTTAGACACTTTGATCTTCATCTTCACCTTCCTCCAAGTGATTTGGCCTAACCTATCACTCTCCATACCTTTCATGCACCTACAAGGAACCCATAGCTCTATATGAGCCATCCTTGACCCATATCATCCATAACTTCCACCACCTTTTTACCTCATATTTCAAGAAGAACAAATGGTCATGAAGAACAACCCATCATTAGAGGTCTCGAAGATGGGAAGGTAGGTTCATAAAGAACACCTCTTCTTTGAGTTAGGATGCTCAAGTTGAACAGAAGGGTTCACCAGTTAAATCCTCCCTCGCTTATGGGCGATGAGAGGTCAGTTAAGAACCTATCACTTGGGGTTAAAGGTCTCGAAGGTGGGAAGGTAGGTTTGTAAAGGACACCTCCTCTTCGAGTGAGAACACCCAAGTTGAACAGAAGGGTTCACTAGTTAAATCCTCCCTCGCTTATGGGCGATGAGAGGTTAGTTAAGAACCTGTCACTTGGGGTTAGAGGTCTCGAAAGTGGGGAGGTAGGTTCGTAAAGAACACCTTCTCCTCGAGTGAGAACACCCAAGTTGAACAGAAGGGTTCGCCAGTTAAATCCTCCCTCGTCTATGGGGGACAAGAGGTTAGTTAAGACTCGTCAGCTTCGGTTAGAAGTCTCGAAAGCGGGAAAGGAAGTTTCACAGAGAATGCCTCCCTTTTCGAGTGAGAACACCAAGGGCGACTCGTACCAGCGAAATCCTCCCTTGTCTCGATCAAAGAGAGGTCAGGTGAATACAAAGCAAGGAGAATACAGATCAGTGCTAGAAGTCTGGTAGGGGTAAAGGGAGGGTTCGTAAAGGACACTTTCCCCTCGAGTGAAAGCACCCAAGTTGAACAACAGGATTTGCCAGTGAGACGCACACATGCCTATGGGCGATGAGAGGTCAGCCAAGGAATAGCCTGTATGTTAGAAGTCTCGAAATGGAAGAAAGGGTTCGCAGATGATACCCTTCCACTCGAGGGAGAACACCAGGGTTGATTGAGGTGGTTCATCACTTAAATCCTCTTTGGCGCAGTGGAAGGAGAGGTCAACGAAGTGATGTAGTCCACTCACCAGGGCTCGCCCACGGTGTGGTCTCTCATCTTAAAGGGAAATTACACTCATCACCTCTTATCAGGGTTAAGCGTGCTACATTGCAAGGAGTCGAAGCTATTAGCTAAATACGCTAAAGTGTCCAAGCAACCATTGAGTACCAAATATGCAAGTTGTGCATAGGAAATGTGAAGCGCCAATGAAAATAAGTTAGTCAAGACAAGTTATATGCACGAAGATAAATATCATTATATTATTAGATTGGAAGAGTAATTACAAAATGGTGATTACAAGAAGTTCAGCCATGGAATATAGCTGCTCAAGAGACCTATCTAGGCACTATTTGCCCGTCGACTACCTGCATAGATACAGAGAAGGGTGAGAGGTCCATCTCAGGATGCGCGCAGGCAACCTGAGTAAGGGCATCGCCAAAACCCTCCCTGTAGGTGGTGGCGACATCTTCATTCAGCTCCTCCTCGGTCTTCTTGAACAACTCGGCTTGTTGGGCAAGCTCTTCCTCAACTTTGCCCAGCTGAACTTCTTGGTTGGTGGCTTTCTCCTCCAGCTTGACCACCTTTGCTTGGGCCCCTTCCAGTTGTTCCTCCAGATCAATAACTTTGTTGCGGAGGGGAAGGATCTTAGCCTCAAGCTGGAGGGCCTCCTGCCCCTTGGCGAAGAGGAGCTTCTTAGCCTCTTTCTCCGATTGGCGGAGACTAGTCAGCTCTTGGTTCAGAGGAGTCTCGCGTTTAGCGGCCATTTGAACTTGAAGAGCCAGCTCCTTCTTTTGCTCCAACTCCCTCCTTAGCTGGGTCACCTCTTCCCTCAACTCCATCTTTGCATCCCCCTGGGTTAGCAGAATGCTGGAGGCAACAAGGAACTCACCAAGGCCTTGACTCAAGCGGGCCCTTAGTGAGCCATTGTCCAAAGCCTCCATTGCTTCTTTGGCAGGTAGATGCACGAAGGTATGCTGGAGGAGGGTGGAAAGTTCGGGGGCAGAAGGTGCTTGGTCGTCTTTGAGAGCATTCTCCCCCCCGCCTTCGATCGGCAGGAGTGGCTCGGGGGGAGAGGAGGCTCTCGGGGGGTGCTCCCTGAAGGATAGAGGTTTCCTCTCTGTGGCAGAAGAGGTCATCGCAGCAACCTCCACCCTTTTTCTCTTGAAGACTAGGCCTGAGCAGGTGTCCTCGTCTTCAGAAATCACCACCGTCACTACCCTTTTTTGCTTACTTTTGGAGGTGGGGCCTGGGGCAGCAGCGACGGGGGAAGAAGGGCCAGCAGGACATGAGCCACCTGCTGTGCGGCGACCCAGTAGATCAGACAGCCTTTTCTTTTTCTCAGCATCCAAGACCATATCTGCAACAAACAACAAGTAATGAGAAGTGACACACAGCTACTAAATGCAAATACAGGTAGATACAAGAAGAAGTAAAGCAAATACCAGTGTAGATGCTGAGATTTTCAGCATCATATTCGTGCCTGATCAGTTGGGCAGTGTTAAACACCACCCCCCAGCTAGAAAGGAGTTGGCACAGGTCCGATCAAAGGGTGTCAGCTCCTCCAGTTCCTGGGGTTTCTTGAATTTCAGCTTCTCCACCCAGTATAAGGGGAACCCGTCGAGTATGGTGGAGTCGTAGGAGCTGCAGCAAACCCTAAAGAACTTCCCTTTGAAGCCCTTGTAGGATTGTTGGAAGAGAGTTAGCAGAACTCTCCCCCGCCACCCCGTTGAGGCTTACCCAAAGCCTCTTCCCGGGGCTCTTCGCGTCAAAGAAGTGGAGGAAGAGGTCCACGGAGGGAGGTAACCCCAGGTTGTTGCACAAAATGGAGAAGGCCCTCACGAAGGCCTAGCTGTTGGGGTGCAGCTGGGCAGGCGCCACATTCAGCTCTGTGAGGAAGGCCCTCTTGAACCTAGTGAAGGGCAAGTGGACCTTGACCCGCTTGAAGATGGTTGCATAGAGGAAGAAAAAAGGCTCCTCGTCATTGCAGCGATCGTCTGCGCATACTGGTTCACCCTCTGTGCAGGGTCGAACCGAGACGTACGCATCACATTCTCTACCAAAGACGCGCCCTTTGGTCTTGTAATGACCAGTCCTCGAACGTCAGCTGGGTCCCACAGCATGGGCCAAAGCCACGTGGAATGGACCCCACAGGGGGTATTGAACAAAGAAGGGCGATGAGTCATCAGCCTACAGAGAGGGGTGATTAGTCATCAGCCTACAGAAAAGGGTGATTAGTCATCAGCCTATAGAGAGGGGTGATTAGTCACCAGCCTACAGAGAAGGGTGATGGGTCATCACCCTACAGAGACGGGTAAGTAGTCGTCAGATCACCAGGATGGGCGGAGGTGTCATCGTCACTCAGCAGGTCGAGGAGTCCTCGGCGACAGAGTGTGGCGAGGTGACATCGGCCTTGGGTGATTTGAACAGCGTAAACAGAACAGCTAAGATTGGTTCCCAGAGTGGGCCAATGGCCAGTTAAATACCCAGAGTTAGGGAGAGGCCTGGATCACGAAGTGCCCATGCGGGTAGCAGGGAGAGCACAGTTAGGTGCAGAGTCCTGAGGGGTCGAGTACTCATCAGAACTAGGGTTTCCCAGTGAAGCTACATGCATGGCACATGAACAGTGAAGGCACTCCCAGAACAGGTGGCCCCAGAGACTAGGTGCACAAGGAGGCACCCAGGTTGATAGCATTCCTATGAGCTCTTCTTTGGATTTTGGAGTTCCTTGGTGATGATGGATGCGGAAGCTTATGGAGGAGGTGAGCAAGGCCTTCCTAGGAAGCATGGGTGCCTTGAAGGTGCATGAAGAGTGAGGAAATGGGGAGGTTTGGCCAGCCCCTTTGGTAGTGATGAATTGAAGACTAAAACCTAAGTGTTAGGCAAGGAGTAGTGTATGGCACAATTTGGACAGCATAACAATACTCTATTTAATCTTGAAAATACATGAGGTAGGCCTCCTTATTTATAGATTTAGGAGCCTTGGTGAGCAAGCTTAAAGGGTAGGGATGGAAATACAAAAAGTGGGGCTGCCTAGGATATTGACTTTAGTCAAACCACACCATCATCCTAATATTCTAGAAGATAGGTCAAAAATGCAACATTTGATAGTACACCCCTCCTTCTTTTGCTAAAGGCACCTATTTGCTAGCACACACCTCCTTCTATTGCTAAGGGCACCTTTTTGATAGCACACCCCTAAGTGAGCAAGTTTTGCTTTCTACACTACACTAATCTACTAAGCTACCCCTAATGGGCCTCCAAGTAGCATGTACAAGGTCTTCTCCCTCCCATCCGTGGCTTGACTCATTTGGGCGTGAATGTGCTTGGCCATGGACCTTGTGTTGGGCCTGAACTTGGGTTGGAGCTTGGGCCTCTTCCATCACAGGTGGTCACCCTGTGAGAGTTTGCACTCCAGAGAAGGAAACCTTATGTGTTAGATTACCCTAAGATTGGGTGATAGCGGCGCAAGGGTATTCCAGTAAACCCTAAATATGGCTAGTAGCGCAGTGAACCCTAATTAGGGCTAGCGGCACAGTAAACCCTAGACTATATAAGGGACAGTAAGATACTTCACAAAGGTACGCAGTTTCTAGACCTAAACATAGAGAGAAACTCAATACACTTGGTGTTCCTTGCCTTACACTGACTTGAGCGTCAGAGTGCAAACGGCCTCTAGGGCGCCCCCTTTCTCTTTTGCAGGTGCAGATTGCTTCGAAAGAACCAAGCACATATGAACGCGAGGAAGGAGGCGTGTGAGTGTCGTGAGTCAACCGATAAGCGGTTCAACCGGCAAGAACATTTGGCGCCCACCGTGGGGCCGGAGTAAAACAAGGTCCCATACACGAGAGAGAGAGTAAAAACCACAGAAGATGAGGAATACAAGACACGGGTCCGGTCCACCAAACGGGGGCGACAGCGTTACCATGCAACAACTTATGGAAACGATGCGCGCCCTCCAGGAGACGGTGGCGGAATCTCGAGCGCATCAGGCGCGTATGCAGGAAGACCTGGCCGCCTCAGAGGCCAGGAATGAAGAGTTGCACCGAGCGAATGAGGAGCTACGCTTGAATTTGCAACACATACAGCAAGCTGGAGATCGTGGGGAAGATGATCGAGCCCCACCAGTGCCCCCAAGGGCCTTTCCCATGCCTTTCTCCCAGGCGATTATGAACACGGTGGTCCCAGCCACCTTTGTAGGGCCTAAGACCGTGTTCACCGGGAAAGAGGATCTTGAAACGCATCTTACTGCTTTCCATACGCAGATGATGTTGTCGGGAGGGTCTGACGCAGTGCACTGTAAGCTCTTTATGGCCACACTGACAGGAACTGCGCTAGAATGGTTCGTGAGTTTGCCTGAAGGACATATCACGTCTTTCGCGCAATTCTCCGCACTGTTCAGGGAGCAATATCTTGTCAACAGGGCCCCTCCACCAGTGTCTTACGATCTTTTCGATGTAAGGCAGCATTAGAGGGAGTCCCTTAAAGATTACCTCAATAGGTTTGGGGCGATGGTGGTAAGGTTGCACACCAAGGATGAAGACATTGTGGTGCACGCCTTCAGAAAGGGCGTATTGCCAGGGCCTTTCAGCGAATCTCTGATACGCAGCCGCCCCAAGACTTTCGGCGACATAAACGACGTGCTGTGGCCCACATTGTCGCCGAGGGAGAGCTCAGCAAGAAGCGAGAAAGCACAGTCTGGTTAAGGCCTCGAGCGCCTAGTCAGCCTCAACCGCTGCGGGTGCACGAGGCAACCACAAAGAAGAAAACTCAAGGGAAACAAAAGCCCTATGAGCCCCGAAAACCACAACCTAGGGCGCGAGGCAAGGATGACATGCCCCCTAGGCATGAGTTTGTGGTGGAATTGAAGGAACTGATTGCCATTCCTAATGTGGCAGAAAGGTTGAAGATGCCCCCAAAGAGTGACAAGAGGTTGGGGCCCAACAAAAACGCATGGTGCAAATTCCATCAGGCTTTTGGTCACCCCATTCGAAATTGCCTGGCCCTGGCCCACCAATTGGACGAGTTGGTGAAGAGTGGGTTCTTGAATGACTACCTAAAGGAGGCATCAGAAGGTGAGACGTTCGTTGCACCAAGGACAGACCAGGGGCATGAAGTGCCCATACATGGTGAGATCCACACTATATTAGGTGGGTTCTCAGGAGGAGGGTGCACTTCTTCGCAACGTAAGAAGTATGCACGTTCGGTGATGGCAGTGGAGACCTGCGAGGAAGATCACTTTCCGGATATCGACCTCGTCTTCACAAAGGCTGATCGCCGAGATGTTGTCCCCCATGATAACGATCCGGTGGTCATTTCAGTGGTCACTGCCGCACGTAAGGTGCACCGGGTGTTGGTCGATCAGGGAAGCTCGGCCGATGTGATGTTCTGGTCGACTATCAACAAGCTACAGTTGTCTCCTGATCAGCTGCGACCCTACGTCGGCTGTTTGTATGGGTTCGCAGGAGACCAAGTAGAAGTGCGGGGGTACATAGAGTTGAGGACCACGTTCACTGACGGAGTAGCATCCCGCACAGAGAACATCAGGTACCTTGTGGTGAACGCTCCCTCTGCCTACAACATACTTCTGGGCAGACCGGCCCTGAACCGGCTAGGGGCTGTGGTGTCCACAAGGCACATGAAGATGAAGTTGCCATCAATGGAGGGGATGGTGGTAACCATCAAGTCAGATCAAAAAGAGGCTAAAAGGTGCTATGAGAATAGCCTCAAGACAAAGAGGGGAGTTTGTATGGTGACCACCTCACCACCGGGAGGAGGTGTCAATGAAGCAGATATGCCCCGAGGTGACGTTGGGGTCACCCGAGCAGAGGTCGCCCGAGCGAGGCGGCTCGAACCGGCAGAGGAGGTCGTGGAGAAGGAGATCGGGGGGAAGATTTTCAAGCTGGGTAAATCCCTGTCTCAGGAGACCCAAGACC
The DNA here is from genome assembly GCA_037954025.1 of Phaseolus coccineus. NCBI lineage: Eukaryota > Viridiplantae > Streptophyta > Magnoliopsida > Fabales > Fabaceae > Phaseolus > Phaseolus coccineus. The sequence goes on from CM075681.1 coordinate 43,013,509, forward strand.
AGGTGGCGGGAGTTATAGGAAAGCATCTGGACGCTTTCGCTTGGTCCCCCTCAGACATGCCAGGCATTGACCCTGATTTTCTATGCCATCGTCTGGCACTGAATCCCCAAGTCAGACCAGTCCGCCAAAGGCGAAGGAAGTTCAATGAGGAACGAAGGCAGGTAATCAGGGGGGAAACACAGAAGTTGCTGAAAGCAGGCCACATACGGGAAATACAATACCCTGAGTGGCTTGCGAATGTCGTCCTAGTAAAAAAGGCCAATGGGAAGTGGAGGATGTGTGTGGACTTCACAGATCTTAACAAGGCCTGTCCAAAAGATTCCTACCCTCTGCCCAACATAGACGCGCTAGTAGACAGTGCCTCGGGCTGCAAGTTACTCAGCTTCTTGGACGCTTTCTCCGGGTACAATCAGATCAAGATGCACCCGATGGATGAGAACAAGACTGCGTTCATAACAGAGCTGTCTTGTTACTGCTACACAGTCATGCCGTTTGGGCTGAAGAACGCGGGTGCCACATATCAGAGGCTGATGGACAAGGTCCTCGCCCCCATGCTGGGACGCAATGTGCAGGCCTATGTAGATGACATGGTGGTGACGTCCCAGGCACGAGATCAGCATGTTGACGACTTAGAGGAGCTGTTTAATACAATAGTGAAGTACAGGCTGAAGTTGAATCCAGAAAAGTGCGTCTTTGGGGTGGAAGCAGGCAAGTTCCTCGGGTTTTTGCTCACGGAAAGAGGGATTGAGGCCAACCCAGACAAGTGTGCAGCGATCATAGCCATTAGGAGCCCGATGTCGGTCAAAGAAGTGCAACAGTTGACGGGTCGGATGGCTGCACTCTCCAGGTTCGTGTCAGCCGGAGGAGACAAAGACCACCCTTATTTCCAATGCCTAAGGAGGAATAGCAGATTCACCTGGACTGCAGAGTGTGAGCAGGCTTTCCTTAAGCTCAAAGAGTATCTGGCCAGCCCGCCAGTCTTGTGCAAGCCTCAGCTCGGCACACCCCTGCGTCTGTACTTTGCAGTTACAGATAGGGCGGTAAGTTCTGTCTTGATTCAAGAACAGCAACAGAGCCAGAAGCCCATTTATTTTGTCAGCAAAGTGTTGCAGGGGCCCGAGACGAGATACCAAGCCTTAGAAAAGGCAGCATTAGCAGTGGTGTTTTCAGCCAGGAGACTTCGCCACTATTTCTAGAGCTTCATAGTGGTGGTGATGACAGATCTGCCGATATGTAAGGTCCTGCAGAAGCCTGATGTGGCGGGAAGAATGGTGCGTTGGGCAGTCGAGTTGTCAGAATTCGACATCCAGTATGAACCCAGGGGCCCGATCAAAGGATAGGTCTACGCTGACTTTGTGGCCGAGATGTCCTCAACCGAGGCCCAACAGGAGGGACCCAATTTCAAATGGGTATTGTCAGTAGACGGGTCCGCGAATCAGCAAGGCAGCGGAGCGGGGGTGATCTTGGAAGGACCCAAGGGGTTGTTGATAGAGCAGGCCCTACGGTTCGCTTTCAAAGCCAGCAATAACCAGGCAGAGTATGAGGCTTTGATCGCTGGGATGTTGTTGGCAAAGGAGATGGGAGCGCAGAGCCTTATGGCCAAGACTGACTCATTGTTAGTCACTGGTCAAGTGGCAGGAGAGTACCAGGCCAAGGACCCTTAGATGGCCTCTTACTTGGAGTATGTCCAGAGGTTGAAGAGTTCATTTGAAATATTTGAATTAGTACATGTGCCCAGGGAGCAAAATGCCAGAGCTGACTTGTTGGCCAAACTCGCCAGCTCAAGCAAGGGGGCAGACAGAGGACAGTCATCCAGGAGACCCTGAGGGTGCCTCGTACTTATACAGCTGGTAACTTGGTGGGAGTCCATCAGATCACCCAGTCAGATGGTGAGAAGAGGAGTCACCGCTCATTGACTCAAGAAACTTTGAAGAAACCACGAGTCAACACGTGCATGCTAACGGAGGTGGAGGCGTCACAGATCTGCCTGCTACAGAATGGAGAGACATGGATGACGCCCTATAAGCGTTACATAGCGGATGGAATGCTCCCAGTAGAGCCGACGGAGGCAAAGAAGATAAAGAAAAACTCGTCCAAGTACACGCTCATTGAAGGCGAGTTGTACAGACATGGGTTTACCCACCCCATTTTGGTCTGCGTGCATGGCGAGCAGTGTGTAAGAATAATGGCAGAGCTCTATGAAGGTATCTGTGGCAGTCATATCGGAGGTCGAGCTCTGGCCTCTAAGGCCATTCGAGCAGGGTACTACTGGCCGACGATGAGGGAAGATTGCACTAGGTATGCGCAGCAGTGCAAGCAATGCCAGTTGCATGCTGATTGGCCTAAGGCGCCACCAGAAGAGCTCAGGTTGATATACAGCCCTTGGCCGTTTCACACACGGGGAATCGACATCTTGGGGCCTTTCCCTTTGGCGATACGACAAATGAAGTACCTCGTGGTCGCCATAGAATATTTCACGAAGTGGATTGAGGCTGAGCCAGTAGCACAGATTACAGCACAAAAGATCCAACACTTCGTGTGGAAGAACATAGTCTGCCGCTTCGGCGTACCCAAACGCTTTGTGTCTGACAATGGCACGCAATTTGCAAGTCAACAATTGGGGAAGCTATGTACAGAGTTGGGGATCAAGCAGGTGTTTGCATCAGTCGAGCACCCACAGACCAACGGGCAGGTCGAGTCGGCCAACCGAGTCCTCCTCAGAGGACTGAAGAGAAGGCTGGAGAAAGCAAAGGGAAGGTGGGCTGAGGAGGTTCCCAGAATAGTATGGGCTTACCATACTACTCCCCAGTCCACTATTAAGGAGACTCCCTTTAGTTTGGTGTATGGTTCAGATGCCATGATCCCTGTGGAGATCCAGGAGAGCTCGCCACGTTTCCAGAACTTTGTGGCTGAGGAATCCAATGAAGAGAGGAAGGTGAATCTTGATCTTTTGGATGAAGCCAGGGAAGAAGCTGGAATCAAAGCTGAGGCGCTAAAGAGAAGAGTTGAGCTCAAACACAGTTCTAAGCTGAGAGCTCGGCAGTTCCAGGCGGCAGACCTCGTCATGCAGAAGGCGTCTCCATACCAGATAGAGAACAACCTATCCCCTAAGTGGACTGGTCCTTTTAGAGTGACAGAGGCCCTAGGGAATGGAGCATATAGGCTTGAGACTTTAGAAGGAGGTTCAATTCCTCAAACATGGAATGCGACCCACTTGAAGTATTATTTCAGTTAAAGCCATGTAATCTTGTACACTACACAATACAGGGGACACTCTTTTTTCCCTTCTAAGGGTTTTTAATGAGGTCACCCAATAAAATTCAGTTAAAGATATATGCTTTTAATGTGTTTGTACAATGTTATTAGAACCTGTCACTTGGAGTTAAAGGTCTCATAAGTGGAGAGGTAGGTTCGTAGAGAACACCTCCACTTCGAGTGAGAACTTCCAATGTGAAAGAAGGGTTCGCCCAGGGAAATCCTCCTCGCCTGTGAGCGATGTGAGGTCAGTTAGAACCTGTCACTTGGAGTTAGAGGTCTCGTAAGTGGAGAGGTAGGTTCGTAGAGAACACCTCCACTTTGAGTGAGAACTTCCAATGTGAAAGAAGGGTTCGCCCAGAGAAATCCTCCTCACCTGTGAGCGATGTGAGGTCAGTTAGAATCTGTCACTTGGAGTTAGAGGTCTCGTAAGTGGAGAGGTAGGTTCGTAGAGAACACCTCCACTTCGAGTGAGAACTTCCAATGTGAAAGAAGGGTTCGCCTGGTTAAATCCTCCGTCGTCCATGGGCGATGAGAGGTCAGTCAGAACCTATTAGTTGGGGTTAGAGGTCTCGTGAGTGGAAAGGGGAGTTCATAAGGAACACCTTCCCCCTCCGAGTGAGAACTCCCAGATTTAAATAAAGGTTCACTAATGAAATTAGCAGAAAAAACGTGCTACTTGAGGTTCATTTTTGCAGGTGCATTATTTGTGATCGTGAGCCCACCAAATATAAAGCACGACAAACAGATGAAGAAGAAGCAGAAATTCAAAGGCAAGCAAAGTGCTGCATAAAACAAAGTTTTTATATTATAAAGGAGGGTGATTACAAGATGTTCAGCTACTAAATACAATCATTCAGAAGACCTATCTGGGCACTATTTGCCTGTCGACGGCCTGCATAGTTGCGGAGTATGGTGAGAGGTCCATCTCAGGATGCACGCAGGCAACCTGAGCAAGGGCATCACCAAAACCTTCCCCATAGGCGTCGGCGGCGTCGTTAATAAGCTCAGTTTCGGTTTTCTTCAGCAATTCAATTTGTTGGGCAAGTTCCTCCTCAACCTTGCCCAGCTGAACTTCTCGGTCGGTAGCCCTCTCCTCCAGCTTGGTCATTTTGGCTTGAGCCCCCTCCACTTGCTCTTCCAGTTCGATGATCTTGTTGCGGAGGGGGAGTATCTTAGCTTCAAGCTAGAGGGCCTCCTGCCCCTTGGAGAAAAGAAGCTTTTTGGTCTCCTTCTCAGATTGACGGAGACTACCCAGTTCTTGATTAAGGGCAGTCTCGCGCTTGGTCGCTTGGTGGAGTTGGAGATCCTTTTGCTCCAGCTCTTTCTCCAGTTGGGCGGTCTTCTCAAGCAGCTCCGCCTCAACGTTGCCCTTGACCAGCAAGAAGTTGGAAGCGGCCAGGAACTCCCCGAGACCGTGGCTGAGGAGGTTCTCGAGGGAACTTCTGTCCATGGCCTCCAAAGCAGCTCGGCCAGGCATCTGCGCAAGAGACCTTTGGAGCAGAGAATGTAGTTCTGGGGCAGCAGGCATCTGCCCAGCAGGAGGAGCACTCTCCCCACCCCCCTCAAGCGTTAAGATTGGCTCAGGAGGGGAGGAGGCGCTAGGAGGGTGCTCCCTAAAGGATGAAGGGTGCCCTTCTGTGGCCGAAGAGACCTCCGCGGCTGTCCCCACCCTTTTCCTTTTGAAGACAAGGCCGGAACAGGTGTCCTCGTCATCAGAAACCTCCACAGGGGCTGCCCTCTTGGACTTTTCAGCAATGGGTTCCAGGGCAGCACCCGCGGGTGATGAGGGACCTGCAGGAGCTGAACCGCTAGCGTTGCGGCGATTCAGCATATCTGCCAGCCTTTTCTTCTTGTCAGCACTGAGCATCATGCCTGCAGTGAACAATAAGAAAGTATGAGAAAGACAGGGCATCAAGAATGTGAACAGTTAAGTGCAAGATGAAGTGGGTGTACCAATGTACACGCTGAGAGCCTCAGCATCATATTCATGCCTAATCAGCTGGGTGGAGTCAAACACCACGCCCCAGCTGGAAATGGTCTTGCAGAGTTCTTGGTCAGGGACAGTCAACTCCTCGAGCCTGCGTGGCTTCTTGAACTTCAACTCCCCCACCCAGTATAATGGGAACCCATCGAGCATGGTGGGGTCGTAGGAGCTGCAGCAGACTCGAAAGAACCTTCCCTTGAAGTTCTTGTATGACTGCGAGAAGAGAGTTAGAAGGACTCTCCCTGCCACCCCATTCAGGCTCACCCAAAGCCTCTTGCCGGGGCTCTTCGCCTCGAAGAAGTAAAGAAAGACGTCGATAGAGGGGGTGAACCCTAGATTATTGCAAAGGATGGAGAACGCCCTAATAAAGGCCCAACTGTTCGGGTGCAGTTGAGCAGGCGCCACATTTAATTCTGTGAGCAAAGCCCTCTCGAACCCGGTGAAAGGAAGGCGGACTTTGACTCGTTTGAAGATGGTGGCGTAGAAGAAGAAGAACGGTTCCCCGTCGTTGCAGCGATCATCGGCGCACACGGGCTCATTTGCTGTACCGGGTCGCACAGAGATGTACGCGTCAGTTTCCCTGCCAAAGACGCGTCCTTTGATCTCATTCTCATCATCCCTGTGCTTCCGAAGATCCTCGCAGGATGTGAGTTTGGAGGTCTCGGCAAGGAGATCCTCAGAGGCCCATACGTAGAGGGCCTTGTAATCGACCCCTACGGTTGGAGGAGGGTTGGAGGTAGTTTTGGTTCTGGCCATCTCGAATCTAAACAAATGAGAGGCAGGAAAAGAAAAGAGGCTTAGAAGAAAACAATGGTGGACGAAGACTCGAAGGTAGAACGAACCCAGGAAAGAAGAACAAAAACCCTAGAATGAACAAACCACAAACAGGCCCAGAACAGTTGCAGCATGCCATATGGATGATCGAGATTATGTTATGAAGGAGGAGAAGACATAAAAATCATACCTTTGGTTGAGCGAGAGCGGAGAAGTGTGAAAAGCCTGGTGAGAAGAAGAGAGCTTGCGCTGGAAGATAGAGTCTACAGAGGTGAGAATGCAAAGTGATGAAACAGTGAAGTGGCGCGGGGTTTTGAAGAGGTTTAACGTAGCCCTAGGGAGCGCAAACGTTATGGATCTCAAACCGTTGATGCAGCCACGTCTTAGCGGATGAAAGGGGGTTGGTGAAGTGTCCTTTCAGCGCACTTTTCATGTACTTATGCACAGAGCCACGTAGGTCGCCCGAGTCAATGACTTAGTCCCTTCGCTGAAGCAAGGTAACAGCTCAAGACTAGGGGGGCTTGTGTACCGATCAGTCCTCGCCCATGACTTAGTCTCTTCGCTGAAACAAGTTAACAGGTTGAGACTGGGGGGCTTGTGTACTGACCAGTCCTCGGACGTCAGCTGGGTCCCACAGCATGGGCCAAAGCCACGTGGAATGGCCCCCACAGGGGGTATTGAACAGAGAAGGGTGATGAGTCATCAACCTACAGAGAGGGGTGATTAGTCATCAGCCTAGAGAAAAGGGTGATTAGTCATCAGCCTACAGAGAGGGGTGATTAGTCATCAGCCTACAGAGAAGGGTGATGGGTCATCACCCTACAGAGACGGGTAAGTAGTCGTCAGATCACCAGGATGGGCGGAGGTGTCATCGTCACTCAGCAGGTCGAGGAGTCCTCGGTGACAGAGTGTGGCGAGGTGACATCGGCCTTGGGTGATTTGAACAGCGTAAACAGAACAGCTAAGATTGGTTCCCAGAGTGGGCCAATGGCCAGTTAAATACCCAGAGTTAGGGAGAGGCCTGGATCACGAAGTGCCCATGCGGGTAGCAGGGAGAGCACAGTTAGGTGCAGAGTCCTGAGGGGCGAGTACTCATCAGAACTAGGGTTTCCCAGTGAAGCTACATGCATGGCACGTGAACAGTGAAGGCACTCCCAGAACAGGTGGCCCCAGAGACTAGGTGCACAAGGAGGCACCCAGGTGGTCACCCTATGAGAGTTTGCACTCCAGAGAAGGAAACCTTATGTGTTAGATTACCCTAAGATTGGGTGATAGCGGCGCAAGGGTATTCCAGTAAACCCTAAATATGGCTAGTAGCGCAGTGAACCCTAATTAGGGCTAGCGGCGCAGTAAACCCTAGACTATATAAGGGACAGTAAGATACTTCACAAAGGTACGCAGTTTCTAGACCTAAACACAAAGAGAAACTCAATACACTTGGTGTTCCTTGCCTTACACTGACTTGAGCGTCGGAGTGCAAACGGCCTCTAGGGCGCCCCCTTTCTCTTTTGCAGGTGCAGATTGCTTCGAAAGAACCAAGCACATATCAACGCGAGGAAGGAGGCGTGTGAGTGTCGTGAGTCAACCGGCAAGAACAGGTCTCATGCTTATCATCCCTGTGCTTCTTCAAGTCTTCACAGGAAGTGAGTTTTGAGGTCTCAACAAGGAGTTCCTTAGGGGCCCTGGAGTAGAGGGCCTTGTAGTCAACAGCAGGAGGAGGGTTGGAAGTGGTTTTGGTTCTTGCCATATCGAATCTAAAACAAAATGAGAGGCAAGAAGAAGGAAAACAAAGGCTTAGAAGAAAGCGATGGTGTGTTTCAAACGGCGGACACAGACTTAAAGACGAAGAGCCCAAATAGGAAAGAAGAACATAAACCCTAAAATGCAGAAATCATATACAGGTCCAGAGCAGTTATAACATGTAAGGGGTGGCAGAATCATAAAACAAAGGCAAGAGGAAGAGTAAAAATCATACCTTTGAGTAAGTGAAGACAAGGGGTTGCGAGAGTGGGAGTGGGAGTGGAAGCGTTCAAGAAAAGATAGTGATCACGAAGGTTTGAGTGAAAAGTGATGAAACAGTGCTGAGGCGCGGGTTTTGGAAGGGGTTTAACATAGGCAAGGGAGCGGAAATGTTAAGAAGCCCTAACCGTTGATCTAACCACGCGTCCACAGATTAAGGGGGTTTGGTGAGATGTCCCTTCAGCGCACTGTTCATGTCTTTTCACTCCGCACCACGTAGGTCGCCCGAGCCGATGACTTAGTCTCTTTGTTGAACAAGTTAATAGCTTGAGACTGGGGGCCTTGTGTACCGACCATTCCTCGGATACCGAGAACAGCTAGTAATGGTGAGTCACGTCAGCTGGGTCCCACAACATGGGCTAGGGCCATGTGGGCTGGGTCCCACACGTAGTATGGACTAGTGGGCTGATTAGTCATCAGCGCGTCAATCACCAGAGTGGAACGATGTGTCCTCATCATGCAACGGGGTGATGAGTCCTCGGCAATAGAGTGTGACGAGGTGACATCGGTCTTGGGTGTTTTGAACAATATAACTATAACATCTAACGTGGGTCCCGAGAGAAGACCAGTTATCAACAAAATGCCCAGAGGTAGGGAGGGGCCTAAGTCATGAAGCATCCATACGTGTGGCAGGGAAAGCACAGTTAGGTGCAGAGTCTTGAAGGGTTTGAGTGCCCATCAGATTAGGGTTTCCAAGTGAAGCTACATGCATGGCACGTGAATAGTGAGGGCACTCCCAGGATAGGTGGCCCCAGAGATTAGGTGCACGAAGGGGTACCCAGGTGGCCATCCTGTTAGAATTTCACTTCAGTTAAGGGAAACCTTACGCACTAGATTACCCTAAGACTGGGTAATAGCGGCGCAAGGATATTCTTGTACAAACCCTAAATGTGGGTGGCGGCGCAGAGGAAACCCTAGACTATATAAAGGGTAGTAAAACACTTCACAAAGGTACGCAGTTTTTAGACCTAAACCTAGATACTCAATATACTTGGTGTACTTGCCCTAGTATGGACTTGAGTGTCGGAGTGCAAACAGCCTCTAGGGCGCCCCTTTCTGTCTTTGCAGGTGCAGGTTTTGATACAGTGAAGCATAACCTAAGGAGAGGGAAGGAGGCGTGTGATTGTCGTAGAGTCAACCGACAGGAGAGTCAACCGGCAAGAACACTCTATAAAGAACGCACAAAGAAATATCATGACAAGAAGATTGTAGAAAGAAATTTTCATATTGGTCAATATGTGCTATTATTCAACTCTAGATTGAGACTTTTTCCTAGAAAGTTAAAATCTACGTGGTCAGCCTTTATATTGTGAAAGAGGTAAACCTTATGGAGCAATAGAGTTAGAAGACCCAATATCACATAAAAGTTGGATAGTAAATGGTCAAAGGGTAAAACCATACTTGGGTAATGAAAAGGAAAACTTCACTACGATAATCCTTTTAAATGACCCTTAGAGAAACAGGCGTCAAGCTATATGACGTTAAACGAGCGCTTACTGGGAGGCAACCTAGTACACATTTAAGTTTTATGTTGATTTGTTATCTTTGTTTTGATTTCACCTTTCAAAAACCATGTTTTTATGCAAAGGAACTTGCCCAGGCATCATATGAGTCACCTAAGCGAGGTTGACGATGTCAACTTAGTAATTCTTGTAGGAATCATCACCCAGGAGAGTCCAATCTCACCTAGACGAGTTAAAGCAGACAAACAAGGGGTGCTCTTAGGAGTCATCTCGCCCAAGCGAGATAAATCTCGATTTAGGCGAGTTTGATGATGTAAAATTGAGTTTTCTTGCAGTGAATCTTGGCTAGGTGTAGTAAATCTCACCTGGGTCAAATTTACAAAAAAAAAAAACTGCAAAAAAAAAAAAAAAGTTCCTCAAAGGCAATCTACTCCCTACATGCCTCCGATTAGTTTGCAGCTCATGTAGCTTGGCCTGGGGAGAAGTTCTATTATTCAGGGGGGGGGGGGGTAGATCCAGAAAATAAAGCAAGATCATCTACAGCTGTAGATGAGGAATTTAACATAGAGTTGGATGACTTCTTAGGAAGGGAGGACTAAGCAAAAATATGATTTTTTTTTCTAGTTCTTTTTAAGTTTTTTTTTTAATTTAATTTTTGCTTTATTTGCTTATTTTTGTTTATTTGATAATTTTTGTTTATTTTCTTATTGCTTAGTTTGCTTTATTTACTTTTTGTATTGGTATTCTTGAATAATTTTCTGTCATATGCTTTGTACTGTACAGAGCTTGGCAGCCTGGCAGGTGTGAGTAGTAGCTCGGTTCTTGGGAAGGTAGAGGTCAGCTCAAATGTTGGGCCAAGTTAACGTTGACAAGGCTGACCAAATTTTGCTGAAAGGCCCAAAGCGCATGGCAAGGTTGTAGTACGGGATACCCCTTTATTTCCGCACTTAGAGATATATACATGGTGAATAACGGTAGTTATTATGATATAGTTGATATATTTGATATAATTGTTGATATATTTTTGTTATATAGTTGTTGATATATTCGTTATTATTCTATTACGTGGAAAAGCTTGATGATAGGCAGTTAATTAACCCTAAAAAAGATAGGGACGCATATGAGAAACAAAATGTTTGGTTACAGTTAGCACCTAAAGATGATTAGTGCCCATGGTAGGTCATTTTTTTGTTAAAGATAGAAGATAAATGTATTTATTTTTTGTTATTATTTGCTTCTCTAAGACGAGGGGCGCTGCATGTTGATAATGTGCCTATAAAAGGGGTGTTAGGTCCCCAGATGAGGTACGCTGTTTTTGCACACTAAACTGAGATTTATTGTTGCTTTGTGAGCCTTTACTGACTTGAGCGTCGGAGTGCCATCAACAGGTAGGGCGTCCTCTGTCACAACGGAGCCATACTTGGAGCAGCTAAGTGAGACGTGACTCCAGGAGAAGAAGGAGGTGCGTTCAACCTAGGTCAACCGGCAGAGAAGTCAACCGGCGAGAACATGTTTATTTGGTTATTTTTTATGTCTTGAATTATTTTTCTTGAATAAATTTCAGTTTTAATTTAATTGTTGAGTAGTTTTCTAGTTTTATTTTTCTTAAATAAAAGAGAACTGCAATATTAAACTTGAATTATGGAAAAAAGGACTTTGTGTTTAAATATTAAATAGTGAGATGAATTAGACACAACTTAGAAAATAAAATATGATTGAATCTCTATTCAAATGTAGCCATAATATGCCATTGATCCAATTACAGGATTTGTATCTTTCGAGGTGGAAAACTGCATTGACTCGGCTTCAAGAGTAACACCAGAATTTTGAACTGTACTCTTTTCATCCACAGACTTAGTGTAAAATATACAATTATTCACTTCGTACGCTTTACAAGAAATGACATCAAACTTCAATCCAGCAGCTAACTAGGTCAAGGTCTCCGATGCCGTTGAATCCTTTAACACCTCCTCTTTAAACCAAGGCATGAATGTTCTATTATGTTTCATCAAGACCCATTTGTCTGCTTGTCTTGGATTATTTGCCTTCACAATGGCTTTATGAGCTTCTATGTAAGGTATAACTTCATCTGTATTATTCAATATATACAAATGTGCTTGCAAGACTTCTGACCGAGATTTGCTTACAATATTCACACCGCGTAAACATTTACTTGTAGAACGCCTATGGTGCCATGAATTAGCTGGAAGACCTATTGGATTTGCTTTTGACATGTAATCTGAACAAAATTCAATACTTTCTTCAGCTATGTACCTTTCAATCATTGAAGCTTCTGGACGATAATGATTTTTCACATAACCTTTCAAAATTTTCATATACCGCTCAACAGGATACATCCATCTTAAGTACACTGGTCCACACAATCTAACCTCTCTAACCAGATGCACAAGTAGATGAACCATGATGTCAAAAAAGATGGAGGAAAAAACATCTCCAATTCACATAAGATAACAATAATTTCATCTTGAAGTTCATCTAGTTTTAATGGATCAATGACTTTACAACAGATGGAAGAGAAGAATGAGCACAAACGGGTTATGGTATGTCTAACATTTTTTGGTAAGATCCCACGAATAGCTACAGGCAGAAGCTGTTGCATCAAGATGTGGCAATCATGAGACTTCAACCCAATTTACTTCAAATCTTGCATTGACACTAGGCTCTTCACATTTGAGGAATGTCCTTGTGGCACTTTTACACCCTTTAGACATTGACAGAAACTTACTTTTTCATTTTTTGACATGGTATAACAGGCTGGGGGCAAATATGTACGCTTACCCATTTCTATCGGTGCCAACTCCCCTCGTATGTTCATCTCAACCAAATCTAAACGAGCATTTAGACCATCCTTCGTCTTCCCGTTAATGTTAAGAAGTGTACCAATTAAGCTATCACACACATTCTTCTCAACATGCATTACATCTATACAGTGTCTGATTTCTAACCTCGACCAGTACGGAAGATCAAAGAAGATTGATTTTTTCTTCCAAATGTTAGTCACAACTGACTTTTTTTTTGACATACCGAAGGTGTGGTCTATGTTATTTACCTTTTCGTAAACCTCAGCAGCAGTTAGTGGAGTTGGTGGACCACTAGTCTCTTGGTGTCCATTAAAGGCTTTTTTCAACCTCCAGTAAGGATGATGACTTCTAAGAAACCTCCGATGGCGAAGATATACTGTCTTCCTTCCATGTTTCAATTGTTGAGAAGCAGTGTCTTCTTTGCATATTGGACATGCTTTATGACCCTTAACACTATAACCTGATAAGTTACCATATGCCGGAAAGTCATTGATGGTGCAAAATAACATGGCATGAAGCTTGAAAGTTTCATTAGCAAATCCGTCAAATACTTGAACACCCTCATCCCACATTAACTTCAAATCTTCGATTAGGGGACTTAGATAAACATCTATGTCATTCCCTGGCTGTTTCGGACCAGATATCATCATAGACAACATCATGTACTTTCGCTTCATGCACAATCCAGGAGGTAAGTTGTAAATAACTAGTAAAACAGGCCATGAACTATGATTTGTACTCATATTACCAAACGGATTCATTCCATCTGTAGCTAGACCAAGTCGGATATTTCTTGATTCTTTACCAAACTCTGGAAACTCATCATCAAATTTCTTCCACTGAACAGAATCAGCTGGATGTCGGTACATGCCATCACATTTCCTCTCATCTGCATGCCATCTAAGATTCTTAGCATCGTCTGGGTTTGCAAACAAACGCTTCATCCTTGGAATGATGGGAAGATACCACATAACCTTCATTGGGGGTCCATGCTTTTCCATCTCTTCAATAGTGTCATCATCTGTTTGTTTCAATTTATAACGTGAAAACCCACACCTCGGACAACTTTTCAACAATTCAAAATCTTTCCGGTATAATATACAATCATTAGGACATGCATGTATCTTTTTATACTCCATACCCATTGGACAAAGAATCTTTTTGGCCTCGTAATTAGAATTAGGTAGAGTATTTCCCTCTGGAAGCATATCCTTCAACAGCTGGAGCAATTCCGTGAAACTTTTATCAGTCCATCCATTTAGTGCCTTCAAATTCATCAATCTTAACACTGCCGACAACCGTGTGAAGTTATTAGTTGATCCAGGATACAATGGAGTCTCTGCATCGCTTGACATACTTCCATATCCATGCGCTTTTGCAAAAGACTTAGCTCCCACATCACGAATCATGTCCTCCAATCGATCATCAACTACATCATCGTGTTCTGCTTCATCCGTGGTGGATCCCACATATTCTTCAGTTACGGAAACACGTGGTAAATTTAATAATTCACCATGCCATGTCCAAGTTGTATAAGATCGAAGAAACCCATCACATAGCAGGTGTTCCCTCATTATATTCACATCCAGTATCCTTCCATTCAAACAGTTAACGCACGAACACCTAATCTTTCCTCCATCACAACCACTATTAATCGCGTTACGCTGTGCAAATTGTATAAATTCTTCTACTTCTCTTTCGTACTCATCACTTATACGAGCACAATGAATCCAACTTCGATCCATTATATATTCTGCAATATAGTTACCTAGGATTTTCTAATAAGTGTTCTATCTCATGCATTTGCCGAGGGTCGAACACCCCCGGACTCAATACCAGCACGTATTATTGTCGGAGGTCCAAATACAAACACGATATTCTATTCTAATGTAACAACTAACATAACAAAAATTCTACTATAAACTAACAAATAATTACTAAATAATTTAAATTTTAGAAAATAGAAATTATATAATATAAATTATATAAATTAATACAAATTTATATTAAATAATATACAAATTATAATACATAAAAAAAAATATTCAAAGTGCAGCAAAAAAAAATTAACAAAATCTAAAACAAAACTAACATAAAAACTACCAACTAAATAATATAAATTTTAAAAATTAAAAATTATATAATACAAATTTATATTAAATAATATACAAATTATAATAAATAAAGTCAAAAATTCAAAATAAACAAAGTAAAATTCAAAAAATCTAAAAATGAACTAACCTTGTGTGCGAAAATGATGATTCAAGTGATAGAAAACCAGAGGTGGAAGCGGAAGACTGGCGCGACAGCGGCGGAGCAATGCAACAGTAACTTCAATCACTGCAAGGAAAAAACCATATATAAGAACAACATTCCTAAAGCGAACTGAAGAGAATGAAATGGGATACGAAACTCACAATGGAAGCAATAGCACTGAAGATGCACATAAGCAAGGAACACAGCGCAGCGCAGCAACAGCGACAAGCAAGAGTAGAGAAGAAAGAGTGAAAGTGCAGTGGCGCGCTTCAAATTTTAGGTTAAAAACATTTTACAAATGCGGTTATTAGTTAAAACCGCATTTGTAAATGAAAGGCATTTCATTTACAAATGCGGTTATACACATGACCGCATCTGTAAATGATAGGCATTTCATTTACAAATGCAGTTATACACATGACCGCATCTGTAAATGACAGGCATTTCATTTACAAATGCGGTTATACACATGACCGCATTTGTAAATGAAATGCCTTTCATTTACAAATGCGGTTTTAACTAATAACCGCATTTGTAAAACAAACTAATTTCAAAAATGCCACCGCGTTTTTAACAAATGCGTTTTAGCGCGATACCGCACTTAGAAAGGAGTATTCCTTTCATCATTTTGCACTAGTGAAGGTGATAGGTTGTTCTTCGTGACCATTTGTTCTTCTTAAAATATGAGGTAAAAAGGTGGTGGAAGCTATGGATGATATGGGTCAAGGATGACTCATATAGAGCTATGGGTTCCTTGTAGGTGCATGAAAGGTATGGAGAGTGATAGGTTAGGCCAAATCACTTGGAGGAAGGTGAAGATGAAGATCAAAGTGTATAACCTAGAGAGACTAGACAAAGAGTAGAAGCTAGCATAATTTTGGCAGCATTTACTCATATAAATTGATCTTAAAAAAACATGAGCCAAAGCACCCTATTTATAGGAGAGTAAGGAGCAAGGGTAGGATGGGGAATACATAAAAGAGGGGGCTGCTAGGGTGTTGACTAAAGGTCAATGCAGCCCCTTAGCATGCTTCTAGAAGGTAGGGCTACATTCCTACCCTAAAAGGCCTAGGTACAAGCTAAATTGTTAAATACACCCCCTATTGTGCTAAATGAACCCTACTATACTGAAATTACAAATAAACTGAAATTAATTGATGCTCAGCTCCCATGGCTTGGGCTCTACTCCTTGTGGTCCTCTGAGGGGTCTTTGAATATGTAAAGAAAAGTTTCTCTGCCATCAGTAGCAGAGTCTCAATCTTCTTAAATACTCTTTTCCATGGACCTAGTTGTTGGGCCTGAGCTTGGGCTTAGGCTTGGGCTTGGGCCTCTTCCATCAGAAGGCATATACTAGAACATATTCAAAACGAAACAAAGCATTGAATATAAGGTGCTGAAAAAAAAAATATGCAAGAAATAGGTGCTAGAAAATTAAAAGCAAGAAATTAAATGACAAGAAAGTAAAGGTGCTTGAAAGTAAAGGTGCTAGAATTTAAATTGCTTGAAAGTAAAATGTCAATTCAACTCAACAAGAACACATCAACACCATAGCTTATGATACCACATGATGTGAGTTGATTTTAGATTCATTAATTTGGTGACACTTTCTTAGAATTAGGATCAAGATTCTTAAGCAATTTAGGTGAGAAACCTAAGGAAAATTTCCACTGGACATTAACTTAACAAGTATTAAGTAGATGTGAAGGTTCATTTCCAAAGACCAAAGGAAAAAACACAATTATAGGTGATATGAATGACAATTAGGTGCGGTAAAGTGCAGAATTAAAATGCACAAAAATAGAATTGGAAAACACACAAGAACAAGGAGGCTTAAGGAAACATCAATGGAGTTCAAGGCCTTCCAAATGATGAACCAAACTCATGAACATGAGTGTCATCTCCTTACACAACAACTGAATGAAAAGGAACAAGAACAAACATAAGAACAAGATATTAAACCGAATAGAAACACAAGACAAAGCAAAGGAACCAAATAGAAATGACAAACAACATAAACAATCGGTTAAAATTGAAGAACAACACAAACAACATATTAGAAATTGAAGACTAAGGTGCGGAAATGGAAAATGGAAGATGAAGCAAGAAGAAGTTATGTGGTTGAAGCCATGGAAGGGAAGAACACGCCACTTGGAAGGTGATTGATCCAAGATAAGTGCAAGAATGTCGCCACTTGAGAGCTTCCCAAACACTCACAAGATGAGACAAGGTTAGGAGAAACAATTCTCACAAGTCTCACAAAATTTGTGTATAGTAACTTTACTTCAAATTCAATGTTATTTTACAAAAGTCAAGCACCTCTATTTATAGTGTGAGAGGGCTGAAATTAAAGTGGGAAAATTCAAATGAGAAGCATTTGAATTTGGCACCTATACATGTCACAAGGGAGGTGCGAGTTGGTTTCTCACTTTGGCACCCCCTAAATCTACACCTACACCTTCTTTTTATGTCACATGAAAGGTGTGACTTAGCTTTGTACATTGGCACCCCCTATTCCTATATCTACACCTTCCTTTTATGTTCTACTTAGAAACTACTATAAAGAAATTACAAAAAGAGACACCAATTGATGCCTATCTCGTAATGCTTCCTATCTCGTAATGCTTGTGCCTTACTTCTAGTAATCCTCTAAGGTATGAATTGAGCTTGGGCTTCATGTTGGGCTTGGGCTTCATGGACTTGGGCCTTCTTGGGCTTGGGCCTTCTTGGGCTTGGGGTTCTTTATTCTATTATTTGGACGCCTCAAAGAAGCCCACATTATTTACACAATATTCTAATCTTTTAAGAAGACTAGTAGGAAGAACTTTAGGTGCTCTGGTGGATGGCCCCTTCTTCCTTTTGTGAGGTCCTCCTTTGATTATTGAGATGACCCTTTATATTTGTCATCCTTGGTCATCTTCATGTGGTTTTGGCTTGCATCAAATGTGCAGGTATCAAGTTTACATTGATAAATAATCTACACTGTTAAACGTGTTAGACGGTCTCACACTATTAAACCTATTAGACGATCTTACAGTATAACAACATGACTGAAGGTCTCATGAAGTTAATTATGCTAGATATTTTCAATGGATTGCAACATGCTAGACGATCTCTAAATGTGAGAAATGTTAGTCGGTCTAGTCATTATCCTCATGTTAGACAATCCAATCTTCATTATCGCAATAGACGCTCTATCACGTCAGGGAATTTCTAAACTTAAAGCTTGTGTTCTTAAACTATTTTATGATTGAACTTAAATTTTTTTTGAACCTCATATTTATAGTATTTACCCATTTGAATCAAAGTTTTGACTAAACATATCAATTGGATTGATCTAGAAAGTTTTCGGGATAAGAACGTAAAATAAAGCCTTTCGAAATATGTTTGTTATCTTGATGATACTTGAATGAAATATATATTTTAACTATTGATATGCTTTAACAATCAAAAGTTATACTAGTATTAGAAAGTTTTAAAAAACGCAAAAGTAAACAATTTTTTTTTTGAAAAATAGAGTCATGTTTTCAATATGGTTTCAAAATTAAGCTTTTGAGAATTAAATCTTTATTAAAGTTTGATTCACTTCAAAATTTATAACTTATACAAACTTAGAAAGTTTGACTTTGAGTTATTAATAGGGTTTTGGTATAAAAGATCTATTGAATTGAGATTCTGAAATTAAATGTAAATGATTCTGATGTTACCCATTTGTTTTAATGATAATTATTATTGATTATGAATTTCAAATTGTTTCCAGAAAATGTTTATAGCGCTAAAGACGTGTAGTAAGATCAAACTGGAAGTTTCCTTATAGAGCATCTAATGGGAAAATGAAGGTGCTATGGTACAAGATTCGAGTAGACTTCAATTATAAAAGATTCAATCCTCAATGTTCAAATTTTTACAAGTAAAGAAAAAGTTCAAAGCCCAAGGGTATCATATTAAAGGTCAAGGCGAGCAAGAAATTTTTAGAGCAAAAGTTTCCTTTTGGAGCATCTAATACCAAAATGATGAAGTTCAGATTCAATCTTCAATGGTCATCATTTCTAAATCTATATAAGGATCTAGAAGCTGAACAACATATAACCATAGTTATACAAGAACATGAAACGAGTCAAGAAAATCATTTTTGTACAAAGTACAAAGGTTACATCAAATGTATATAGAGTGTCTAGTCATTTGGGTTGTGAGCTATTCATTATAAATTCTTCACTCTGTGAAGTTGATGTGAGTTGATTTTAGGATTGTTCATTTTAAGAGATGACACTTTACTTAGATTGAGATTTTAAAACATTTAGAAGGTGAAACTTAAGGAAGATTTCCATTGGACACGAACTTAACTAAGTGGTTAAGTAAGTGTGAAGGTTCACTTCACAAAGGCAAAAGGAAAACACATGATATGGTGAGCATGATGATGGTGCGGAAATTGAAGAACATGAAAGGAAACAATATTAAAAACAAGATAACCGAATGGAAGACAAGAGAAAAACAAGAAACTTTAGGAAAGAAAGACATAAATGGAAATGGAAACAAGATGAAGGAAAGGAAGCTTATGGTGATGGCAAGGGAAGAAACACGCAACTTGGAGTATGGAGGATCTCCAAGATAAGTGAAAGTTGGTCGCCACTTGAAGATCTCACACTCTCACAAGATAAGACCTAAGCTAAAAGCTCACAATTCTCACACAAAAATGTGCATAGTTTTCCTTCTATAAATTTCAACATGAGAATACATTAGGTAGGCCTCCTTATTTATAGGTGAAGGAGTCTTGGAGGCAAAGCTTAAGGGATTGGATGGGAAGAGCAAAATGTGGTACGGCTAGGGTGTTGACTATAGTCAATGCCGCACCTATCATCCTATTCTTCTAGAAGATAGGTCAAAAATGCCTAAAGTGATAGCACACCTCCCCCTTCAATGCTAAATGACACCTATTCTACTGAAATTACAAATAAAGAAACCAACTGATGCTCAACACCCAAAGCCTGTGCTTCGTTTGTGCAGAATTTCTTTACTCAGAATTCAAGTTGTAATTACATGAGCCTAGCACCTCTTTATATAGTGTGAGAGGGCCAGATTTCACTAAAGAAAAGGTGGAAAAGTTCAAATGAAAACCATTTGAAAATGGCACCTAAAGGTGAGTCACAAGGAGAGCGTGACTCGTTGCTATTTCTTCTCATAAACCCCCTAACTTCTATCTACACCTTCTGATGCAAGCCACGACCACATAAAGATGACCAAGGATGCTAAACTTGAAGGGTCATCTCAACAAGCAAATAAAGACTTCATTCATAGGAGCAATGGACAAGGGCCAAAACATTTGAAGTTCTTCCTATTAGTCTTCTTTAATATTTCGAAAAAATGTTGTAAATAAATTAGGCTCAAATGAGGGGTCCAAATAGTAGAAATAAGGTAGAATAAAGTGCCTTTAGCATAGTAGGGGGTTTGGGTAGCATTCTTGCTTGTTCCTAGCCCATTTGAAGGCATTTTGACCTAATTTCTAGAAGGATAAGCCAAGAATACGGGATTGACTTAGTCAAACCCTATGGCTGCCCACTTTTTTCCTTTTCTCATTCTATCCTTTAAGCTTGCTTTCCAAGGCTCCTAAATCTATAAATAAGGAGGCCTACCTCATGTATTCAAAAAGTTGAAAATTAGAGTAAAGTTACTATACACAATTTGTGTTAGAGTTTGTGAGCATTGTCTCCTTACACCATTGTCTTATCTTGTGAGATTTAGAGAGCTCTCAAGTGGCGGCATCCTTCACTCATCTTGGAGTAAACCACCATCCAAGTGGCGTGATCACTTCTCTAGCTTCATTCTCCTAAGTTTCCTTTCACTCATCTTTTTCCATTCCATTTCCATTCCAAATTTCAATTCCGAAATCTATGTCTTGTTCTTGTTTTAATGCTTCGTTTCCTATTCGGTTTCCTTCATTATGTTTAGTTTCCTCTCTTTAATTTCAGCACCTTTACTTGTCATCATCTTCACCATAATTGTGTTTTCCTTTTGCCTTTGTGAAATGAACCTTCACATCTACTTAACCACTTGGTTAAGTTAATGTCCAGTGGGGATTTTCCTTAGGTTCTCACCTTAATCATCCTAAAATCTCAATCCTAATTAAAGTGTCACCATAAAATGCTAAATCATAAAATCAACTCACATCACCTTCCCTCTTTATTCTCTATAAACCTACTCTATAGAAATTATAAAAAGAGACACCAATTGATGCTCATCTCCCAAAGTCTTTGCCCTGGTCCTAGTAATCCTCTGAGGTATGGTGGGTGTTGAGCTCATGGGTTGGGCTTGGGCTTCTTGGGCTTAGGCCCCTTCTCCTTGGTCCTCATCACGTAGCCTCTCTTTGCTTGTTAGACATTATTTTATTTTTGTCTTTAATTTCACTACTTAAGTTCAGGCTCCATTGAACCTTCCCCTTCTATAGCCAGTTGTTCTTACATTTGGTATTAGAGCTAACCTCAGGGGTTAGTTCTTAACAGGACTTGAGGAAATATCCTAGGAGAACTCATGAAGTTTGAAGGACAAGTTATCAATAGGCCACCCTTGTTCAAGGGTGAGAAATACGATCTACGAAAGCTGAGGATGACTGCCTTCTTGGAATACAATAGTGTTGATCTCCTAAATGTCATAAAGAAAGACATTTATACTTTAGTTTACTCTTGTGGAAATATTTTATCATAGGAATCTTCTAACGAGGAGTAGATAGTCTTGTACTAGCTAAATGCAAAAGCTAGAAACATCTTGATATTCGCCTTATCTGAAGAATAAACATCTAAGGTCCATGCCATGGTCAACTTTAGGACATGTGAGAGACACTAATTGTCTCATGAAGGTTCAAAGGAGATAAGAAGAAATAAACATACCTTGCTAAGAACTTAGTACGAGATGTTCACCATGGAGGAGAACAAGACTAATAAATAGCACAACTTCAAACCATCCTGAATAATCTTAGGTCTATGGGTACTGTCATAAGCTAGTATGATATAAATGGTAAGATACTATCACAAGCACAAGAAACTGTCATTAAAAAATCTAATGATACGGTAGTCTTACCCTTGAAGGAATTGATATTTATTCTCATCATTCATGAACAAGTTCTATAAAGAGATGACAAGATTGAAAAAGGTAAGAATCTAGCCCTCAAAACTTCACACAAAAGGAAGAAGATTGAATCTCCCGGAGCCTTTGAGGCTATATAAAATGCATTAGAAGATTCAGAGTTTGATGATGACGATTTAGCTTTAATCATCCAATTGTTCTAAAACATGTGAAAGAAGAAAAGCAACTTTGAGAAAGATAGACGATTCAATAAAGACACCCGAGAGAAGGTTATTGTTTTGGGTGCAAGAAGTTTGTGCACATTCAATCTGAATGTCCAGAGCAGGACTAGGGAGAATTTAAAAGAGATAGGAAGAAAAAGTTTCACAAGAAGAAAAGTATCATGTCTACTTAGGAAGATCTCAATCTATTTGATTAAGAAATTGAAGAAAAGGCACACATAGGTTTCATGGAAGACATGAAGATAGCCCAATCTTAGAAGAATTTGATGAAGAGGTAAATTTCTCTAGCATTCATTCTCTTAGAAAGGCTTCTCAAGAAATTGTTTCATATAATGCACATATCATATCTAAATATAAGGCATTGAAAAGAACATTTAGAAATGCTAGCATAGAAGGAAAGTGTTTTGATGACAAATATACTGTGTCAAAATTAATAAATTTGTCCCTAACGACGGATATTGAACCCAAGAGAAACAATTGAATTCTCAAGAATAATATCCATTAAATAGAAAACGACATGTAAAAGTTTGTTGGAACAATTATTGTGTATGATGAAATTGTAAGAATTTAAATAAAGCAAAGTAGAAGTTTTGTATGAGTCAATTGAGAAAATTGGGATTGGGGTTCATCTTATTAGAATTAGAGGACATAAATAAGAGGGGGTGAATTGTTTATGAAAGATTTTCACAAGTATTGAAGGTAGAGTGAAAGACTGTGAAGAATCAATCAATTAGAAAAATGTTCAGCCAATTAGAAAACTGTTTTTAATTTGATTTCAGAAAATCAACTGGTTGTTTTTGCTAAACAATCAGTTGTTTATACCAGTAGTGTTGAAAAACAAGACTAAAGCAATTTAAAGAGTGTAAGGATAGAGAGATTCACACAAGATGTTTATATTGGTTCACTCTTAACCAAGAGGTATATTCAGTCCTCAGCCAACCACTGAGAATTCACTATGTAATCAAACCTAGATTACACAACACACACCAAAGTGATGGTCTTGAACCATTCAAGAACATACACGACCTTTGGCAACAACACAGTTTTCAAAACAACCCTCTAAAACTGCACCACACCAATTCACATAGAATTACAATGTTCAAGAGAAAGAGGGGAACAGAATACACCTAGGTAATCAAAGATTAAAGTTCAGAATTACAAGACCTAATCCTATTCCACACTCGAAGATGATCCAAAAGCTCTTTGAAATCTTGAAAACTCTTTGTTTTTTATTAAGCTCTCTTTCTTAGTTAATGACCAAGAGTGTAAAACAACTTTTTTATACTCCAATGAGATGGTCAAAGCATTTATTTCAAGAACCAAAAACAGTTTGAATCATTTAAAAATGATTGGCATAGCTTAACAAAATTCTACTAAGGTTTTCAGAAAAATAATTGGTTGAAATCTTGAAACAACTAGTTAAATTGGTTTGACAGCAAAGTCAAACAAAGTCAAGATTTTCAGATCCTTTTTAAAATCCACTAAGTGTAAAATAACCAGTTGAATCGACATTTCAACAAGTGGAATTTTCACACTCTTTAGAAAACACATGTTTTTCAAAATGATTAAGATTCATTTAACCTTGGATCATCATAAAGAGTGGATTAACAAATTCAAATACTTCTAGACACACACACAACTAGCAACAAGGTCTTCAAGTATTCATCTTGGATTTGGAGACATCAAAGCACCTTGTTCAACAAACTCCCCTTATTTGATGAAGACAGATCCTTGGTTTGCTTGTGTTGTAGTGTTTGAATTTGATAGATCCTACAAAAAAGAATTTGTACATATCCAAAGCATACATAACAGTATGATAATCCAGGTTTAAAAAGGCATAAGAACCAATTTTCTGCAAGAAAAAACAATAAAAACAGTGTGTAAACTAGTGTAGAATCAGTGTTGTGTGTAGCAGAACTATGGTGTGTAGCAGAGCTAGCAGCAGCAGAATTTAAACCATTCAAGGCACCATAGAGTAGCATAAATTACAACACATAAACCACAACTTCTCCCCCTATTTGTCTTCACAAATAGACTAAGAGAGTGGATAAAACACAATCACAAAGCACACTTAAAGAGCAAGTTTCTGCATAACCAGAAAAGCATAACACCACAAAAAGTTAAAGTGTGCAAGTGCAAAGTAGCAGCAACAGAATTAAAGCTATCAATAAAACCAAGATAACATAAAAGTCCAACAATACAAATAGATTCTTTTTCCAAAAAATAAATCACCTTTTAATGTGAGGAAAATGAAGTATGCTATTTGTTCATACCTTTGCAAAGAGAACCGCAATAGATTCACCCAAAAGAATAATTTGAGATGTTCATATAGTCACAAGAGACACTTACAAAAGTTGAGAAGTGGAAACACACATACTCTCTTTATTCTGGAAGCTTTTCCTTTGAGCAACCATTGTGCATGTGCCTAGGATGTCTCTTGACTTTCAAAGAACCTTGCAAGATATATACAATTGAAAAGTGCAGGCAAAAAGACTATCTTTACTCTTTATGTTTTCCCCTTTAGTAGTCATTCTTCAAACCCAAAAGTTATTCTTGGTTGCCAAGGATACCTACAAGAAAAGGTTAAGAAGCAAGATTTGGTCCCCTTATAAATTTGGGTCTGTAACGCCCCTCAATTCCTTTTCATATTGATATACTAGAATAAGCGTAAAACATTAATTTATAAAATTAACATATATATATATAATGAAAATACATCATCCCATACATTGTATCTTCAAAGAGAAACATCCCTCTTATAGGGGCTTTAATACATCTCCATCAAGTGTTTCAAAATAAATCCTAAGTACAGCATAAAAAGAAAAACAGGCGATCTCTTTCTGGCGGCCACTCACTAAGGAGCTCTACTTCCTGCAACATCATCTGCTCCCGTGTAAATTATACACGATCATCACAGGTTTAGGAAAACAGCCACAGAACAAAGACACAGGGTAAGCTAGATAATTTTAAACCAATATAAAATAGATTTAAAACACCCACATAAAATCCCTCAAGAAATCACACATTTTACAATCTCCTCAAGTGTCTATCAAATTTCAATATTTCTCATTTCTCACGTCAGACTTCCACTGACTCATCACACATAGACACTTGACACTACTTCCGGAAGACTCGTGCATTGATTAGACTAAGAGATCTGCACCTGTCATACTACATTGCTGTAAAGTTCCCACAGCTATGCGCATAAACATAATCTCATCACTCTCCTAGTATGACAGGGTTAATCCATACAACAGGTCAAGTAGTTATCTTTCAAACCACTTACCCATACATATGAACCTCCATCGACTCTCAACGCCTGAATAACTTCATCTATATGATTCCATTATATCAGGAGAGTCAGGATATCTCATTATAGAAATCACCGATCAATGCACATTCTACACAATCTTACACGGTATTTTCTTTCCTGAAAATACTATGCCTTGATCCCACATTCACAACATTCAACACATCATATAACACTTAAATGAACGATTCCAATCACAGCAACAATCATTCCAAGGTTCAGATTTTCGAATATCACATGCATTTCACATTTCAATCTCAAACAGTTTCAAACGACACTAAAACAGGGGAGTTCGAAATCAACATTAAAACCGGCGATCACGTCCGAAAACGGGGGATTATGCAATAACATTTGAAACCGGCGACCACGTCGCCCCAACATCAAAATCTTCTAGCTTAAGGTTTTCTTGAAAATAAAGCTAGCTTCCCTTACCTGGACTAGCGTAAACTTCACTAAGAGCTCCAACCCAACGAGATTCAAGGATGCCTTAACCTGCACCATGGAGCCTTAGTCACAAAACTAGCTATACCACTCATTTCTACGTTAACAGAGATGATTCCTGAAGCCAAGAGAGCTGCATGCAATGCCTATGCAGAGGCAACCCTCTCAAGTGCAGGATCGACTCGAAGAACAGAGCGAAACGACTTACTCTGTTTTAGCGTCCGGTTTGGAGAACTTGCAGAGAACCTCCCAGGTGCTCTATGGTAGTCACCGATAGCCAACTGGTGCGCTAGGACGTCGAGCGTATAGAGAAGGAGAGGGAAGAAACAGGGAGCTAAAGCCAACTCACTCAATTCTCTCTACTCAAGCAGCGTTCCAACCTTGCCTATCCAGACTGAAGTTTGAACTTAAGCCACCCTTCCCAGGAATGCCGCTGCCACCACCCACTCTGCAGGGAAGCTTGCGTGTACATTTCCTCTAACAGTAATGCCACGTGGGTCTCTGCGTACACCAACTCTGGGTCACTTTCCATACCAACTCTCTAGAGCCACTATTCTGAAGCACTCTCCCTGACTACGTGTCGTGCATACAAGATGCTCATGTTGGGAGCCTGGGTCCTACCTTATCTGTGTGAAACAAGATCCACCGATGCCTGGTCGCGCGATGACCATCCACCATCCACCGATGCCTGGTCGCGCGATGACCCTCCACCATCCACCGAGGCCTGGTCGCGCGATGACCATCCACCATCCACCGATGCCTCTCATACCGGCGATGACTGATGTGCCTCTCATCCCGACGATGACTGATGACACATCGCCACGCCTTGCTGAAGGTTCTTCATCCCACTATGTTACGTCCAAGGTATCACCTCCACATGGCTTGGTGACGTCGGTAGCTTCACATTTCCAAGAATAGATCAGCACTACTCCTCGTGCGCCCATGCATGCAACACTAAGGACGATTTCTTATGCTCAAGCATAGAGCTTCGCATGCATAGCGTATCTAAGGCTCAACCCACACCTTGATACGCGTGGTTTTTGGAACCCACTATGGTTGATCCAGCATCTTGACCACATGCTAAGTGCACTTTCGGCGATCATGTACACCATAGGCGATTGGCGATCATGTGTACTCTAAGTGACAGGCGATTATGTACCAGAGAAGTCAGAGATCGCCTCCGTCTTCAACAACGGCGATCTCGTAGACTTCTAAGCTACACTTTCCTTCCTTTATATTTTAAATAAAAACATACTTAGAATTCACTTAAAATATATCACTTTCATTCCAATAAAATTTTCTAGGTCCTTACAGGGTCCAATAATGTTAGTAGGAACCTTAGAAACCTTAGGAACCCATTTCAAAATACCTTTAGGAATAGAAAACCTTCTTACTCTGCAGAATCTAACAATATGACCCCTTTTCATGTAGTAAAAGAAAATTTCAACTGGTTGTTTCGACAAAACAATAGGTTATTTTTCAAAAAAATTGGAAAAGGGTTTTGAAACAGATTTACTCTTGCTGTTTGGGTTAAATCCCAGCCTAGCCTTTCCAAAAACACACTTTTAAGATGCAAGAACTATTTCAAGATTTGATTGGCCCTTGGAAAACTTGTCCACCATGTTTAAAAGATAATGAACTTTCATTTGAAGAGATTCTCAGTTTTCACAAAAGCTAGAATCAACACACTTGCAAGAAGAGTTTTGATAAATCATTTCAAAAGTTTCAAAATAAGTTTTTGAATGGCTAAACTCTTCTTCCAAGTTCTTAACTCTATTTTCCAACCAGTTGTTTAATCCTTTCAATCGGTTATTCAAAAAGGTCAACCTATTAGCTTCCTCATGAGTTTCTTTAAAGGCATCAGGAAGTTGACTATAATTATCAAAATTCATAGAAGTGCTTGAACTTACACTGCTTGATTTGGATTCACCCTTTGCCATAAAACATAGATTGGCATCTTTATCTTCCTTTGATGATGAGCTTGAGGATGAATCATGACTGTATGCTCTTCTTGATTTGCCTTTCTCTAATACTTCTTGTAACCCCCTTTCTATTTGCTCACATTATTTGGAGAATCAACCTTGATATGACCTTGTTTACCACATCCAAAACAAGTATAGTTTGTAGAATTGAAATCATTCACTTTCTTACTATTATACTTGTTTGATGATTGGTTCTTGTCCCAGTTGTTCTTCTTCAAGAATTTGCCAAAATTTCGTGTGAGCAAGTTGAGAGTCTAACTATCATTGCAATCACTTGAGTCTTGATAATCCTTTTGACCAATAACCCTAAAAGCAATGATTTTCACATGCTTTTATTCATTTTCTTGGTCACTAAGTTGGTTCATCTCAAGCTCATCCTCTCTTAGCTTTCCAAATAAGGAGGCAGTGGTTAATATAGTCAAATCCTTGGATTCTAAAATAGTTGTCACCTTTGGTTGCCGAGATCTATCCAAGCATTTGAGGATCTTGATGTTCAACTCCTCCCTTTCAAAGATTTTGACAATGCTAATGAGGTGATTCACAATGTGGGTGAATCTTTTCTACACATCCGAGATGGTTTCCCCTTTAAGCATCTTGAACATTTCATATTCTTGGATCAAGGCATGCTTCCTTTCCCTCTTTATATCAGTGGTGCCTTCATGGGTAACCTCAAGGATGTCCCACCTCTCCTTTGCAGATGCACATTGTGAGGCCCTGAAAAAATTCATCAGAATTCAAAGCAGAAGTGATGATGTTCTCGGCAATGCAATCATATTGAGCTTTTTTACTTCACTCTCAGTCCATTGGGACCAAGGTTTTTCAATGAAAACATCATTTTTTCCAAACTTAGGTACAAAAGGGCCATTTACAATAGCATTCCAGATTCCTCTATAAATTGATTAAACAAAGATTTTCATTCTAATTACCTTCCAAAACTGATAATTCAATTCGTAAACTTTAGCCAGTAGTCTAGACATGAATCAACCTTCAAAGAATTATAAATTCAAGTAGAACTATATGCCTTTAATATTCTACACATAATTCCATCTAAATTGAGTATACACTAAACAAAATTATCTATGTTGGTCATTCAAAATCTCAAAACGGGCACTTTCAGAACTTCGCTCCCTCACAGCCATTGAGGAGGATACAGCCATGACAATATCACTAATGAATTTGCTACAAAAATACACAAGAAAAGATTAAAGAATTATCATATTTTCTAAAAACAGATAAAGATTGGATAAATAATTGATCCGGTCGGTCATCGGTATCCAATGACGTCAGCAGCAGATGACCACGTGGGCCAGTCACAGAGCAACACGTGGCATGAGATAGCAGATGAACAAGGATGGAGGTCGACTCCTACATGAGCGCCTGGAAGCAGAGCGCGAAAGTGAAGAAGCACCGATCAGTCATCGGTGTATACAGAGTGATCAGTCATCGGTGTATACGGAGTGATCAGTCATCGGTGTATATAGAGTGATCAGTCATCGGTGCATGCAGGGTGATCAGTCATCGGTGTATACGGAGTGATCAGTCATCGGTGTATATAGAGTGATCAGTCATCGGTGCATGCAGGGTGATCAGTCATCGGTGTATACGGAGTGATCAGTCATCGGTGTATACAGAGTGATCAGTCATCGGTGTATACATAGTGATCAGTCATCGGTGTATACAGAGTGATCAATCATCGGTGCATGCAGAGTGATCAGTCATCGGTGTATACGGAGTGATCAGTCATCGGTGTATATAGAATGATCAGTCGTCGGGGGTTCGTTGCCAACGCGTGTTAAACTGGGACCCAGGCTCCCAGCGAGAACGTTACCCAAGGACCTCGCCTGATTCCATAAGCCGAGCACGACAACGTGAAGAAGCGCCATCGGACATCGGCCAGGATGAGAGATACCTCGGTCGTCGGTGTGTGTCGAGGCGACATCGGCCGCGCGATGTGAACAACGCGACCAGTGACCAGTAAAGCACTCAGGGGCAGGGAGTGGCCATAGTCGCGAGACTACCATGCATGAAGATGAGAAGGCACAGGCTGGTGCAGAATCCTGCTGGGACGAGAACCCATCAAGGTTAGAGTCTCCCAGTGAGCTTGCACGCATGCCACGTGGACCGTGAAGATGTTCCTAGAGAATAAGTAGGGCAGATAGGCACAGAAGTCGAGGGGTCCAGAGACACCCACGCAGCCTCCCCTGTCAGACTTTGCATTTAAGTGAAGAACGCTGGCGTGCAAGGTGGTGCGGGGAAGTGGAAACGACAATGCAGAGCAATCAAGTAACCCTAGGGGTAGCCTGTAGGGGCTACACTGGTTTATATGAGGAAGAAGAACACCAAACCAGGTATGAGTTTTTTGACCTCAGAATACACAACACAAAAGCTAAGAGCACTCAGTTTCTGAATCAAAGGGAACTGAGGACACACACACACGGGTCTCACACAGAGGGATCCGAGAGTGAGTTTTGGTGTTCCCGTTGCCTGACTTGAGCGTCGGAGCTACAACGGCCGCTAGAGGCGCCGTCTGTGTGTTTTGCAGGCATCGTTCGGAGTCCCGTCGAAGGTTCCTGGAGCCTCCTTGCAGAACATGCAGCAGCTGGAAAGCCAGACGAAGGAGTGACGAGGCATTTCCCCACGCTTGAGTCCGCGGCGAGATCAATAATATTTGCAAATTTTATCCACCAATAACTGAAAAAGAAAATCATATAAAAAATGCTTCATGAACTTCTATAAGGATTTCCCAAAACAATTGACAAAATCTTAGCAAATGAACAAACTTTAGTTTCAGGTATAACATCTGACTTAGGAATGCAAAGACACAAACTAATAATGGGTAACAGGCAATCAAAGTGTTCTTAAACTTGCACTCGTTCTAAATTACAATTTCCCTCCTAATGCTGGAACCACATTGTGTTTGTCTCTAACTCATGCATATAGCTCAGAATACCACATAAGTGAAATGTACATATGATCCCTAGATTTACTTATCAATGAATGTAAGTGATAGAGATGTTTTATGTGGGAGTTAACATTATTATTATTATTATTATGATATAATATCCTTCTTTGTTGAAGAAAAAAAAATATGGCCCCTAGAATGTTGATCTGGATAACCTTTATGTGATTAGAACTGGGGTATGATTATTTGCATATAGAAAATAACTGGTGTAATGTAATCCACATAGTCATATACTAAGAAATAATCACTTTCTTTCATACCAGGCAAAATGTAAAACGAAAATTAGTGATGGAAGGATGACAAATGAAACACCAAGTAATAACCATACAAAATAGTGTTAGAATTAATGGCTAAAACAAGAGGGGGTGAATTTTTTTCTAAAGATTTTCGCAAATAACGGTTGAGAATGAAGTTCTTTAAGGAATCACAGAAAGAAAGATCATAGAAGCCAAGAGAACAAAGCTTTTTAAACTATTAACAGAAAAATAATTGGTTGTTATTTCAATATAACCTGTTATTTATATCACAGAGGTAAAAGCAAGTATTAAGTAGTTTGCAAAGCACAAATATCAACCAGTTGAAAATACGAACTAACCGGTTGTTTATATCAGTAGTTTATAAAAACAAAGATAAAACAGTTTAAAGAGTGTAAGGATAGAGAGATTTACACACGATGTTTATACTGGTTCACTCAACCCTAAGCTACATCCAGTCCCCAAAACAACACCTGGGTATTCCACTATGTAATACACGACAGATTACAATCAAACACCCACCAAAGAAGTGATCTTGAACCCTTCAAGAACACACTTCCTTTGGCAAAAACACAAAACAGATCAGAACACCCTCTGACTCTATGCAACACCAGTTCTTTACAAAAATACAAATCAAAGAGATAAAGGAATAGAATACACCTGGATTGGATTGAAAGAATACAAATCAATCTTATTCCACCCTTAGAAGGAATCCAAAGCCTTAAGCAATCTTGGAAACTTGAAAATCTTTTTCAATCTTTTGGTAATTTAATCTCTTAATCTTTAGAGATGTAAACACAGGATATATAACCTCAAAAATAGTCGTTAAAGACTTTTAATCAAGGGCCAAAACAATTTCAAATGAGAAAAAACAGTTTTACCAAACTTAACAAATTCTGTTAAGGATTTTCAAAAAACAATCAGTTGAATTTTCAAAATAACTTATTGAATTGGTTTGAGAGCAAAGTCAACCAAAAGTCAATTAGTTTAAAAACCCTTCAAACAAGCTAAGAGAAAAACAACTTGTTGTTTCGAAATTTCAACCTATTTCAACAGCTTTTTAGAAAACTCATCTTTTCAAAAGGTTAAAGATTCAAACAACCTTGGATCAATTCTATGAGTGAATTACAAATTCAAACTACCCAAAACACACCCAGAAACCCATCATCAAAGTCTTCAAGCAATCCACATAGATTTGGAGACATCAAAGCCAATGTTCAACAAACAAATCCAAAATAGATAGAGAATATCAAGAAACCTTGTCAGCATGCCAGGGTCAACATGTTGCCATTTTACTTCTTCAATGATTTCCAGAATGTGCTTTGTCCTTTGCTTAAACTCTATTGATTCTAGAAGAAGCAGAGCAGTACTAAAATATGTGCTTTCGTCAATGGGATAAGTTACCTATAACACAAATGCTAAAGGTTAACCCAGGGTAACTAACAGAGATCCCATCGTTGATGAAAAACTAATCAAACTCGAATATCATGCACAAACACCGTACAAACTGAGTAATCTACGAAATAATCAGAGACCAAGATAATCTTATCCTTCCTTATCCTTCCATTAGTAAAGACTGCATTAACATCAGATTCAGACCCAAGTAGCCTATGCAAGAAAATTCCCACCTGACAACAAGAAGCTTTATTAAAGGATTTTATGATTACCAAAGAAAAATAGCCAGCAAAAGGCTGATATTGAATCTAGAACAGGGGAAAAACAAATGAAGGGGAGAAAGTAAGAGAAGCATATAAAGATTTCTGAAATTAACGTATAAATTAAAATCTATGCCACTTTTTTTATTTTTTTGATTGGGAAAAATGTCGGATTTTTATAAAAATCCTTTACTGCAACCTTGTATGAAATGTAAAATTATTCACGAAATTCATAAATGATCCAAGAGTTTAATCATTGTCAACACATTCTTTAGCTTAACTTACATGCAAGGCAAAGTGGTGTGTGTACTATCATGCTATAAGTTTTAGGGACTGTTGCATAAAGGAAAACATTTGAGCATATACAAATCTTGTTTCTTCATTTAGTATAGTTCATTTGTTTATTTTTGAAGATCTAGACTTGGTTCTTTGCATTCCCAAAATGAAAATTTGTTGATGTCAACAGGTATTAGAAAGAAGTATCGTGACTATATTGTTACTTACTTACCACCCAATATTGAAGTCTCGGGCCCTTTGAGCAGCCCTTACATCATCAGTAAAGTTAGTTTATGGAAGATAACCAAAAGAAATTATATTTAACCCAATAATGCCTTGCTGCATGGCCTGCATCCAAAAGAGATTGTTGTCAGAATAAATAAAATGATGATCAACCATAATGACATGATGATGATGATAATCTTTAATGATATCCTTCCTGATTATGGTTCAAAATGCCATATAGTAGAGTGGTACATTTGTTAGATAATTTTTATCTGGTATTTCTTCCTATACAGCCTAGCATCTGAAGCATGTGCTAACAATATATGATGGGCTGCCAAATTTGGCTCAGTTGAGGAATTTCCTTTGGAGCAGTTAAATAAAGAGGGAGAACAATAAAATTGATCTTTTTTTTTCAGTAAACAGGGAAATGAGTTTAGCATGAAGAAGATTATAACCTTGACAAATGAATGGTTGCCAGCACGAAGAACCCTCCCATTGGCCACTGCCATGGACTCTGCAAACGGGAGAGAATCCTCATTGGTATATATCACCCCATTCCTCAAAACCAAAAGCCACCGGGTGAGACAAGTGTGACTTCCAAGCCCAAAAATCTGAAAACGTAAAAGAAATCATGACAAAAATGTCACATACTTCATTCACAAAACCATGTAGCTCTACACAAAAACACAATATAAAGGTTTAATTTCTATACCTTCTGGCTTCTGATATTACAAAGTCCAGTCCCTTCATTTTTTACACAGCCCAAATATAATTATTACTGCTGCAAAAAACTGAACACCAATTATAGCAAGCATGCATTTGGCAGAAGAACTAATGTTAACCATCATCAAATTATAAAAGTTTAGAAAAAAAAGCTTACAGGTTTCATGGATAACCCAAAGTTCAAGAAGATTCTAATTTTATTATAAAATTCTTATTCCTTTGTAATTTACGGATAACATTCAATTTATTTTGTTATATTGTCACCTTGTTTTTGGAGCCAATTCTAATAGTTCCTTCATTGAAGAAATCATCCCATGTAGACTCAACTTTGGAATTGCCAGCCCAAAATCAAGGTAGACCTGAGAGAGAGAGACTGTGTTATATGCCAGTTAACCAGTAATTCAAATATATTAATACCGAGTCATTAAGTTGTAAAATGTTTGCCTGTGAGTAACATAAGTATACCTGCGAGTAACATAGGCATTAAGAAGAATTAAGTTCTCCTGGGATGAAAAATCCTGCAATCTTAATAAAAAAGATATGCAGGATATGTATACCTTAAAGCAAGTACAGAAAGTGATAAGTACCTCTGTGATTCTCGTCAATTGCAGCAAGCAACATCTTTGTTTGACTCAGATATAATTTCTATTGCTATAGAACATTAGTTGTAACATACACAATAAAATATAGATAACTAATGAATGTTGATGAAAGTAAAAATAAAAGAAACAGGAGCAATATCATAGCATTAACCAAGACACAAAAGGTCAACAGGTAAAATGGAAAAATAAATATTAACAAGAAAGAGACACATCTAATATGCACATGAACAGAGTGAAATAAAATCACTTGAAAGATAAAACTCATAGTAACTTTTAGTAAGGTAGTTTCTGATATAGATAGGAACGATGTCCGAGGAGGATGCACCTGACTAATGTTATATACTAAAGTTTTGGGATTTGATTAATATTATTGTTGGATGGTTAAGATTTAATTGGTGGATATTGAAATTTAATTAGTTGGGATTTAATTAGTTGGGATTTAATTAATTGGGATTTAATTAGTTGGGATTTAGTTAGTTGGAATTTAGTTAGTTGGGATTTAGTTAGCAGTTTCTATCATATATCTCTTTAGTTGGGATTTAGTTAGCAATTTCTATCATATATCTCTATAATTTGTAATCTTTAGTACTCTATAAATAGAGTATTAAACTATTATCTGGAATATGAATAATATATGCACTTTGTTTCCTTCTCTCAATTCTCTATCATATTCTCTATCATTGTTTCTTGTTCTTGGTATAATCGGAAGCCACCTAGGGTTCCCTTTATCCAAAGCCTAATCGTTCTTCGAAATCTCTTACGAGAGGACCTAGACACTTATACACACGATCGTTCATATCAATTGGCATCAGCTTGGACCTTCCTGGACTTTCAATGGCTGAGTCAACACGCTCCGCTCAAGCTGCTAAGGAGATGGAAGATCGAATCTCCCAAAGGATGGATAATAGGTTGATGGAACTCGCAAATACATTGCAGGAAACCTTGACTCGTTCTATGAAAGACACCATACAAGAATTACTTACTCAATCTCAAGGAGAAGGCACCCATGGCCTCTCACATGACAACATGTTGCGTGGATCTCAAACAGGGTCTTCTTATGTGTGTGGCACATGGTTGGCTCGCCTTGACTTCCCCAGATTCAATGGAGAAAATGTTAACCAATGGATTCATCAATGCGTAAATTATTTTCTCATTGATAACACCCCAGACGCATTCAAGGTGAAGTTGGCAATTGTGCATTTCGAAGGCAAGGCCTTGTGTAAGGATCTAGAAATTTATTTGGAATAGAAGTGGTATATTTTAAATGATTTCTGAGTATGTTATTATTTAAAATGAAAAGAACTTGTAATAGAAATTCCATAGTAGTCAGACCTCGGACGTCACCCAAGAGGTCTGAGGTCAGTATGGTAGAGGTCGGTCGGTGGACCATAGTGGGTTCCAGAAATCACATGTATCAAGGTGTGATTTGAACCTTAGATACGCCATGCATGCGGGATAAATGCGAAACTCTATGCTTTGGCATAAGAGATTGTCCTCAGTGTTGCATGCATTGGCGCGTGGGGAGTTAGTACCGACCTGTCCTCGGGCAGGAGAAGCTACCGACGTCATCGAGCCATGTGGGGCTGATAACACAGACGTGGAGTAGTGAGTCGATGAGCCTTCAGCAGGGGTGACGAGGTGTCATCAGACATCGGTTGTCTGCCAGGGAGAGACATCGGTCGTCTTCCAGGGAGAGACATCAGTCGTCTGCCAGGATGAGACATCATTCGTCTGCCAGGATGAGACATCGGTGGATAGTCATCGCGAGATCAGTCATCGGTTCCTGGTCATCGGGGGGTCTTGTTATACGCAGATAAGCTGGGACCCAGGCTTCCAGCGAAGGCGTTTTGCAGGCGCGACACGTGGACTGTAAGGGTGCCCCAGAGTAGTTGGCACCAAAGATTTGGTAGGGCAGGTGACCCAAAGTTTTGGTACGCGGAGAGACACCACGTGGCCATCCTTTCAGAGGAAACTTGCACGCAAGAGTTTTCCATCAGAGTGGGTGGTGGCAGCGGCATTCCTGGGCAAGGTGGTTTAATTTCAAAATCCACTTCTGATAGGCAATGTTCGAACGCTGTTTGGGTAGAGAGAAATCGAGTGAGTTGAGTTTTGGTTCCCTGTTTCCTTTCTCTCCTTCTCTCCATGTTCGGGCATCTTCGCTACCTGTTGACGTTTCCGACACCATCAAGCACCCGTTTAACGATCGGCGACTGCCCCCGGGCTCCGGGCAAGTATCTCTGCAAGTTTCCGATCAAAGCCTTAAAACAGAGTAAGTTCGTCGTGCTCTGTTTTTTAAGTCGCTTCTGAACTTGAGAGAGTTGCCTCTGCATAGGCTTTGCGTGCGACTCTTTTGGCTTCAGAGGTAGTCTCTGTTAACTCAGAATATGAGTGTTATAGTTAGCTTTGTGATCGGGACTCTATGATGCAGGTTAAGGCATCCTTGAGTTCTCGGTGGGTTTGGAGCTCTTAGTGAGATCGGCTCAAGTCCAGGTAAGGGAAGCTAGCGTTATTTTTAAGAAAAACCTTAGGCTAGCAGATTCTGAAGTTGGGGTGACGTGGTCACCAGTTTTAAATTCTATTTCACAATCCCCTGTTTTTGTGTGAATCGGTATTTGTTGAGATTGAAATGTGGTTTTTTTTAAATATAGTGGATGTTGTGAACTGTGTATGATTTTCGAAATTATCAACCTTGGTATGATTTGATTGAGATATGTTTGGATTGTTAGAAAAGGTTTAAAGCATAGTATTTTCAGGAAAGAAAATACCGTGTGGAGATTTGTTTAGAATGTGCATTGACTAAGGATTTGTAATAAGGAGATATCCTAACTCTCCTGAGATAATGGAATCATATAGATGAAGTTATTCAGGTGGTGAGAGTCGAAGGAGGTTCATATGTATGGGTAAGTCATTTGAAAGATAACTGACTTGACCTGTTATATGGATTAACCCTGTCATACTAGGAGAGTGATGATATTGAGATTATTTATGCGCATAGCTGTGTGGATTCACAGCGACCCTGTGTGGATTCACAGTGGTGTAGTATGACAGGTGCAGATCTCTGAGTCTGAGTCAACGCACGAGTCTTCCGGAAGTAGAGTCAAGTGTCTATGTGTTATGAGTCAGTGGAAAGTCTGACATGAGAAGGCTGAATAAAGAGAAATTTTGATAGACACTTGATGGTTATGTGGAATGAATGACACTTGAGGAAATTGTTAAATGTGTGAAAAATGATGGGTTATGTTGATATAAAGTTTCATATTTAAAGTTTTTTTTTTACAGCTAGCTTACCCCTTTGTTTTGTTTTGTGGTTGTTTTTCCTTAAATCTGTGATGATCGTGTATAATTTACACGGGAGCAGACAAGGTGGCAGGTGATAGAGCTCCCCAGTGAGATATTGGAGAAAGGGATGGAAGAGTTTGAATGCTGTATTTTCGTTCTTTTTGAAAACTATTTGATGAATCTGTATTAAAATCCCCTAGAGAAGGGATGTTCTTTTGAGATACAATGTATGGGATGGATGTATTTTATTATATATACATATGTTAATTTTGATATTATTGTTTTATGTTTATTTTATTATATAAATATGAATAAAATTTGAGGGGCGTTACATTTATGGTATCAGAGCAGTTCATCCTTAGGATGACCTGAGGGTAGTGGATTCATTGTGTTTCTTCTGCTTATAAATAATTATTGGAGTCTCAATCAAAGCTATAGTGAAAGGTTTTCAAATGTTTTTCTGATTGAAATCTTGTTTGTGCTTTAGTAAATATATGCTCCAAAAAAAAATTAGTATTAAGAGTGAAAGGATCTTGATAAAGTAGTGAGGGTGCACACTCATAACTGAATCGAGATGATTCTCAATCTTAATTCTAAAAGTTTGATGTTTAGCATATATTCACTTCTGGTGTGTTTTATTCCATTTTATTAAGTGTGGTGGTATTTGATTGATAGTTTTACACCCAAGACTGTTTCGGTGTTATACTTTATATTTTGAGTATTATGATTTTGTTGATGAACTCAAATTCTAGATGATTTTGAGATGCTGACCTTGGTAAGATCTAGATGTTACCTTCTGAATGAATTGATTTCTTATTGATTTCATTCTTATAGTTGTAGGAATAGAAAACAATAGTTTCAAAAATCTGAAACGGAGAAAGATGGCTCCTAGACCTCCTACCCCTCCCCAACCTTCTTCGAAAATGAGCCAGATTGCCAAGGCTATTGAGATGATGGCAAGTGCTATCCAACAACAGAATGCGGCAATGGCTCAGAATCATCAAGCTGCAATGCACCATTGGGAAACTGCTAGATCGGCTGCAACAGCTTCCCACGTCGGTCAGCCTCAGGAACAGATGGGACTGACCGAGTTCATGAGGCACAACCCACCCAAGTTCAGTGGGAATGCTACTCCTGATCAAGCAGATCAATGGATCAGGGAGTTAGAGAAAATCTTCAAGGCAACCTCCTGCCCTGAAGATAAGAAATTGGTATTTGCTACCTATCTGTTATTTGGAGAAGCCGAGTTCTGGTGGATGGGAACTCAACAGATGATGGAAGCCCGAGCGGAAGTATCAGATTGGGAAAGCTTCAGGGTGAGGTTTCTGGAGAAATATTTTCCAGATAGTGCAAGGTTCGCGAAGGAAGCGGAATTTCTCAGGTTGGAGCAGGGAGAGATGTCCGTGAACGCCTATGCTACTAGGTTTGAGTACTTAGCCAGATTTTATACCCAAGCTACCTCTGAGGCTTGGAGGTGTAGGAAGTTTGAGGAAGGATTAAAGCATGAGTTGAAGAGGACCATAGCACCTATGTGCATCAGGGAGTTTCACGCCTTAGTGGAGAAGGCGAAGATGGTGGAGACCCTGGAAAAGAGTGATTCCCGAGTGATCAGATCACACCCAGGGGGTTCTTCCAGTGGGAAGGCCAAGGTGCAGCACCCATAAAACAAGCCTTATGCGAGACCTCCACAACATCGGGCAGGAGCAGTTCCGCCCCAGTTTTAGCAGCAACAACCATGGAAACCTAGATGTTTCCATTGTGGTGGACCACACACATCCAATATGTGCTCCAAGGGGAATTCAGAGAAAAGATGCTACACATGCCAAAAGACGGGACACGTTGCTAGAGAGTGTCCTAACAAGAATAGGATGACCCAATCTGGTGGTTCTCAGCAGTTTAGGAATGAAGGCAGCAGACCTCAGGCAGCAGGGAGAGTGTTTGCTATGTCAGGAGCTGAGGCATCTCAGTCAGGTAACTTAGTGCAAGGTGTTTGTTTTATAGCTGGTAGAAGTGTAAAAGCCTTGTTTGATTCTGGAGCGACACACTATTTTGTGTCAAGTCTGTGTGTAGCCGAGTTGGGCCTTCTAGTGAAGGAATTGCCGTTTGAACTGTTGGTCTCTACACCTGCATCAGGACAGGTATTGACCTCTACAGTTTGCTCTGAATGTCTAGTAATAGTAGAGGGACGCAGGTTCAAAGTAAATTTGATCTGTCTACCTCTTCAGGACCTGGATGTTATCCTAGGAATGGATTGGCTATCTGCCAATCACATTCTCATAGATTGCGGTAGACAGAAAATAGCGTTTCCGGACTTCCAAGAGTTAGATGTGATATCTGCTCAGCATGTGTGGTCGGAGTTGAAAGAAGGTTCAAGGTGCTTTGTGATCCTAGCTCAAACGGAAGTGAAGAATGAAGAAGATATGGGCAGTATACATGTGGTGAAGGACTTCACGGATGTATTTCCAGAAGAAATACCTGGATTACCTCCTAAGAGAGAAGTGGAATTCTCTGTTGATTTGGTACCAGGAGCTGGACCAGTGTCAATGGGACCTTACCGAATGGCTCCAGCTGAGTTGGTAGAATTAAAGAAGCAAGTAGAAGATTTGTTAGAGAAGCGACTCATCTGACCTAGTGTATCTCCATGAGGGGCTCCAGTGCTTCTAGTTAAGAAAAAGGATGGAGGGTCTCGGTTGTGTGTGGATTACAGACAGTTGAATAAGTTGACCATCAAGAACAAGTATCCTCTACCTAGAATCGATGATTTGATGGATCAATTGCATGGAGCCTCAGTGTTCTCAAAGATTGATCTGAGAACTGGAAACCACCAAATTTTGGTAAAGGCTGAAGATGTTCAGAAGACGGCATTTAGGTCTCGTTATGGACACTATGAGTATGTGGTGATGCCGTTTGGAGTAACAAATGCTCCAGCTCTGTTCATGGACTACATGAATAGAATTTTTCGTCCCTTCTTGGATAAGTTTGTTGTAGTCTTTATAGACGACATACTTATTTATTCAAGGACCGAGGAAGAACATGAAGAACATCTGAAGACAGTATTGGAGATTCTGAGGGAGAAGCAATTATATGCTAAGTTCTCTAAGTGTGAGTTCTGGTTGAAGGAAGTCAACTTCTTAGGACATGTAATATCTGCTCAAGGGATCTCAGTGGATCCAACCAAAGTAGAGGCAGTGCTTCAGTGGCAACGTCCTAAGACAGTCACTGAGATAAGGAGTTTTGTGGGTTTAGCAGGCTACTATCAGAGGTTCATTGAAGATTTTTCCAAAGTAGTAGCTCCTTTGACTCAGTTAACTCGCAAAGATCAACCTTTTGCTTGGACTGACAAATGTGAGCAGAGTTTCATGGAGCTAAAGAAAAGATTGACTAGTGCTCCGGTGTTAGTGATCCCGGATGTAGGAAAACCTTTTGATGTTTACTGCGATGCTTCACATCAGGGTTTGGGATGTGTTTTAATGCAAGAAAAAAGAGTAGTTGCATATGCTTCAAGGCAACTCAAAGTTCATGAGAGAAACTATCCTACTCATGACTTAGAGTTGGTAGCTGTGGTGTTTGCTTTGAAGATTTGGAGGCATTATTTGTATGGAGCTCGGTTTTAGGTGTTTAGTGACCATAAAATTCTGAAATATCTGTTTGATCAGAAAGAGTTGAATATGAGACAAAGAAGATGGATGGAGTTTCTAAAGGATTATGATTTCCAACTCATGTATCATCCAAGAAAGGCTAATGTAGTAGCGGATGCTTTGAGTAGAAAATCAATACAAGTATCAACCATGATGATTGAAGAGCGGAAGTTGATCGAGCAGTTCAGAGATTTAAACTTTGGAGTAGAATTTCATGTTAATCATATTAGTTGTAGTAAGTTAACTATAACTAATGATTTCATTGGAATGATAAAGGATAACCAATTAGAGGATCCTAGAATGAAGCGTATTGTGGAATTACTAGGCACCGATCAGGCTAAAAGCTTTGTGATGGGAGACGATGGAATCTTGAGATTTAATGGCAGAATTTGCATACCTGCAAATGAAGAGTTAAAGAAGATGATCCTAGAAGAAGGCCACAAGAGTTATCTTAGTTTACATCCAGGTATGAATAAGATGTACCAAGATTTAAAGGAGTCATTTTGGTGGTCGGGCATGAAGAAGGAAATAGCTCGGTATGTTGCTACCTGCTTGACATGTCAGAAGGCGAAGGTAGAACATCAAAGGCTTGGTGGTTTGTTGCAGCAATTGGATATTCCTG
This sequence comes from Phaseolus coccineus, assembly GCA_037954025.1. NCBI lineage: Eukaryota > Viridiplantae > Streptophyta > Magnoliopsida > Fabales > Fabaceae > Phaseolus > Phaseolus coccineus. The sequence goes on from CM075681.1 coordinate 43,055,349, forward strand.
AATGGAAATGGGACAGCATTGCCATGGATTTTGTTACCCATTTACCTAGATCGGTAAGGGGTCATGATGCAATCTGGGTCATAGTTGATCGGCTGACAAAGAGTGCTCACTTTCTTCCAGTTAATCTGAGGATATCTATGGCCAAGTTGGCACAGCTGTACATCAGAGAAATTGTGAGGTTGCATGGAGTGCCTTCCAGCATTGTTTCGGATAGAGATCCCAGGTTTACTTCACGGTTTTGGCAGACCTTACAAGATTCCTTGGGAACTAAGTTGAGAATGAGCTTGGCATATCATCCTCAAACAGATGGACAGTCTGAGAGAACGATCCAGTCCTTAGAAGATCTATTGAGGACGTGTATCTTGGATCAATTGGGAGGTTGGGATGAGATGTTGCCGCTGGTGGAGTTTACTTATAATAACAGTTATCATGCCAGTATCGGGATGGCGCCATATGAAGCTTTGTACGGAAGGAAATGCAAAACTCCTCTATGCTGGTATCAGGAGGGTGAATCAGTTTTGGTTGGGCCAGAGTTGATTCAGCAGACGACTGAGAAGGTGAGACAGATAAAAGACAGAATGAAAGCTTCTCAAAGTCGGCAGAAATCCTATGCAGATCAGAGGAGAAAACCTTTGGAGTATGCAGCTGGAGATCACGTGTTTATGAGAGTGACACCGACCAAGGGTGTAGGACGAGCTATCAGATCAAAGAAGCTATCTCCTAAGTTCATTGGACCATATCAGATCTTAAGGAGGATAGGTCCAGTGGCTTACGAAATTGCTCTACCTCCCCAATTAGCAAATCTGCATAATGTCTTTCATGTATCACAGCTGCGAAAGTATATTCCAGACCCTAGTCACGTGTTGGAAGTGGATGATGTGCAGATCAAGGATAACTTGTCGTTTGAAGCAAAACCAGTTAGGATCGACGATCAACAGAGTAAACAGCTCAGAGGCAAGACTATCAATATGGTAAAGGTGGTGTGGGATGAAAGATCTAGTGATTCAACTTGGGAATTAGAAGAAACCATGAGAGAAGCCTATCCCTACCTCTTTTCCTGGTAAGTCAATTTTCGGGGACGAAAATTTTTCTTGTTGGGGAGAATGTAAGGATCTATAAATTTATTTGGAATAGAAGTGGTATATTTTAAATGATTTCTGAGTATGTTATTATTTAAAATGAAAAGAACTTGTAATAGAAATTCCATAGTAGTCAGACCTCGGACGTCGCCCAAGAGGTCTGAGGTCAGTATGTTAGAGGTCGGTCGGTGGACCATAGTGGGTTCCAGAAATCACATGTATCAAGGTGTGATTTGAACCTTAGATACGCCATGCATGCGGGATAAATGCGAAACTCTATGCTTTAGCATAAGAGATTGTCCTCAGTGTTGCATGCATTGGCGCGTGGGGAGTTAGTACCGACCTGTCCTCGGGCAGGAGAAGCTACCAACGTCACCGAGCCATGTGGGGGTGATAACACAGACGTGGAGTAATGAGTCGATGAGCCTTCAGCAGGGGTGACGAGGTGTCATCAGACATCGGTCGTCTGCCAGGGAGAGACATCGGTCGTCTTCCAGGGAGAGACATCTGTCGTCTTCCAGGGAGAGACATCGGTCATCTTCCAGGGATAGACATTAGTCGTCTGCCAGGATGAGACATCAGTCGTCTGCCAGGATGAGACATCAGTCGTCTGCCAGGATGATTCATATTAACAATTATTAATTATATTTATAATATATATAACAATAATCATTGAAGTCATTAGTTAAGTTTTAAACTTGCTTCTAACTCGATTAACGAAAAACAACTCTCATAAACTAATAACTTTTATTTTTTTATTTTTTATTTTTTTTATAAAAGTTTTCATGTTAGGCATCACTATGCAACTTGACATCTCAGCTAGGATGACACCTCAAGTAACAACAATCATCTGTCATCACATGGAAAAAGTATTATTAAAAAAAGAAAAAAAAAAGAAAATACAAAAAAAAAAGTATGGAGGGACTAGGCCAAAATCCATATGTTAACAAAACCGATACATAGGTAGACTATACCTATTCATAAACAATTCTAAGAATAGACTAAATGGAAGTCTATTATACAATGAAATGATTCTCTATGAATAAATTCTAAATTAGTCAAATTATCAGCACACGCATTCCTTTCACGAAAAATATGAGTAACCCTAAACCTAATTTTTCCACAATAATTAAGACAAGTATTCCATTGATTATGAAACATCCACGGAACCTTAGTCCTAGCAATAAATGCAGCACAAACCAAGTGATACATTAGTAAACCCCATTTTTTTGAGCTTCCTCCATAGCATGTATAACACCATAAAACTTAGCAATCATAGCAGTCTGAACTTCAAGAACATAGAGAAAGCACCACTAAACTCCCCCATATTCCCACGAAAAATACCTCTACAAGTAACAAGATCAGGATATCCCTTAACAGCCTCATCAATGTTAATTTTAACCAGCATGGTGAAGGGAACTCCCATCTAACAGCAAGAGGACTAAGAACTTTACTAAGACGAGTATTAATACCAAAAAACCAAAGCTATTATTTAAACATTCACAAACAGAACATGTTTGAAAAAAACCCTATGTAAAAAACTTCATAACACAGATCGATTCGATTGTTCAAGAACCATCCAATAAATGAATGTAAATGTATGAGACTTAAGAATCTTATCAACAAAAACCACACCAACAATCTCAATTTTCAAGTAACAAACAACGAATCCATGTAAACAATACTATTTGAAAGAATGAAAACTAGTTTGTTTGAACAAAACCTCCAATTAAAAAGCTTATCTGTAAAAATTTTAATTAAAGGAATCATAAAACTAACAGGTGAGAAATTAATGGCCAGTGAACCTTCTGAAACTAGTATGACATTTGTCCTGAAACACAAGTTCAATGACTAAAAGGAATAAAAGAAAACTGTAAAGAAAAGGTTTGGGGAAATAAAAAAAACTTACAATACAATTAACCATCAACCTCCTCTGCTGTAGCAATACCAGAGGCTAAGCAGGGCACATAACAGCAGGATGCATTGTGGTATAGTTGTGCGGAACATAGAGCACGCATAAAGGAGTAGCACTGGTGAAGGTAATCACTTGATGCAGGGATTAGGACCAGTTATGCAGGCTGCAGCAGAAGGAAGCAGTAGCAGAAGGCAGCAGCTCGGTGAACCAAGTTGCATTCTTTTCTTTTTTGACGAGTATAAACAGCCTCAAGTGCAAGAGCTATGCCACCGAATGGCAACATCGCTGGAGCTGTGAACATGGAAACTTTAGAGCGGAACCACGCAGGTGCTAGTCTTGGTGGTGTTGGAATAAAGGAAGCAGAATGGAAGGAGGTAACCTGCTGGTATGGAAGCTGGAATAACTATATGTGAAGCTGGAAGTAGGCAATTTTATTGTTGTAACCAACTATGCCCAAGAACCAAGGATCAACCTTTTTTATGCAGATTTCGAATGCATAATGCTGCAGAATTTTATGCTCTATGCTCTATTCTGCAGCTTGAATTGTGTTGATGCAGGTTGAGTTTTATCAATGCTGTGAACATAGTCTAATGTGCAGGAAAAGAAGGGAAGCAGAATGGAAAGAGCTGGTGTAACCCCCCGTAAAACAAACACAACAGAGCCCCACCCCGTTTCCTTTCTTTCTTTTTTTTTCTTTTTCTTTTTCTCTCTCCCTCTTCCTTCTCTCTTAATTTTCTCTCCCATACCTCATCTATTCCAAAATATGATTATGCCATGCTGTAGCTGAGGACTCAGGCTACATTTTTACCCAATCAGATTTTCAAACAGAGTAAGTTCATTTTTACTCTAAAGATCCCTTATTTTTCTGTTTTTCTCTATGATTTAGTCATCAATCTTAGTGGGGCCAGTTGATAAAAGTGTTTCTCTCAACTTGATCAAAGTCATACTAAAATTTGGTAATATTTGGATAACTTGCATTAGGCCCGTAAATCTTGAAGCTTATCCAGACTGTGGGAAATAAAATTCTAGAAGTTGCTTGGAAAGCAAGCAATTAAGGTAAGGGAAGCTAAACTTAATTTTTTAATAGCACCCTAGACTAGAAGATTCTGGATGTGGAAGGGACATGGTCCCAATATTCAATTTCTCTTGCAGGAATATTGTGTGTTTATATTTTGTGTTGTTTGTTTATATATTATTTAAACTTGTAAAAATATTATATTTTGATGGTTTGGTATTTAAGTGTTATTTTTTATACTAAATAAGATTTTAAATATTGTGGATTATGTTTTGGAATGATACTGTATGATGAAAACGATATGGAATTGAATTCATACATTTGGGATAATGTATGGATTGATGTTTGCTGTGTATTAAGTATTGATGCCTATGTGGTAACAGAGATCTCCGAGCTTCATTGATGATCTAAGTCACATAGACTAAGATATCAGGTGGTGAGAAGCTGATGGAGGAGTTCATGCACACTGTGACATATGAGATGCACGGCTTGGGTTGTATTGAACTTACCCTGACCCTTTCTGTTGGATTCGCTGGTAATCTTTGAATCAGGTATTAGTCTCTGGTGGGACTTACTTAATATGAGTCTTCTGGAAGACGTTGTTTGTTGAATATCTTGGATGTGTAGATCCATGTGAGATCTACGTGATTATTTTATGTTGGCTTTTGAAGAAGATTAAATAATTGAGAAATTGATCCATGTAATTCGATTTTCTCTTTTAATTTAATTGCATATATTATAAAACTTTATTTTCACTAGCTTACTCTTGCTTTTCTTGTTGTGTTTAAACTGCGATGACTGTACTACGTACACGAGCAGATGATCATACAGGTGTAGGAGGTCTTGGAAGACTTTAGGATGTTTTAAATCTTATATTGTAAATATTTGTATTTCTATGAGCCATAATATTTTAATAGGAATTATTTGTATTTTTCGGGGTGTTATATTTAATGGTATCAGAGCGGTTCATCCTTAGGATAACCTGAGGGTAGTGGGTTTATTGTGTTTCTCCTGCGTGTAGATTTTTGTTTAAGTCTAGCTTCAAGGCTAGCTAAAAGTTTCTAATAGGATGTTTCATAAAGTTGTTGTTTGAAATCTTTTTTTGTGTTTGAGTCAAACTAGTTGTTATGAATAAAGATGAAAATATTAAGAATGAAAATAATCTCGATAAAGTGGTGAGGGTGCACACTCATGACTAAATCAAGATGATTTTCTATCTTAATTCTAAAAGTAGAGTATACTATTTTTTGTATATGTTTTAGGATGGTTATTTCTATATTATGTGAAGTTGATATTGAATATAGGTTTATTTGAGGGAGACAAATTTAATCATGCTAATAAGTGTTTAGTTGTAAGTTTTAAAGCGGTACTTTCAGCTAATAGTTTTACACCAACATTTGTTTTAGTGTAATATTTTTTTTTAATATATACATGGTAGGTGATTGTTATAACCGATGGACTCACTAGTGCAAAATGTATAAACGAATACGGTTTATTTAGTGCGGTTTTGCGCTCAAACGCTTTCGTTAAAAATGCAGTGGCATTTTTGTAATTAAGTTTATTTACAAGTGTAGCTATTTGTAAAGCCGCACTTGTAAATCAAGCCTTTGGATTTACAAAGGTGGTTATTTGTATAGCCGCCTTTGTAAATCAAAATGCTTTGATTTACAAGAGCGGCTATTTGTACAACCGCCTTTGTAAATCAAAACGCTTGATTTACGAATGCGGCTTTACAAATAGCCGTCTTCTTAAAACCTTTTTAACCCTAATTTCAGAAACGCGCCACTTACATTTTGATACTCTCCTTTCTCTCGCACTTCGTTTCTCTTAACTGCTTCCTCCAATAATTGTGCTTCCTCTTTTCTTTCTCTCTTCTTTGCATTGTCTTCGTGCCATTGGTAAGCATTGTCTTCCTCTCTTCTTCTTCACCATTGATTTTTGTATGTTTTGCGTTTCACTTAGGTTTTGTCTTATGTCATTGCTAAGGTCATGCTTCATTGGGAATGTTTTTGTTTGCTTTCTGCTGTGTCTTCCTCGTCGCTGTTGTCGCCTTGCTCCGTCATATATTTGCGTTTCATTGGAGAATTTTTATTTGCGTTTTTTGGACTTCCATTGGGATAAAATACGAAGAGGTATGATATGGATGCACCAAGACATAAAAAAAACGCTAAAATAATGACCATGTTCTTCAGAAAAGATAAAAGTTGAGAACTTTGATTAGAAACCCTAAACGCCTCTTGTAAATGCGATTTATTAATGCGGCTATGTAAATAGCCGCATTTATAAATCGAATTTACGAATGCGGCTATATAGCCGCATTCGTATCTCTTCGATTTAGAAGTGCGTGCTGATCAAATATGGCTATATAGCCACCTTTATAAATTCAAAATAATCGCACTCGTTTGGCTTTTCTGCACCAGTGACTCAAATTCTAAGTGAGTTTGAGACGTCTGTCTTTGGAGGACCTAGATATAATCTTTGGGGATGAATTGACTTTATGTTCATCACATTCTTTTTAATTGGGATGAATAGAAATGTGAAATCTTCAAATTGGAATAATATGGAATGAGTAGTTGCATAATGAGTATGGAACGGGTCACAAATTAGGGTAACTTGTTTCATAATCTGACTTCAAATAGAGATAAATAATACATGTTTGACAAGTAGTACTTTAGAAGAGTGGAGTTTTATACACAGTTTTTCAGAGTAAGTGTCAAGGTTGAATTCAAAGATAAAAGTGAAATTTTCTTTGGTCTGGTGCTTGAGCAAGGTTGGCATTAATGACACCTTATAAAATGATTTCATCTGAGTAGCAAAGTTGAAAAATTAAATTGGAGAAAATAGATTGTTGGATCCAGTATGCTACCATAAGGAATATCAATATTGTTGGTAAAGAATAAGGGTGACGAATGTAGATTAGGTGTGGATTTTTGAAAGATCAACGAGATTGTTGAGGGTGATGGTATGGTGGATCAAGTTGCATGAAACATCAATGTTTTCCAAGTAGGCATGAGATCCAAGTATCCAAAACTTTAAGTAAAAAGTGAAGATGCGTATAAGACAACCTATAAATTCAAATATGATCAGTAGAAGTGAGTATGTCGTTACAAGGCTAGCATGGAAAGAGAAAGTTTTATGGATTTAATTGATTGTTATAGGAGGTTGATTAGTTACATTCAATACTGTAAGAATCTTAAGTACTTGTTTGATTAGAAAAGACTAGACGTGAGACAAAAGAGATTGGTGAAGTTATTAAAGGAGTAAGACTTCAAGTTTGTGTATCATCAAGGGAAGGAAAATTTGGTTGAAATTGCCATGAGCAAGGAGACATTTCAAGTGTTAGATGAAATGGTTAAAGACTCAAATTAATGGAGAGTTAAGAACTAAGTGAACTGAGAATTTCATTATGGAAGTAAAGGGGGTTGTTGACTTGTCTCCTTTTGCAGGTACCACAGATGATGAGATAAATGCTCTAGATTTGAGGCCAAATCCTCTTCAAAGGGGAGGGGATGATGGTAGCACTACAAGAAAATCATTAAAAAGAAACTAATCTTAGATACCAAAAACAATTAGTCACTATATTAACTAAATTAGATATTATTTTAGAGACTAAAAAAAATTATTGATATCTACATTAATAATAGAAACTAATTTAGATACTAATAATTTTTTAGTCTTAAAAATAGTATCTAATTTAGCCAATGTAGTGACTAATTATTTTTTGTCTCTAAAATTAGTTTCTATTTAATGATTTGCTTGTAGTGTAGGGCAATGAATAGGAGAATCCAAGAAGAGTGGGACTCGACAAAGACAAGCAGAGACACACTCTTACATATTTTTAAAGCCATGACCTAGTTGTAATTAGTTAAATATGATTTATTTTCTCGTAAATATTGGACCTACCCTTGGGCCTAATAGTGTAGGATTTGGGCTTGTAATTTGGTCCATTGAATCATATGATGGATTAGGGTTTCTAAAACCTACCTAGGGTTTTCATTGGGCCTTCTTAGCCCAAAGAAAACCCTAGGTCGATCACATGGAAGAATGCACACCCAGGTCATGCTTAACACATTAAACATATGTTTAATGTGCGCTAGTCGTATCTGGCACCTAAAGTGGGGAGAATTCAAGTTTGGATTTCCCTATCTTTTTGTCTACACTCTAACCCTAATTTCAATCTATAAATAAGTGTAATCATCCATTAAATTTTCAGATTAATGAGAGTAGTGTTATGTTGTCGAAATTCACGACCAATACCTTATCTTTCTCTTCCTAGAGTAGACTTTTTTTTTAATTTCCTTCACCTTTCAACGTGAGTAGACTGAACATATCACTCACCATAGTTCACCTCTTCTACTCCATGGTTCATTAAGCTCCTCTTGAGTTGTTTTTGTTTCCGCTCAATCATTGATACTTTGCCTTCATCTTCATTCAACAATTTCAACACATCATGGAAAGAGGATGCTATCAGAGTGTGGAGAGTCAAGGAGAGTGTGTTGTTGTGAGAAAGAATTTTAAATTTATTTAGTAAAAAAATTACTCTATTAAATTATCTCATTCAAACACACCATAAATTCTTTTTAGAATATTTTTGTTATATGCACTTATTTTGGATTATAAATTTAAAATTTAGGTCTTATAAAATTCTTCTATTATAATATGTTAACGTAGAGTACAATCTAAGATATTGAGTTATAAAATAAAAAATAACTTGTTTATTTTAAAAACAACTATTCTTCCAATAAGCTGAAAAAAAATTATTATTGAAAAAATCTTCCAATTATGTATGAAAAAGGATCGAAAAGCTTTAGCAAAGAAAAGCATATCCACCTCAAACTACGAGGCGCTTTACAAATGTAAAGATACATATTACACCACAGACCAACCATCTATAATCAGCAAACACCTCATCTAACTAACCAAAACATAGATTAAGAAATAAAATCAAGATCATTACCTTCTAATACTGTGTTAAAAAAAATTGTTCATCATCACAACCCAAACCTAAAATAAAAGTATAAATATAGGATAAACCATAAAGCTAATATGATTTTATTAATATATAATACCTTCATTTACTCCTTCCTAACACTAACCTGAACCTAAAGGAATCTTTTTAATTCTCTGTATGTTCTTATAAACATTTATTATTCCGTATATATATGCTTAATAGACAAAATCAAACAAAATTACTCTGTATTATAAGTAGTGCATATATGTAATACATTACTTTGTATTATTTTACTTTATATTATTTCATCAACTTTTAACTATTTAAGTATGATTTAATTACTTTATTCGTCCCTACATTTAGGTCAATAGTCAATTTAGTATAATGGTTTTTAAAAAAACTCAATTTGGTCCCTATATTTTTAAAATATATTCAAATTGGTCATTTCCGTTAAGTTTCACCTAACGGCGTCAGGTGTTGCTTATGTGGCAGAGAGTGTTTATGTAGAGAAATATGAGATTGAGAGTTATTATTATTATTATTATTATTATTATTACTGTTATTATTATTATTATATTTATTATTATTATTACTATTATTATTATTACAATTATTATTGTAATTATTATTATTGTTATTATTATTAGTATTATAATTATAATTATAATTATAATTATTATTGTTATTATTTTTAATATTATTATTACTGTTATTATTATTATTATTTGTATTATTGTTATTGTTGTTATTAATATTATTATTATTGTTATTAAAATAATAATAATTATAATAATAATAATTTTATTATTATTATTAATAATAATAGCAAAAATCATAATAATAATAATAATAGTAATAATAATAATATTACAAATAATAATAATAACAGTAATAATAATAATGATAAAAATAATAATAATAATAATAATAATTCTTATTATTATAATAATAATTATAATAACAGTAATAATAATATTAATAATAATAATAAATAATAATAATAATAAAAATAATATTAATAATAATATTAATAATAATAATAATAGTAATAGTAACGTGTACCGACTAGTCCTCGGACATCGAGAATAGCTAGTAATGGTGAGCCACGTTAGTTGGGTCCCACAGCATGGACCAGAGCCACGTGGGCTGGGTCCTACAGGTGGTATTGGACTAGTGGGCTGATTAGTCATCAGCGAGTCGATCACCAGAGTGGACTAAGATGTGTCCTCGTCACGCAATGGGATGATGAGTCCTCAGCAACTGGGTGCGACGAGGTGACATCGGTCTTGGATGTTTCGAACAACAGAACTAGAACATCTACGATGGGTCCTGAGAGAAGACCAACTATCAGTAAAATGCTTAGAGGTAGGGAGAGGCCTAAGTCACAAAGCATCCATGCGTGTGGCAAGGAAAACACAACTAGGTGCAGAGTCTTGGAGGGTTGAGTGTCCACTAGGGTTAGGGTTTCCAAGTGAAGCTGCATGCATGGCACGTGAACAGTGAAGGCACTCCCAGGACAGATGGCCCCAGAGCTTAGGTACACGAGGAGGTACCCAGGTGGCCATCCTATTAGAATTTGCACTCCAATTAAGGAAACCTTACGCGCTAGATTACCCTAAGTCTAGGTGATAGCAGCGCAAGGGTATTCCTGTAAACCCTAAATATGGGTAGCGGCGCAGAGGAAACCCTAGACTATATAAAGGGTAGTGAAACACTTCACACAGGTACGCAGTTTCTTAACCTAAACACTGAGACTGAATACACTTGGTGTGCTTGCCCAGTTTTGACTTGAGCGTCAGAGTGCAAACGGCCTCTAGGGCGCCCCTTTCTATCTTGCAGGTGCAGGCTGTTTCAAGACAGCAAAACATCACTCAAGGTGAGGGAAGGAGGCATGTGATCTTCGTAAAGTCAATTGACCGGAGAGTCAACCGGCAAGAACATTTGGCGCCCACCGTGGGGCCGAAGTAAAACAAGGTCCCATACACAAGTGAAAGAGAAGAATCCGGCGACGTGAGGAATACCAGGCAAGGATCTTTCCCACCAAATGGGGGTGAGAGCATTACCATGCAACAACTCATGGAAAAGATGCATGCCCTCCAGGAGACAGTGGCGGAATCTAGGGTAGACCAGGTGCGTATGCAAATGGACCTGGTTCCATTGCAGGCCAGGAATGAGGAGCTGCATAGGGCGAACGAAGAATTGCGCGTGAATTTGTGTAATTTGCAGCAAGTAGGGGATTGCATGGTGGATGATTGGGCTCCACCAACACCACCTAGGGCGTTCCCAATGCCTTTCTCGCAAGCAATCATAGACATAGTGGTCCCAGCCACCTTCGTGGGCCCTAAGACTGTGTTCACAGGGGTGGAGGATCCAGAAGCGTATCTCACGGCATTTCACACACAGATGATGCTATCAGGGGGATCAGATGCGGTACATTGCAAGCTTTTCATGACCACGTTGACTGGGACAAGGCGGGAGTGGTTCGTCAGTCTTCCTGAGGGACACATAACGTCCTTCACGCAGTTTTCCATGCTGTTCAGGGAGCAGTATATCGTTAATCGGGCTCCCCCGCCAATGTCTTATGACCTCTTTGATGTGAGGCAATATCAGGGGGAGTCCCTAAGGGATTACCTCAACCAGTTCGGGGCGATGGTGGTGAGGCTGGACACCAAGGACGAGGATATGGTGGTGTCTGCCTTCAGGAAGGGAATACTACCAGGACCCTTCAGTGAGTCACTTATCCGAAGTCGCCCCAAGACCTTTGGCGATATCAGGCGTCGTGCCGTCGCTCACATCGCGGTTGAGGGCGAACTCAATGAGAAGCGTGAAAGCGCGGCCCCTTCACAACCATGGATGCCCAGTCGCCCTCAGCCCATGCGGGTTCATGAGGCGATGATGGAGAAGAGAACCCAGGGAAAGCATAAGCCCTACGAAGCCAGGAAGCCCCAAACCAGGGCACACGCAAAGGAGGATGTGCACACCAGACATGACTTCCTAGTAGAACTGAAGGAGTTGATCGCCATTCCTAAAGTGGCGGAGAGGCTAAAGATACCCCTGAAGACGGACAAGAGACAGGGGCCCAACAAGAACGCATGGTGCGAGTTTCATCAGGCGTTTGGCCATCCCATTTGCAACAGTCTGGCCCTAGGTCATCAGTTGGATGAGCTAGTCAAGAGCGGTTTCTTGAATGACTACCTGCGGGAGTCACAAGGAGGAGAGGTGGTGGTGGCTCCAAGGACTGACTAGGGGCACGAGGTGCCTATACATGGCGAGATCCATACCATCTCAGGTGGGTTCTCGGGAGGAGGGTGCACCTCGTCGCAGCATAAGAAATATGCGCGGTCAGTGATGACAGTAGAAGCATGTGAGGATGACCACTTCCCAGATGTCGACCTCACATTTACGAAGACAGATCGCCTGGACGTCATTCCCCATGACAATGATCCAATGGTGATATTGGTTGTTACCATAGGAAGGAGGGTGCATCGGGTCCTTGTTGATCAAGGGAGTTCGGCTGATGTGATGTTCTGGTCGACTTTTAACAAGTTACAATTGTCTCCAGACCAGCTAAGACCTTATACTGGCTGTTTGTATGGGTTCGCAGGAGATCAGGTAGAGGTGCAGGGATATATAGAACTGAGAACAACTTTCATTGATGGAGTGGTCTCCCACACCAAGAACATCAAGTATCTCGTTGTGAATGCCCCATCAGCCTACAACGTGTTGTTGGGCAGGCCAGCCCTGAACAGACTTGGGGCGGTGGCGTCAACAAGGCATATGAAGATGAAGTTGCCCTTAAGGGAAGGAGGCATGTGATCGTCGTAGAGTCAACTGACAGGAGAGTCAACCGACAAGAACAGTAACAATAATAATAGCAATATTAATAATAATAATAACAAAAATAATAATAATAATAGCAATAATAATAAGAATAATAATAACAGTAATAATATTAATAATAATTATTATTATTATTATAATAATAATTATAATAATAGTAATAATAATATTAATAATAACAACAATAATAATAACAAAAATAATTATAATTATAATTATAAAAATAATAATAACAATAATAATAATTGTAATAATAATAATAGTAATAAAAATAATAAGAATAATAATAATAGTAGTAGTAGTAGTAGTAATAATAATAATAATAATAATAATAATAATAACTCTCAATCTCACCTCTCTTTACATAAACACTCTCTCTGCCACATAAGCAACACCTGACGCCGTTAGGTGAAACTTAATGGAAATGACCAATTTGAATACATTTTAAAAAATATAAGGACTATGATTTTTTTTTAAATCAGTATACTAAATTGACTATTGACCCCAAATATAGGGACAAATAAGGTAATTAAACCTTTAAGTATTTAGGAATTCATATATGTGATACCAAGAATCAAAACCAGGTTGATGTTTAAATTGTAAAAAAAAATTAACTAATATGCTGGATGCACATAATGAACATGCCAAATAAGTTTGGATGGCCAAAAGTAAAGATGGTTGGATATACACTATATTCAAGGCTTTTGAAGAGGTTGCACTAATTTTAGGTGATGCTGACAACGCATCTTCTAGGAACATAGTAATGGAAAACAAAAGTCGCAAGTTAGTTGCACACAAGTTACTTAAGATATCATATTTGTTATTGTTTCCTTATGGTGAAGATAGTTGTTCTTGCCGGTTGACTCCGAAGACAAGTTCTGGCTCTTTCTATCTCTGTTGGAATCTGCTCTTCCCTTTGTTACGCTTGAACGTGGCTCCATTGAGAGAAAGGGTGCCCTACCTGTTGATTGCACTCCGATGATCAAGTCAGTACAGGGCTTATAAGAAATAAGAAGTAACTAGTTTTAGTCTTAGAAACAGCGTACCTTTCACCTGGGATCTCAAGTCCCTTTTATAGCCTACCTCTTATAACAACTTTATATCACGAGAATCTTATTTCAACTGAAAGTGTATTCAATGGGAGAGTATTCTGTTACAATGTGCACAATCTTAGCGCCACAACCGAACAAAATCTTATCTCCTTGGAGTGCATAAAATCTTAACAGAATAACCACTAGGGTACCAACTCATGTACTAGCATCAGGGGTCCAATCTGTTTCACGTAGGCATCATCAACATGCCTCTACGTATCATACATGCAACCTAACTTATCGTGCCCTAACATTCTTGGGCTTAGGTTTAGAAAGAGCATTTTACTTATACTAGACCTACATGCACTAAACGCACCCCTAGGTCCACTACCACTCTTCGCTGACCAACCAGGCCTTGTATGTGAAGGATTACATTAAGTATATGAATAAATTATAACACGCACATACCTGGAGCCCAATCACATGGCCCACCAACTCAACCTAACAATCGAGCTGACCTATTCGAGGCAGACGCTGATGTCTGACCAGCGAGCATTGAGCTCTACACGCTCTAGTCTAATACACAAGCCCCCTAGGCTCGAGTTGAACTTGCTTCAAAGAAGAGGCTATTTGCTCACCCGTGGCGACCTACGTGTTCTGTGGGTAGCACGACGCACACAGTATCTTGAGGTGACATCTCACCACACTCCATTGCAAGCATACATGTGGCCCTTTCCACGGCTGAAAAGCATTGCAGCTTGCGCTTCTCTAATACAATAACATTTCAAAAACTCAAGCGTTCCACACTGTTTCATTCCACTTCACAAAAACCTTCGCACCTCTCTTTGAACTTTCTACGCCTTCTTCCTCAACCTAAGCAACCTCCTCGCCTCGACTCATCCACCGAATCAAGGTACTTCCTTTGACTCATGAATGCTTAGTAACATCATTTCGATGCTTTTATTCTGCTCATATCAACTGTGTTGGGACTGTTTACATTCTATTCGATTGTGATTCCTATCTTTGTTTTGCTTTTTTGTTTTCTCTTTTTTGAACGCACGTGCTTCCATTATCTGAATGTGTGCTTGTGTTTGCTTGTTTGTTTTAGATACTTTGTATGATGGATTACAAAAAACTATATCCCTGGGCCCTTGATAATTTGTTAGAAGAGACCTCTGAGTATACCACCTGTTAGAAAATAGTGCTTTATAGGAAAAGCGAGCAACCCAAAAAATGTATCTTTGGTAGAAAGGATGATAAATACGTTAGGTTAGTGCCCTATAGGGAGGATGAACCAGTTTGTTGTGATGAGTTCTCAAACCCAGATGGTCCTTTTTGCTACTTCTATGCCATGGTTTTCAAAAAGGTTCTCCTTCGTTTACCCTTGTTCCACTTCGAGAGAGCCCTTTTTACCGAAATCAACGTCGCCCCTGCCCAACTACACCCAAATAGTTGGGCATTTGTTCGGGGTTTTTCCATCCTTTGTACCGACTTTGGCCATTTGCCATAAGTGGAATTTTTCCTTTATTTATGCAAAGCCAAACACTTAGGTCGCCATCTTTGGGTGTCCTTCAACGGGGTTGTTGGGAGAGTTTTGTTGTCACTCTTCCAGCAATCTTATAAAGGTTTCAAAGGAAAATTCTTTAAATTTCGCTGCAATAAGAGGGACCTAACTCTTCTAGATGGGTTTCCTTTGTACTGAACTGAGGAACCGAGATTCCAAGGGGCAAGGCTCTTGGATGACATGCCCAAACAAGAACGAGAGGTGTGCCTCTTCCTCTCTAGCCTCAAGATGTTTTTGACACGGCTACCTTGATAAAGAAAGAGTTCTCCCCAATGGGACTTAAAGCGTATATTGGTATCTTTTCTTCCTCTATTCTTGCTAATGTTGTCTTGCATGTATGTTTACTGAATTTTCTTTGTTTCTTATGCAGACAGCATGTTGGGTATGCTGAGGAAGAAAGACTTGGCTGCCAGAGCCAAATTGCTAAAGACATCTCCCCAAGCCGCTCCTGCCGAGGACCTGAAGCTGAAGGCAGTTGCTGAGGTGGCTCCCTCTGAAGACGAGGAGACTTGTTCTGGGCTTGTCTTCAAGAGGAGACGAAAAACTGCCCCTAAGCCTTCTGAGGAGTCTGCCTGAGATGGCCGGGCTCCCTCACCTCAAGCCCTTCCACCCAGCCCTTCTCCTCCTCGCAACATTGTGGTGCAGGAGAGTGGGGATGTGAACGTGCAAGAGGGAGGATTGTGGGATCCCACCATGGATGCCCCTTCCTTCCTTGAGAAGACCCTGCTCACCACCAAGGCCAAAGAGAAGCTAGAGGACTTGGAAGAAGACCAACTGGTAGAGCAAGCGGCAAGACAAATGGGGCAAGCCTTGGCTGCCAATTGCCTAGCCATCTCCAAGCTAAGGAGATGGAAAGGCTTAGCCCAAGATGAAACCCGTAAAGCTGCCGAGCTTTCTCAACAAGTTGGCGGGCTGGAGCAAGAAGTCGCTGGGCTTCGGGAGGAGCTCCAAAGATCACAAGAAAAGGCCAAGGTTCTCCTAACTGAAAAGTCCAAGGAGGCTTTGGCATTATTTGATAAAAACGCTGAGCTCCAGGCTGAGGTGGAGAAGCTGAAAGAAGAACTGGCCAAGAAGGGCGAGGTGCTAGCACAAAAGGATGAGTAGATGGAGAAGACCTAGGAGGCTTTGACAAATGATGTTGCTAACTCCTACATGGCGGGCTTTGATGACATCGTTGCCCAGGCCTTATGTGTCTACCCTTAAACAGATTTCTCCCAACTTGGTTTGGGCAAAGTTGTGGTAGACAGGCAACTAGTGGACAAGGAGGAGTAACACATTTTAGGTTTCCTTGTACTTAGCTTCCTTTTGCAGCTCTGTGAACAATTTCTAAACCTTTGTGTATATAAATGCTTTTATTTATTCAACATGCTTTTCTTGTCATACTTCAACTAGTATATGGATAATGCATGCCTTAGTAAGTATGACTATCATAACTTAACCAACTAATGATAATGCACTTGATCACTTAATGCTTAAGTAACATGGCTATCACAACTTAATCAACTAATGATAAATCCCACCACACCAATGTAACATGGTAATCCACAATGCAATTCGATCAACTGATGCAACTAACCATCTCAACAAAGTAACATACCGATTAAGAATGGTGAACCATAGTGCCTTTGGCAGAGCTATCTAAGGGATGACCTGTACCACTTCATTTTCGACTTGGTTATGCAAGACTTGTGCACTTAGAAAGTCTATTCGCTTTCTTTGCACATCCTTCCCCTAGGCCAGGGGTGGCTTGAGCATCTAGCTAGGGACCACTCTCTGTCCCAAGCTTGTCCTTGAACAACTTTAATGAGTTAGAGTATCTGAATTGGGTGTTGACTCTCCCATCAAGTCTACTCTTAACATCTTCATGATGCCTCGTTACCCTACAGGGTTGATCTCGATTCCTTTCTATCAAGTACCTGAACTCAGTTGGTTTCTCCCATGCCAAGGTGGGCTACTCTGTATACCCTTAACTGCGTGCTCTTACCGTTAATCGGCTCAGTACCTCCCAAACTCAGAGTCTTACTGAGAAGAGAGCTTACTGCCTCTTACTATATTCTTAGGGTACCTGAACTCGGAATCTTACCGAGACAAGTCATCTTTCATAATTTAAGCCAAAGAATCTTTGTTATGGCTAACTACGATTTTGGACACCCGAGCATAGAATCTTACTGAACAAAGGTCATCCCATCTGAATCGTTGTTTCTTAACTTAAGCCAAACAATTTTAGTTATGGCTAACTACAATTTCGAGCACCTGAGCTTAGAATCTTACCGAGCAAAGGTCGTCCCATCTAAATTGCTATGGATTTCCACGCTCCCTCATCTTAGAATCTTACCAAGGAGAGGTCGTCTTTCTTGGGGTCCAATCATGGTCACTTCTTTCGCAGCCTTCCGCCTTTAGAAAATCTAACCTGGGTGTTAGCTCACACGCCAGGTCTACTTTCTAAACAACTTTCATAGCTTAAAGTAGCTGACTTGGGTATTAGCTTACACACCAAGTCTACTTCTTAACCTCAAGGTAGGTTGGCTTACTTAACCTTGAGTAGATAATCTCAAATTCGTTCAGGGTGCCTAGACTCAGAATCTTACTGAGAAAAGGGTTTCCCAACTTAACCACATGATTGTCAAGTCACCTAGGCCTTAGAATCTTACCAGAGGAATAGGTGACCTTGTTTACTTGTCTCTCGTACACACAGTGTGCTTACTCGGATAACATACCGGTCAAGTCGCCTTCCTGGGTGTTAACAAAGTATAATGGCAAACATCTTTCATGAATAATTTTTCATTGGGTTACCTCATTAAAAAACCTTGGTAAGGGAAAAAGACTGTCCCCTTAATTATTCAAATTGTTCATAAATGACATATACTGAAATAAAATTTGAGATTGGCCCCATTCCACATTTGGGGTATAGCTCCACCCTCCAGAGTCTCGAGCCTATAAGCTCCATTTTCAAGTACCTCTATCACGCGAAATGGGCCAGTTTATTTGGGAGACAACTATTATCCAACTGATAGGGGTGAGCCTTTCGCATTACCAGGTCGGTGACCTGGAATTGTCGAGGTCTCAGCTTGGACCTTTGCTTTTGCTCCACCGTCCTCTTCAAAGCTTCAGGTTTGATGTGTGCTTGCTCCCGCACCTCGTTGAGTAGGTCTAGGTTCACCTTTCTTCCTTCGTTAGACTCCTCTATCATGAAGTTCTGGAATCGTGGCAAGCTCTCTTGGATTTCTACAGGGATCATAGCATTTGATTCATACACCAAACTGAAAAGTGTTTCCTTCGTGGTGGATTGTTGAGTAGTGTGGTAGACCCACAAGATTCGAGGAACCTTATATGGCCAGGTCACCTTAACTTTCTCCAACCTCCTCTTCAAACCTCTGAGCAAGACTTTATTGGCAGACTCGACCTGCCCGTTTATCTGAGAATGCTCTACCGAGGCGAACACCTGTTTAATGCCGAGCTGTGTGCATAGCTTGCCTAACTGCTGGCTTGTAAACTGGGTGTCATTGTCAGACACTAAACGTTTTGGGATCCCAAAATGACAAACAATATTTGTCCACACAAAGTGCTAAACCTTGTGGGCAGTTATCTGTGCAACTGGCTCAACTTCTATCCACTTGGTGAAGTACTCAATGACCACCACCAAGTACTTCATTTGACGAATCGCTAACGAGAATGGGCCCAGGATATCCATTCCCTAAGTATGGAAAGGCCAGGGGCTGTGAATGGATCGCAACTCCTTTGGGGGTGTATGATGCCAATCAGCATGCTTTTGACATTGCTTGCATCGTTATACATACTTCATGCAATCTTCCCTCATGGTCTGTCAATAGTACCCTACTCAAACAACTTTCAATGAGAGAGCTCATCCCCGTCCCCCGACATGACTCCCACAAATGCCTTCGTGGCGCTCTACCATGATACTTGTATACTGATCTCCACTTATGCAGGTTAGGATAGGATCAGTGTAGCCATGCCTGAACAACTTTCCATCTACCAGGGTATATTTGCCTGAATTCTTCTTGATTACCTTAGCCTCCCCAGGCTCGGCTCTGCTGGGAGCATGCCATCAGCAAGGTAATGCCGGTATGGTGTCATCCAGGTTTCGCCCACACTGACTAGGCAAACATCCGACAATTCCTCTCCTGGCAAGTCATAGACACTCACTTTGGGCACCTTCAGCGTTTCTTGAGTCAACGATTGGTGCCCTCTTCTTCCGACCTCCAAGCCGCCCACATGCTGGACCTCTCCTGCACAACCTACAGTAGTCCTGGGTGACTTCAAAGTCTCTTGAATAATTGACCTCTGGCGACCTCCCTTGCCTGAGTTGGCGAGTTTGGCCAGCAATTCTGCTCGAGCATTTTGTTCCCTTGGGATATGCACTAATTCAAACATGGGAAAAGTCTCCTTTAAGAGCATGACATACTTTAGATACGAGGCCATCTGACGATCTTTGGCCTAGTATTTGCCCATGACTTGCCCAGTCACTAGGAGTGAATAACTTTTTACTAGTAAACTTTGAACTCCCATCTCCTTGGCCAACAACATTCCTGCCACTAGTGTTTCATACTCGGCCTGGTTATTGTTGGCTTTTAAAGAGAATCTAAGGGCTTGCTCGATCAGCAATCCATTTGGTCCCTCCAGTATAATACCAGCTCTACTACCTTGCTGGTTAGAGGACCCATCCATGGGGAGGACCCACTGAAAATCTCCATTATCTAACTGTGTGGCTTCCGAGGAGAGCTCTACCACAAAATCAGCATAAACCTGACCCTTAATAGGTCCTCTAGGCTCATACTGCACGTCAAACTAAAACAACTCTATTGCCCATCGCACCATCTGACCAGCCATCTCAGGCTTCTGGAGGACCTGACGAATTGGCAGGTCGGTCATGACGATCACTGTGAAGCTCTGGAAATAGTGGCGGAGCCTCTGAGTTGCAAATACGAAAGCTAAAGCCGCCTTCTCAATGGCCTAATAGCGTACCTCAGGCCCCTGCAGCACTTTGCTGACAAAGTATATAGGCTTCTGAACGTGATCTTGTTCCTGCACTATGACCGAGCTAATCGCTCGATCTGTAACTGCGAAGTAGAGGCAGAAGGTAGTACCTGGTAGCGACTTGTAGAGGACAGGCGGGCTAGCCAAGTACTCCTTTAGCTTGAGGAATGCCTCTTCACACTCGCTAGTCCATATGAAACGGTTGTTCCTCTTCAAACACTGAAAATAAGGATATCCCCGGTCTCCTCCAGCTGATAAGAACCAGGATAGGGCGGTCATTTGCCCCGTTAACTGTTGTACCTCCTTTATAGTGGCAGGGCTCCTCATAGCTATGATCGTCCCACACTTCTCGGGGTTTGCTTCTATTCCCCGTTCAGTGAGAAGAAACCCCAAGAATTTTCCTGCTTCTACCCCAAACACACACTTTTCTAGGTTCAACTTCATATTATATTTAGCTATGGTGGTAAATAGCTCCTCCAAATCAACAACATGCTGATCTCTCTCTTTTGAGGTGACGACCATGTCGTCCACATATGTTTGCACATTTTTCCCAATCATGGGGGTGAGAATCCTATCCATTAGTCTCTAATAGGTTGCACCAGTGTTCTTCAGCCTAAAAGACATTACCTTGTAGCAGTAACTAGAGAGCTCCTTCATGAATGCAGTCTTGCTCTCATCTCAGGGATGCATGCGGATCTAGTTATACTCCGAGAATGCATCTAAAAAGCTAAGTAGTCGACAACCTGAAGCACTGTCTACCAAGGCGTCGATGCTAGGCAATGGATATGAATCCTTAGGACAAGCCTTGTTCAAATCCGTGAAATCAACACACATTCTCCACTTCTCGTTGGCCTTCTTAACCAACACCACGTTTGCTAACCACTCAGGGTATTGGATTTCCCTTATATAGCCAACACTTAGTAACTTTTGGGTTTCTTGTCTGATGACCAGGTGTCTCTCTTCATTGAACTTCCTTCTTCTTTGTATCACAGGCCTGACCTTTGTGTCCATCGTGAGTCGATGACACAAGGGGTCGATACCGGGCATGTCCAAAGCAGACCATGCAAAGGCATTTAGGTGCCTCGCTATTACCCCATCGATCTGATCTTGCATCTCTTGACCTAGTGACACACCAAGCTTAAACCTCTGTCCTCCGATCTCTCTCTCTTGAACCTCACCAGCAGGCTCAAGTTGCCTCTCGCTGGCTATCTCTACACGGGTGATTCCTTCAGCCCCCTGTGGCTGGGCAGCGACCACGTACACTCCTCTTTTATTTATCAAGTTGTTCTCGTAATACTTCCTCGCCGCCTTCTGGTCAGATTTGATAAATATCAACTCTCCCTCAAGGGAAGGCAACTTCATCTTCATGTGTCTGGTCGAGGCTATAGCACCTAATCTATTCAAGGCAGGTCTGCCCAAGAGGATGTTGTAAGCTGAAGGTGCGTTAACAACTAAATACTTGATGCTGACGGTGCGAGATGAGGTGCCGTCTGAGAAAGTCGTCTTCAGCTCCACGTGCCCCCTCACCTCCACTGGTGCCCGACAAATCCAAACAAACAGTCATCGTATGGTCTAAGATGGTCTGGTGACAATTGCAATTTGTTGAAAGTCACCCAGAACATCACGTCGATCAAGCTCCCCTGGTCGACGAGGACTCTATGTACCCTTCTTCCCACAGTAACAACCAAGATCACCACTGGGTCGTCTTTATGGGGGACTACATCCCTCAAGTCTACCTTGGTAAAGCAGAGATTGATCTCGGCCGACTGATCAGGCTCTCGTGCCTCTACCGCCATTACCCCTCTTGCATACTTCTTACGTTGGGAGTTAGTGCATCTTCCTCTTGAAAATCCTCCCAAGATAGTGTTAATCTCGTTGTGGACAGGCACCTCGTGCCTTTGGTCCTCCACTGGTACTTCCTCCTTTGATCCTTCCTGGCTTCCCTCCAGATATTCCTTCAGGAAGCCATCTTTCACTAGTCCTGCCAACTGGTAACCGAGGGCTATACAGTGCTCCACATCATGCCCGAAGGCCTTGTGGAACTCACATCAAGTCTCCTTGTGCGGCTCCAAATTCCTATCAGATTTTGGGGGAAACCTCAACTTGTCTGTCATACCTAGTATAGTGAGCAGTTCCTTGTAGGTCATTCTGAACTTGGATCGAAAAGGCAAGTCATCTTTCGCCTTTGACCCAGACTGGTTCTTTCATGGCGCATAAGGTGCTCACCGTGTAGGTGACCTCTTCCCAGTCATAGCTTCATGTACTCTCATTAGTTGAGCTCGACCACCCTCTTTGGGCTTTGCCTGCCCCATGCTCGTGCGCCCCCGCTTTACCGTTACAGCTACTTCTGCGACGATGTGGGTAATAGCTCGCCGTCGGATCTCGCCGCATGTCCTCACTCGATTCCTTATCAACGAATCACTGAATGGCCCTAACATGATGCCCTGCTCGAAGGAATGGACCATCAAAGCCTCGTCCTGGGTTTGGAGCCTCACCACAAATGCCTCAAACCTGTTCAAGAAATCCTTCAAGGGCTCCCCCTGCCTCTGTTTCACTCTGAAGAAGTTGACAGGGACAGGCGATGAAGCTCAGTTGACGATGAATAGCTCCCTGAACAATGCAAAAACTGGTCAAAACAGGTGATGTGGCCATCTAAGAGGCCAACAAACCAATGCAGCGTTGTGCCTATGAATATGCCAATGAACATCTTACAATGCATGGCGTCCGTTTCTCCTGAGATCATCATCTGAGCATGGAAGGTTGTGAGATGGGCCTCCGGGTCTTCTGTACCTGTAAAAACAATCTTGGGCATTATGAAATTAGTTGGCACAACGACATCCATGATCGCTTGTGAGAATGGCATGGGGTGAGCCCTAGCTTGAATAGGTGGGCTCCATTCTCTTGCGGAGCGCTCTCCCAAATGCTATAGATCTCTACGCAATTCCTCGTTGGCCTTGCGTAGCTCCTCGTTGCTTGCTCGTGACGCATCTAGCTTGGCCCTAACCTAGTCTTGCCTGAGTACTTGCTCAGCTCGAAACTCTGCCAAGAGCCTCTCCTGATCAGCCTTGATCTCGCCGCGGACTCGAGCGTGGGGAAATGCCTCGTCACTCCTTCGTCTAGCTTTCCAGCTGCTGCGTGTTCTGCAAGGAGGCTCCAGGAACCTTCGACGGAACTCCGAACGATGCCTGCAAAACACACAGACGGCGCCTCTAGCGGCTGTTGTAGCTCCGACGCTCAAGACAGGCAACGGGAACACCAAAACTCTCTCTCGGATCTCTCTCTGTGTGAGACCCGTGTGTATGTGCCCTCAGTCCCCTTTGATTCGGAAACTGAGTGTTCTTAGCTTTGTGTTGTGTATTCTGAGGCAAGAGCCCATACCCGGTTTGGTGTTCTTCTTCCTCATATAAACCGGTGTAGCCCCTACAGGCTACCTCTAGGGCCACTTGATTACTCTGCACTGTCGTTTCCACTCCCCAGGACTACCTTGCACGCCAGCCTTCTTTACTTAAATGCAAAGTCTGACAGGGGAGGTTGCGTGGGTGCCTCTGGACCCCTCGACTTCTGTGCCTATCTGCCCTACCTATTCTCTGGGAACATCTTCACGGTCCACGTGGCATGCGTGCAAGCTCACTGGGAGACTCTAGCCTTGATGGGTTCTCGTCCCAGCAGGATTCTGCACCTGCCTGTGTCTTCTCATCTTCATGCATGGTCGTCTCGCGACTATGGCCACTCCCTGCTTTACTGGTCACTGGTCGCGTTGTTCACATCGCGCGGCCGATGTCGCCTCGACACACACCGATGACCGAGGTATCTCTCATCCTGGCCAATGTCCGATGGCGCTTCTTCACGTTGTCGTGCTCTGCTTATGGAATCAGGCGAGGTCATCGGGTAACGTTCTCGCTGGGAGCCTGGGTCCCAGTTTAACACGCGTTGGCAAGGAACCCCCGACGACTGATCATTCTATACACCGATGACTGATCACTCTGTATATACCGATGCCTGATCATTCTGTATACACCGATGACTGATCACTCTGCATGCACCGATGACTGATCACTCTGTCTATACCGATGACTGATCATTCTGTATACACCGATGACTGATCGGTGCTTCATCACTCTCGCGCTCTGCTTCCAGGCGCTCATGTAGGAGTCGATCTCCACCCTTGTTCATCTGCTATCTCATGCCACGTGTTGCTCTGTGACTGGCCCACGTGGTCATCTGCTGCTGACGTCATTGGATACCGATGACCGACCGGATCACAAGCCCCCCAGTCTCGAGTTGTGAACTTGTTCTCAGCGAAGAGACTAAGTGCTCTCCGTTGCCAAAGAGAAGAAGGAGCTCGAAGCCGATGTACCTGAGACCATGGCTGCTGGTGCCGAGGCTCTGATAGATGGGTTCCATGGGCTGGCAGCAGGTTCACTGCGTCCTTCCAGACTTGGACTCTACCCAACCTAGCCTCCACCATTCAGTGGTTGATAGCAAGCTCATTTCTCCTCCTTGAGCTTCTTCTCTTGCGGCTTCTCCTCTTGTGTAATCTCTTTTTCTCAACTGCCTTTCTCCCTCTCCATCTTTAACTCACTCTGCCTGTGGCCAACTGTTAACTGGCTTAGGCTTCAGCGCGATCTCACTGTGACCCTTCAAACTTGGCCTCTAACTTGATCGCGACCAACTGTACCTTAGCATTCTCTTTAACAGTTTTTATGCATAAATTCATGTTGGATGACTGACCTGATGGTGTCTAAGTGTTTCGACTGATCGCCCAAGAGCTTGTTTGGGGAAGCTTTCATACTCAGAGCTTTGCTACCGACCACCGACTAGCATGTTAGCGCACCACCAATCAGTCACCGTGCTTCAGGTTTCGCATTACTTCTGTGTCACTCCAGCGCTAGTTGCATAGAGGGCCCAAACGCCAAGGATGATGTCTGTGTTTTGGGGAATGCTTCTTGATGACCCCTCTTGCCTCAGCCTCGCTGTAAGAAGTCGAGGTGAGGTCTTTCTCCTCTCGCCTCAGCCTTGCTGTAAAAGCAGAGGAAGAGGACTTTCTCTGTTGCCTTAACCTTGCTGTATGAAGCAGAGGAGAAGGACTTGGATCTCTTGCCTCAACCTTGCTGTAAGAAGCAGAGGAAGAGGACTTTCTCTGCCTGCACCCCGCTGTACAAAGTCGAGGTGAGGACTTTCTATCTCGCCTCAACCTTGCTGTAAAAGCAGAGGAAGAGGACTTTCTCTGTTGCCTTAACCTTGCTGTATGAAGCAGAGGAGAAGGACTTGGATCTCTTGCCTCAACCTTGCTGTAAGAAGCAGAGGAAGAGGACTTTCTCTGCCTGCACCCCGCTGTACAAAGTCGAGGTGAGGACTTTCTTCTCTGGCCCATGCCTCGCTGTACGAAGTCGAGGGAGAGGACTTTCTCTCGCCTGCACCCCGTTATACAAAGTCGAGGGCGAGGACTTTTTTATCTGGCCCATGCCTCGCTGTACGAAGTCGAGGGAGAGGACTTTCTCTCGCCTGCACCCCGCTGTACAAAGTCGAGGGCGAGGACTTTTTTATCTGGCCCATGCCTCGCTGTACGAAGTCGAGGGAGAGAACTTTCTCTCACCTGAACCCCGCTGTATAAAGTCGAGGGTGAGGACTTTCTATCTCGCCTCAACCTTGCTGTAAAAAGCAGAGGAAGAGGACTTTCTCTGCCTGCACCCCGCTGTACAAAGTCGAGGGTGCGGACTTTCTTTTCTGAGTGGGTGCATGCTCCCAGGGGAGCACCAGGGGTGGCTGTCTAAGCGCACTCGCTAGGCGCATCCCTGCCTGCATGGTATCACCGCACGTCCTTTGAGTGGGCAACTCCCCTTCTTCCGGTTTGGAATCATGCGAGGTGCATGCGTAACGCTCTTGCTGGGAGCCTGGATCCCAGCTTAACACGTGTTGGCAAGACCCCGATGACCATGCACCGATGAGTGCTCTGCTTCGAGTGCACCGATGACTGATCGTGCTTTGGGTGCACCGATGAATGATCACGCTCTGCTTCTTGGTGTTTAAACGCGAAGATGATGTCTTGCTTTGGGGAAGAAGAGTTTTTCTTGTTGACCCCTTTCGCTCGTCCGTACTCGCGCCTGGGGCGAGCAGGCTCCAACCGATCACTTGCACTTTCATCTGGGGCAAGTAGAACTTGAAACTGGAAAACACGCGCACACGTGGTATACTGAAACCTTTTTTATTGGGTGGCCTCGTTAAAAACCCTCGTCAGGGAAAAGAGTGCCCCCTGATCTGCTCAACCATTTACAGTATATACATTGAGTGTGTGTACAGCGCAAGAACGCATCTACCTTACAACTTAAGTGAAGTAGAAACTTGAGTGTGTAGCGTTCCATGTCCTGGGGATAGGTGCTCCATCCAGAGTCTCCAGCCAATAAACTCCACTCTCCAATGCTTCAACCACTCTGTATGGACCCCTTCCTTTCATAGGCGATGACCGCCCTGGCGACGCCTTATTCATGAGGAGCTTCCTCCTGAGCTGCCTGGGAGCCCCCCCAGCGTTGCATCCTCCATCACCTCACGTCCCCATGCATAGGGACCTCGTGTTGCTGATCGCCTGTCTGAGACCTCGAAGCGCGATCACCTTGGGCCTCCCGCAGGTAATCGGTCAGGAATCCTGTCTTCACCAACTCAGCGAGTTGATGCCCCAACGTCAGGCAGGATCGGAGTGTGTGTCCATAAGCCTGATGGAACTCACACCACTCGTCCTTCCTCCCTCCAAGTACCTTGTCGGTTTTCTCTGGTACTCGGAGTCTTGCAGCCACGGCAGGGATGGCGATCAGCTCTGCCAACTCTATCACGAAATCATACCTAGGGGGTGCGTTGTTCTCCCTTGCACGCCCCCTGGGCTGGTCCTTCCTGGGCGCATACGGACGAGGCCTTCCCTGCACCTTCCTCCCTTCCTTGGCCTCATATACCCGCACCTGCTGCTGCTGCTTCCCCTGATCTCCGCGCGGCTTCGTCGGTACAGTGTTGCCTCTCTTCTCAGAGACCTCTGTCTCTGCCACAATGTGCGCCACCGCGCGTCGCCGTATCTCAGCAAAGGTGGCGGGGTGGCTCCTGATAAGGGATTCACTGAAAGGACCAGGCAGCACGCCTTTCTTGAATGCGTGCACTAACATGTTCTCATCCTTGCTGGGCAATCGCACCACCTGCGCACCAAAGCGGTTGAGGAAGTCCTTCAGCGACTCCCCCTGGTTCTGGCGCACGTCGAACAGATCGTAAGTCACTACCGGCGGCGCTCTGTTGACTATATACTGCTCCGTGAATAGCTTTGAGAACTGATGGAAGGAGGTGATGTGGCCCTCCGGCAAGCTCACGAACCACTCCATAGCTACTCCGCTCAGCGTGCTCATAAGCATTTTGCAGTACATAGCGTCTGAACCTCCAGACAGCATCATCTGAGTGTGGAAGGCTGTCAAATGTGCTTCTGGGTCCTCCATCCCCGTGAACGACGCTTTCACTCCCACCAGGTTGGGGGGCACCACCGTGTTCATGATCTCGGGGGAGAAGGGCATAGGAAATGCTCTAGGAGGCGACGGCGGCATCGACGTCCTATCTTCGGATACGCGCTCATTCTGCGCCTGCAACTCCCTACGCAGCTCCTCGTTGACGCGGTTCAACTCTTCATTTCTGCTATGCGATGCAGTCAGCTCTGCATGCATCTTCTCCTGCTCAACTCTCGACGTCGCGACGTTATCCTGCAACGCGCGCATCATCTCCATGACCTGCGCCATGGTCACAGTTCCTTCACCAGCAGGTGGTGGAGGTGTGGTTTGTCTGGTTCTTCTACTCATCTGCGCGATTCCTACTCTCGTTCTTGTGTATGGGGGCTTCGTTTTACTTCGTGCCCCACGGTGGGCGCCAAATGATCTCGCCGCGGACTCGAGCGTGGGGAAATGCCTCGTCACTCCTTCGTCTAGCTTTCCAACTGCTGCGTGTTCTGCAAGGAGGCTCCAGGAACCTTCGACGGAACTCCGAACGATGCCTGCAAAACACACAGACGGCGCCTCTAGCGGCCGTTGTAGCTCCGACGCTCAAGTCAGGCAACGGGAACACCAAAACTCTCTCTCGGATCTCTCTCTGTGTGAGACCCGTGTGTATGTGCCCTCAGTCCCCTTTGATTCGGAAACTGAGTGTTCTTAGCTTTGTGTTGTGTATTCTGAGGCAAGAGCCCATACCCGGTTTGGTGTTCTTCTTCCTCATATAAACCGGTGTAGCCCCTACAGGCTACCTCTAGGGCCACTTGATTACTCTGCACTGTCGTTTCCACTCCCCAGGACTACCTTGCACGCCAGCCTTCTTCACTTAAATGCAAAGTCTGACAGGGGAGGTTGCGTGGGTGCCTCTGGACCCCTCGACTTCTGTGCCTATCTGCCCTACCTATTCTCTGGGAACATCTTCACGGTCCACGTGGCATGCGTGCAAGCTCACTGGGAGACTCTAGCCTTGATGGGTTCTCGTCCCAGCAGGATTCTGCACCTGCCTGTGTCTTCTCATCTTCATGCATGGTCGTCTCGCGACTATGGCCACTCCCTGCTTTACTGGTCACTGGTCGCATTGTTCACATCGCGCGGCCGATGTCGCCTCGACACACACCGATGACCGAGGTATCTCTCATCCTGGCCGATGTCCGATGGCGCTTCTTCACGTTGTCGTGCTCTGCTTATGGAATCAGGCGAGGTCCTCGGGTAACGTTCTCGCTGGGAGCCTGGGTCCCAGTTTAACACGCGTTGGCAAGGAACCCCCGACGACTGATCATTCTATACACCGATGACTGATCACTCTATATATACCGATGCCTGATCATTCTGTATACACCGATGACTGATCACTCTGCATGCACCGATGACTGATCACTCTGTCTATACCGATGACTGATCATTCTGTATACACCGATGACTGATCGGTGCTTCATCACTCTCGCGCTCTGCTTCCAGGCGCTCATGTAGGAGTCGATCTCCACCCTTGTTCATCTGCTATCTCATGCCACGTGTTGCTCTGTGACTGGCCCACGTGGTCATCTGCTGCTGACGTCATTGGATACCGATGACCGACCGGATCAAGCCTTAGATGCCGCCACTGTCTCTTGAAGGGCGTTAAAAGTCTCTATGAGTTGTTGTATGGTGAGGTTGTCACCCCTTCCAGTCCTGATGGACTTTGCCTTGTTTTCCTCATCTCGCCTAAAAGCTTGAACACAACTATGGGTGGGACCTGGTTTTATCGGGCCCCACGGTGGGTGCCAAATGTTTTTGCCGGTTGACCTGGTCACCGATTGACTCAAAAGACAAGTTCTGGCTCCGTCTATCTCTGTTGGAATCTGCTCTTCCCTTTGTTACGTTTGAACACAACTCTATTGAGACAAAGGGTGTCGTACTTGTTGATTGCACTCCGACGATCAAGTCAGTCAGGGCTCATAAGAAATAAGAAGTAACTAGTTTCAGTCTTAGAAACAGCGTATCATTCACCTGGGATCTCAAGTCCCTTTTATAGCCTACCTCTTGTAACAACTTTCCATCACGAGAATCTTATCTCAACTGAAAGTGTATTCAATGGGAGAGTATTTTGTTACAATGTGCGCAATCTTAGTGCCACAATCGAACATAATCTTAACTTCTTGGAGTGCGTAAAATCTTAACAGAATAACCACCAGGGTACCAACTCATGTACCAGCATCAGGGGTCCAATCTGTTTCAGGTAGGCATCCTAAACATGCCCTCTACGTATCATACATGCAACCTAACTTATCGTGCCCTAACATTCTTGGACTTAGTTTTAGAAAGAACATTTTACTTATATTAGACCCGCATGCATTAAACGCACCCTTAGGTCCACTACCACTCTTCACTGACCGACCAGGCCTAGTATGCAAAGGATTACATTGAGTATATAAATAAAAGCTAATGTGCACATACCTGGAGCCCAATCACATGACCCACCAACTCGACCCAATAACCGAGCTGACCTGTTCGAGGCAGACACTAATGTCTGACCAGCGAGCACTGAGCTTTACACGCTCTGGTCCAATACATAGTTAAAGAGAATATAGGAACCATCACGATACACTAACATTCAGACACAGAAAAAGGAATCAACTGACTATAAGAGAATGATTCTACTTTTAAATTTGAGCAAGACATTTAGAGGCCAACATTGTGATAAGATCTTGAAGGTTGTTTTAACAATCCGTGGTTGATGGATATAATGCAAGAGTCTGAAAAGCTATCATTTATCAAAAACAATCAATTCAGATTGAGTATCGATATTAATATAGTAAACTTTCACAATCAAGCAACACTTTATAATAATGAAAGAGCAGAAAAAGGAAAGGGTGTTGTTCTTCCTTCAACTTTTGTTGGTAGTAAAAGATTTATGGACCAATTGTATTTTGATGGAATGGCAATTTGTAGCCATGTTGGTTCAAGAATTGTTTCTAACTTTTAGTTGCAATCCAAATTAGTCTTAAATCAGAAGAAGATTGTTGGAGGAATTAAATTTGGCACCATAGATCGTCCAAATATAATATCTAGAGTTTTCAAAATTAAATTTGATCAGTTGCTAGAAGATTTGACTAAGAAACATGTAATTGGAAGAGTTACTACATGTAAGTATAATATTATAAGTTAGTTCAAATAACTATCTTCATGATTACTTCTAACTACATCAAATACTTTTCTTTATATACATGTATGCTATTGAGTTTCAAAACCACAAATATCCACACGCTCATCTACTTATCTTCTTTCATCCATTTAGAAAATATACAAGCACAAAAGATATATATATATATATATATATAGTTTTATCTAAAAAATGACTGTCATAAATGAAGATGGTTTTTCACATTACAGAAGAAGATACAATGGTCAAATAACTGTTAAAATTATATTACATTAGATAACTATTTTTGTCATCCCTTATTACCCTATGTTGTTACTAAATTACCAAACACATATCAATGTTGAATGGTTGAATCAAAGTACTACTACCAAGTGCCTATGTTGTTACTAAAGTACCAAGCACATATCAATGTTGAATGGTTGAATCAAAGTACTGCTACCAAGTGCCTATGTTGTTACTAAAGTACCAAGCACATATCAATGTTGAATGGTTGAATCAAAGTATTGCTATCAAGTGCTTATGTTCCTAAAGACACTCAAGTCACCTCATTAGCTCAATTTATAGATGAAATTAAATAATATTTAGATAGTAGATATATCTTTTCATCTGAGGTATATGTTGGCAAATATTTTATTTTTCTATTCCTGGAAGAAATCTAGTAGTTGAAATTTTTTTCCCCATCTTCCAGGAGGATGCCTTATATTTTAAAGATAATATCACATAGATGATATAATATGTAAGCCAAGGATTACACAATCAATAGTCACAACTTGGATGGAATGTAGTAAAATATTCCAAGACGTTGGAATTTTTTTTTTAATAAAAATTTTCATGTTAGACATTATTATGCAACTTGACATCTCAGCTAGGCTGACAACTCAAGTAACAACGATCTTCTGCCGTCACATGAAAAAAATATTATTAAAAAAAGAAAAAAAAATATGGAAGGATTAAACCAAAACCCATATGTTAACAAAACCGATACATAGGTAGACTATATCTATTCATAAAGAATTCTAAGAACAGACTAGATGGAAGCCTATTATACCAATGAAATTATTCTCTATGAATCAATCATAAATTAGCCAACTTATTAGCATAGCTGAAAATTTAACATATAATTTGTTTCGAAATTTGTTTATGTAAAGAAGGATAAATGTTGGAAACTTAAAAAAAAAAAAGGAAATATTATTTGAAGACTTATTTGGGTACCACCAAGTATTAGAAAACTTTTTTATTTACGGAGGATGCTAACAATTGTAAAGGACCTTTATGCTATGAAGACATAAAAAATATTGATAAGATTACATATTCCACATTTACAGGATCTTTAGCAAATGACACAAGTATATAGAAGCTATTAAAGAAGCAAAGGATTAAGGTTTAGAACATTATCTCAAAAATTTGTTTGTAAACTATGTTATTATCCAATTGTGTCAATAATCCAAAAATTTTTTGAACACTTAGGAATGTCTTTCAAATGGAATTATAAATAATCAATGAAAAAAGCTAGAATGCAAGGCAAACAATATCTATATTACATAATTATCATGTTTCATATACTTCAAAGTAACAACCTGTAATTTTTCATATAGAATTGCATCTAAATGTTGACCATTGTACCAGACAGGAGTGCTCGGGCCTCAGTTTAGACTTGTGGTAGCTCAGATCTCGGTTTGGGCTGGTGAGTAGTCAGTTCGGCTTTTGGGCCTAGGGTGTGGGTCGTGAGTTTGACCTAGTTTTATTTGTAAGTCCAATAGGAAATAATTAAGGAAATAAGTTTTGTCATGCATTGACCTATAGATAATTTTGTGTATATCTATGGTTGTCACGTAAGTGAATATACGTATAAGTTTGTTAATTGAATATGTTGCATGTTGGTTACATGATAATTATTAGTTGTTGAAAATAACCCTAAAAGATAAGGGTGCACACATAAAACATAATGTTAGCATGTGGTTAGCACTTAAAGATAATTGGTGTCCGTGACAGGTGGTTTTTTTGTTAAGATAAATGATTAAGTGTTTTCAAATATTCTTTTAGTTGAGATTATATTCTCGTGAACGAAAGCTGTTACACGAATAGTTATAAAAGGGGCTTAAGACCCCAAGTGAAGGTACGTTGTTTCTGCACACTAAACTAAAACTGATTATTTTTTAGTAAACCCTCACTAACTTGATCGTCAGAGTGTAATCAACAGGTAGGGCTCCCTCTGTCTCAACAGAACCACATTCCAGTGCAACAAGAAGATGTAGATCAGCATTTAGAAAAGACAGATTAGAAGAAGAGCTTTCCACCCTAGTCAACCGGTGAAGGAGTCAACCAGCGAGAACAACCATCTACAAAATTTAACATTGTTGGAAATAGAAAAGCTACCTCAGATGAATAGAAAGAGCTTTAAGGACTACCCACGTATGCCTCATCACTACAAAAATAAATCACTTTTAGCGGCCACCAAAATCAATGGCTAAGCACATTTACGGCCGAAATAGCCACCAGATAAAGATGGCAGCGAAAACCCTAGTCACGAAGCACTTAGCGATCGCCTAATAAATCGATTGCAATTTCGTGACTAAAATTTCAGTCATTATTCCGGTGCAGGAAATTTGGTCACCAAAGATTCTAGAGAACAAGTTAGCGACCAACTTTTAATGGGAAAATCAGTCGCTAAATCCATTGCTAAAGTAAAATATGTTAGCGACCACCATTTTCGATCACTAAATAATTAATTAAAAAATAAATTGTGGTAACTAATTCAGTGGCTAAATGGGAGACTTATAGGGACCAAATTCATTTCAATGGCTAAATACTGTTTTTTAATTACAACGGTCGATCCTATTTCAGTCCCTAAATGTTGGGTTGGTCATTCATTAATAACAACCACATCCACTTTCCGTCGCTAATGAATGACTTTGTAGATTTAGCCACCAAATCATTTTTGGTGTCTATTTTTATATGTATTATTAATATCTATTTTAAATGGTATTTCGACCTATTTATAAACAATTTTCAAACCAGCTTATAAATACTCAAAATTCAACCAAGCTAAACAAGAATGGACTCCAATACATAATTTAAGAAAAAGTTGTATGCAAATTAAAATTAAACCATATTACACAACATAAATTATTGTAAACAAGTTAAAAGAGTCAAATCAATTATATAATTCAACATACAACTAATCTTCTTATGCACAATTATCTGTAATGTGTTCTTCTTTATGATGTCCACTGGTAGTAGGATCTGAAGAGCCTGACATGGGATTATTCATTTCAATGTGGTGTAAGATGACTTGTCTCAACTCATGTTGCTTGCGCATTCGTTCACTTTGCTCTTCATGATTTTTCATCAATTGTTTCATCTTTTCTTCTAGTGTCCGCTCCTTCACATCTTTTGTTATAAGTTCAACATTTAGCTTTTAAATAGTCTCAAACACTTCTTCTAAATTTTAGTAGGGGTGGCAAAGTGGGTCAGTTCGTCTCGCATAGGCCCGCCCCTCTTAGGCTCGCAAAATGCAGGCCTGGTTAGCCCGCCCCACATACAAAATGCAAGCTAATTTTCATGGCCCACCCCGCATGCGGGTTGGCCCGCGGGCTTGCAAACTAGCCCACCTTTTTTTGGAACGTGGAGGAGGACTAGAAGCAGTAGGTGGTGCGATAGCGGAGTGACGCGAGCGGCAGGAGCGATGTGCAACTGTAGCGGTGTGCAGCAGCGCGACAGTAGTGCGCGACAATTGCAGGCGAAGCCGCGTAGAGTCACAGGTGGAGCGAGCGACAACGCTGTAGAGGAGAATGCGTCGTGTGTTGTGTGCATTTTTTTGGAACAGTAGCTGTGTTTGTTTTGAGGGAAAACCTAATTTTCTTTCACTCAAAGTTGCCACTCCTCCATTGGACCATTGCTGCCAAATCCATTAATTTTTTTTTCACGGGCTAGCGGGCCAGCCTGCCCCGCCCCGCTGTTGGCCCGCGCTGGTCGCTGGTTATGCGGGGCGGACTAATGCGGGTCAGCAGGTTGAAAAGGTCAGCCCGCCCGCCTTTTTTACTGCGGGCCACAAACCGACCCGCACGACCTGCCCCGCTTTGCCACCCCAAGATTTTAGCTCTGTATGGTAGAGAAAAAAATAGAAAGAGAAATGTGAAAAAAAATATAAGATATAGATAAAAGAAAAAGGTAGTTGCTTTTTAAGAATTTTCTTAAAATGTATTTCTATCTTCCTTTTGAATTTTTGCTTTTAGTTCTTAAAGGCATTAGGTTATTGAATTTAAAATTATATTTACAATTTAAATTTATGGTTTTTACTCTACATTAATTTCAATTATCCATAAAACTAGGGTTAGGCTGAAATGATAGAGATTATACCTTAAGAGAGGCTGAGGTAAGAGAATGTAGACAGAAATATTTAAATATATACATGATGATTAATTATTAATTAATTGGTAAACAACTTTGATGTTAATGTGTTGTATAAATAGAATATTCCTTTTATCCTTTCATTGTAACTCTCTTTACTTTTTATTCTTTAGCTTCTTTTTTTTTGTTATGTTCTTGGTTAATTTAAAATTTTTTGAAATAGTTTATTTCAGCACATTGAAATATTTCAATTGCTAGAAACAAAATACAAATCTCACTAAGCACGTTCATTTGTTCTCATTTGTTTTCGGCGAAATTTATGATAGTTAAAAACAAAATTGTTAG
The DNA here is from genome assembly GCA_037954025.1 of Phaseolus coccineus. Classification (NCBI taxonomy): domain Eukaryota; kingdom Viridiplantae; phylum Streptophyta; class Magnoliopsida; order Fabales; family Fabaceae; genus Phaseolus; species Phaseolus coccineus. Next base: position 43,091,081 of record CM075681.1, read on the forward strand.
TGTAAAAGAAAATAAGTATTTATATATGTAAAAAAAACTTATTTAGACTAACAATCTGAAATATTTTCAATTTTAAATGTTACATATTTATAAATAAAGCACAAATAAATTAATTAAACTAATGCAGTTATTTTACTTTCAACATTTATATTAAACTTAATACAACAACGTATTTTATATATATATATAAGTAATTGATTTACTTCACTTTAGAAATATAAAACTTTAATAAAAATATTAAGTAAAGCATAAATTAAAGAAATAAAACTTAAAACCGTACACTATGCATATTCTTCGGTCTACTTGTCAAGTTTATCAAAATGATGCAAGTAGGTGGATGTAGCTGCACACCTAATGAGTGAATGAAACTAACCTTTCCTCATTATTTTATTTATTTATATAACTCATCCTCCTTTTTCAGTTTTTGGCATACATTTGATTTCATGTAAATAAATAATTAATTAAATAAGTAAGAAAGTAACCTCACCCGTCAGTTTTCCTAACCTTGTGGTTTGCGTATATCCCTATTTTTTGAATTTATTCACGTTTAGTCAAATTGAATTTTAACTTTGAAAGCAGAGACATCATGAGAGGCAAACTAACACCGGCTCAACTTATTCCATATATCTATTGTAAATCAAACGCATATACCGCAAAAGTTCAAAGTTAAGACGTTGCCGTGGTAGAAAATTCGAAGATAGTGAAAGATGTTGCAATTGTAGAGATTCTCGAAGGTGGTGGAAGAGAGGTTGTGGAAATGTAACAGCTTTTTGAAAAAATCAACCCTTCACTATTGTAAGTTAGGATTTCTCCTTGACTCTCTCTTCTCCTTAAGATTAAGTGGGATTTTCACGATCCTTGCAGGCTTTCCTCCTTCTCCCACAATCCTTGCACGATCTCTTCCCAAATTGTTGGTTCCTCTCCCTATCACGATCTCCTCCCAAATTATTGGTTCCTCTCCTTATATAAAAAGAGGATTCATCCGCTTTAGAAGCACACACCTTCATTGTTTCTCTCTTTCTCATTTCACACTCACGCTTTCCTTCTTCTCTTCCTCCCTTTCTCTCTCTTCACTCATTTTATTTTTCTTTTATTTTATAATTATTTTTCTAGGCTTTATTGGTTTCTTACTCTTTTAAGAGTAGCTTGCTAGTTCTGATCCTTGAAAATTTTCGAGAAGTTCTTGTTATATCCTTGGAGACTTGCGCTATACACCACGAATAAGTCCTTACGGATAGTAATCACTCACGCCTCGAGAAATCTCGGGAAATCAATTTTGTTTGTATTTTAAAGTCTTATTTACTACACTATCTACCAAACATGAAATAAATTCCCCAAACCTAACAATCATATAACCCAAAAAAATTATACTATGAGTAAATTAAATGTTATATTAAATATAGTTGATCCAGCCTCTTGACCAAAGCGTTAGAGCTTCTCCTTCCCGAACCTCGTCCTCACCAGCTTCACGCCAAGTGCATCGATGACCTTCACCTGAAGATTCTCCAAAAAACCTGAAAGAACAGTATGGCGCCTCTGCGGCCGGTTGCGCTCCGACGCTCAAGTCAGTGATTGAATCAACAAAGAATCTCAAAGAAAACTATGAACCGTGTACAAGTGAATCACCACCAAAAAAAGAATCCTCCCCTCAATTCCGTTAAGAATTTTATATATATACCTGAGTCTTTCTCTCTCCTGACGGTTATTCCTCTTGGCACGTGGATAACATCTGGTCATACACGTGTCACCATCTCGAGTACTTGCAGCTGAAACGTTACTTCCACTTTGCTCCTGCGACTAAGTTATCCACACAGGGAGTAGCTTAGTGCACAGGTTACTCTGGGCGCAACCTTAACATGATGAGCTGGTTAACGCTGGGTATCACGGCTCACACTACTCATGGTGGCAGATATGCCACTTATCTTCCCTACTTCGGCGGCAGACATGCCACTTACCTTCTGTATTTAGACCATATAACAAGTGCTTACCAAGTCTTCTCAAATACCCGGCGATGTGCTCCTTTCGACGTCTTGTTAACCACCTGATCTCCCAATCTTCACACACGGCGATCATGTGCAATACACACGACGATCATGTGCAATACACACGGCGATCATGTGCAATACACACGGCGATCATGTGCAATACACACGACGATCATGTGCAATCTAGGCGATTACTGATCTTCACACACGGCGATCATGTGCAATCTAGGCGATTACTGATCTGTGCTTCTTGCGTAACGCTCTCGCTGGGAGCCTGGGTCCCAGCTTAACTGCGTGTTAACAGGAAACCCCCGATGACTGATCAGTGCTTCTTTACTTCTCGCGCTCTGCTTCCAGGCGCTCTTTGCGCTCTGCCTCCAGGCGCTCACCTGGCACTGATTTGCGGGTGGTGGTCCCTTAGGAACCGACCACCGATCACCATTCTGAGTGATCTCCTCCCTGATTCACCTGTTATCTTCTACCACGTGTCACCCTGTGAATGGTCCACGTGGTCAACTACTGCTGACGTCATCGACTACCGATGACCGACCGGATCACAAGCCCCCCAGTCTCGAGCTGTGACTGGTCCAGCAAAAAGACTAAGAAATCGTCTTCTGGCGGTCTACAGGAGCGCACACTCTGGCACTAACACTGTTTCATTCCTTCTTCTTCGCCTTCAGACATTCAAAGCATTTCTCTGTGAGACCCTTCGACTTTTTCAATCTCCAACCTTTGTGACGCTTTTCTGATCATCCAAAGGTAACCTTTTTATCTCTTCTACTGATGACTGATCACCCCTCTCCGAGGAGGCACACCGATCACTGTTCTTTGTGGGAACCACCGATGACTGATCACCTCTCTCTGAGGGGACACACAGATGATCGATCACTCGCTAATTCAAGCTGCCTGCGAGGTCCACTCCACGTGGCTTTGGTCCATGCTATGGGACCCAGCTGACGTGGTTCACCCTTTACTATCTGTTCTCGACAACCGAGGTCTGGCCACTACACAAGCCCCCCAGGCTCGAGTTGTGACTTGTCTCAACGAAGAGCCGTACAACTCGCCTGATCGCTATTGGCCCTACCGGGCTGACGGGCTCTCACCTCTTGGCCGACGACCGAGGTCTTGCCACTACATCAATGTTCTTACTTCTGCCCCTTTCCTTCGACGACCATTATCTGCTTGTAATGAATGAATTATAAATCTTGTCTTTACAACTCGAATCACTCTTTCTCCTTTACAGCTCAACTTTCACCTTGTGTGGGTTGTGCTTGGTGACCATGCTAACTGATGTGTGCATCTCACCCTTCAATCCTCAGCAAAAACCTTTCCTGATCTAACTTGATGTGGTGCTAACTTTACTTCTTGACTCATGCTGGTTCCCTTGACTGATTAATCTTTGAAGTCCCCCTTCTCGACTGATAAGCTCCAGAATACCTCTTGTTTATACTCTGGTGATGGGAGATTCCTCCTGAGTCGACCTTGGCTGATAAGCTGAGGAGGACCTCTTCAGTGGATGTCTTTCCCTTGTACTGGGTGGACAAGGGAAATAAGGGCTCCAAGGATAGCTTCAGGAGGGCAAGGAGCCCTGACAACATGGGAGCATTGGACAGAGACCTCTGCCTTCCTACAGCGTAGCCGCCTCCAACATCTCCCTTCCTACAGCGTCTATCATTAGCTTTGAGTTTCTCGAAGACCAGCTAGACAAACATATAGGTTATCTTTCGTTCTCTTCACTTAGCCTTGTTTCTTTGTGCGTTTAACTGACATGCCAAGTGTCCTGCATCATCGCCAGAAATTCCTCTGATCTGGTACTCGCCGAATTAATTTTGGGCGATGTTGCCTTCTTTACCCAAATAAGGCGTCCTTTGTGGGATCACCTTTTGCAACCTTCTATCCGCTTTTTCGCCTGTCGTTCCTTTATACGAACTCTTCTTGCCTGCACCTGCTCGAAGGCAAGGAGGACTTCCTCTGTCGCCTACACTTGCTCACTTGCACTTGCTCAAAGGCAAGGAGGACTTCCTCTTTCTCGCCTGCACTTGCTCAAAGGCAAGGAGGTCTTCCTCTGTTGCCTACACTTGCTCAAAGGCAAGGAGGACTTCCTCTTTCTCGCCTGCACTTGCTCAAAGGCAAGGAGGTCTTCCTCTGTTGCCTACACTTGCTCAAAGGCAAGGAGGACTTCCTCTTTCTCGCCTGCACTTACTCAAAGGCAAGGAGGTCTTCCTCTGTTGCCTACACTTGCTCAAAGGCAAGGTGGACTTCCTCTTTCTCGCCTGCACTTGCTCAAAGGCAAGGAGGTCTTCCTCTGTTGCCTACACTTGCTCAAAGGCAAGGATGACTTCCTCTGTTGCCTCAAGATGCGCGAGAACATCGAGGACTTTGAACTTCGCTGGATGCCTCCGATCGCCAAATGACGATGAGGACTTTAAAAACTTTTCACTTGTGCCTCTAATCGCCTAAGGGCGATGAGGTCTTAAAAACTTTTACTTAAAACGTGCGCAATCAGTTTACTTCTACCTCGAATCACTTTAGGTGATAAGGTTTTTCCAAAAACTTCTTTAAAACGATATGCACACAAACTTTAGTATACTTTAAAATTTCAATTTTGAATATCTTATTTCTTGGGTGACCTCGTTAAAAACCTTCCTTAGGGAAAAAAGAGTGCCCCCTTGTAACTGTTTTTACAAAACTGTTCATGATTCCCCTGAGTTTGTACTACTTACGAAACTTTAACTGAAATAAAATATGAGGTGTGTGGCGTTCCAAGTACGAGGAATCGCCCCTCCTTCTAGTGTCTCCAAGTGGTAGGCGCCGTTCCCGAGTGCTTCGGTTATTCTAAACGGTCCTGTCCACTTGGGTGACAACTTATTCTCCATCTCGTACTGGTGGGCCTTCCTCATCACCGGATCGCCGCTTCAGAACTGCTTCGGTATTACTCTAGAATTGTATCTTCGTTCTATTCTTCTTTTCACCGCTTCAGCTTTCACTCTTGCTTCCTCTCTAACCTCATCTAGTAAATCCAGGTTCATTCTTCTCTCTTCATTTGATTCTTCTGCTACAAAGTGTTGAAAACTCGGTGAGCTCTCCTAGATTTCAACTGGAATCATCGGGTCACAGCCATACACTAAACTAAAAAGGGTTTCGTGATGTCCACATCGGGCGAGTGGTCCTCGAATGCTTCCACTGCCATCACAGATCGAGCATATTTCTTGCGCTGTGACGCGATGCACCCACCTCTTGAGAAACCCCCAGCTATAGTGTGGATTTCCCCGTGGATGGGCACTTCATGTTGTTGGCCCTCGCTGGGAGCTCGACGCATTTGCTGCCTTCTTCTCCAGCAAATAGTCCTTCAGAAATCCACTTCTAACCAACTCGTCGAGTTGGTATCCCAGCGACAGGCAGGAGTCAAGGGTGTGGCCAAAACTTTCGTGGAATTCACACCACGCGTCTGGTTTTGGCCCCAACACCTTATCCGACATCTTTTCAGGCACCTTCAGCTTGGCAGCTATATTGGGAATGGCGATCAGGTCCACCAATCCCATCACGAACTCATGCCTCGGAGGGCGCTTGAATTCCCTCAGGCGACCCGGCCCTCTCCTCTACTACTGTCATCACCTTTGTTTTTCTTCGGATCATAAGGATGGTATGTCCTTTGATCCTTCTTCACCGTCGCCGTCTCCAACACCCTCTGAGGCTGAGTCTTGGCTTGGGTGCGTGGTTTCGCAGGAGCCATATTCCCTCTCTTCTCCATCACTTCATTCTCAGCGGCGATGTGAGCCACAGCACGTCGCAGAATCTCTGCAAACGTTGCGGGGTGGCTCCTGATTAACGATTCGCTGAAAGGTCAAGGTAGCACGCCCTTCTTAAAGGCGTGCACGAACATCTCCTCATCTTTACCTGGTAATCGGACTATCTGAGCTCCAAACCTATTCATATAGTCCTTCAAAGATTCCCCCTGGAATTGCCTTACGTCGAACAGGTTGTACGACACCATAGGCGGCGCCTTATTCACAATGTACTGATCGACGAAAAGCTTGGAGAATTGTTGGAAACTGGAAATGTGTCCAGTAGGTAGGCTTACAAACCAATCCAACGCTGTGTTGTGGAGAGTGCTCATGAACATCTTGCAATAGACCGCATCCAATCCTCCCGACAACATCATCTTCGTATGAAATGCGGTAAGGTGAGCCTCTAGATCTTCCACTCCAGTGAAGGAGGCCTTCACCGCCGTGATGTTTGTAGGAATCGCAGCATCCATGATCGCCTGCGAAAATGGCATTGGAAAAACTCGTGGCGGAGACGGTGGCGCACCTCCACTGGTCGCAGCACTCTCCCTTTGCTCGTGAAGAGCCTGACGTAACTCTTCGTTCATGGCCTGAGAAGCGACCAGGTCGTCGTGCATCTTCGTCTGCTCGACGCACGATGCTGCCACATCTTCTTGCAAAGCACGCATCATCTCTAGCATTTGCGACATCGTCACGTTATTCCCTCCGGAATGTGGCGCAACTGAACTAGATCTGGTTGTCCTCGTTTTCCTCATGAAACTTCTACTAATTTCACACAGTTACCTTTCAACACGCAAAAGTTACCTCGCAACAACGCTCAAGAAACCTTTCAACTTCCTTCGCACAACGATTGATCCAAGAATCAATCGGTAGAAACCTCCAGAAAACCACTCTTCACCGATTGAACTTCGATTCAAATGGTCTAAACCTCCAGAAAACCACACCTCACCGATTGAACTTCGATTCAAACGGTCAAAACCTCCAAAATACGATTGCCGCAGCAAGCAATCGAACAGAAACTACCGGAAACCTCACAAACTCAACTGTGGATGGGAATCACAGTTTACACGGCCCCACGGTGGGCGCCAGAAGATCCAGCCTCTTGACCAAAGCGTTAGAGCTTCTCCTTCCCGAACCTCGTCCTCACCAGCTTCACGCCAAGTGCATCGATGACTTCACCTGAAGATTCTCCAAGAAACCTGAAAGAACAGTATGGCGCCTCTGCGGCCGGTTGCGCTCCGACGCTCAAGTCAGTGATTGAATCAACAAAGAATCTCAAAGAAAACTATGAACCGTGTACAAGTGAATCACCACCAAAAAATGAATCCTCCCCTCAATTCCGTTAAGAATTTTATATATATACCTGAGTCTTTCTCTCTCCTGACGGTTATTCCTCTTGACACGTGGATAACATCTGGTCATACACGTGTCACCATCTGGAGTACCTGCAGCTGAAACGTTACTTCCACTTTGCTCCTGCGACTAAGTTATCCACATAGGGAGTAGCTTAGTGCACAGGTTACTCTGGGCGCAACCTTAACATGATGAGCTGGTTAATGCTGGATATCACGACTCACACTACTCATGGTGGCAGATATGCCACTTATCTTCCCTACTTCGGCGGCAGACATGCCACTTACCTTCTGTATTTAGACCATATAACAAGTGCTTACCAAGTCTTCTCAAATACCCGGCGATGTGCTCCTTTCGGCGTCTTGTTAACCACCTGATCTCCTAATCTTCACACATGGCGATCATGTGCAATACACACGGCGATCATGTGCAATACACACGGCGATCATGTGCAATACACACGGCGATCATGTGCAATCTAGGCGATTACTGATCTGTGCTTCTTGCGTAACGCTCTCGCTGGGAGCCTGGGTCCCAGCTTAACTGCGTGTTAACAGGAAACCCCCGATGACTGATCAGTGCTTCTTTACTTCTCGCGCTCTGCTTCCAGGCGCTCTTCGCGCTCTGCCTCCAGGCGCTCACCTGGCACTGATCTGCGGGTGGTGGTCCCTTAGGAACCGACCACCGATCACCATTCTGAGTGATCTCCTCCCTTATTCACCTGCTATCTCCTACCACGTGTCACCCTGTGAATGGTCCACGTGGTCAACTGCTGCTGACGTCATCGACTACCGATGACCGACCGGATCAATAGTTTTTAAAATGATGATTAAAAATCACTAACTATGGAATGTAAAGAATGGTTATTGTTAAATTACATATATATTAATGCTAACTATGGAAAGTAAAAAATGGTTATTGTTAAATTACATATATATTAATGCTCACGTGCACAGATCCTCACCTACCAGTTTGTTCCAACTAATTTAGACTACCTACCAGTTTGTTCCAATCAATTTAGGCTTGTGAGTATGGATCGGAAGGAATAGTAGTCATCTAAAATCCTTTTATTTCTACTTTCCTGCCTTGCATCTGCATATTAATCTAATCCCCAAAAGGTTCCAAAATGAGAAACTCTCTGCAGTTTCTTTTGCCTAAGATCTTCTGTTTCATATTATTCAGTTTTCAACATCAAGTGCAAACAAAATCCACCATTGATGCATGCAAGGAATCAATTTCAAATTGTTAGCTACAATCACCTGCAGGAACCACACGAAATTGTATCAAGTTTCTGAACTTCCTATACTATTCAATAAATCAATTGAATAGTCAATTCCAGCCAGCATTATAGGAAAATTAAAAGTGAAAACTGCACCAAATAACTAATGATTTTCACACTATAATCAAAGGCTTAAAAAAAACCAAACACCAACTGCTGCAGGTTTCTAAAAACCAACATTCAAGAATGAACCAATTCACCGAATCTAAAATTTGCACCAAAATTTCAACAACCCCAGGATTGAATCAATTATGCAGCGAACCAGCACTCAAATGCAAATACACTAATTACAAACAAGATTAGATGTGCAGAAATCGCTCTCCTATGCCACACGCATTGAAAACAACACCACCGAACTCCCTTCCAACACCTCTCCAACCTTCATCCTCACCATTAAAACACGCAACAAGAAAAATCTATTTGGTTTCAAAACAAAAAATGCAAAAACTCAAAATCTATTTTATATATAATCTTCAGTTACAATATAAATGCACAAATTGTATCAAAAGGCATAAATCACATACTAACCTAGACAATGACAAAGATAGAGTTGAAGGCAATGCAAAGCAATACCGTCAAAGATCGTTGTGTCGTGCACCAAGTTGTTCATTCTCATTCTCTTTCTATCATAGTAACATTTTGTTTAAGAAAAAAAGGAAGAAAAGAGGAAAAATGAAGAACAAGAGAAGCGAGAAGCTGAAACAATGGCAACTTGAAATATGAAAAGAGAGAAAAGGGGAAAATTTTGGATTTTTTTCTTTTAATTTTAATTATAAAAAATAAATGTTACTTTGGTCACGCGGTGGCCAAAATTGACAATTCTATTAAGCGACCCAAAAAACATGAGTCGCTGAAAAATAAACAAATTCAGTCGTTAATTAGGTGACTAAAAGTAGCAACTTCATGTAGCGACTGAAATAAAATCAGTCGCTACAAAATAAACAGATTTGGTCACTAATTTAGTCGTAGATTTAATTTTTTTTAATTATTCAATACAGTCACTAATTTAGCGACCACTATATTTCAGTCGCTAAATTTGGTGGCTAAATTGTCATTTTCTAGTAGTGTCCAGAGGGGTGGTCATGGATTCAAAATCCAATCTAGATCCAATAAAATGGATTGGACTTAAAATCCATATCCATTTTAAATAGATCAAATTTATTTGGATATTTTCAAATCCATTTAAAATAGATTAAATCTACTTTGTTAATTAGATTAAATCCACATCGATCTAGACCCTAGCCGACTCAGTTCGACATGGCCCTGAACCTACTTAGCTCGACATGGAACCTAGCCGACTTAGCTCGACAAAGGCTCATCCTGACTCGACTTGGGCCTAAACTAATACAATCCAATTTCTTGATTGTTGATAGGAGCGGAAAGAGGTAGTGGGAGGCTTTGGAAATGGAGGAGAGCTGGAGGCAATGAGGTTAGGGTTGCAGTGATGATGAATGCTATGAAGGGGAAGGAGGTGTGGCCAACCTTCCAGGATTCACTAGGCCTTCTAGGCTCACTAGCAAAGAGAGATTTGGGAGGGCATGGATTCTTAATTCAAAATTCTTTCTTTCCTTTCTCCTAAAACTGCTCCTACTCATTAGCATTACACATTATCTCAAAATTAAGTTTCCAATCAGGAGCAATTATGATATATGCAGAGATGAGTTTTTCTTACAAAATGTTAAAAGCAACTAAGCAATTATCATCAAATTTAAAAGGAGTATCCTTATTGAGAAGGTTGCATAAGGGCTTTGAAATCTTGGAGAAATTCTTAATAAATCTTCTGTAAAATCCAGCATGCCCTAGAAAACTTCTAATTCCTTTGATGTTGACTGGTGTAGGTAACTTCTTAATGACTTCTACTTTTGCTTTATCTACCTCAAGCCCTCTATGAGAAATTTTATGGCCTAAGACAAATCCTTCCGTGACCATGAAATGACATTTCTCCCAATTTAGCACAAGATTTGTCTCCACACATTACTTCAGTACGGTGTCAAGATTTGCTAAGCAATCCACTAAAAAAAAAAAAAACGTGTATATGGTAGTGGTTATTTTCGTAAAATCTGGCGTTTATAACCACCACATTATATGTCTAGTGGCAATACCGCGTACCACCAGAATTCTTGCCGCCACAAAGTTTAATGTGGCGGTCAATTGAGAATTGTTGTAGTAGATGCCATATAATGCGTTATATAAAGTGGAGGTTTTAAGCGTGTAATTTATGTCAGTTATAAATATCGTAATTTTAAAACTGGATAAACCAATTCTAGCGTAAATAGTGGTAGTTTTAACCGCCACTTAATACAGTATAGTATGACATTTATAATACCTTTTATAATTGTCATAATTCGAATATTAAATATTTAATTTTATTCTTAATATTTATAATAATTTATTTAATTCTATTTTATAATTTGATTTCATAATATTATTTAATTTCATATTATAATTAAACTTTAATTTTATTTTTGATATTTATAATAATTTATTTAATTATATTTTATAATTTGATTTTATAATATTAATTAATTTTATATTATAATTAAATTTTAGTACATAGTTATGTTTCATAATATAATTAAATTATAACATAAAATAATTTCATAATATAATTAAAATTGATAAATATAATAATCAAAAGATGACTTTGTTCATTCATTGAGAGAACAAAGTTGATAATGTCAAACTAATCCAAGAAACAAGTAAATTAAATTGTCAAAATATAAATTGTTTCATTTTCTAAACATATTACAAGTAAATTCCCAATCCTAATTTGTCTTACTGCCTCCACTTGATCTTATATTCTGATTTGGTGATATATTCTGGTCTAAAATAGTGTCAAAAATAGTCCAAGACAGTATCCAAAATAGTCCAAAACAATCCAAAACAGTATATACCGATGACAGACACAATATCTTCCCAAAATAGTCCAAAACAGTGTCCAAAATACAGTCCAAGACACTATCCAAAATAGCCCAAGACTGAGACCCATTATAGCCATAGCAATGACAGAACATGTACGAGGAACTGCCTAACTAGTATCCAAAATTGGGTTGCAAGAAGACCTGCAAGTGTGGAACTCTACATTTCACTGCTTAGTGATATGGTTATGCTCACGTGTTCCTCTTGCTTGTGACAGTATTTATTGTATTAGTCAATTTGAAATATGGCATAAAGTAAAATATTCTTGGTCTTACCTAAAAGAATATGAGTTGCTTCCATAGGGACAACATCAAATAAGACCTCATCTTTATATTTGTCAATTGAAAAAGCGATGAGGGCTTGTTTATTCACAATGATTTCCCCTTTGTTACTTAACCATTGGATTTTGTAGGGTTGAGCATGAGAGATAGTAGACAAACCAAGCTTAGCTACTACTCTTGTGCTTACCACATTAGTACAACTTCCTCCATCAATGATTAAGGAACACAAATTGTTATTGATAAGGCACCTTGTCTGAAAGATATTTTCTCTTTGAGTGTCATCAAAAGGTTTTTGAATTTGACCAAGGAATCGCCTTATCATTAACAAATCTCCTTCACATGGTATCTCACATTCTTCCTCACTTTGAGTGGTTGAAGAGGAAGGAGAGTGAGACCATTGAGAACTATGGTCACTCATGACAACCCCCTCTTTAACCATCATAGTGTGTTTAGAAGGACATTGAGATGCAATGTGTCCAAAACCTAAGCATTTAAAACATTTTTTGTTAGAGGTTTTGGTAGGGGATTTAGGGGTTGAAGGTGAGGGTTGAGAATCTCTAGACTTGGAAGTAGAGTCTTTAGAAGGAGATTTTGAAAAAGATTTATTTATTTTTCCAAGAAGAGTGGTAATAGTCATCATTATAAGTATTTTTAAAAGAATTTTTCCTTGCAAGTTGAGATTCTACCTTGATGGCAAGGTGAACCAAATTTTCTAAAGAAGTATACCCATTAAGTTCCACCACATCTTAGATATCCCTTCTAAGACCACTAACAAATCTAGCCATTTTAGCTTCATCATTTTCATGCATATTACCTTTAGTTAAAAGCGTTTCAAGTTCTTTAAAATAACCATCCATACTAAGCGTGCCTTGATGAAGCCTTTGGAGCTTCAACAAAAGGTCTTTCCTAAAGTGTGGAGGGAAAAATCTAGCACGCATACATGCTTTTAAATCATCCCAAGAGACCACGGGCGGCCTCTTGTTTAGCCCAATGTCCATAAGAGTTTTATGCCACCATTGCATGGCATAGTCTAAGAATTATAAAGAAGCTAGCTTAACCCTTTGGTCTTCTTGGACCTCATGTACATGAAATATTTGTTCAACTTTTGCCTCCCATCCCAAATACACATTAGGATCACCCTTACCACTAAAACTTGGCAATTTTACATAAGAAAAATAAGGCTTAGCCACATTTTGGTGCCTATCTTCATGATTGTGATGCATTCTCCAATTGGTTTCTTCATGATATCCATAAGAACTTTGAGAAGACCTTGAGGTATGCCTATCATGATGATGGTGCCCTCTCTCACGGTTGTGATGATGATCTTCACGGTCCAACTCCAATCTTTGGATCCTTGTCTCCATTTGTCTTATCACCTCATCCTTTTGTGCAAGTGTTAGTTTAGCATCCTTTAATTCATCAATTAGGTATGCTTTTTGAGGTGAGTGAGGCTTAGATGGTTCCCCACTAGAAATATTCGCCATGATAAAATGAAACAAAAAAACACAAAGAAGAAACAATTATAGAAAACAAAGTTAGAAAAACAAGTTCAAAAGGCAAATATAGCTCGCGGCAAAGATGTAAAATCACTCAAACTACTCCAAAAAAATATATTTCTTTCCTTTACCAAGCCTCTCTTGTGGATTGGATGAGCCTCAAGTGAAAGATGCCAAAGCAAACCACACTTACTCAAAGAACAATTCACCACAAAACTAGACGAAACAAGAGAGACAAGCAAGAAAAGGTATAAGCAAGAAAAGCTAAACCAAAGTGGAAGTAAAGATATGAAAAAAATTTGGAAAAGAATATTGAATGAAAATGACAAGCAAAGAAAATAAGGCACTCAATAAAAGGTAGTACACAAAGAGAACCTAGAGAATGGTACTAGAATTGGTTAACAAAACCAAAACAGTACTACAGAATATGAAGGTGTCAAAATGCGTGACTTAAACAATTTATTCTGATCTGGATAATTCAAATTTGAATTTGAAATTTAAACCACAGAAATTTCAAGATCTTATCTCAAATTTGGCGCTGGAATCACACCAAAATGATGCACCAATTAATTGTGATAAAGTTTTCAAATCTGATGCCACTTCACTGTTTTTTCGCTCTAGAATTGCACACTGATTGTATTTGATTTATCATTTTTTTTCTACTTTGAATTTTGCTTCAATTTTTTTTTCACTTTTTTCTAACACATCAATCTGTTCAGATCCAGAATTTCACAATTTTTAATAAATGGAATGAAATTCTGTAAACAAAAATAGCCAGCACAGTTTCAACAAAAATAGAGGAAGCCTAATTTTGGAATTAAAACAATATTAAAAAACTTCAAAGACACAATAGAATTGAAGTATATGAACTTGTACGGATCTATCACACATGCATGAACTCAAATCTAAAATTAAAATGTACCAAAGCCTCAACAAAACAGATTAGAAACTGCACTCAAAATTAAAAGCAATCAACCAAAAAAGTATCAAGAAAAGTACTACATAGAAGTGATGACAATTTAGGAGAAACATGACTTGACAAAACTTGTATGGATTCAAAAAGCAAAATGACTCAAACACAATTAATTTGCACCAATTAAAACAACAAGGAACGACTCAAATTAAAGCAAAAACAGAATAGCTAACACAACAAGGAACCTAAAAAAAATTCTGCACAAAAATAAAGTGTTGGAAAAACAATGAAAGAAAGTGCCAATTCAACTCATCAACAACAAACATCACCATCGCTCATGATACCACATGATGTGAGTTGATTTTAGGTTCATTATATTTGTGACACTTTCTTAGAATTAGGATCAAGATTCTTAGCAATTTAGAGTGAGTCCCTAAGAAAAATCCCCACTGGACATTAACTTAACAAGTGTTAAGTAGATGTGAAGGTTCATTTCCAAAGCTCCAAGGTTAAAACACAATTAATAGTGATGAATGAATGAAGAACAAGGTGCTGAAATAAAAACAGAATAGGTGCAGAATTTAAACACAAAAATAGAATGGAAACACAAATTGAAACAAAAGAACCGATTGAAATTCAAGAACAAGACATAGAATCAAAACTAACAATTGAAATGACTATGGAAAATGAAAGAAGATGAAACTTATGTGATTGTAGCCATGAATTGGGAATGGACACGCCACTTGGAGGTGATGATCCAAGATAAGTGCAGATTTGCCGCCACTTGAGAGCTCCCAAAGCTTCACAAGATGAGACAAGGAAGAGGAGAACAAATCTCACAAAATTCACTCACAATTTGAGTATATTAACTTTTCCTCTAATTTCACTGTTGAATTTACAATGACCAAGCACCTCTATTTATAGTTTTAGAGGGCTGAAATGAAAGTGTAAAAAATTCAAATGCACTCCTAATTCAAATTCTAATTTGGAGCCAAACTTGAGTCACATGGGAGGTGTGACATTTTCTCTACTTTGGCACCTCCTAAAAACTACACCTACACCTACTCTTTATGTCACATGGAAGGTGTGACTTGTTTTTGTACATGAGCACTCCTTATTTTAATATTTACACATTCCTTTAATGTTATACTAAAAACTACACAAAAGAAATTACAAAAGAGATACATCCATTGATGCTTATTTCCCAAAGCTTTAGCCTTGCTCCTATTGATGCTCATGGATTGGGCTTGGGCCCCCACTTGACTTGGGCTTCTTGGGCTTGGGCCCTCTTTATTTATAATACTATTTGGATTCTTCAAGAGAATCCAATGATTTACAAAATGTTCTAATCTTTAAGAAGACTAGTAAGAAGAACTTCAAGGGTTCTGGAATATGACCCTTTCTTTTTTTTGTGAAGTCTTCTTTTGTTTATTGAGATGACCCTTTATATATATCATCTTTGGTCATCCTTGAGTGGTCTTGACTTGCATCATTGATATTGCCAACAACATTCATGGTACCTATGAAATATGCCAACAAGTTTGAGTAGTCAATTTTTAAAGTTGTGCACAAGCCTTTCACTAATTTGGTAGAAGCTTCCCTACTCATTACATGTTTAGATACTACTGTTGGAATCAAAATCATAACTTTTTGCATAAAGAAGTTCTAAAATTTCAAGGTTGATGTATGTTTTATGTTACCCATTTCGAATGAATTCATGGACGCCTATTAAGCCAAGATGCTGTCACATTAAGAAAATTAAAAAAAAACATCAAACTTAAATTGTATTCAATAAATTAATTGAAATTTAAATGATGTTACTTATGTCTCACCTCAGATAAAAGTTGGTAAGCAAATATTCTTGCTATTGGTGAATTAACTTCACGCATATGAGCATTTAGGGAAAGCTTTGCGGCTGATCTCAACATGTTGAACACTTGTCCTTCTGAGAAAGTAGTAAAAGCCATTAAGGTTCCCTGAATTTCAAACAAAAATCACTTTATTTTATAGATACACCTTATTATCATATACATAAAATTTGAAAACTAGGAATGTATCCTTCAAATAAACTCACATTATTATATGAAATAATTAAGAAATAATGTAAATCAGAGTATATACAATGTATAGATATGTATATGTTATAGTTTTGATATATCTCTTCACTCTCACTCGCCACAGAAGCCACGTCGCGCGTTGCACCACCACCATCGCGCACCTGCACGCGCCACTCAGTTTGTCGCAGCACCACCATCGTCGCACACCTTCGCATGCCACCCACGCAGTCCCGACGCCGCTTAAACGCCGCCGCACTAGTGTACTAGAGAGCAACCCTAACAAGCCCACACTGCTGCCGCACCAGCATACCAGAGCATCAGAGCGCAACCCTGACGAGGTCGCGCTGCCGCCGCTCACTGCACCCACTGTCGCAACCTCACCGCGAGCCACCAGCACTAGGTTGCCGCACCATCAATCCGCACTACCAACATGAACCACCACCGTCGCTCACACAACTGGGGAACGAACGGCCACCAACACAAACCCTAGCCACTCCGAAACTCTTCGCCGGGAGGTAGGGTTTCGTAAGTGTTTTGCAGGTAGTGAGGGGGAAGAGGGGAAGAGTGGTAGGTTTTATGAGAGAGAGGGCAATTGTTTAGCAGAGGGAGGGAAGAGAGGTTTTGGTGTGAGTGTATTCACTTTCCAAGAGTCAGAACAAAGTTTTTAAAAAAAAATGGAAATAATGAGGAATGGTGTGTGGAGGGAAAGGGACGCGGGGTTTTTATTCTTAAGGTTAACTGTGACAGTTCAAAATGACACATTTTGAAGGATAATTGTGGCGGTTACTAAAATGTCGTATTATACGGAAATTTGTCAAATTAAAACCGCCACTTTATACACAATTTTTTGTAGTGATCCTCAAAAGAAAATCCAAACATAGAAAAATCATCCATGAATACTTCAATACATTTCTTGATCATATATACAAAAATAGCAAACATACACCTTTGGAAAGTTGCTGGAGCATTACATAACTCAAATAGCATTTTTCGATAAGCAAAAACGCCAAATGGGCAAGTCAATGTTGTCTTCTCTTAATCTTCTGGATTCACCATAATTTGATTATAACCTGCATAGCCATCTAAAAAACAATAATATGTTTTACCTCCCAATCTTTCCAACATTTGACCCATAAAAGGTAATGGATAATGATCCTTCCGTGTAGCTTGGTTTAGTTTCCTATAGTCAATGCATATTCTCCATCCTATAACAATTTTTGTAGGAATTAATTCATTTTTTTCATTATAAATAACTGTCATACCTCATTTCTTAGGTACCACCTGTACCGGACTAACCCAAGCACTGTCTGAAATGGGATAAATCATTCCTGCGTCTAAAAGTTTTTTTACCTCCTTCCTAACAACCTCTTTCATAGAAGAATTTAAGTGCCTTGGAGGTTGAGCTATAGGTTTTAAAATCTTGATCCATGTGATTTTTATGCATAAAATATGATGGGCTTATACCTTTCAAGTAAGCAAATGTCCATTCTATAGTTTCTTTATTTGCCTTCAACACTTCTATTACTTTTTGCTCTTCTTTTTCAGATAAAAGGTTGCTTACGATAACTAGCTTCTCCAAATTTTCTTCAAGAAAAACGTACTTCAAATAAGTTGGCAACTGTTTCAGTTCTATTTTTTTAGGGTTGTTGGTTTTATTTAACTTTAATTCATCAATAACCCCTTAATGTATTTCTTTTGCCTTCCCAGATCTTGCAAACACTCCTTAACTTCCTTATCCTCCCAGTCTTCTAAATCATCATTATTATTTAGGACTGCTTTTATCAACGGATCATCTGCAGATACTTGTCTTTGATTTTCCAAATATAGTTCATCAAGTGCATCAATTAGTTTTCATAAATGGACTTCCTAGAATGAGAGGTACTTCAACATCTTCCTCTATGTACATGATTACAAAGTCAACTCGAAAATAAAATTTGTCTACCTTCACCAAAAGATCTTCAACTATTCCATGTGGATATTTTATTGATCTTCCAGCCAATTGCAATGTCATCCTTGTAGGAAAAATTTAAACATTTCCAATTTTCTTCAACATAGATAGAGGCATGAGATTAATGCTTGCCCCAAGATCTAGTAATGCCTTACCCATTTTAAAATTTCCTATTGTGACTGGCAAAGTAAAACTCCCAGGATCTTTAGATTTCTGTGGCAAATATTTTTGAATAATGGCACTACATCCTGCTTCTAGTTTCACTATTCCTTGCTCCTTTAATCTTCTCTTTTTGGTCAATAGATCCTTTATAAATCTGGCATAAGTAGGCTTTTGTTCCAAAGCTTCAGTGAAAGGAATACTTATGTCCAGTTGTTTCAGAATTTCACAAAATCTAATAAACTGTCCTTCTATATTCTTTCATGAGGGAGTGTGTGGACAAGGTAAATCTAAAACTGGGACATTTTTTTTTTCTATTCTCATTTTCCTTTTTTCTTGTACCCTCTCATTTTTTTCTTTCTCATCTTCCTCTTCACTCTTGTTTTTTTCTTTCTCCTATTCTTTTTCCATTTTACTTTCAATTTTTCTTTCCTTACTTTTTCTCTCTTCTTCACTCTCTATGTCTTTTTCCTCAATTTTTCTCTCTTTCTCAACAATCAAATTATCACCAATCCCCTTTCCTACAACTATTCTACTTCTGGTAGTGATTGACTTACATTACCCCCTGGATTTCATCAGCTGTTGTGCAATTTGCCCCTATTGTGTCTCCAAATTTTTAAAAGCAATATCAAAATTCTTTTGATGGGACAATATTGTTTGTATAAATTTCTCTAAAATAACTTCCAGTTTGCTTATTCTCTCTTGGGACGAAGGATATAGTGGTTTCTATTGTTGAAAGGGCTTTGCTTGAAACTTTGATTTTTATTGAGTTTCCGACCTTGAGAATATTTTCTAAGAACCCATCTTGCCTTCCTTGATTCCCCATATAATGAGTTTCTTCTTCAAATGAACTTTGATAAGTGCAATGCTCATTGGAATGATCATGTCCACACAAATCACACCTTATTTCTTGACTCTGACTCTACACAACTTGTATTTGTTGTGGCAATTTAATCATTTGTGCAGTTAACGCTTCCAACTAATATGTCAGAATTTTATTCTGAGTAAAAAATGTGTTTAAAATATTATGATCTATCATCCTCTTCTTTGGCTCATATTTGCAATCATTTTGGCTTTGGTAATCTGTAGATGTCATTGCCTTAATGATCTTTGTTGCCTTTTGATGAAGATCAAGCTTAAGAGGACATGGAGGCCTATTATCACAAAGAAGAAGAGGTTGGGGATGTTCATGGAGATCAAAGTCAACCTCAAAGGCTCACAAGAAGCATGTTCAAAGCTTTAGGACCAAATGGACGTTTATTTTCCCTTTTTGTAATTTCATTGTGTGAGGGTGCTTAGAGGAAAACATGAGAAACCTCTTGTGTTAAAACATCTTTAGGTCTTTAGTTAGGAGCATTAGGAGGGGGGTGCGTTAGTAGATAGGTGTAGGAGTTAAAATAGGAGGTGCCAAAGTGAGAGAAGAAGTCACACCTTCCTCATGACTTGTTTAGGCGGCATTTTCATTTGAATTTTGGAGGGAGTTTTGAATTCTTTTAGCTTGCATTTCAGCACCTTCACACTATAAATTAAGGTGCTGCCCTTGTAATTTTCAGATTTTCAGATTTGAATTTTGAATTAGAGAAACTTTACTCATTTTTTGAGTGAGCATTGGAGAGCTTTGCATCTTCTTCACTAGTCTTATCTTGAAGGTTCAATGGTTACCTCATGTGGCGGCTTGCACACTCATCTAGGAGCCTTCATTCTCTTAGTGGCGTGATCATCCAACCATACCTCCATCTTCATGAGCATTCTCTTATCCTTCCTTCCTTCTCTTTTAATTTTCATGTCTTAGCTTGTGTTTTTTGTTTTGGTTCGGTGCCTTTAATTTTCCAGCACTTATATTCAGTTTCCTATCACTTTATTCGGTTCAATTTGACAATAATTGGAACTTCCATATGAGTTTGTGTTTTGGCATTAGTTTTTGGTGAGTTCTTGACTTAGAACATTGATCCAATTCTAAGAAAAAAGTGCCTTTCTAATGACCAACTCAAGATGTTTCCTAAGAAAGTCAAGAACCTTTCATCTTATGTTCTTGAATTCACATCACCTTTCTTGCGTCCATTGCCCTCATTGTACCACCAACTACAACATTTAGAAGCATCTTGGTATCAGACCTGAGACCATTATGAAAAATGATCAGTTGAGCAATGTCTTACAACCCATGATTTGGGCATTTTCTTAGCATCATTTTGAGCTTCTCCCATGTCTCACAGAAAGATTCATTTGCTCCTTGTCCGAACATAGAGATTTTAGACTTTGCTTTGATGTAGCGAGAGATTAGAAAAAATATTTGAATAAATTTTCCTTCACATCCTTCCAGCTAGTAGGCTCTGATTTGGATGTGATTTGAGCCACTCTTTAGCCTTTCTTGCCAATGAAAAAGAAAATAAACGCAAATAGATATTTTCAAGATCATCTGAATGGAAATCCATTATTCCCACCAATTTATAAAATGTAGCCAAATGTGTATATGGATCCTCATTATCCATTGCTATAAATTGATGGTACTGATGAGAGTGAGAAAAGCGGGTTTTATTTCCAAGGCCTTGGCTGTAGTAGGTATTGCAATACTAGAAAAATGCCTTGGTCGCTTGTGCATGGCAAAATCTCCAAGTGTCCTTCTAGGAGGTTGATGTGAGTTGATTTTATGATTTAGCATTTTATGGTGGCACTTTAATTAGGATTGAGATTTTAGGATGATTAAGGTGAGAACCTAAGGAAAATCTCCACTGGACATTAACTTAACCAAGTGGTTAAGTAGATGTGAAGGTTCATTTCACAAAGGCAAAAGGAAAACACAATTATAAGGTGATGATGATGACAAGTTATGGTGTGGAATTACATAAGGAAAACAAGAGCAACATATAAAGATCGAATAGACATTGTGAAGCAAAATAAGAACATGTTTATGAATAGATGGAATGATAATGGAAGGAAAAGATGAAGGAAAAGGAAGCTTAGGAGGATGAAGCTAGAGAAGGATCACGCCACTTGGATGGTGGTTTGCTCCAAGATAAGTGAGGAATGCCGCCACTTGAGAGCTCTCTAATTCTCACAAGATAAGGCAACGATGTAAGGAGACAAAACTCACAAACTCTAAAACAAATTGTGTATAGTAACTTTACTCTAAATTCAACATGTAAATACATGAGGTAGGCCTCCCTATTTATAGATTTAGGAGCCTTGGAAAGCAAGCTTAAAGGGTAGAATGGGAAAAGGAAAAAAAGTGGGCAGCCATAGGGTTTGAGTAAGTCAATCCCGTATTCTTGGCTTATCCTTCTAGAAATTAGGTCAAAATGCCTTCAAATGGACTAGGAACAAGCAAGAATGCTAACCACATCCCCTACTATGCTAAAGGCACTTTATTCTACCTTATTTCTACTATTTGGACCCCTCATTAGAGCCCAATTTATTTACAACAATTTTCTAAATATCAAAGAAGACTAATAGGAAGAACTTCAAATGTTTTGGCCCTTGTCCATTCCTCCTATGAATGAAGTCTTTATTTTCTTGTTGAGATGACCCTTCAAGTTTAGCATCCTTGGTCATCTTTATGTGGTTGTGGCTTTCATCATACCCCCGAAGTTGGAGAGAATTCGGCCACGAATTTAGAACCCCTGTATATAACAAAGTTAGTTTGTTCATAGACAAAATAATGCAATGGGTTGAATTGGGAACAAACTTTTGCTCTTTAAGCTTGGTGAGTTCATATGAATGAATTCTTGATACAGGCCATGTTTGTATAGAATGTTTAGGGACGAGATGATGTGTTTGTAAAAATCCTCTTAAAAGGGTAGAACCTTTGAGAGGTGTTGGAAGATCATCCCTAAACTTCTTCATCAAAGATGTCAAGTATTGAGAATTTTTTAGGAATGAAAAAGAAAAGGAAGAAAAACACCTTTGAGGTGAATGGATGAGACCCATTTTATCTTGTCCTTCTTTTACCCTTTCATTTTCACTTTTGGTTTTTGTTTTTAGTTGGTCTGGTTTTACCTTGTGTAACATTATGGTTCATTTATCTGGACAATTGGCAGCTATGTGCCCAAAACTTAAACATTTAAAACATTTTATTTTTGAAGTTTTGGTGGGTGACTTAGGTGGAGATGTAGAAGGAGTATGTTTAGAAACTTTGTGGCTAGAAGTGGGTTTGTTTGAAAAATTGGAAGGAGAAATATTTGTAGAAATTTTTTTTGTATCCTTCCTAGAAGATTTGTAGAAACCATCACTGTGAGTATGTTTGAAAGTTGTTTTCTTCAAAAGGTGTGATTCTACCTTGATGGCTAGGTGAACCACTTTCGTTAAAGAGGAGTACTCACTTAATTCTACAAGATCTTTAATTTGTTTTTGCAAACCACTTACAAACCTTTTTATCTTTGACTCTTCATTATCATGCATATTCATTTTAGTCAAAGATGTTTCGAAATCTTTAAAATATTCATCTACCATCCTATGTCCTTGATGAAGCCTTTGGAACTTCAACAAGTGTTCCTTCCTATAAGGAAGAGGAACAAACCTCGCGCGCATGCATGCCTTTAAATCATACCAAGAGACCACGGTTGGCCTCTTGTTTAGCCCAGTGTCCATTACAAGTTTGTGCCACCATTGGTTGGCATAGTCTAAGAAAACTAAGGAAGCTAACCTAACCTTTTGGTCCTCAGTGACCTTATACACATGAAAGAGATGTTCAACCTTAGCTTCCCAATCTAAATACAAAGAAGGGTCATTGGACCCACTAAAACTAGGTAACTTTACAAAATTAAAAGAATGTTCTTGTTGTGGTTGGTGTTGATGGTGCCTTTTGGCAAAATTGTGCACACTCCATTTGTCCTCATCTTGTTGATTTTGCCGAGCTTGAGCTTCTTCTAGTCTTTGCAATCTTTTGGCAAATTGGCTAAGTTTTTCCTCTTTGTGGACAAGTTGTGTTTTGACCTCCACAAGTTCTCCCAAAAGGTGAGCTTTGTGAAAGGATTGCGGTTTGGAAGATGAATCACTTGCAAAAGGAGACATAACAACAAGCAAAAAAGAAAACAAGAAACACAAGTAACAAACAATTAGGAAAGCAAGATTAGAAGAAAAACAAGCTTAAGCTTGTGGTGTGGTGGAGAACACTCAAAGCACTCAAGAAATTTTTCCCACTCCTCAAAGGTCTTTCTTGATTGATGAAAACCCTCAAATGAAAAAGGACAAAGCCTCAATCACTCAAGCAAGATGGAACCGAAAGAAAACTTGAAGGAAACAAGAAGACAAGCAAGAAAAACTTAAACAAGAAAAGCTAAACCAAAGATGGAAAGAGAGATATATGACAAAACTTGAGAATAAAAGACAATCAAGAAAAGCACAAAAGAAGACTCAAAGAAACTCACTAAACTTTTAATCAAGAAAGAAGATGTTGCTCTAGAATTTGTAAAAGCAAATGGATCAAAAATTCCACAAAGTAGATAACAATTTGCCAATCAAGTTGAATCCAAATTTGAAGGTGAATTTAATGTGCAAATGAGAGGTATAGGTGTAGTACCAATCTGTTTTATACTGTTTTTGGTACTGCTTTGCTTTTTTTTATTTATTTATACTTAAATTGAATTATGGAAAGAAAGATCCATAGATTGCATCATGACAATTTTGAAGAACATTCAATTTGCACAAAAAGTTTTGTGGTGGATTCAATATAATTGAACACTTGAAATCATATGTTTGGAACTCTAAATCAACCTCTACTAAAATAAATATCTAAAGACTTTGCAAACTTTCAAAATTAAAAGCAAGTAAGTAGAAGCAAAAACAAGGATACCTAGAACACTAATGAACATAAGACTCAAAGTAAAAAGCATGATCAAAGAAAGGTATAAGAAGGAACATATTCAAAACGAAAAATGCTATGAATATAAGGTGCTGGAAAAAAAAATCTGCACTAAGTAAAGGGCTGGAAAATAAAAGCAAAAAAATAAATAACAAGAAATTAAAGGTACTTGAATTTAAAGGTGCTAGAATTTAAATTGCTTGAATGTAAAGTGCCAAATCAACTCAAAAAGTTAAGCATAAGAACCTAAGCTCTGATAACCACATGATGTGAGTTGATTTTATGATTTAGCATTTTATGGTGGCACTTTAATTAGGATTGAGATTTTAGGATGATTAAGGTGAGAACCTAAGGAAAATCCCCACTGGACATTAACTTAACCAAGTGGTTAAGTAGATGTGAAGGTTCATTTCACAAAGGCAAAAGGAAAACACAATTATAAGGTGATGATAATGACAAGTTATGGTGTGGAATTACATAAGGAAAACAAGAGCAACATATAAAGACCGAATAGACATTATGAAGCAAAATAAGAACATGTTTATGAATAGATGGAATGATAATGGAAGGAAAAGATGAAGGAAAAGGAAGCTTAGGAGGATGAAGCTAGAGAAGGATCACGCCACTTGGATGGTGGTTTGCTCCAAGATGAGTGAGGAATGCTGCCACTTGAGAGCTCTCTAATTCTCACAAGATAAGACAATGGTGTAAGGAGACAAAGCTCACAAACTCTAACACAAATTGTGTATAGTAACTTTACTCCAAATTCAACATGTAAATACATGAGGTAGGCCTCCCTATTTATAGATTTAGGAGCCTTGGAAAGCAAGCTTAAAGGGTAGAATGGGAAAAGGAAAAAAAGTGGGCAGCCATAGGGTTTGAGTAAGTCAATCCCGTATTCTTGGCTTATCCTTCTAGAAATTAGGTCAAAATGCCTTCAAATGGACTAGGAACAAGCAAGAATGCTACCCACACCCCCTACTATGCTAAAGGCACTTTATTCTACCTTATTTCTGTTAGAAAAGATGGCTTTAAACTAGAGGGGGGTGAATTGTTTAAAGGGGTTTTCGCAAACTTTTCAGAGCTAGAATGAATTTATTTAAGAAACCAATTGATTCAGCAATTCAGTTAGCCAAAACAGCAAGCAAAACTGTAATACTAGAAAAACCAATCGGTTGTTTGTTCGAAACAATCGGTTGTTTATACCAGTAAACAACAAACAAACTGAATTTAAAGAGATAAGGATAGAGAGATTGTACACAGTTGTTTATACTGGTTCACTCCAA
Organism: Phaseolus coccineus; assembly: GCA_037954025.1. Lineage (NCBI taxonomy): Eukaryota > Viridiplantae > Streptophyta > Magnoliopsida > Fabales > Fabaceae > Phaseolus > Phaseolus coccineus. The sequence continues at coordinate 43,116,339 of CM075681.1, forward strand.
CCCAGAGCTACATCCAGTCTTCTCAGAAACCCTGAGGAAATCCACTAAGCAATCACACCTTGATCACTTACACAACAACCAAGAGAATGACCTTGAAAACCTCAAGAAACACACTCTCCTTGGCCAACACTAAGATTGCTGATCTTGAACACCTCAAGAACACACAGCCAATCTCAGCAAAAACACACAAACGAATTGTTTCAGCAGTTTACAAAGATTACACTTGTTACAGATGAATATCTGAAATCAATACAAGTAGAATCCCATTCCAGCACCTTGATCAATCACAAAACTCTTAAGCAATCTCAGCTCTTTGAAAAACTCTCTTAGAAAAACTTTGTCAAAAGATTTTTAATTCTTAAAAACAGTTTTTCTGAATTTATACCAAGATATAGTTTGTTATCAAATCTTAACAAACTCTTAATTGCTTTAAAAAGATTGGTCAAAGCATTTAATGACTGGAGCGTGTTCAGTTTTAAATCATTTAAAGCTCAGTCAAAGAAAAAATAGTTTTTTTGTTATGGTTCCAAAACAAACAATTGATTGTTTCCTCGAATCAATCGGTTGTTTTGTTACTTAACAGATTTCACCATTCAAAAACAGTTTTCAAACTTTCTCAAAACACCTAAGTGTAAACAATCGGTTGTTTCAACTTAGCTTGAAAAACATTTTGCTTTGTTAAAGATTGAGATGCTAATTGCTTTGAGATTTAATCTAAGGGTGGATTACAACATTAAACTACCCCAGAACAAAGCTTTAAACCAGCACAGCAGCATCCAGCAAAGCAGAGGCTTCAACATCCTTCAAAGGATTTGGATTCTTCAAAACATTGAACATCACTTGGTTCAACAATTTCTACTATTTGGACCCCTCATTAGAGCCCAATTTATTTACAACATTTTTCTAAATATTAAAGAAGACTAATAGGAAGAACTTCAAATGTTTTGGCCCATGTCCATTCCTCCTATGAATGAAGTCTTTATTTGCTTGTTGAGATGACCCTTCAAGTTTAGCATCCTTGGTCATCTTTATGTGGTCGTGGCTTTCATCAGAGGTGGCCCTTGCTCTTCTGCCATGTTGTTGTCGTCTTGAAAAATATGGGTGGGAAAAGAAGTGGTTGTGGATTCCTCTCTAGTGTTTTCTTGCTTCTCTTTTGCCTTTGTCTTTTTGTTTCTTTTAGCCGCCCTTTCAATCTCTGCTTCTAATAATAATTGGTCTTTGGGAACTTGACCTCTCAACATCATATGACGTAACTAATTTAAGGCTTAGCACAAGGATTCACTAGTTGTAACAAAATTTTTTTTTTTCTTTAAAATTTTAAAATTGAAAACAAATTAAAGAGAATAAATTCAAATAGATCTAAAAATCAAATAAATTCATAAACTGAAAATAAATAAATAAAAATATGAAAAATAAATTAAAGCAAATAAAAGCAATTAAATTCAAACTAAAGATTAAAACAATAAAAAGAAATCTGCAGATTAAAAGAACATAAAATAAAATAAAAACAAATCTGTAATAAAAGAAACAAAATAAAATAAAAACAAATTTGTAATAAAAGAAACAAAATAAAAATAATTTTGTAAATAAAGAAAAATATAAACAGTATCAAATATAAACACAATAAAGAATTATAAACAAAAATTAAGACTATTAAAAATTAAAAATAGTTAGAATGTTCACAATATTTATGAATTTATACTCAAAAATTAAATTGTTCCCTAATAAAGGCACCAAAAACTTGATGACTTTCTACAGCAAGTGCACTGCGTTGTCAGAAGTAATAATGTGTCCATAAGGACGGATATCGAACCCACAAGAAACAGTTGAATATTTAAGTAAAAGATTCGCTAAATATAAAATAGAATAATAAAAGTGAGTTGAAAATTGTTGTGATGGCAATGATTAGTAAGAAAAAAAGTCAAAGAGTTTGTTGTTTCAAATGGAAAAATAAGGATTGGGTTTCATCGTTCTCACTCCTTTGTATTTTGATTAGCATGACAATATTGTGCCTTTTGATATATACTGATGCCAATATAGTATCGATTTCTCGCATATAAAATTATTAAGATGCTTCCTAAATATTGATTCCTCGCATATTTATAAAAGCAACTTATTGTTAAGATTAAACGTTGATGACAATTAACATTTGAAGTTTATTCCTAGCACTCAAATATGTTAAATAATATTGATTAGGTCAGAACCCTAAAAATACTTTCCAGTTAGATTTAGGATTTTAGATCATGGTAAACCAAGTATTATAAACAAAACAATAATACCAATCATCAATCAAGAACAAAATAATGTATTTAGATACCACCTCAATACATAAGAGTTTGGACAGATTACTCCCAATCCCAAAGGGTAGAATTGGCCACACATGATGACTATTGCAAGCAGAGAGAGCAAGAAAAGAAGATCTAGGATGTTTCTTCTTGACGACTGCTTCCTCTAATGTTTCTCACACCTTCTATTCTTCCTATTGGGTTACAAGTCTCTCAATGGTATTCTCCTCTCAATCGTGCACATTAGGGTTGTGCCTCAAGCCCCCTATTTAACTTAATTTTTTTTGGCTTAAGTGGATTCTCGCTGAAGTGAGATTTACTCGCTTGAGCAAGTAAAACGTCGAAATTGTCCATTGTTGTTGGAGCATTCTCGCTCAAGCAAGAATGGGCTCGCTTGAGCGAGATGCTCTGACGCTAAGTTGGGCTTTTTGTAAGCTTGTGCGTTTCGGGGCCTTCCAACTTTACTTTTTTAGCTTATATTAATCTCCTTTTGTCCAATCATCTCCATTCTCCCCTATAATCCTGAAATTAACACAAAATTTGGGAATTATCATTCCTATTCACATTAAAATCACAAAATATGTAAAAAGGTATAAATTCATAAATTGGAGGTTGTTTTATATTTATTTTAGCAATTAATACTCATAAGTGTCTATATTTTAATATAAAATATTACTAAAATTTGGCACTTATCATTGGTGCAAAAGTAATAGTTTTTGGAAGTGACTTCAAACATATCCTACTTGTTACTCCTAGAGGAATCAGATCAGATATTAATCATTCAACAATTAATTATTCGCATCTCTGGAATCAATGTCAGACATTTATATTGACAAAAAAACATGTGTTTATTGCAAAAAGTATTACAAACTACTAATGCACAAGAAATTCAGGAATTCTCTAAATGGATAGCCGAATTGGGAAATGGTAAATTATCTAAACTATTGATGGTTTAGTTCAAATACAAATTCCAAAAAAAGCTCTTAATGTCATATTTTGATGATCCTATTAAAGCAATAGTCGCTAACACTTACCTAAGATTAATTGAAAACTACAAAGATCAAAATTATTGCAGTCTAGGACAATATTGGCCATTAGAATTGAAATAGTTAATCATATCAACGAATACATTTTATACTTAATACTTGGTACTTTTACATAACATTTATCAAAAACTATTTGTAATTTAGCCATACGATTATTTATGTAAACAATATTGCAAATGAAATACTTTATATCTATCATTGTAGAACAATAAAAAAGTATTTAAGTTCTGATAGCATTGATAGTTATGATGGAATTGAAATATATGTGTATAACTAGAATTTTTGAATTCCTTAACTACATCAGGTATTTCAAACCATAAACTTAAGTTGAAAGATTGGGACACCAATAATTCTTTTAAGAATCTTGGATCAGGTTGAAATTTTATTTAATGGAAGTAGATTGATAGTAATAAGGCTAGCAAATCATGTCATTGGTGCCAAGATTATAACCGGAAGCGTATGTGAGAATGAAATATATATTCAACGAAAGTCTATGTCTCCATCACATTCACCTTGACCTTTTAAGTTTATTATAAGACAATTTCCTATTATCATATCCTATGCTATGATAATAAACAAATTTGAAGGACAATCTTTAGCTTAAGTAGGACTATACTTACCAACACCAATTTTTAGCCTGGGTTAATTTTATATTGTTGTGTCTAGAGTTAAGAGGAAGTCTGGATTAAAAGTCTTGATCCATGACAATCACAAAAATGTGTGAATTTTACGACAAATGTAGTTCAAAGAAACTTTTTAAACTATATGATTAGTAAGTAATGAACAATTATTTAACTAATTATGTATATTATAACATTCATATAATCTCATAAAGATTTTTCTCTCATGTACAAAATTGTAAACATTTAAAAAATATATCATAATTGTAGTAAAATAAATTATGATCTTCTATTTAATCTCAAGTTACATTTGACATCCTTATGCATTATCTCATTTAGCTATAATCTTTTACTTATTTAACTTGATAAACACTTCAATTTATTTTCACGAAATATCATCATAAAGATTGAATTAAGAAGACAACTAAATATTAGTAAAGTTCAAGATTAACCAAACAACTATAGATTAATATCCAAACTCTAACCCATTCAAATTGTTGTCTTTAACTTCGTTTCTTAATTACTTCTATAGATCTTCAACACAGCTAAATCCGCATAAAACAATTAACATATTTAGTTAAATTTCAAATCTTTAAAAGGAAAAAAATTAATAAGTAATGAATGCAATTTCAACCGACATTATAACAATAAAACTTCTTACTTTACTTGATTCAATAGCACATCACCTTTGCAAACTCCTATTGTGCTGATACCATGCCTTCAGCTACATGTATATATGATGAGGAATATTAACTGCAACAACACAAATAAAGAAGGAGTTTCCCAGGACATACAAAGTTAGAAACATGTATTTATAGGTCACTTTGGTCTTTTAACCCCTTTGGGGGTGTACGTGGAAACTATGCTAGTGCAAAAATAAAAAATAAAAAATAGCCCATCCATAGTGAAATTCTAAGCTATAGTTTAATCTAGTAGCTATGGGCATGTAACTGTATAGTCCTGATCCGGTCGGTCATCGGTAGTCGATGACGTCAGCAGCAGTTGACCACGTGGACCATTCACAGGGTGACACGTGGTAGAAGATAGCAGGTGAATAGGGAGGAGATCACTCAGAATGGTGATCGGTGGTCGGTTCCTAAGGGACCACCACCCGCAGATCAGTGCCAGGTGAGCGCCTGGAGGCAGAGCGCGAGAAGTAAAGAAGCACTGATCAGTCATCGAGGGTTTCCTATTAACACGCAGTTAAGCTGGGACCCAGGCTCCCAGCGAGAGCGTTACGCAAGAAGCACAGATCAGTAATCGCCTAGATTGCACATGATCGTCGTGTTTAAATATCAGTAATCGCCTAGATTGCACATGATCGCCGTGTGTATTGCACATGATCGCTGATGGAGATCAAGTAGAAGAGGATTTTACTAATGGAGGAAGAGGTCATCCATCCAAGCATTTAAAATTCTTCTTACTAGTCTTCTTAAAAAGTAGAACATTTTGGGTTCTCTTGAAAATTCAAAAGATAGTAGTATAAATAAATCTTTGTAAATACTCTTGTATAAATTTGTAAATAATAAAGAAATATCCTTAGGAGTATGCCAAAGAGGAAAACCAAAAGAAACCTCTAAATGTAAGGCATTTTAGGCAATTTCTTTAGGAAAAAGTGGAAAAAGTTGAAAGTTAGAAGAAAAGAAACTATCTTGAAATTGAGAGAGAGTGAGTTTGTGAGACTTGTCTCTTCTTCTCCTTCATGTCTTATCTTGTGAGCTTTGGAGACTCTCAAGTGGCGGCACCACCCACTCATCTTGGAAGAACCACCCTCCAAGTGGCGTGAATCACATCTCCAAAAGGCTACAACCACATAAGTCATTTCTATTCATCTTCTAAAAATACCCATTTGTGTTTTCTTGTAGTTTTTCCATTTTTAATCGGTTCAATCTTTTCCATGAGTTGTTTCCTTTCATTTGCTGCCATTGTTCTGCACTTTGTTGGTTTATTTCCTTGTTTTCTTGTTGTTTTAATTTCGTCCAAACCATGGGTTTCCATATACATGTGTTGTTCTTGTTTTCCATCCATGGGTTTTTGTTCTTTGATGAATTTCTTGGTGATTTTCTAACTCCTATTGAATTTCAATCAGTATTTTCACTTGTTCTTGGTGTTCTTATGTTGTTCTTGTGTTTCCTTTGAAGTTTGGTACTGTTCTTGAATTACCCATTCATATTCCATTGTTATCTTACACTACAAGTTACCTATTCATGATGTGAGTTCATTATGAACCTTTCTTGGTTTGGGTTGAGTTGATATAGGTTTCATTGTATTCATGACACTTTCAAGAATTAGGATCAAAATTCTAAAGAACAATTAATAGAGTTTCTACTCAAGAAAACAAAGGTTCATACTAAAAACACATGAATAGGTAACTTGTAGTGTAAGATAACAATGGAATATGAATGGGTAATTCAAGAACAGTACCAAACTTCAAAGGAAACACAAGAACAACATAAGAACACCAAGAACAAGTGAAAATACTGATTGAAATTCAATAGGAGTTAGAAAATCACCAAGAAATTCATCAAAGAACAAAAACCCATGGATGGAAAACAAGAACAACACATGTATATGGAAACCCATGGTTTGGACGAAATTAAAACAACAAGAAAACAAGGAAATAAACCAACAAAGTGCAGAACAATGGCAGCAAATGAAAGGAAACAACTCATGGAAAAGATTGAACCGATTAAAAATGGAAAAACTACAAGAAAACACAAATGGGTATTTTTAGAAGATGAATAGAAATGACTTATGTGGTTGTAGCCTTTTGGAGATGTGATTCACGCCACTTGGAGGGTGGTTCTTCCAAGATGAGTGGGTGGTGCCGCCACTTGAGAGTCTCCAAAGCTCACAAGATAAGACATGAAGGAGAAGAAGAGACAAGTCTCACAAACTCACTCTCTCTCAATTTCAAGATAGTTTCTTTTCTTCTAACTTTCAACTTTTTCCACTTTTTCCTAAAGAAATTGCCTAAAATGCCTTACATTTAGAGGTTTCTTTTGGTTTTCCTCTTTGGCATACTCCTAAGGATATTTCTTTATTATTTACAAATTTATACAAGAGTATTTACAAAGATTTATTTATACTACTATCTTTTGAATTTTCAAGAGAACCCAAAATGTTCTACTTTTTAAGAAGACTAGTAAGAAGAATTTTAAATGCTTGGATGGATGACCTCTTCCTCCATTAGTAAATGTGGTATCAGAGCCATGGTGTTGATTTGTTGATTGTGAGTTGAATAGACACTTTCTTTTTGGGCAATTTTTTTTCCAGCACCTATAATTTTGTGTTTCTTGTTTTTCCAGCACCTTATATTCATACTTTTGTTTGGTTTGAATATGTTTTAGTTGTGCCTTTTCATTGATCATACTTTTTGCTTTGAGTTTTATGTTCATAGTGTTCTAGGTGTCCAAATCTTGTCTCTACTTGCTTGCTTTTGATTTTGAAAGTTTGTATTTCTCTTGAATTTGTTTTAGTACTTGTGATTGGAGGTTCCAAACATTTGATTTCAAGTGTTCAATTGTCTTGAATCCTTCATAAAATTTTTGTGCAATTTGATTGATGTTTCAACTTCCATATGATGCATATTATGGTTCTTTCACTACATAAGTTCCATTTGGTATAAAAAAAAAAAAGAAAAAAAAAACAGAACTGAAACAGAACAAAACAGAACAAATTCTGTTTTTAAATCCTTCAAAACAGTTTGGTATTTGCATCTATTCATTCTTTTGCACATTAATTTTCATACCAAAGTTGGATTCATAGTGATTGGCAAATTGTTGTCTACTTTGTGGAACTTTTGATCCTTGTATTTTGACAAGTTTATGAGTTGTACTTTCTTTCTTGATTATAAAGTTTAGTGAGTATTCTTTGAGTCTTATTGTGTACCTTTTATTGCTTGTCTTTCATTCCTTAAGTTTTGTCATATATCTTGTATTCTTTTTGCACTACCCTTTCTTGTTTTGTACCTTTTCTTGCTTGTCTTTTATTGTTCTTTAAGTTTTGTGGTGGTTATTTTTGGATGAGTGGTTGAGTGCTTTGGCATCTTTCATTTGAGGTTACTCCATTCCACAAGAGTAGCTTGATTGAGGGAAGTATAATTTCTTGGAGTGATTTTGAGTGCCTTAATTTTTTTACCAAAACCGCACCACTTATTTCTTTGTTTTCTAACCTTGTTTTCTTTAATTGTTTGCTATTTGTGTTTGCTGTACTGTTTTGAAAATGGCTCAATATTCAAGTGGAGAATCTTCCAAACCACACTCTCTACAAAAAGCTTTCATTCTTGGTGAATTAAAAGAAGCCAAAAGGTCACTTGCACAAAAAGATGAAGCTATAAGACAATTGGAAGAAAGATTGCAAAGGCTTGAAGTGACTAATGAAAGGTCCAGCCATACACACCATAGAAGACGCCATTCTTCAAGGCATTCATCAAGAACTTCTTCCAACTATCATGGACATGAAGATGAAACCCAATGGAGGAGGCATCATCATTATGAAGAAAGGCGGCAACATGTGGCAAAGCCTTATATGCCTTTTGTAAAATTACCTAGCTTTAGTGGTGAAGGTGATCCAAATGTATATTTGGGGTGGGAAGCAAAGGCTGAACAAATCTTTCATGTACATGAGGTCCAAGAAGACCAAAGGGTAAAACTAGCTACTTTAGAATTTCTAGACTATGCCATGCAATGGTGGCATAAAACTCTTATGGACATTGGGCTAAACAAGAGACCTCCCGTGGTTTCTTGGAACAATTTGAAAGAGTGTATGCGCGCTAGATTTGTTCCACCACACTTTAGGAAAGACCTATTGTTGAAGCTCCAAAGGCTTCACCAAGGCACGCTAAGTGTGGATGCTTATTTTGAAGAGCTAGAAACGCTTATGCTTAAAGTTGATATACATGAAAGTGATGAAGCTAAGATGGCTAGATTTGTAAGTGGTCTTAGAAGGGACATTCAAGATGTTGTTGAACTTTATGAGTACTCTTCTTTAGAAAACTTGGTTCACCTTGCCATCAAGGTTGAAACCCAAATTGCAAAGAAACTTGCTTTCAAAAATACTCATAATGATGGCTATTACAACAACTCTTGGAAAAATAAAAACAAGTCTTTGTCCAAATTTCCTTCTAAAGATTCATCTTTCAAATCCAAGGATTCAAAGCCTTCCACTTCAACTAATAAATCACCAACCAAAACCTCAAGTAAGAAATGTTTTAAGTGTTTAGGTTATGGTCATATAGCCGCAAATTGTCCAACAAAAAGAACCATGATGGTAAAGGGGGGTTTAGTTGTAAGTGAACATAGTGATAATTCTTCTAAATCTAACTCCCCTTCCCCTAGCCCTAGTGATAATGAATGTGAAATACAATGTGAAGGTGACTTATTGGTGATAAGGCGCATGATGGGCACAATTCAAAAACCTTTGGATGATACCCAAAGAGAAAATATTTTCCATACCCGGTGCCTTATCAACAAAAAGTTATGTTCCATGATAATTGATGGGGGTAGTTGTACAAATGTGGCTAGTACAAGAGTGGTGGATAAGCTTGTTTTACCCACTATCTCTCATCCCAAGCCCTATAAGCTCCAATGGCTTACTAAAAAGGGAGAAATCATGGTTAATAAACAAGTCCTCATAAATTTTGAAATAGGAAAGTATAAAGATGAGGTTTTATGTGATGTTGTGCCTATGGAAGCAACCCATATTCTTTTAGGGAGGCCTTGGCAATTTGATAGACATGTTTTACATGATGGCCTCACCAATATAATGTCTTTTTCCTTCCAAGGGCGCAAGGTTACCTTAAAACCCCTCTCTCCACAAGAAGTTCATGAGGACCAATTAAAAATGAAAAATAAAAGAGAAAATGAAAAAGAAGAAAATGATAAAATGAGTCATAATACCTTATCAACTAAATCAATATTTTTTACTCATGCTATGCCTCAATTTGAGCATCCAAGGTATTCTTCTTCTTTGTCTTTTTCATTACCAAAAGTTCCTACTTGCACTCCATATTGGTTGAAAAATGTTAGGCATGATTTTTCCATACCTACTAATGGTTTTTACCCTTTAAAGGGAATTTTTCCTAAGAAAATAATCATTCCCCCACATTTTTTTCCAACATGGTCTGTCTATAGGACTTCTTTTTCCGACATCCCAATGATTCATAATGCTAAGTCAAGTTTGCCTTTATTATCATCCACTGTTTTATTTGATAGCAAACTGACTTTGTTATATGTAGGGATTCTGAATTCGCGGACGAATTCTCTCCAACCTGGGGAGCATGATGGAGATCAAGTAGAAGAGGATTTTACTAATGGAGGAAGAGGTCATCCATCCAAGCATTTAAAATTCTTCTTACTAGTCTTCTTAAAAAGTAGAACATTTTGGGTTCTCTTGAAAATTCAAAAGATAGTAGTATAAATAAATCTTTGTAAATACTCTTGTATAAATTTGTAAATAATAAAGAAATATCCTTAGGAGTATGCCAAAGAGGAAAACCAAAAGAAACCTCTAAATGTAAGGCATTTTAGGCAATTTCTTTAGGAAAAAGTGGAAAAAGTTGAAAGTTAGAAGAAAAGAAACTATCTTGAAATTGAGAGAGAGTGAGTTTGTGAGACTTGTCTCTTCTTCTCCTTCATGTCTTATCTTGTGAGCTTTGGAGACTCTCAAGTGGCGGCACCACCCACTCATCTTGGAAGAACCACCCTCCAAGTGGCGTGAATCACATCTCCAAAAGGCTACAACCACATAAGTCATTTCTATTCATCTTCTAAAAATACCCATTTGTGTTTTCTTGTAGTTTTTCCATTTTTAATCGGTTCAATCTTTTCCATGAGTTGTTTCCTTTCATTTGCTGCCATTGTTCTGCACTTTGTTGGTTTATTTCCTTGTTTTCTTGTTGTTTTAATTTCGTCCAAACCATGGGTTTCCATATACATGTGTTGTTCTTGTTTTCCATCCATGGGTTTTTGTTCTTTGATGAATTTCTTGGTGATTTTCTAACTCCTATTGAATTTCAATCAGTATTTTCACTTGTTCTTGGTGTTCTTATGTTGTTCTTGTGTTTCCTTTGAAGTTTGGTACTGTTCTTGAATTACCCATTCATATTCCATTGTTATCTTACACTACAAGTTACCTATTCATGTGTTTTTAGTATGAACCTTTGTTTTCTTGAGTAGAAACTCTATTAATTGTTCTTTAGAATTTTGATCCTAATTCTTGAAAGTGTCATGAATACAATGAAACCTATATCAACTCAACCCAAACCAAGAAAGGTTCATAATGAACTCACATCAATCGCCGTGTGTGAAGATTGGGAGATCAGGTGGTTAACAAGACGCCGAAAGGAGCACATCGCCGGGTATTTGAGAAGACTGGGTAAGCACTTATTATATGGTCTAAATACAGAAGATAAGTGGCATGTCTGCCGCCAAAGTAGAGAAGATAAGTGGCATATCTACCACCATGTATAGTGTGAGCCGTGATACCCAGTGTTAACCAGCTCGCCATGTTAAGGTTGTGCCCAGAGTAGCCTGTGAACTAAGCTACTCCCTGTGTGGATAACTTAGTCGCAGGAGCAAAGTGAAGGTAACGTTTCAGCTGCAGGTACTCCAGATGGTGACACGTGTATGACCAGATGTTATCCACGTGTCAAGAGGAATAACCGTCAGGAGAGAGAAAGACTCAGGTATATATATAGAATTCTTAACGGAATTCAGGGGAGGATTCATTTTTTGTGGTGATTCACTTGTACACGGTTCTGAGTTTCTTTAAGATTCTTTGTTGATTCAATCACTGACTTGAGCGTCGGAGCGCAACCGGCCGCGGAGGCGCCATACTGTTCTTTCAGGTTTCTTGGAGGATTTTCAGGTGAAGGTCATTGGTGTGCTTGGCGTGAAGTTGGTGAGGACGAGGTTCGGGAAGGAGAAGCTCTAGCGCTTTGGTCAAGAGGCTGGATCAAGTCCAATTTGCAATCCATAATTATCATTTCCCTTTCCACCTCCACATAGGTTATTACACTACTATAATTATATCAAAATATTTCAAAAATCATTTCAAATTATAGTATTAAACTGTCAACAATCTATAATATAAATGCTAAATAGTCATGGCCATAATTTAAGTAATAATTTTATACAGTTATATTAAAAAATTACTTATTTAAATATTAGATACACCAATTTATTAGAATAGAACACAATAGTTAATATACAAAAATTACAATTTATAAAGATAAATATAAGAAAAGAAGATACTAGGGAAAATACCATATTAACCAATTTACTATGTTTTGACTTATCCATGAGTTTTTTTTCTTTACACTTCTTTTTACTAAGAAATTTACCTTATTACTCTCATTTAATATGATTACTAAAAACAGTACTAATATTGTAATACATATTAGTGAAATATTTAATTAATATAATAAACTAATTTAGAAAAAAAATAAAAAAAAATATAGGAGCCTTGCGTATGCAGGGGTTTGGGACTAGTACTTTATGAAAGAAAAAAAAACCAAAACCATTGGTTTGGAAAAGTGTTGGCTTAAACGTATGGTTGGGAGAAAGACTTAGAAAATTGGGATCCCAACCCATCACATAAGTAATATCTAATTCACATGTAGTATACGTGCTTTAAGGCGAATTAATTAAAATACAAAATACAAAATAAAATTTATCTATTTAATAAACTGTTTCGTGTTATGCTTTTATAATTTACGAAAAGTTTCATTTTTAAAAGTATCACATAATGATACACTCAAACCAAAATTCTGAAAAAGAAGAGGGCAACAAAAAATCAGAATTGACAAAAAAATGATAAAATAACTCCAAACACTTAAAAAAAAAGTCTTTACTTTAAAAAGTCAATAAAGTTAACGTGATAGTATAAACTAATTTTATTTATTTTTAGTATTTATATTTATTTAAGTTATATGTTATGAATTTATGTAATTTAGTAACAATGAATAGAAATTATAAATTATTTGTAATTCAAAGGTCAATAAGCTGAGAGAAAGTTCATATACAATGGATTCCGTTGTAGACACTTGGTATTGGATGTTTGAACTTACCCTGATCCTTTTACTTGGATTCGTTGGTAATCTTTGGATCAGGTGTTAGTCTTTGATAGGGGCATACTTAATGAGTCTTCCAGAAGATGAAATGGGATTGAAATGAAATCCAATTATTATGATTGAAAATAGATCCATGATTGTGATTGAAAATAAATCCATGTGTGGTCTATATGAATGATGAAATTAATATTGAAATTTTATATGACAACATTTAAAGAAATATTTATAAATGATTAGTTTGATTGGTTCTTTTTGCATGAATTAGATATGTTATGGAATTTCTTTTCATTAGCTTATCCTTATTTTTCTTGTTGTGTTTGAACTGTGATGACTGTACTACTTATACGAGCAGATGATCATACAGGTGTCAGAGAGTCTAGAGGGCTTTAGAATATAGTTTTGAACCTTATATTGTTATATTTGTATTTCTATAAGTCATAATCTTGTAATAGAAATATTTTGAAAAACTTCAAATCTATATAGAAATCGATATAACTTATATTGTAATAGTTAGATATATTTTTGAGGTGTTACATATGGGACATGTTAGTCAACATGAACTTATAAGACAAGCGAATTTTGCTTTGATGTTATGAATTCCTTTGGAATAACCCATCACATACAAGGTGACTTTTTGGCTTGCACCCACATCTTCATCTCAACCATTTGATGAAAGCTAATGAGTGGAAGTGGTTGATTTCCACATTTGTAACATGTTACAAGATTATTTTGTTGTTTTTTTTAATGAATATGTAATATTTTTGTGACTTATGTGATATATCTGCACAGGGAATATTAGTAGATCCTTCTAAAGTGGAGGTTGTACTTCAGTGGGAATGTCCTAAAACTGTTATAGAAATTAGAAGCTTTGTGGGGTTAGCAGGATATTATAGGAGATTTATAGAAGGCTTTTCTAAAATAGAGGCTCCTTTGACCCAATTGACTAGAAAGGATCATCATTTCACATAGACTGAACAATGTGAGAGAAGCTTTGAAGAGTTGAAAAGAAGGTTGACTAATGCTCCTGTATTGATAATCCCTGATACCAATCAGTATTTTGAAGTTTTATGTGATGCTTCCTATTAGGGACTGGGTTGTGTTCTAATGTAGAATAAGAAAGTTGTTTCCTACGCTTCTCATCAGTTAAAGGTGCATGAAAGAAACTATCCAACTAATGATTTAGAATTGGCAGTAGTGGTCTTTACTTTAAAAATATGTATTAAATATATGGCCTTAAACAAGAGGGGGGTGAATTGTTTATGAAAGATTTTCGCAAACTTTAAAGGTACAATGAAACTTAGTGCAGAATAACAAATAAAGAAATCAAGTTAGCCAAGAATATATTCTGTTTTAAGTGAAATACAGAAAAATAATCAGTTGTTTCTTCGAAACAATCGGTTGTTTATATCAACAGATATTTAAAACAACTTAAAATAGCAATTCAAAGGAGTTAAGGTAAACAGAAAAGCACACCAACAGTTTTATACTGGTTCACCCTACTCACAAGGACTACATCCAGTTCCCAGAAAACGACTGGGTTCCACTATGCAATCAATCACATATTACACATAACACACACCAAAGTAGTGACCTTGAACCCCTCAAGAAACACACTACCTTTGGCAAACCCCACCACAAAATTCAGAACCCCTCTGATTTTGCACTTACAACCAATTACAGAAATACAACAATCAAGAATGCAGAGAATAGAATACACCTGGGTATTGCAAAGCTTAAAGATTAGATTTACACCCCAGTCCTATTCCACACACTTGAAAATCCAAAGCTTTAATGAATCTTGAAAACTCTTAGCCAAATTTGCACTATGATTTCTCAAAACTGTTTTTTACTTTTTAGGAGCGTCTAACCAACTTTATATAGACCAACAAAGTGATCAAAAGCATTTAAAACAGGAGCACATTCAGTTAGAAAACATTTAATAAAGATTCAAAAACACAAAGCTGTTAAGATTTTCAAACAAACAACTGATTGTTTTATCGAGACAATCGATTGTTCTGGCTTTGACAGCTTAGTCAACCAAGCCAAACAGTTTTCAACCTTTTTCAAAACCTTCTAAGTACAAAACAACTGGTTGATTCGACAAAACAACAGGTTCTTTTTCACTTAGTTGAAAAATATTCTATTTTAAAAAGGTTTTCAAATCAATCTTGTTATGGATTCAAACAAGGAGTAGATTACATAAAATCTACCCCATTTCCCACCCATATAGAGCAGCAACACAGACTTCCATCAAACACCTTGGATTTGGATTCTTCAAAGCTCTTGATCATTCTTGATCAACAATCTCCCCTATTTGATGAAGACAAATCCCTGGTTGCTTGTGTTGGTCTTGTTTGAATCTGTAACAGCACCTGCAAAATAGAAACTATGCAAACCCAGAGCATCTAAAGAAACAGGTTATTATGGCACACTTAACCAGTTTTCTGTATAAACACAGGATTAGAACAACTAGCCAAAAAGCAAACCAAAAGCAGCAGCTAAACTAGTTATGCAATAGCAAAATTTAAAACATTTAACCAAATCAGAGTTTAGCAGTTTTAAGACAACACAGAAACCATATTCTCCCCCTATTTGTCTTCACAAATAGAATTAGGAAGAGATAAAGAAACAAAATTAAGAGATGTCTTGAGAATTAAGTATACCTAACTCATTTCTCAAAAAGAAAAACCTGTCTTTTGGCAATGGTGTTGTGAATATAGCAGCAAGTTGCAATTTTGTCTCAATGAATCTTAAATCACAATCACCATTGTTTACATGGTCTCTTATGAAGTGGTAACGGATTTCTATGTGCTTTGTCCTTGAGTGCTGAGGATCTGGGCACAACAACTCCCTGCAGCTATGTAGTCAGCCTCTGTAGTGGAAAGAGCTACACATGCTTGTTTCTTGCTATGCCAAGAGATAAGACTTGAACCAAGAAGATGGCAAGTCCCACTTGTGCTCTTTCTATCCAACTTACATCCTGCAAAATCAGAGTCAGAATAACCAATTATGTGCATAGAAGAATGAGAAGGATACCATAGGCCCACATTGATTGTCCCTTTGAGATATTTAAGGATCCGTTTTGCAGCCTTGAGATGTGATTCTTTAGGATTAACTTGAAATCTTGCACATAAGCATACAAAAAACATGATGTCAAGCCTACTTGCTATGAGATAGAGTAAGGATCCAAGCAATCCTCTATATTTGGTGTGATCTATCCCTTTTCCAGCTAGGTCTGCATCCATGTAACAGCTTGTTGGCATTGGAGTGTAGGCTTCTTTGCAATTCTCCATCTCAAACTTCTTGAGAATTTCTTTACAATACTTTGCTTGACTAAGAAAAATTCCCTCTTTGGATTGCATAACCTGCAGTCAAAGGAAGAAAGAAAGCTCCCCCATCATAGACATCTCAAATTCTCCTTGCATGGCAGCCACAAACTCTTCACAAAGACTATCATTGGTTGCACCAAAAATTATGTCATCAACATATATTTGAACCAAGATGATTGCAGAATTTGACTTCTTAATGAAAAGGGTTTTGTCAATCTTTCCTCTTTCATAGCCATTAGATAAGATAAAATTGCTTAATCTCTCATACCACTGCCTTGGAGCCTGCTTTAAACCATATAAGGCTTTCTTGAGCTTGTAAACATGATTAGGATGTAAATAATCCTCAAAACTGAGAGGTTGAGACACATAGACTTCCTCATTAATAAATCCACTGAGAAAGGCACTTTTGACATCCATTTGAAACAGTTTAAAGCCACTTATACAAGCAAAGGCAAGCAGCAATCTTACAGCCTCCAATCTGGCCATAGGAGCAAAGGTCTCACCATAATCTACCCCCTATTCTTGATTGTAGCCTTTGGCAACTAGCCTTGCCTTGTTTCTAGTAATCACACCCACTTCATCTAACTTGTTTCTGAAGACCCATTTAGTTCCAATGATATTCATCTCATCTGGCTTGGGAACAAGAAGCCATACATCATTCCTTGTAAACTGGTTTAACTCTTCATGCATTGCTGCCACCCATTTCTCATCATTAAAAGCTTCTTCAATAGACTTTGGTTCTACTTGTGAAACAAAAGTTGTGTGCTTGCAGTAGTTTGAGACAGTACTGCGAGTAGAAACACCCTTCTTTATCTGCCCAATTATGTTTTCTACTGAGAGATCCCTTGGAATTCTCCATTCTTTGGGCAACTGATCTTGCTGTAGAATTTCAACCGGTTGTTTCGACGATTCAATCGGTTGTTTTTCTGGAAAGGATTCCAGCTTCTTCAGAATGATGTTCTATTCATCCTCTTCTGCGCAATTCTTCGAGGATTTCTCTTCTTTGTGATCAACTTCATCAAACACCACATGAATAGATTCTTCCATAGTCATGATTCTCTTGTTGTATACCATATAAGCATGGTTATTTGAGGAGTAGCCAATAAAGATCCCATTGTCAGCTTTTTCATCAAACTTCCCCAGATTTTCTTTCCCATTATTTAGAACAAAGCAACTGCATCCAAACACTTTCAGGTGACTGATGTTTTCTTTCTTCCATTGAAGATTTCATAAGGAGTTTTCTTCAAGATTGACCTTATGAGCACTCTATTCATCACATAGCAAAAGGTGCTTACTACATCAGCCCAAAAATATTTGGGCAGGGAAGATTCACTTAGCATGGTTCTTGCTAATTCTTCTAGAGATCTATTCTTCCTCTCCACTACTCCATTCTGTTCAGGAGTTCTTGGTGCAGAAAAATTGTGCAGGATCCCCTTCTTTTCATATATTTGCTAAATTTCTCATTTTGAAATTCACCTCCATGATCACTCCTTATAGAACCATTGTTGTTGCCTTTTGTGTTTTGTAGTCCTCTAGCAAGCTTTTTGAAGGCAGAGAAAGCATCACTCTTTGATTCCAAGAAGAGTGTCCATGTGTACCTGCAAAAGTCATCAACAATAACAAGTGCATAAAAGTTACCACCAAGGCTCATGGTTCTTGAAGGACCAAACAAGTCCATATGCAGCAGTTCAAGGGGTTTTGAAGATGAAACAACAATTTTTGTTTGAAGGAATGCTTAATTTGTTTCCCCTTTTGACATGCATCACATATGTGGTCCTTCTCAAACTTGAGTTTGGGTAACCCTATCACCAGATCTTTTGAAATTAATTTATTCAAATGATCCATGTGAATATGGGCTATTCTTCGATGCCACAACCAGGATTCATCATGCTTAGAAAGAAGACAACCAATGGAGCTAGAAGAAAAGATATCTAAGAGATAGACATTGTTGATTCTTTTACCAATCAACATTACTTCCTTTGAGTTGGGAAGGCAGATCTCACAGGAGTTTGGCTTGAAGATGACTTGGTAGCCCTTGTCACACAGTTGGCTAATGCTCTGCAGGTTATGCTTTAGACCTTCCACATACAAGACATAATGAATTAATAAGTTATTCTTGTCTCCTATAGATTCTCTTCCAAGAATTCTTCCCTTGTTGCTGTCTCCATAGGTCACATGCCCTTCTTGTTTGAAAGTGATGTTCACAAACTGAGTTTTGTCTCCAGTCATGTGTTTGGAACAACCACTGTCCAGATACCACAATTGCATGCTTTTCATCAAGTTTCCCTACAAGAGACAAATTCAAGTACCAAGATTTGGTCCCCTTACAAAAGTGGGTCCTTTTGCATCACATTTATCACTGGGAACCTCAAAAACTTTGGGAATCCATTTCCTAATACCTTTAGGAACAGAATATTTCCTAATTTTATAGAATCTGACAGAATGGCCTCTCTTCATGCAGTAAAAGCATGTAACAACCGGTTGTTTCGATTTTTCAATCGATTATTTTTTTGGCACTTTAGAAAAGGGCTTTGAAATCCCACTTTTCTTGCTCTGTGGATTAAAACCCAATCCAGACTTTCCAAAAACACATTTTTTAGATGCTAAAACAGTTTCAAAGTTGGATTTGCCTTTTGAAAGTTTGTCCACAGTTTTTACAAGATATCGGACCTTCTTTTCAAGGTTTTCACAATTTTCACAAACTTTTGAGTCACACAAGTAAGAAGAATTTTTGTAAAGCAGTTCAAGATTTTCAAAATCAGTTTTTGAATTTTCCAATTCTTCTTCCAGTGTCTTAACTCTATTTTCAAGCCAGTTGCTCAACCCTTTCAACCGGTTGTTCAAGAGAGCCAATTGGTTAGCTTCCTCATGAGTTTCTTTAAAAGCTTGAAGCAATTGACTATAGTTTTTAGCATTTGAAGAGGCACTAGAACTTACACTACTTGCTTCATCTTCTCCATCTTCCATTAAACACAGATTGGCTTCTTCATCTTCACTTGATGAGGAGCTTGATGAGGATACTTCATTTTCATCCGATGCAATGTAAGCTTTCTTGGATTTCCCTTTCTTTCCCTTCTTGCTTGATTTCTTCTATTTGCTCTCTTTGTTTGGACAATTAGCTTTTATATGACCGTGTTCTCCACAACCATAGCAAGTATAGTTGTTAGAATTAAAATCACTAGTTTTCTTGTTTCCATAATTTTCTTGGTTGGAGTCCTTATTTCTTTTCTTCTTCAAGAATTTGCTGAAGTTTTTGGACAACAAATTGAGAGTTTCTTGTGCTTGGAAGCTTTCAAGGTTATGGTCCTCACTTTCTTTTCTTTACTTTCTTGAACATTGAGTCTATTCATTTCCAACTCATGTTCTCTTAGCTTTCCAAACAAGGAGGCAGTTGTCAATGTAGTCAAATCCTTGGATTCTGAAATAGCTGTGACCATTGGTTGCCAAGATCTATCCAAGCATTTGAGTATTTTGATATTCAAATCCTTTCATTCAAAGATTTTGCCAAGACTAATGAGGTGATTTACAATGTGAGTGAATCTCTTTTGTACTTCAGCAATTGATTCTCCCTTGAGCATTCTGAACATTTCATATTCTTGGATTAAGGCATGCTTCCTTGCCCTTTTCACATCATTTGTCCCTTCATGAGTAACATCTAGAGTGTCCCACATCTCTTTAGCCGATGCACATTGTGTGACCCTAAAAAATTCATCAGAATTCAAAGTAGAGGTTATGATATTCTTTGCAATGCAATCAAACTTGGCCTTTTTATTCTCTGCATCAGTCCATTAGGACCAAGGTTTTTCAATCAAAATACCTTCCTTTTCAAATTTGGGTAAAAAAGGACCATTTTCAATTGCATCCCAAATTCCTCTATCTAGAGATTCCACAAAAATTTTCATTCTAGCCTTCCAAAACTGATAGTTCAAACCACAAAACAAAGGTGGTTTGTTAATTAAGGCACCCTCCCCAAAAGGTAGTCTTTCAGCCATAGAAAAAGATTTAGGATTAAAAACTTGAGTAATTTTCAAGGACTTAGCTCTTGATGCCAATTGTTATAATATATGGCCTTAAACAAAAGGGGGGTGAATTGTTTATGAAAGATTTTCACAAACTTTGAAGGTACAATGAAACTTAGTGCAGAATAACAAATAAAGAAATCAAGTTGGCCAAGAATATATTCTGTTTTAAGTGAAATACAGAAAAACAATCAGTTGTTTCTTCAAAACAATCGATTATTTATATCAGCAGATATTTAAAACAACTTAAAACAACAATTTAAAGCAGTTAAGGGTAAGAGAAAAGCACACCAACAGTTTTATACTGGTTCACCCTACTCACAAGGGCTACATCCAGTTCCCAGAAAATGACTGGGTTCCACTATGCAAATCAATCACAGATTACACACAACACACACCAAAGTAGTGACCTTAAACCCCTCAAGAAACACACTACCTTTGGCAAACCACACCACAGAATTCAGAATCCCTCTAATTCTGCATTTGCAACCAATTACAGAAATACAGCAATCAAGAATGAAGATAATAGAATACACCTAGGTATTACAAAGCTTAAAGATTAGATTTACTGATGTGAGTCTCTTATGAACCTTTCTTGGTTTGGGTTGAGTTGATATAGGTTTCATTGTATTCATGACACTTTCAAGAATTAGGATCAAAATTCTAAAGAACAATTAATAGAGTTTCTACTCAAGAAAACAAAGGTTCATACTAAAAACACATGAATAGGTAACTTGTAGTGTAAGATAACAATGGAATATGAATGGGTAATTCAAGAACAGTACCAAACTTCAAAGGAAACACAAGAACAACATAAGAACACCAAGAACAAGTGAAAATACTTATTGAAATTCAATAGAAATTAGAAAATCACAAAGAAACTCATCAAAGAACAAAAACCCATGGATGGAAAACAAGAACAACACATGTATATGGAAACCCATGGTTTGGACGAAATTAAAACAGCAAGAAAACAAGGAAATAAACCAAACAAAGTGAAGAACAATGGCAGCAAATGAAAGGAAACAACTCATGGAAAAGATTGAACCAATTAAAAATGGAAAAACTACAAGAAAACACAAATGGGTATTTTTAGAAGATGAATAGAAATGACTTATGTGGTTGTAGCCTTTTGGAGATGTGATTCACGCCACTTGGAGGGTGGTTCTTCCAAGATGAGTGGGTGGTGCCGCCACTTGAGAGTCTCCAAAGCTCACAAGATAAGACATGAAGGAGAAGAAGAGACAAGTCTCACAAACTCACTCTCTCTCAATTTCAAGATAGTTTCTTTTCTTCTAACTTTCAACTTTTTTTTATTCAAAGTACCAAGCACCCCTATTTATAATGGAGAGGGCTGGTCATGTTACAAAGGGGAAGGAGTGGGAAGAGTCACTCTTTTAGCTCCTTCTAGTGCCTAAGAGAGAAAGGAGTAGAAAAGTCACTTTTTCCATTTTTTCCTAAAGAAAGTGCCTAAAATGCCTTACATTTAGAGGTTTCTTTTGGTTTTCCTCTTTGGCATACTCCTAAGGATATTTCTATATTATTTACAAATTTATACAAGATTATTTACAAAGATTTATTTATACTACTATCTTTTGAATTTTCAAGAGAACCCAAAATGTTCTACTTTTTAAGAAGACTAGTAAGAAGAATTTTAAATGCTTGGGTGGATGACCTCTTCCTCCATTAGTGAAATCCTCTTCTACTTGATCTCCATCATTTACACCCCAGTCCTATTCCACACACTTGAAAATCCAAAGCTTGAATGAATCTTGAAAACTCTTAGCCAAATTTGCACTATGATTTCTCAAAACTATTTTTTACTTTTTAGGAGCGTCTAACCAGCTTTATATAGACCAACAAAGTGATCAAAAGCATTTAAAACAGGAGCACATTCAGTTAGAAAACATTTAATAAAGATTCAAAAACACAAAGCTCTTAGGATTTTCAAACAAACAATCGATTATTTTATCGAGACAATCGATTATTCTGGCTTTGACAGCTTAGTCAACCAAGCCAAACAATTTTCAAACTTTTTCAAAACCTTCTAAGTACAAAACAACCGATTGATTCAACAAAACAACAGGTTGTTTTTCACTTAGTTGAAAAACATTCTATTTTAAAAAGGTTTTCAAATCAATCTTGTTATGGATTCAAACAAGTAGTGGATTACATAAAATCTACCCCCATTTCCCACCCATACACAGCAGCAACACAGACTTCCATCAAATACCTTGGATTTGGATTCTTCAAAGCTCTTAATCACTCTTGATCAACAATCTCCCCTTATTTGATGAAGACAAATCTCTGGTTGCTTAGGTTGGTCTTGTTTGAATCTGTAACAACACTTGTAAAACAGAAACTATGCAAACCCAGAGCATCTAAAGAAGCAAGTTATAGTGGCACACTTAACCAGTTTTTTGCATAAACATAGGACACTACAAAAAAACTTGTATATAGTGGCGGTTATAATATGGCGGTTATTAAAAACCGCCACAATTAGCTGTATAATACGACAGCTTCATAACCGCCATAATTTTCCTTCGAAATGTGGCGTGTAGAACCGCCACAATTATCCTTCGAAATAAACGCTCTCCCGCGTTTCGTTCCCTCCGTATAATTTTCACATAATTTCCAAAATTTATTCACTAAAACCTTTGAAAATCTCTCTTCTCTCTGAAACCCTTTCTTCTTCTCTCTGAAACCCTTTCTTCTTCTCTCTGCCACTCTTTCTTCTTCTCTCTGAAACCCTTTCTTCTTCTCTCTGCCACCCTTTCTTCTTCTCCTCTCTGAAACCCTTTCTTCTTCTCTCTGCCACCCTTTCTTCTTCTCTCTGCCACCCTTTCTTCTTCTCTTTGCCACCGACCGTCCGTCCGTCTTCTCCCCACCGCTCTTTGCCTTCTCTCTGCCATATCCACCATCTTCTCTCCGCAACTCATCGTCTTCTCTTCACCACTCACCATTTTCTCTTTGCCACATCCACCCACATCCACCGTTAGTTTCGTTTGCGCTGGATTTTTCCAAAACAAACCCGTTTTCTCCCTCTTTCACTGTCCACTCTCCATCATCTCTGCAAGTCCCTCCTTCGTTTCCTACATTTCCCACATTTCCTCAAATTTTTTATTTCCCAAAACCCTATTCTTATCTTCATTCCCGAATTGTCCAAAAATTTCCAAAAATCCTTTGAAAACCTATTCCCTAAATCCTTTGTTTCTTTGTCTTTCCCAATCTCCTTTCTTCGTTTAACCTAGCCATCACCTGCACCTTCATCGCAATCCATTTTTTGTCAGCCTCATCCATAGAGATCTTCTCACGATGATTCCCCACCATTAACTTGACCGCAAATCGTCAGCCTCACCGTTGGCCTCACTGATTTTGCTTCAAACACGACATTAAGAGGTAAGCTTCCCTCACTATCAGCCTATGTTTCTGTTATCTGTTTAGTATTTGGATTTGTGCTGTTTGAAAATTATATTATTCATAGTCTGCAATCATAAATGGTCTTCTGTTTCCTTTTTCTTACATAGTCTCTTTCTATTTCATTGCATAAGATTTTAGTTGTATTTGTTGGAGTTAACGGAACAAATTTCTTATCTTTTTATATGGTCAAACTTTGAAAAGTTACCCAATTCAAATATGTTGTTTGTTCTATGCTGTTTGTTTGGGAGAGAGGTGTGATTCTGTTCCACCATGCATTATTAATCAGCTCCTGTATATACTTATCACATTGCCGTGAAGGTAAACTAATGTAAGAACTAAAACCTGAAAATATCCTAAATAATACTAAAACATAAAAAAGTGATAGTAAATGGTGGATTTTTGAAATTTTGGTGAGGCCAATCCCCTTTGGGGATTGGCCATGGCGTTCGTTACCTCATTTCGAGCAACTTTCCTTTTTTATGCGTCTCCATCCGACTTCTCCATCAAAAGTTATGGTCGTTTGAAGTTTTCCTACAAATTTTTCACATTAAATCACATTTTATCCTTTTAACTTTACATCTTTGATGATCCATACTTCAATACTTCAATATTTCTTATTAAAATTTCAAATTTTAGTGAAAATATTGTCTTGAATTTTCTTTTATTTGTCTTCTACAGGGAAAGACAAATACGTTGTTCTTGTGTCAGGTTTAAGGCTTGGGAGCAGCACCTTTAATCCTCTTCAACTTCTCATTGATCATACCACTGGGCATTTAGGAGATAAGAAGGTTTGTCCTGTTTTTCTCTCAACTTCTCAAGTTGATAATTATGTAAAAAGTGTCAAATTACACAGGAACAAGTTTAAACAATGCATTCAATATAATTCAATAGTTTTACCTTTTTCTTCTTCTAGTAAAGTAAACACCTTCGTTTGATGGACCAAAATATGATCACCCACTATTCTCTTGTACTTTATATTGTATAATCACCAATTAGTTTTCTCTGGTATCTGAATTCCTTGATTTAAGAAATTTATAGAAATTTATAGAGACAACAATCGATCCAAACTAGCTAGCAAATTGGTTTGGATCTAATTTTATATTCAAGCATCCATATCTGTTTTTAAGGGTACTGGATGATGTGCTTCTATGATCGAAGTACTTGCAAATTTAAATTTTTGTTTGTATGATCCATAAAATTTGGTAAATGTAGGTTGCAGTTAACTATTTCATGTAGTTAATGCATGTATATAAGCAATTTTTTGTTATGGTGTTTTGTTTTGTAGTCATGCCAATGGATAAAAGTTGGATTTCTAAACCACGAAACACCATTGAATATGCAAATGGTTTGAATGAATTTTTGGAATTTGCTTTTGGAAATGCTAATGGTGTTGTCATAAAGTGTCCATGTTCAAAGTGTGGTTTCAAAAAGTGGCAAACAAGGGATGTAGTTCAAGAACACTTAACATGTAGCACTTTTCCTCAAAACTACCAAACTTGGTATATGCACGGTGAAGGACTAAGTGGAAATGAGTCTCTGGCTGTTACAAGTGCGCATGTCATTGAAGATTTCATAGAATCTCGTAATCCAATGGAAGACATGTTGAATGATGCATTTGGGTTTGTGGGGCATGGCGATGATCACATTCATGAGGGTACTCAAGATCATGGTGCACAAGATGATATGCTGCATGGTGAAGGAAATACAAACTTTGATGAGTTGTTGAAGGACAATAACGAACCATTATATGAAGGTTGTACCAAGTATTCAAAGTTATCATTCATTTTGAAGTTGTATCATATAAAATGCATGTGCAGAATGAGTGATAAAGCAATGACCATGATTCTAGACTTGCTAAAGGACGCATTTGAACATGCTAAGTTTCCTAACTCATTTTATGAGGCCAAGAATGTGATTAACAAACTTGGTCTTAATTATGTCAAAATACCAGCTTGTCCAAAAGATTGCATGCTATATTGGGGTGAAGAGAATGAAAGCTTAGAAGAATGTAAACGGTGCAAAACATCTAAGTGGAAAGATAAAGATAAGAAACAATATGCAAAAATCTTGCGTTACTTTCCATTAAAGTCAAGATTGCAACGATTGTTTATGAGTTCTAAGACAACTGAATCTATGACATGGCATGTATCAAAGGATAACCAGGATGGGTTGATGAGGCATCCTAGAGATTCTGAGGCTTGGAAAGCATTTGATCTATTACATCCAGAATTTGCAAATGATCCTCAAAATGTACGACTGGGCTTAGCTAGTGATGGCTTCAACCCTTTCGGAACCATGAGTACAAGCTATAGTATATGGCCAGTGGTCCTCATCCCATACAATCGTCCTCCTTGGGAGTGTATGAAGCAAACCTCTTTCATCCTATCCATGATAATTCCTGGAAAACAAATGACTGGAAACGACATTGATGTATACTTACAACCACTCATAAAGGAATTAAAGGAGCTTTGGTTTGATGGAGTGCAAACATTTGATTATTCGAAAAAAGAAATGTTTACATTGCGAGCGGCTTTGTTGTGGACAATTAGTGACTTTCCTGGCCTAGGAAATTTATCTGGATGGAACACGCACACTGGTCTTGCTTGCCCAACTTGTAACTTTGACACTGAGTCTTCTTTGTTGTATAGGGGCAAATACAGCTTTATGGGACACCGTCGATTTTTACATAAAGACCACAGATTCAGACTGAGTCGTTCTCTTTTTGACGGAAGAACTGAACTAAGGGAAGCACCAGAACATTTTTCAGGGTCAGACATATTTGAACAAGTTCAAGGAGTCAATGTTACATTTGGAAAACCATTAGAACCTATCCATACAAGTAAAAGGGGTCGGGGAAAGAATGTTGTTGGAGTTGAACAATGGAAAAAGAGAAGTATATTTTTCGACCTTCCTTATTGGGAGACAAACTTGTTACGCCATTGTCTAGATGTCATGCATATTGAGAAAAATGTTTGTGACAATGTTTTGTATACGTTACTCAATGACCCTAAGAAATCAAAAGATAATTTAAAAGCCCGAAAGGTACTTAAAGAAATGGGTATAAGGAAGGAACTTTGGCCAGATGAAAGAGGAAGATTTCGGCCAAGTTTGTTTTCATTGTCAAAAGCAAAGAAAAAAACGTTTTTACAAACACTTAAAGATGTCAAAATGCCAGATGGATACTCAAGTAATATTTCAAGGTGTATTGATTTGAAAGCTGGAAAGATTTTTGGCCTCAAGAGTCATGATTGTCATATTCTTATGGAACATTTACTACCCATTGCCATACGTAATGTTTTACCAAACAATGTGACTGCAGTGGTAGTAGAACTATGTTCATTTTTTCGACAATTATGTGGCAAAAGTTTAAGTCAAACTGAACTTGATAAACTTCAATCCCGCATCATTGAAACTCTTTGCCACATGGAAATGTTGTTCCCTCCTACCTTTTTTACAATTATGGTGCACTTAACTTGTCACTTAGTTGGTGAGGCCAAACTTGGAGGCCCAGTTCATTATCGTTGGATGTATCCTATAGAAAGGTAAATGTTTTTGGCGCACATAGAGTTCAAATGTTTTTAACCTTCATGTTTGATTCTCCTAATTGCAAAATTATTTTATAGGTATTTGGGACATTTAAAATCATATGTTCGAAACAAGGCATAACCTGAAGGTTCCATTGCTGAAGGATACCTAGCTGAAGAGGTTCTGACCTTTAGCTCTGAATATATGGAAGGGGTCGAGACAAGAAGTAATAGACCTTCACGTGTGGATGATTCTTGTAATACAAATCTGCCGCAATTGAGTACTATTTTCCCACCAATTGGTAGAGTAGTAAGTGCCTCTTCAACTTTTCAGTTGTCAACCATGCAAAGAACTCAAGCACATCGATATGTGTTATTTAATTGCCCTGAAGTCACCCCTTTCATTGAGTGAGTGTTAACACAACTATAAATTTAATTATATTCAAAATGTTTCTTTAATGGAATCATTAGTAACACGTTGGTTATGAATGAATATTTTCTTAGGGAATTTAAAGGTCATTTGCGAAGGAGGTCTAGAGGGAGAAGAATTTCAAATACAGAGATAGAAAGGAGTGTTAATAAGGATTTTATTAATTGGTTTCCTCAAAGGGTACGTAGAATATGTTTTCATAATTGTTTGATTAAAATTTGTAACATATCTTCACACATTCAATCCTTATTTTTGTAGATTAATAACCCAGACATTTCAAGTACAGTGTCAGATGATCTTAAGTATCTATCTCAAGGTCCAACTCCACATGCTAGAAGATTTTCTGCCTTCAATGTAAATGGATTCAAATTTAGGACCGAAAGTCGAGAACATAGGTTAAAAACCCAAAATAGTGGAGTTTACTTAACTTCATCAACATCATGTGTTGCAAGTAGGGCAGATCAAAACATTAGGGAAGCGGATTTGGCATACTATGGAAAATTAGAAGATATAATTGAGCTTAATTACTATGGTCGTTTTAAAGTGACATTGTTCAAATGTAAATGGGCTGACACCACAAGGGATAGGGGGCTTAGAAAGGATCCGTGGGGTTTCACTTCGGTTAATTTTTCAAGATTAATTCACATGGGAGATCGTGAGGAGCATGATCCGTATATTGAAGCTTCACAGGCTGAAATGGTATATTATGTTAATGATGAAGTTAACAAGGATTGGAAAATTGTCATCCACTTGAAACCACGAGACTTGTATGATATGGGAGAGGGACATAATGAAGTTTGTGAAGTGGAACCATGTCCAGAACAAGACTTAAATCAGTTTTTCAGCGAGTCTGAACATTTTCCATTGTTTAGGGATGATGAAGATGATGAGTTATTAAACGAGGACAACAATGATCATGAACTTCATGAAAATGAGTCAATGTCAGAGTAATAATAAGCTTGGTCTGTTAATAAAACTGCACATGTATGGTTAATGTCAATTGCACATGTATTTGATTATGTACTTTGATATGCACTGTTATATCTTGTTTTTGTTCTTCATTCTTTCCATTTTATGTGCAGATATGCCTAGGCCTAAGAAAATTAAGAACTTGCTTAAGGAAATTGGTGGACATAGTTCAGACACATCTGTGGGGAACTATGTTCAACTTAATGACACGCCTCAAAGTACACGTCAAAAAATAACTGAATCTGCTCAACCACATTTTGGATCTCCTTTACCACAAGCATCTGGACATACACCACCACAAATCTCACAATCTGCACAACCACGAAATTTACAACCTACTTTTGAATCAGTAGCACTACCACAAACTAAGTCTGCTCAACCACCAATCTCACAATCTGCACAACCACACACATCTAATTCTGCACTACCACATATGTCTGAGTCTACACTACCACATACATCTGACTCTGCACTACCACATACATCTGACTCTGCACTACCACATACATCTGACTCTGCACTACCACATACATCTGACTCTACACTGCCACATGCATATGAGTCTGCAGAACCACATACCCCTCAGCCTGCACAACCGCATACATCAGAATCTGAAGCTGAAAGGGTGCCACCAAGAAAAGGCAGGCAGTCAAACCACTATTGGTTTGTTGATACTATAGGTAAAGATATGTTAATTTTGCTATTGTGTTTTTCTTTTCATTTAATTACTTTCATTGCAGATACCTTAATGTATTATACTTTGTAGATGAGCATGGAGTTACTCAGAAAATGAAGCTCAAGGTTAGGGATGCTCATAACTTGCCCAGTGGAATACGTGTGGTTGTCGACTATGATGACAACTTTCAACCCATTGGAGAAGCATGTGGTTTGCTTGCTGGAGTTTGTGGACAACTAGCAGGAAATCATATATTGTTGCCTATAAGTTTTGAAAATTGGTCATTTGTGCCTGATACTTACAAGGATACTATATGGGAGAGTACACTGAAGGTAATTGACCCTACGTTCAATACAATATTAAATATGTACATTCTTATTTCTTTTTTTCAATATATATATATGGACTAATTGTTGTATTATTTGAAGACTCGTTTTTGCTTCAAGGTAAATGAAGACCTCGCTAAAAGAGATGTTATGTTCAAAATTGGCAAATTATGGAGGGAGTATAGATGCAAGCTCTGGAATGAATTCTATGACCCACTGTTAAGCATAAATGACCTAATAAAGAATATTCCAGATGGTCTTAGCATGGAGCAGTGGGCTATATTTGTGGATTATCGTCTCAAGCCTTCCACAGTGGTACATACTTTTCATTTCATTTCATGTTTCACTAAGCTTGATTTTAAATTTGCAAAAACTGATTTTATTTTACTTTGTAGAAACTGTGTAATAGGAATAGAGATATAAGAAAGAAACAGACTATTCCTCACACTGGTGGTGCTATGCCATTGTCAAGAAGGAGGGATAATTTGGTATATTTACTTAAATACAGCTTTGTGAATTTGGCATATATTTTTTGATTTATAATATATTATGAATTTTTGTAATTATATTATCCTTTTTTGGAATGTATAGAAAATTGAAACTGGTAGGAAAATTGGCCGAGCTGAGATGTGGAAGATCACACACAAGAGGAAGAATGACACATATGTTAATGATGAAGCTATGGACATTGGGGTAAGTTCTAATAACATATATCAGTTTTGGGCTATTTTGGATACTGTCTTGGGCTATTTTGGATACTGTCTTGGACTATTTTGGACACTGTTTTGGGAACATATTGTCTCTGCCATGGGTATATACTGTTTTGGACTATTTTGGGCTGTTGTGGATGCTGTCTTGGACTATCTTTTACATTGTTTTTGGACTGTTTTGGGAACATATTGTCTCTGCCATGGGTATACTATTTTGGGCTATTTTGGATGTTGTCTTGGACTATTTTTTACATTGTTTTGGACTGTTTTGGGACCATATTATCTCTGCCATGGGTATATATTGTTTTGGACTATTTTGGACTATTTTGTGCTATTTTGGATACTGTCTTGGACTATTTTGGACACTGTTTTAGGAACATATTAACTCTATCATGGGTATATATTGTTTTGGACTATTTTGGATTTTTTTGGGCTATTTTGGATTCTGTCTTGGATTATTTTTTACATTGTTTTGGATTGTTTTGGGAACATATTGTCTCTGCCATGGGTATATACTGTGTTTGGACTGTTTTGGGCTGTTGTGGATGCTGTCTTGGACTATATTTTACATTTTTTTTGGACTGTTTTGGGAACATATTGTCTCTGCCATGGGTATACTATTTTGGGCTATTTTGGATGTTGTCTTGGACTATTTTTTACATTGTTTTGGACTGTTTTGGGACCATATTATCTCTGCCATGGGTATATATTGTTTTGGACTATTTTGGGCTATTTTGGATACTGTCTTGGACTATTTTGGACACTGTTTTAGGAAGATATTAACTCTGTCATGGGTATATATTGTTTTGGACTATTTTGGATTTTTTTGGGCTATTTTGGATTCTGTCTTGGATTATTTTTTACATTTTTTTGGATTGTTTTGGGAACATATTGTCTCTGCCATGGGTATATACTGTGTTTGGACTGTTTTGGGCTGTTGTGGATGCTGTCTTGGACTATATTTTACATTGTTTTTGGACTGTTTTGGGAACATATTGTCTCTGTCATGGGTATATATTGTTTTGGACTGGTTTGGATTGTTTTGGGTCATTTTGGATACTCTCTTAAACTATTTTTTACATTGTTTTGGACTGTTATGGGACCATATTGTCTCTACCAAGGGTATATATTTTTTTGGATTGTTTTGGGATATTTTGGATGCTGTATTGGACTATTTTTGACATTGTTTTGGACTGTTTTGGGAACATATTTTCTTTATAAAAGATTGCAGATTTCCTAGTTCCCTTGATTATATGCGCACGGAGTTTTGGATTTGATAAATAGTATTTTCTTTATTATTGTTATTGTTTTTCTACATGGACCGTGTTTCTTTGTTAATGTTGGTTGCTTCCATTTTTATGTAGGAAAAAATTGATGAGCTAATGCTGCAAAATCCAGATACTGCATCAGATATATCTCCAAATGATCCAGTTGGTGTCATTTTTGGAAAGGAGCATCCAGGGAGGGTCAGAGGACTTTCATATGGAGCTTGTCCAACCCTTGCTTTCAAGAAGTCCACAACAAGGTTAAGCAATATGAATCATGGTTCCTCTAGTGGTGGGTCTTCAACAAATGTTGAAGAAAAGGTGGACCAGATGGCAACTGAACTTGCAACTGTAAAAAGTCAAATGCATACTCTGCTAGCTTACATTGCTTCTAGACCAGACGTGCCGGAACATTTAGCTGCAATGGCAGCAAATTTGGTACAACCATCTATTAATGAGGTATAAATTATATACTTAAAATTTTATTCTAATACTGTTTTCATTTCTTTTTTTATAAATTGTCAGTTAACTTTAAACATATTTTAACTTATTTCAGGCACCGGATGTTGGAAGTGATGCTCCATCACCAAACCAGAATATAAGATCAAGTGGAGGCAGTAAGACAAATTAGGATTGGAGTTATAGTTGTAATATGTTTAGAAAGTGAAACAATTTATATTTTGACAATTTAATTTACTTGTTGTTTGGATTAGTTTGACATTTTGAACTTTGTTCCTTAAATGAATGAATGAAGTCATCTTTTGATTATTATATTTCTCAATTTTAATTATATTATGAAGTAATTATATTATGAAATTAATTTATATTACAATTTAATTATATTATGAAACTTAATTGTGTATTGAAATTTAATTATAATATGAAATTAAATAATATTATGAAATTTAATTATAATATGAAATTTAATTAAAATATGAAATTTAATTATAATATGAAATTTAATTATAATATAAAATTTAATTAAAATATTAAATTTAATTATAATATGAAATTAAATTATAAAACAGAATAAAATAAATTATTTAAAATATTAAAAATAAAATTAAATATTTAATATTTGAATTATGACAATCATAAAGGTTATCATAAATGCCATACTATACCGTATTAAGTGGCGTTTATAACTGCCACACTTTACGTTGGAATTGGTTTACCAGTTTGAAAATTATGACATTTGTAACTGACGTAAATTACATGTTTAAAACCGCCACATTATACAATGTATGATATGGCGTCTACTACAGCGGTTCTCACTTGACCGCCACATTAAACTTTGTGGCGGCAAGAATGCTGGCGGTACGCGGTACCGCCACAGATGTAAAATGTGGCGGTTATAAACGCCAGGTTATACAAAAATAACCGCCACCACATACACGTTTTTTTGTAGTGGGAGCAGAAAAACCAGCCAAAAAGCAAACCAAAAGCAGCAGCTAAACCAGTTAAGCAGCAGCAGAATTTAAAAAATTTAACCAGATTAGAGTTTAGTAGTTTTAAGACAACGTAGAAACCATATTCTCCCCCTATTTGTCTTCACAAATAGAATTAGGAAGAGATAAAGAAACAAAATTAAGAGATTTCTTGAGAATTAAGTATACCTAACTCATTTCTCAAAAAGAAAAACCTGTCTTTTGGCAATGGTTTTGTGAATATATCAGTAAGTTGCAATTCTATCTCAATGAATCTTACATCACAATCACTATTGTTTACATGGTCTCTTATGAAATGGTGACGGATTTCTATATGCTTTGTCCCTGAGTGCTGAATTTGATTCTTGGTGAGATTTATAACACTTGTGTCATCACATAACAAGGGCACTTTGTTAATCTTCAAAACAAAATCTTCCAATTGTTGTTTGAGCCAAAGGATTTGGGCACAATAACTCCCTGCAGCTATGTATTCAGCCTCTGTAGTGGAAAGAGCTACACATGCTTGTTTCTTGTTATGCCAAGAGATAAGACTTGAACCAAGAAGATGGCAAGTCCCACTTGTGCTCTTTCTATCCAACTTACATCCTGCAAAATCAAAGTCAGAATAACCAATTAAGTGCATAGGAGAATGAGAAGGATACCATAGGCCTAAGTATTGAACATCCAAAACATTTAGCAAGGTATATCTTCGTGAAAGAGCATCAGCAACCACATTAATTTTACCTTGTTTGTGTTTGATCACATAAGGAAATTGCTCAATAAACTCCACCCACTTAGCATGTCTCTTGTTAAGCTTGCTTTAGCCTTTTAAATATTTAAGGGACTCATGATCACTATGGATCAAAAATTCCTTTGGAAAAAGATAATGTTGCGAATTTTGAAAAGGTCAAACAAGAGCATAAAGTTCTTTAACATAAGTGGAGTATTTGTTGAACTTTGGTTTTGATGTCTCCAAATCTATGTGGATTTCTTGAAGACTTTGATGATGGGTTTCTGGGTGTGTTTTTGGTAGTTTGAGTTTGTAATCCACTCATAGAATTGATCAAAGGTTATTTGAATCTTTAACCTTTTGAAAAGATGAGTTTTCTAAAAAGCTATTGAAATTTCAACAAGTTGAAATTTCGAAACAACAGGTTATTTGACACTTAGTGGATTTTAAAATGTTTTGGAAAGCTTTGCCTTTGCCTTTGCTGTCAAACCATTTTAGCCGGTTATTTCGAAAAATCAACCGACTGTTTTTTGAAAATCCTTAACAAAATTTATTAAGTTTGGTAAAACTGTTTTTCCTCTTTTCAAATTGTTTTGACCTTTGATTAAAAGTCTTAAATGGCTATTTTTGAGTCTATATATACTATGATTACATCTCTGAAGATTAAGAGATCAGATTACCAAAAGATTAAGAAATTTTTCAAGTTTCCAAGATTACTTAAGGCTTTGGATTCTTTCTAAGGGTGTAATAGCACTGGTGTGTATTCCTTCAATCCAATATGTGATTGTATCAGGTGTATTATTCCTTTCTTTCTTTGATTTGTATTTCTGTAAAGAACTGGTGTTGCATAGAGTCAGAGGGTGTTCGGATCTGTGTTGTGTTTTTCCCAAAGGAAGTGTATGTGTTCTTGAGGGGTTCAAGATCACTTCTTTGGTGAGTGTGTGGTTGTAATCTGTGGTTGATTACATAGTGGAATACCCAGTGGTTTCTAGGGATTGGATGTAGCTCTTGGTGTAAGAGTGAACCAGTATAAACATCGTGTGTGAATCTCTCTATCCTTACACTCTTTAAACTGCTTTATCTTTGTTTTTATAAACTGCTGATATAAACAACCGGTTATTTCGTATTTTCAACCGATTGATATTCTTGCTTTTCAATTGCTTAGTACTTGCTCTTATCTCTGTGCTATAAACAACCGGTTATATCGAAATAACAACCGATTGTTTTTCTGCAAACAGTTTGTTTTCTTGGCTTCTCTAATTGCTCTTTCTGTGATTCTTTAAACATCTTCATTTTT
This sequence comes from Phaseolus coccineus, assembly GCA_037954025.1. Taxonomy (NCBI): domain Eukaryota; kingdom Viridiplantae; phylum Streptophyta; class Magnoliopsida; order Fabales; family Fabaceae; genus Phaseolus; species Phaseolus coccineus. Next base: position 43,151,485 of record CM075681.1, read on the forward strand.
AGCCAATATTTGAGAAAATCTTTCAGTTAACAATTCACCCCCCCTCTTGTTAAGGCCATTAATTCTAACAGTATTGATATGACTCCCCTTGAGTTTCTCACTTAAATAAGCTATGGGGTGGCCCTCTTGAAGGAGGACAACCCCAATGCCTATATTTGAGGCATCACACTCAATCTCAAATGTCTTAGCAAAGTTAGGAAGGGCTAAAATGGGAGCCTTAGTCAATTTTTCTTTTAAAGTTATAAAAGCTTTTTGTTGTTCTTCTTCCCATTTAAAAACCACATCCTTCTTTACTATGACATTGAGAGGTGCGGTAATGGTACTGAAGTCTTTCACAAACCACCTATAAAAACTAGCAAGTCCATGAAAGCTTCGTACTTCATTAACATTGGTGGGTGTTGGCTAATGTTGAATTGCTGCAACCTTTTCTTTATCAACATGCACCCCTTTATAACTTATAACAAACCCTAGGAAGTCTATATGATCTAATGCAAGAAAAACATTTAGCAAGGTTAGCAAATAACTTCTTGATGGAGATCAAGCTCTAGTGGACATGGAGGCCAATCAACAAGATCAAGAAGAGGTAGAGGTGCAAATAGAAGATGCCCATGGAGGTCAAAGCCCACCTCAAAGGCTTACAAGAAGCATGTTCAAAGCTTTAGGAGCTAGGGAACAATTATTCTCTCTTTTTTTAATTTCTTTGGTTGATGGTGCTTAGAGGGAAACATTAGAAACCTCTATTGTTATAGCATCTTTTAGTCTTTAGTTAGGAGTCTTAGGGGGGGTGTATTAGTAGATAGGTGTAGAAGTAAATAAGGAGGTGAAGTTATAAGTTTGGGCTTATGAAGTCCATTAGGGAAGGAAGGAAACCCTACCTTCTAGAAATGAGTGAAAGGGTGTGGCATTGACCAAAGTCAATCACCTAGGCTGCACCATTTTGTGTCTTCCCTTACTACCCTCACAACTTGTGCTCCAAGGCTCCTCATGCTATAAATAGGAGGCCTCCCTCATTGTATTTTCTAGATTGAAATTGATAGTAAAGAAACTCTACTCAAATTTTGAGAGAACATTGGAGAGCTTTGAGCCTTCTTCTCTAGTCTTATCTTGAAGGATCCATGGTGTCCTCAAGTGGCGGCAGCACACTCATCGAGGAGCATCCATCACTTCTAGTGGCGTGTTCATACCAATCTACATCCATTTTCATAAGTTTTCTATTCTCCTTCCTTTTTTCTCTTTAGTTGTTCATGTTTTGAGTTGGTTTTCTTGAGTTTTTGGTTTTGTTTTCAGTTTTCCAGCAACTATTCTTCCTTTTCTTTGATTTTGAACGGTTCATTTTCTGTTTTCCTTCTTTCTTGTTCGGTTCAAACTTGTTTTCCAGCTTTTTAATCAGTTCAATTGATAGTAAATGGAGCTTCCATGTGAGTTTGGTTTTTGGTGCAAGATTTGGTGAGTTCTTGAAATATAGAACATTGATCCTCTTCTATAAAAGTGCCTAATCTTTGCCAACTCAAGTTGATTCCATAGAATATCAAAGAATCATGTTATTGTGGCTAGTGGAATCACATCACTTCTCCTTCCTAAGGGTTTCTAGAACTTCCCTAACATGCTTCTCATGATCTTCCAAAGACAAGCTATATATGAGTATGTCATCAAAATAAACTACAACAAACTTGCCAATGAATGGTTTTAAGACATGGTGCATGAGTCGCATGAAGGTACTTGGAGCATTAGTCAAGCCAAAAGGCATGACTAACCACTAATATAAACCAAACTTGATCTTAAAAGCAGTTTTCCATTCATCCCCCAGTTTAATCCGAATTTGGTTATAACCACTCTTAAGATCAATTTTAGTAAATATTTGAGACCCATGTAATTCATCCAACAAATCATCTAACCTAGAAATGGGATGCCTATATTTGATGGTTATGTTGTTTATAGCATTACAATCCGTACACATCCTCTATGACCCGTCCTTTTTAGGGACAAGTATTACAGGCATAGCACATGGGCTCATGCTATCTTGTACCCACCCCTTAGCAATTAAATCCTCAACTTGTTGAATCTCTTTGGCCTCTGTGGGATTGGTCTTATATGCTGGGCGATTTGGTAAAGAAGCCCCGGGAATGAAGTCTATTTGATGTTCAAACATGTGGGACTATCCTTAGCTGACTCACTCTCAAGGGTCCTAGGAATAGCTAGAAAAATAAGCTTTTTAACAAATAATACCTTTTTTACCTCTTGGGTAGACATGAGAAGTCTTCTCATGGAACTTTTTTTATCACTTTCTTTCTCTCTCTTTTCCTTCATTTTAATTTGGTTCTCATGGACTTCCTTTGGTGAGAGAGACTTGAGTATGACCTTGTGCCCATGGAAGTTAAAAGAAAATTTGTTGGTAAAGCCATCATGAAAATTTTTTCTATCATATTGCCATGGCCTCCCTAAAAGAATATGAGTAGCTACCATTGGGACAACATCACACAAAACCTCATCTTTATATTTGCCAATGAAAAAAACAATGAGGACTTGTTTGTTAACAACTATTTCGCCCACCTCTCTTAACCATTGAAGCTTGTAGGGCTTAGCATGAGAGATAGTAGACAATCCAAGTTTATCTACTACTCTTGATGAAGACCAAGTAAAGGAGGCGCTTGAGGCCCAAGCCCATGAAGCCCAAGCCCAACCAAATAGCTCAACATCCTTCATGCCTCAAAGGATGACTAGGAGCAAGGCTAAAGCTTTGGGAGAAGAGCATCAATGGATGTCTCTTTTTGTAATTACTTGTGTATAGTTTTTAGTAGAACTTTAAAGGAAGGTGTAGATATTGAAATAAGAGGTGCCAATGTATAAAGATAGGTCACACCTTCCATGTGACATAAAGAGTAGGTGTAGGTGTAGTTTTTAGGAGGTGCCAAAGTAGAATAAAGGTCACACCTCCCATGTGACTCAAGATTGGCTCCAAATTTGAATTAGAATTAGGAGGGAATTTTGAATTTGTTTCACTTTCATTTCAGCCCTCTAAACCTATAAATAGAGGTGCTTGGTCATTTTAAATTCAACATTGAAATTAGAAGAAAAGTTACTATACTCAAATTGTGAGACTTGTTATCCTCTTCCTTGTCTCATCTTGTGAAGCTTTGGGAGCTCTCAAGTGGCGGCAAATCTGCACTTATCTTGGATCATCACCTCCAAGTGGCGTATCCATTCCCAATCCATGGCTACAACGACATAAGTTTCATCTTCTTTCATCTTCCATAGTCATTTCAATCGGTAGTTTTGATTTTATGTCTTGTTCTTGAATTTCAATCAGTTCTTTTGTTTCAATTTGTGTTTCCATTCTGTTTTTTGTGTTTAAATTCTGCACCTATTCTTTTCTTGAGTTCAGCACCTTGTTCTTCATTCATTCATCACCATTAATTGTGTTTTAACCTTGGACCTTCGGAAATGAACCTTCACATCTACTTAACACTTGTTAAGTTAATGTCCAGTGGGGATTTTCCTTAGGTGACTCACTCTAAATTGCTAAGAATCTTGATCCTAATTCTAAGAAAGTGTCACAAATATAATGAACCTAAAATCAACTCACATCACGTATTGCAGCTCAAAGAATTGATTCTGCACAGCCTCGATTTGTTCATCCAAGGTCTGAAACCTTGTATCCATGCTCTGGAACCTTGTGTCACACAACTCATAAGGACACTATAAGAAAATCTCAAATTATATACGGATTATTACATACGGATCAAAATATGTATCCGTATGTAAATAGATACAGATTTTCCGTATGTAAACCAAAGGTAATTACATACGGAATTATATTCGTATATAATTTTGGCACCATGAAGCGGGAATAAAATTTCGTATGTAAACAGATATTACATACGGATTTTTTCATATGTAAACGATAAATAATTACATACGGACACCATGAAGCGAGAATAAAATAAAATCTGCAGTGGGTGGGACTCAAAACCAAGTTCCTTTAATTACCAAAGAAACTTTAACCACTAAACTAGACAACTTCTTTTGTATTATACTTATTATTATTAATAATAATATTAATAATATTAATAATATTAATAATATTATTAATATTATTAATATTAATAATATTATTAATATTAATAATATTAATAATATTAATAATATTAATAATATAAATAATATTAATAATAATATTAATATTATTAATATAATTTATATTATTATTATTAATATAATTTATATTATTATTATTAATATAATTTATATTATTATTATTAATATAATTTATATTATTATTATTAATATAATTTATATTATTATTATTAATATAATTTATATTATTATTATTAATATAATTTATATTATTATTATTAATATAATTTATATTATTATTATTAATATAATTTATATTATTATTATTAATATAATTTATATTATTATTATTAATATAACTATTGTTAATAATAAGTACAATAAAAATCATAATATGACGAAAGAACTTGTCTGGTCTAGTGGTCACTGAAGGGACTTGGCTTCGAGTCCCGCCTACTGTCCACTGCAGATTGCTTCCAACATTAATAATAATAAAAATATAATCCTTTCATTTTCAGTGGCAGCACTTGGTCCTACTTTAAAGGTTTCTTCCTCTAAATCCACTTCAAAATAGTGCAGAAATTTAGAAAGTGTGGAATGGTTGCTGCCCCTTGGTGTGAGCATCCAGGAGATAATGAAGGCAATGATCCTCTCATTCAGCTTTAGCTCTCCAACAGAAAAGTTCCTCACATTTGAAAGAGGATTTTTTAGGCAACTCTTGTAGAACTGCATCTTGTTGAATTCTTCTACCACTCCAATGTTGCCCTTGTTGATTCCCAGTCCAGAATATTTCAGCCCAGTAATTGCAGTCCAAACCTCATTGGTAATCTCTATGTCTACCCCTTTCACATGAGAGCAAAGATTATCACCATTAAATTGAAGATTTGTATAGAAAACTCTTACCAAATCTGGATATATATTTCCAGACATTTCCAGAAATCTCTTCAGCATTTGCTCCTTCAATAGATTTCTCACTTCAATGAGCTTTTGCTACTTCATCCAACTGAAGGATACTAGTTTTGGAGTGTTGATTACCTTCCTACTTGTCTCATGAAGGTATTTCTCTATCAAATCAGCTTCACCCGAAAACCAGCTCTCAAGTTTGCCTCCTCTCTTTTCACAGCCCTTGTTTTCATTCTCTTGGATGATGAAGGTGTTGATTCCATGGCTTTGGAGTGAGAGAAAACAGTATAGCAAGCTGTAGAAACAGATATAAAGAGAAAGAGAAAGGAAATAGTAAGTTGTTTCTTGTGGAGAAAAACAACTGATTAACCATTCTTATTTATACCTAGAAAAGGCAGTCAAAGCTTTGGCATTTAGTGGGTTAAAATTCAAATGAAAAAGAAACAATTCAGAGGCAATAAAGCAAGTTGTCAGACCCTAACAGATTGCACAGAGATAGATCACATGCTGATTTGACCAAGCTTAAAGAGGTTTTAATTTCCAAGATAAAGAGGAATATATTACATAAAGAGCAGTAAGTGCACAGAAAAGGCATGTTCAAAGCAGTAATAAATGCACCATTGACCACTAACGACACCCACAATGGTCAGAGAAACGAATCAAAGCTCAGAGAAATAAAGCAGATTTGATTCTAGTGCAGTCAGGGCAGAAACAATCGTAATGAGTTTTAATGAGTGAGAGAGAGAGAGAGAAAAGATTACACAAACTGTTTGTACTGGTTCACTCCTTACCAGAGCTACATCCAGTCCCCAAAAAATCACTGGGTATTCCACTAGGTAAACAACCATAGATTACAACACACCAAAACCTCAAAGAGGTGATCTTGACCACACAAGAACACACACCCTCTTTGACTTTCCACACAAACACACAGTCAGAACAACCCTCTGACTTGCAGATTTACTATTTTACAAGAAATACAAATTGAAAACAATTACAAGAATAAAAGGAACAAATTACACCTGATTTACAGGAAATCACAGAGCTCCTAATCCACTTCTTGAACCAATTGCATAACCTAAGGCAATCTAGCAAAGCTTTGAATCAAATCCTTCACAAAACTGTTTCTTAATCTCTCTTTCTGTATTTACAAATATGGAGGGTAACCCAGTTTTATAGCTCTTCAAACTAGCCGTTTTAGGCAGTTAAACACTAGCCAAAATAGTTTCAAATTAACTGAAAACAAATTTAACAGGTTTTTGAAAAGCTGTTGAGAAATTCAAAAATCAACCGGTTGAAATGTTGATTTAACTGGTTGAATTAGTTTTGACAGTTAGTCGACAAAGTCAAAGACAGTTTGAAAACCCTCCAAACAAGCTGGGTGAAAATCAACCGATTAAACCGAGAAATCAGCATGTTGTTTTCCACTTAGCTTTGGAAAACACTTTTCAATTTTAAAACTAGATTGATTCATCTATGCTTTGGATTAAGAATAAATCTAACAAATTCTAAACTACGTAGAACTAGACCCCAACCACAACAACACAGTCTTCAAGCTCTCTTCACAGATTTAGAGGAATCAAAGCTTCATTTTCAACACTATCAACATCTAATCATAATGATAAAGAGTTTTTATAAATATGTGAGGAATAGATATTTAGGGACTTTTAATAATTTTATATGCGAGAAATCGATATAAATGAATTTTATATGGGCATCAACATCAATCAAAGGAGAAAATATTATTATGCTTTTCAAAATACAAAAGAGTAAGAAGGACGGACCCTTCAATCAAATGGAGATGTAGAAAGAAAAAATAGGCCTTTGGAGGAATTAAAAAGAACCATGTTAAATGAAACTTCTCTTCCTAAATAATTTTGGGTTGATGTTTTTATTATTGCATGCTATGTGTTAAATAAAGTGTTTATTAGACCTATTGATGTGAGTTGATTTTAAGATTGCATATTTTATGGGTTGCACTTTGTTTATGATTTTTTATTTTAAGCAAACTATGGTGAGAAACGCAAAGAAGATTTTCACTAGACACGAACTTAACCAAGTGGTTAAGTAAGTGTGAAAGTTCACTTCTAGAGGACAAAGAGAAAACACAATTATATGGTGAAGATGATGATAAGGTGCAAAATTAAGAAAATGAACAAGATAAAGAAAATCAATGTAAATGCCAAAATTAAAGAGTAGAATAAGACATAAGATGGAATGGAAAGTGGCGCAGAGAAGAATGAAAAAAATAATAATGAAGGGATGAAGAAAGCTTATGGAGAAAGGAGCATGGAATCACGCCACTTGGAATGGTGGGAGGTTCCAAGATGAGTGGTGAGGAGCTGTCACTTGAGGTGCACTACTCTCAAGATAAGACCCAAGAAAAATTTAGGAGAAAAAGCTCACTAATCACTCAAGTAGAGTTTCTCTTCTTAATTTAAATTCAAGTGTAAAAATACATGAGGCAAGACACCCTTTATATAGGAGAGAGTGACTTGGGGAGCAAGAGTGAGAGGGGTAGGGGTGCCATTTGTGAGAAGCCTTCTAGACGGTAGGTCAAAGAAACCCTAAATCTAGTTGAACATGTCATGAAAGGTGGGCTTGACACAAGGCCAATTTACTAAGTACACCCTACTCTAGTTTATTCTTCTATTTGTAATTTACTAAGTACACCCCATATTATGCTATATACACCCTAATCTACTAAAATTAAATTTAAAGAGATTAGTTGGTGCTAATCTCCTATCATGTGGGCTCTGCTTCTAGCGGTCCTCCGAGGAATGATAGGCTTTGAGGCACTGGCTATGGAGTGATCCTGACCTAACCCTATGTCTTGTGTCCTGCTCTTAGTCATCCTTCTAGAAGGTTAGGCTACCTCAGTGAGTTCTCTATCTCTCAGAGCTTCATCACCTATTCTCAAGAAAACTCCATATGAATTATATAAAGGTAGAAAACCAAACATCGGTCATCTTAGAGTTTTCGGATGCAAATGTTGTGTTAAATAATGGCAAAGAAAACCTTGGCAAGTTTGATGCAAAAGCTGATGAAGATATCATCTTAGGTTACTCATCAAATAGTCATTTATATATAATTTATAACAAAAGGCTTATGAATGTTGAGGAATATGGCCATGTTGTATTTGATGAATCAAATAAAAAATGGTAAGTGTTACTTAAGAATGATGAAATTGATGATGGATTGTTAAATGTCTTCACCAAATTAAAGTGGAACAAACCAAGCAATCAAGATGGTTTAGGTGAAATTATTGATGAAACATAACCCATAAGGATCTTCCTAAAGATTGAAGAATTCCTAGAGATCTATCACCTGACAATGTAATTGGAAAAATTTAAAAGGGAGTATCTATTGGTCATTCTTCAAACAATTTATGCAATACAATGCCTTTTTTTTTTCACAAGTAGAACCTAAAGATATTTTTGATTCTATGAACCACCTGGTTTTGAAGATCATCAACATCCAAGCCATGTATTCAAGCTAAAGAAAAATCTATACAAATTGAAACAAGGCCCAAGATAGTGATATGAGAGGTTTAACAACTTTTTTATATCTCTGAATTACGAGAGAGGAAAATTTGACAAGAATATTTTCATTAGGAAATTTCATTTGATATTATTCTTGTACGATTCTGTGTGGATAACATAATTTTTTTTTTTTGCTATTAATGGTTGCTTATATGAAGAGTTTGTATCAATGTGCAAGAAGAGTTTGAGATGTCTATGATGGAATAACTAAATTACTTCTTTGGACCTCAAGTCGAGCAATGAAGCATGCAACCTTCTTAAGTTAGTTCAAATATTGCACAAACCCGCTGAAAAAGTTTTAAATGGAAAATAACAAAGAACCTGTCACACTTATATCTACAAAATGCTACTTAGATTCAGTTGAAAAAGGAACTACAGTTGACACAACTAAGTTTAAAGGTCTCATTGGATCACTATTGTACTTGAAAACTAGTAGACTTGATATTATCTTAAGCGTGTGTATGTGTACCAGATACAAATAAATTCCCAAGGAATCACACTACAATGCTACAAAAAGAACTTTGAAATTCCTAAAAGCTACTTTTAATGTTAGACTGTGGTATTCAAGTGATGCTTCTCTAAATTTAGTTGGATTCTTTAACTCTGGTTTTGTAGGTTGTAAACTAGACAGGAAAAGTACAAGTGGTACTTGTTGTTAGAATATATGGCCTTAAATAAGAGGGGGGGTGAATTGTTTATGAAAGATTTTTCCAAACTTTGAAGGTATAATGAACTTCAATGTAGAATCACAGAGAAAGAAATCAAGGAAACAATCAAACAAAACTGCTTAAGTTGATTATCAGAAAATCAACCGATTGTTTTGGCGATTCAACCGGTTGTTTTTATCAACAAAGTTAAAAACAACTTAAAAGCATAATTTAAATAAGTTCAGGGCAAGAGAAAAGCACACAAGCAATTTATACTGGTTCACTCTTATCACAAGAGCTACATCCAGTCCCCAGAAACCCCTAGGTATCTACTATGCAATCAAATTCAGATTACAACAACCACCACCAAAGAAGTGACCTTGAACACCTCAAGCCACACACTTCCTTTGGCACACAACACACCGCAGAAATCAAAACAACCTCTGATTCTACACTTACACAACAATTCCAGAAATACAAGGGATACATAAAGGATTACACCTGATAAAGATCAAAACGAAAGATTATAGAAATCCTATTCCACTCCTTTGTGAAAATCCAAAAGCTTGAATGCAAATCTTGAAAGCTTGAAATCAATTTGGCACAACTGAATTCTCAAAATTGTTTCTTACCTTTTAGGAGCGTAAAACAAACTATTTATACTCCAAAGGTTGGTTAAAAACATTTAAAGCAGGAGCCTATTTAGTTAGAAAACATTAAAGAAGATTTACAAAGCATAACAAAATTTTGTTATGGATTTTCAAAAAAAAAAATTAGTTGATTTTTCAAAGCAACCGATTGAATTGGTTTGACAGCAAAGTCAACCAAGTCAAACAGCTTCAAACCCTTTTCAAAAACAACTAAGTGTTAAACAACCAGTTGAAACGATAAAACAACAGGTTGTTTTTCCACTTGTTTGAAAAACACTCTTTTTCAGAAAGGTTTTGATTCAAATCAGTTTTAGATTCAAACAAGGAGTAGATTACACTTTAATCTACCAGAACCCACCTACACAAGTAGCAACTCCAACCTTTCATCAAACACCACAGATTTGGAAACATCAAAGCACTTGATCAACCTTGATCAACACTTGTCATATTCTTGGACCTAGGTTGGTGTCTTGACATAATAAGGAATAGGCTTGTGTTGCATTTTCAAACTCATAATATTTATGTTGTGTTTGGTGTTCCAGTTTGTTCCTGGTGAACAAGAAATGAGGTGTTTACAAAGGGAGAGGGAAGCATTTTTCTAATTCAAAGCTTCCCTTCTTGATGACAATGACATGCTTTCCTCTTGGACGACTACTAATGATTGTTGCCAATGGAAGGGGATTTGCTGCAGTAACCTCACTGGCAATATCATAAGCCTCGACCTTCACAATGAGTATGATTATGAAACTAGTTCAAGATCTTCTATTAGCGGAGAGATGCACGAGTCATTGATTGAGTTGCAAGAGTTAAAGTATTTGAACCTCAGTTGGAATTCTTTTCCAGACAGCCATATCCCAGAGTTTCTTGCTTCTCTCAACAACTTGAGATTCCTTGATCTCTCATGGTGTGAATTTGGCAGAAAAATTCCAAGTCAGTTTAGGTCTCTTTCTCATTTAAAATACTTTAATCTTGCTAGGAATGTACTTGAGGGTTCAATCCCTCCTTAACTCGGAAATCTTTCCAAGTTGGAGTATCTTGATCTAAGAGGGAATTATTTTGAAGGAAATTTACCATCCCAATTTGGGAATCTTTCAAACTTATAGAAGTTTTTCTTGGGGGTTCTTACGATGGAGTTCTCGAAATCAACGGTGGAGGTAAGCTTCTATCTAATCTAATTTCTTTAACCCATCCTTACTTGTGGTCCATTCGTGGTCTTAATAGTTCTCATACTTGGCTGCAAGAGATTGTCAACCTACCAAAATTAAGAGAACTAAGCTTATTTGATTGTAGCCTTTTTGATCATTTTATCCTTTCATTGAGGCCTTACCAATTCGACTTTTCTACTTCCCTTTTGGCCTTTCATCTTTCTTGGAACACCTTCACGTCACCTGTGATATTCCCAAGGGTGTCAAATATCACTTCCAATCTTGTTGAGCTACACTTTGCTGGTAACAACTTAGAGGGTTCGATATCAAATCATTTTGGCATGGCTATGAATTCTCTCAAGGACCTTGACCTTTCCTTTAATAGTTTCAAGGGTGAGGTTTTGAAATCCTTCATGAATATATGTACCTTACATTCTTTAAGCATGCATGAAAACTATTTAAATGAAGACCTTCCATCAATTCTTCATAATTTGCCTAATGGTTGTAATAGACACTCGTTACTAGATTTGGATTTGACAGATAATCAAATTACATGCTTTTTACCTGATCTTTCAACATTTTCAGTTTTAAAGTCATTGGATCTTTCAAGAAATTGATTAAATGGAAAGATTGCAAAAGATATAAAATTTCCATTTCCATTGGAATCTTTATCAATCTTATCAAACATTCTAGAAGGTGGAATTCCAAAATCATTTGGCAATGCATGTGCTTTGGGCACATTAGACATGAAAAAAAATAACTTGAGTGATGAGTTTTCAATGATAATAGATCACTTGTCTGGATGTGCTAGATACTCACTACAAGAATTGAACTTGAGCGGAAATCAAATTAATGGTATGCTTCCTGATCTTTTAGCATTTTCAACTTTGAAATCATTGGATCTTTCAAGAAACTGATTAAATGGAAAGATAATAGAAGATATAAAATTGTCATTTCAATTGGATTATTTATCAATCTCATCAAACTTTCTAGAAGATGGAATTCCAAAATCATTTGGCAATGCATGTGCTTTGCACACATTAGACATGACAAATAATAACTTGAGTGATGAGTTTTCAATGATAATACATCACTTGTCTGGATGTGCTAGATACTCATTACAAGAATTGAACTTGGAAGAAAATTAAATTAATGGTACGCTTCCTGAGCTTTCAGCATTTTCAACTTTGAAATCATTGGATCTTTCAATAAACCAATTAAATGGAAAGATAACAGAAAATATAAAATTGCCATTTCAATTGGATGATTTATCAATCTCATCAAACTTATTAGAAGGTGAAATTCCAAAAATCATTTGGCAATGCATGTGCTTTGCGCACATTAGACATGATGAATAATAGCTTGATTGGTGATTTTTCAATGATAATACATCACTTGTCTGGATGTGTTAGATATTCATTGGGAAAATTACATCTAAGCATGAACGAAATCAATGGCACACTACCTAACCTCTCAATATTCTCATCTTTAAAAGAATTTCATGTTGATGGAAACAAGCTAAATGGAGAGATTTCCAAAAGTATTTAATTTCCACCTCAACTAGAAGTTCTATGCATGGAATCAAATTCCTTAAATGGTGTGTTCACTAACTACCATATTTTTAATGTATCTAAGTTATATTACTTGGACTTATCTGACAACTCATTGACCTTGACATTTACTCAAAAATGGATTCCACCTTTCCAGTTATGTGATATACGGTTACGATCATGCATGTTAGGTCCAACATTTCCTAAATGGTTGCAAACACAAAACAACTTTGTTGATCTTGACATTTCAAATGCTGAAATATCGGATATGGTTCCAAGGTGGTTTTCAGCAAAATTAGCTTTGAGAATTAATGTATTTTCAGTCAATATTTCAAACAATAATCTCCATGGTATAATTCCAAATTTTGCTAGAAGAGTTGTTGTTCCTTTCTTAATTCTTGCATCAAATCAATTTGAAGGTCCAATTCCACCATTTCTACGAGATTCCATATTCCTTGATTTATCCAATAATAATTTCTCAAATTCTTTTTCATTTTTATGTGCTAGTGGTCTCGAAGAAGCTTGATCTGTCAAGAAACAAATTATCTTGAATCTCTCACAAAGCGGGAATAATTACATTAATCCGTATGTAACAATTTTTTTTTAATTAAAATAATTATTATTAATGTTAGAAGCAAACTCCAATAGATGGAATTGGAAGCCAAATCCCTTCAGTGACCAGAGAACCATTAACCACTACACCAGACAAGTTCTTTTTATCATATTATGATTTTTATTATACTTATTATTATTAATAATATAAATTGTATAAATAATATAAATATTATTAATATTATTATTATTAATATAAATAAAAAAATTGAAAAATCTAATAGAAAATATTATTGTGTTAAATGTAAATAAATTTATTAATTATACTAAATAATATTAACAATATTTAATAATATTAATAATATTAAAAATATTTAATAATATTAATAATCCGTATATAACCTTTATGTAATTACATACGGATCCAGAATTCGTATGTAACACTTACCTACGACAGTTTTACATATGGATTTTTATCTGTATGTAACTATGTTTTACATACAGATTTTTGGTCTTACATACAGATTTTGGTTGTATGTAATTTCAAATTTTCTTGGAGTATTATGGACGCTATTGGTATTTTGTCAACACTAGTAATTTTATAAAAAATCTCTCATACAAATTGAATGCATTCTTGGATTGGAAAGGTTCAAAATAAATGTTCAAAACTACTGAGTTATTACTTCTAAAAGGCATTGATCTCTCCAACAATAATATTTCAGAAAAAATTCCAGTAAACATAGAGAGTTTAGTAAAATTGATCTCATTGAATTTTTCAAGAAATCATTTGATTGGAAAAATTCCTTCAAATATTGAAAAGCTAAAATCACTTGAATTTCTTGACTTGTCAAGAAACCAATTGGTTGGTTCAATTCCTCCAAGTCAAGAAACCAATTGGTTGGTTCAATTCCTCCAAGTCTTGATCAGATTGATGGACTTGCTATGTTAGATTTGTCACATCATCTAAGTGGAGTTATTCCAAGTGGCACATAGCTACAAATTTCAATGCCTCAAGTTATGAAGATAACTTTAATCTTTGTGGGCCACCGCTTGAGGAACTGGGCATTGATGATGGGCTAAGTGAAGAAACAATTGTTAAAATTGATGAATATTCCCTTTTCTATCATGAATTTTATATCGAGATAGTGTTGGAATTTATTATAAGCTTTTGGAGGGTGTTTGGCACAATCTTATTTAAGCAATCTTGGAGACATGCTTATTTCAAATTCTTCAACAATTTAAGTGATGACATCTATGTGACGATAGCAGTGAAATTTGCCAATTACATATGGTGCAAGTAGATTACCAAGTAACAATTATTTTACATATATTTTTTTACATATATTTGCTTGTGCTTTTGTTATATATAAGAAACCTGACACATTTAAAAAAGAAACTTGAATATATAGTTTCAAATAAAAACATGTTTGTCATGTTAAATTTACGTAATTTTTTTTAATTATTTAATTTTTAAAAATTGTTTATAAAATACTAATAAGAAACAAAATATTTAAATAAATAATAGACTAAAATTATAATTGTGAGTTCTATCGGTAAGATTTCATATATTTTTAACTATTTTAATATAATTAGTTTTGTACCATTTCAATAATAAGTTTGTTTGGACTTTTTGATCTTGCGTGTTTTGGGGCAACTTATCCACATAGGTGATATTCAATCTAAATCTAAATCTAAATCTTATTAATTTCAACCTTGTAGTCAGTATCCAATCTCAAACATATTTTAAAAGCCATACAAAATTAATTTTTTTTTGTTACTGTGGAATTGAAGTCGTTAAAATATGTATTTCATTATTACAAAATTACAAATGTTTTTTTTTCCTCTAAAAAGGATAAAAAATTTAACAGTTATAATTTTGTAAGAACAAAAATAAAATATATAAGTTGTTATAGACTTAAATTTCGTCAATAATGAATGCGAATTTATAATTTTCAAAGACTTCAAAAATAATAAATATTCTAGAAAAATAAAATAAAATGTTTATATATATATATATATATAAAAATTATGAGGACAAAAAAAACATATTTTATCCTATCATATGACTTGTGTTTTTTTACAATTGATTTTATTTTATGCAAGATCATGTTATAATTGAATTCGAGAACATTATGTTTAAACTTAAAGTAAAATTATTTTACTCTTGCTATTAATCTCTCTCTTTTTTTTCTTTTTTTTTTTTTCATTTCAGTCTCCCTAACATCAATGTTTGTAGTCCCTCTAAACTTTTCATATTGCTAAAAAAATACTTTTTCACAAATTATTTGGAAAATGTAATGTCTATTTTTCACTCTTTAAAAGTCATTTCTTGACTTGATAAGGGATTTTGATATAAGGAATTAAAGTATTAAAAATATAAATTAAAATAAATAACATTTTAAAAGAATTTAAAATAAAAAATACAGGAAATAAAAATTTATTTAAATCATTTTTCCATTAAAAATATGCCTCAAACCTTTTGAAAATTTGGATGGAAATATTTTTGAAGATGAATAAAATATATCAGTAAATTTCATGCTCCTTCCTATTGTACACTGAAAAATATTTAATTTATTTATTTTTTGTAAAAGAGAATACAATTTGTAAGGACCTATAAATTTATTGGAATAGAAGTGATAGATTTTAAATAATTTCTGAGTATGTTATTATTTAAAATAAAAAGAACATAAAAATAGAAAAAATTATCATAGTGGTCAGACCTCGGACGTCGCCTAAGGTCTGGGGTCAGCTGGTAGAGGGCGGTCGGTTGACCATTGTACCAACCAAGTAGTCAGGTGCGATGATTTTATCGTAAGGTAATCACGTGGGCGTGCTTGAAGGGAGGGGGCACGTGAATCAAGAAGGGTAAGAGAAAGGAATGTGTAGCTTAGAAGTCGATGAGATCGCCGTTTGTTGAAGAAGGCGGCGGCCTCCGACTTCCCCCGTATGAAATCAGTAATCGCCTATTTTGCGCATGAACGCCGTGTGCGAAGATTTCACGTGATCGCCAATCGCCTATGGTGTACATGATCGCCGAAAAGAGCACATCGCCGAGTATTCGAGAAGACTTGGTAAGCACTTAGTATGTGGTCTAAATACAGAAGATGAGTGATTTAGAAGACAGGTGGCATATCTGCCACCATGAGTAGTGTGAGCCGTGATACCCCAGACTTAGAGGAATGGGAGGATGAACCTTCAGCAAGGTGTGACGATGTGACATCGGTGACCAGAGTAAGGCGATGTGTTCTCGTCACACACAAGGGCGATAAGAGATCGCCAACAGGATGAGAGGAACATCGGTCATCAACCAGGATGGGAGACACATCAGTGGTCTGCCAAGGTGAGACATCGGTGGGCTGCCAGGGTGAGACATCGGTTGTCTGCCAGGGTGAGACATCGGTGGTCTGCCAGGGTGAGGAATCAGTCGTCCGTCAGGAAGAGGAATCAGTCATCGCCAGTATGAGAGGCATCGGTCATCGCCGGTATGAGAGGCATGGTCATCGCGCGAGCAGTCATCGGTGGATGGTTATCGTGCGATGTCGTGTTTCACACAGATAAGGTGGGACCCAGGCTCCCAGCATGAACGTTCTGCATGCGCGACACGTAGACAGAAAGGGTGTTTCAGAATAGTTAGCATCAGAGAGTTGGTATGCGCAGAAACCCACGTGGTCATACTGTTCAAGGAAGTGTGCACGCAAGCTTTCCTGCAGAGTGGGTGGTGGCAGCGGCCTTTCTGGGCAAGTTGGTTTAGATTCAAAACTCACTCCTGAGAGGCAGTGGACGTTGCTGTGGTTCGAGAGTGATTGAGTGAGTTAGCTATGGTTCCCTGTTTCTTTCCTCTCCTTCTCCCTGCGTTCAGACGTCCTAGCGAACCAGTTGAAGATCGGCGACTGCCCCTGGATTCAAGACGTTGTGCCCTGCAAGGTTTCTGATCAAAGCCGTGAAACAGAGTAAGTTCTTCGTGCTCTGTTTTTGGAGTTGTTTCTGAACTTGAGAGAGTTGCTTCTGCATGGGCTTTGCATTCAACTCTTTTAGCTTCAGAATTAGCCTATGTTAACGCAGAATATGGGTAATGTCGTTAGTTTTATGACTAAGGCTCCATGGTGCAGGTTAAGGTATCCTTAAGTTCGGTGGGTTAGAGCTCGTAGTGAGATTTTACGCAAGTCCAGGTAAGGGAAGCTAGATTTATTTTCAATAGAACCTTAAGCTAGAAGATTCTGATGTTGGGGCGACGTGGTCGCCGGTTTTAAACGTTCTTACACGCTGCTCTGTTTTATGTGTGGATCGGAATTTATTTGAGCTTGAAAATGTGATACTTTAAATATGGTAGATGTTGTGAAATACATATGATTAGAGAATAATAGTTTCCTAATCTTACACAGAAAATGGCTCCTAGACCGCCTACCCTCCCCAACCTTCTGCAGAAATGAGCCAGATCGCCAGGGCCATTGAGATGATGGCAAGCGCCATCCAGCAGCTGAATGCGGTGATGGCTCAGAATCATCAAGCTGCAATGCAGCATTTGGAGACTGCTAGATCGGCTGCAACAGCTCCCCACGTCGGTCAGCCTCAGGAGCAGATGGGACTGACCGAGTTCCTCAGGCACAGCCCACCTAAGTTCAGTGGGAATGCTACTCCTGACCAAGCAGATCAGTGGATCAGGGGGTTAGAGAAAATCTTCAAGGCGACCTCCTGCCCTGAGGATAAGAAGTTGGTGTTTGCTACGTATCTGCTATCTGGAGAAGCAGAGTTCTGGTGGATGGGAGCTCAGCAGATGATGGAAGCCAGAGCTGAAGTGTTAGACTGGGAGAGCTTTAGGGTGAGATTCCTGGAGAAATATTTCCCAGATAGTGCAAGGTTTGCGAAGGAAGCAGAATTCCTCAGGTTGGAGCAGGGGGAGATGTCAGTGAATGCTTATGCTGCTCGGTTTGAATACCTCGCCCGATTTTATACCCAAGCTACCTCTAAGGCTTGGAGGTGTAGAAAGTTTGAAGAAGGTTTAAAGCATGAGCTGAAGAAGACCATAGCACCTATGTGCATCAGGGAGTTTCATGCCTTAGTGGAGAAGGCAAAGATGGTGGAGACCTTGGAAAGGGGTAATTCTCGGGTGATCAGGTCACACCCAGGAGGTTCTTCCAGTGGGAAGGCCAAGGTGCAGCAGCAGCAGAATAAGCCTTATGCGAGACCTCCACAGCATAGGGCAGGAGTAGCACTGCCCCCGTTTCAGCAGCAACAACCATGGAAGCCTAGATGTTTCCATTGTAGTGGACCACACACGTCCAATGTGTGCCCCAAGAGGGCTTCAGGGAGAAGATGTTTTGCATGCCAAAAGACGGGACACGTTGCTAGAGATTGTCCTAACCAGAATAGGATGACTCAATCCAGTGGTTCTCAGCAGTTGAGGAATGAAGGCAGCAGACCTCAGGCAGCAAGGAGAGTGTTTGCCATGTCAGGAGCTGAGGCGTCTCAGTCAGGTAACTTGGTGCAAGGTGTTTGTTTTATAGCTGGTAGAAGTGTAAAAGCCTTGTTTGATTCAGGAGCGACACACTCTTTTGTGTCAAGTCTGTGCGTAGACGAGTTGGGCCTTCTAGTGAAGGAGCTGCCGTTTGAACTGTTGGTCTCTACACCTGCATCAGGACAGGTTATGACCTCCACAGTTTGCTCTGAATGTCCAGTGATAGTAGAGGGACGCAGGTTCAAAGTAAATTTGATCTGTCTACCTCTTCAGGATCAGGATGTTATCCTAGGAATGGATTGGCTATCTGCCAATCACATTCTCATACATTGCGGTAGGCAGAAAGTGGTGTTTCCAGATCTCCAAGAGCCAGATGTGATATCTGCTCAGCATGTGTGGTCGGAGTTGAAAGAAGGCGCGAGGTGCTTTGTGATCCTCGCTCAAGGGGGAGTGAAGAATGAAGAAGATATAGGCAGTATACATGTGGTGAAGGATTTCATGGATGTATTTCCAAAAGAAATACCTGGACTACCTCCTAAGAGATAAGTGGAATTCTCTATTGATTTGGTACCTGGAGCTGGACCAGTGTCAATGGCACCCTACAGAATGGCTCCAGCTGAGTTGATGGAATTGAAGAAGCAAGTGGAAGAATTGTTGGAGAACAGTTCATCAGGCCTAGTGTATCTCCATGGGGGGCTCCAGTGCTTCTAGTTAAGAAAAAGGATGGAGGGTCTCGGTTGTGTGTAGATTACAGGCAGTTGAATAAGTTAACCATCAAGAACAAGTATCCTCTTCCTAGAATTGATGATTTGATGGATCAACTGCATGGAGCCTCGGTGTTCTCAAAGATTGATCTGAGAATGGGATACCACAAAATTTTGGTAAAAGCTGAAGATGTTCAGAAGACGGCATTTAGGTCTCGTTATGGACATTATGAGTATGTGGTGATGCCGTTTGGAGTGACAAATGCTCTAGCTCTGTTCATGGACTACATGAATAGAATTTTTCGTCCTTTCTTGGATAAGTTTGTTGTAGTCTTCATAGACGACATACTTATTTATTCAAGGACCGAGGAAGAACATGAGGAACATCTAAAGACGGTGTTGGAGATCCTGAGGGAGAAGCAATTATATGCTAAGTTCTCCAAGTGTGAGTTCTGGCTGAAGGAAGTTAACTTCTTGGGACATGTGATATCTGCTCGGGGAATCTCAGTGGATCCAGCCAAGGTAGAGGCAGTGCTCCAGTGGGAACGTCCTAAGACAGTCACAGAGATAAGGAGTTTTGTGGGTCTAGCTGGCTACTATCGGAGGTTCATTGAGGATTTTTCCAAGGTAGTGGCTCCTTTGACTCAGTTAACTCGCAAAGACCAACCTTTTGCTTGGACCGACCGATGTGAGCAGAGTTTCATGGAACTAAAGGAAAGATTGACTAGTGCTCCAGTGCTGGTGATCCCGGATGTAGGAAGACCTTTTGATGTCTATTGTGATGCTTCACATCAGGGCTTGGGATGTGTTTTGATGCAAGAGAAAAGAGTAGTTGCATATGCTTCAAGGCAACTCAAAGTTCATGAGAGGAACTATCCTACTCATGACTTGGAGTTGGCGGCTGTGGTGTTTGCCTTGAAGATTTGGAGGCATTATTTGTATGGAGCTCGGTTTCAGGTGTTTAGTGATCATAAAAGCCTGAAATATCTGTTTGATCAGAAGGAACTAAATATGAGACAAAGAAGATAGATGGAGTTTTTAAAGGACTATGATTTCCAACTTATGTATCATCCAGGGAAGGCCAATGTAGTGGCAGATACTTTGAGTAGAAAATCAATGCAAGTATAAATCATGATGATTGAAGAGCAGAAGCTGATCGAGCAGTTCAGAGATTTAAACTTGGGAGTGGAATTTCATGTTAACCATATTAGTTGTAGTAAGTTAACTATAACTAATGATTTCATTGGAATGATAAAGGATAAACAATTAGAGGACCCTAGTCTAAAACGTATTGTGGAATTGCTAGGCACCGATCAGGCTAAGGACTTTGTGATGGGAGATGATGGGATCTTGAGATTTAATGGCAGAATGTGCATACCAGCGAATGAGGAGTTGAAGAAGATGATCCTAGAGGAAGGCCACAAGAGTCATCTTAGTTTACACCCAGGTATGAATAAGATGTACCAGGACTTAAAGGGGTCATTTTGGTGGTCGGGCATGAAGAAAGACATCGCCCAGTATGTTACTACCTGCTTGACATGTCAGAAGGCAAAGGTAGAGCATCAAAGACCTGGCGGGTTGTTGCAGCAATTGGATATTCCTGAGTGGAAATGGGACAGCATTGCAATGGATTTTGTTACTCATTTACCTAGATCGGTAAGGGGTCATGATGCAGTCTGGGTCATAGTTGATCGGCTGACGAAGAGTGCTCACTTTCTTCCAGTGAATTTGAGGATATCCATGGCCAAGTTGGCTCAGTTGTACATCAGAGAAATTGTGAGGCTGCATGGAGTACCTTCCAGCATTGTTTCGGATAGAGATCCCAGGTTCACTTCACGGTTTTGGCAGACCTTACAGGATTCTTTGGGAACTAAGTTGAGGATGAGCTCTGCATATCATCCTCAAACCGATGGACAGTCGGAGAGAACGATCCAGTCCTTGGAAGATCTGCTGAGGACGTGTGTCTTGGATCAATTGGGAAGCTGGGATGAGATGTTGCCACTGGTGGAGTTTACTTATAATAACAGTTATCATGCCAGTATTGGGATGGCACCATATGAAGCCTTGTATGGGAGGAAATGCAAAACTCCTTTATGTTGCTACCAGGAGGGCGAAGCAGTCTTGGTCGGGCCAGAGTTGATTCAGCAGACGACCGAGAAGGTGAAACAGATAAAAGACAGAATGAAAGCTTCTCAAAGTCGGCAGAAATCTTATTCAGATCAGAGGAGAAAACCTTTGGAGTTTGCAGTGGGAGATCATGTATTTATGAGAGTGACACCGACCAAGGGTGTAGGACGAGCTATTAGATCAAAGAAGTTGTCCCCTAAGTTTATTGGGCCATATCAGATCCTAAGGAGGATCGGTCAAGTGGCTTATGAGATCGCCCTACATCCCCAATTAGCGAACCTGCATAATGTCTTTCATGCATCACAGCTGAGGAAGTACATGGCAGACCCAAGTCACGTGCTGGAAGTGGATGAGGTGCAGATCAAGGATGACTTGTCTTTTGAAGCAAAACCAGTTAGGATTGACGATCGGCAGAGTAAACAGCTCAGAGGCAAGACCATCAACATGGTGAAAGTGGTGTGGGATGACAGATCGGGTGATTCAACTTGGGAATTAGAAGAAACCATGAGAGAAGCCTATCCCTACCTCTTTCCTTAGTAATTCAATTTTCGAGGATGAAAATTTTTCTTGTTGGGGAGAATGTAAGGACCTATAAATTATTTGGAATAGAAGTGATAGATTTTAAATAATTTCTGAGTATGTTATTATTTAAAATAAAAAGGACATAAAAATAGAAAAAATTATCATAGTGGTCAGACCTCGGACGTCGCCTAAGGTCTGGGGTCAGCTGGTAGAGGGCGGTCGGTTGACCATTGTACCAACCAAGTAGTCAGGTGCGATGATTTTATCGTAAGGTAATCATGTGGGCGTGCTTGAAGGGAGGGGGCACGTGAATCAAGAAGGGTAAGAGAAAGGAATGTGTAACTTAGAAGTCGATGAGATCGCCATTTGTTGAAGAAGGCGGCGGCCTCCGACTTCCCCCGTATGAAATCCGTAATCGCCTATTTTGCGCATGAACGCCGTGTGCGAAGATTTCACGTGATCGCCAATCGCCTATGGTGTACATGATCGCCGAAAAGAGCACATCGCCGAGTATTCGAGAAGACTTGGTAAGCACTTAGTATGTGGTCTAAATACAGAAGATGAGTGATATAGAAGACAGGTGGCATATCTGCCACCATGAGTAGTGTGAGCCGTAATACCCCAGACTTAGAGGAATGGGAGGATGAACCTTCAGCAAGGTGTGATGATGTGACATCGGTGACCAGAGTAAGGCGATGTGTTCTCGTCACACACAAGGGCGATAAGAGATCGCCAATAGGATGAGAGGAACATCGGTCATCAACCAGGATGGGAGACACATCGGTGGTCTGCCAGGGTGAGACATCGGTGGTCTGCCAGGGTGAGACATCAGTTGTCTGCTAGGGTGAGACATCGGTGGTCTGCCAGGGTGAGGAATCAGTCGTCTGTCAGGAAGAGGAATCAGTCATCGCCAGTATGAGAGGCATCGGTCATCGCAGGTATGAGAGGCATGGTCATCGCGCAAGCAGTCATCGGTGGATGGTTATCGCGCGATGTCGTGTTTCACACAGATAAGGTGAGACCCAGGCTCCCAGCATGAACGTTCTGCGTGCGCGACACGTAGACAGAAAGGGTGTTTCAGAATAGTTAGCATCAGAGAGTTGGTATGCGCAGAAACCCACGTGGTCATACTGTTCAAGGAAGTGTGCACGCAAGCTTTCCTGCATAGTGGGTGGTGGCAGCGGCCTTTCTGGGCAAGTTGGTTTAGATTCAAAACTCACTCCTGAGAGGCAGTGGACGTTGCTGTGGTTCGAGAGTGATTGAGTGAGTTAGCTTTGGTTCCCTGTTTCTTTCCTCTCCTTCTCCCTGCGTTCAGACATCCTAACGAACCAGTTGAAGATCGGCGACTGCCCCTGGATTCCTGACGTTGTGCCCTGCAAGTTTTCTGATCAAAGCCGTGAAACAGAGTAAGTTCTTCGTGCTCTGTTTTTGGAGTTGTTTATGAACTTGAGAGAGTTGCTTCTGCATGGGCTTTGCATTCAACTCTTTTAGCTTCAGAATTAGCCTCTGTTAACGCAGAATATGGGTAATGTCATTAGTTTTATGACTAAGGCTCCATGGTGCAGGTTAAGGTATCCTTAAGTTCGGTGGGTTAGAGCTCGTAGTGAGATTTTACGCAAGTCCAGGTAAGGGAAGCTAGATTTATTTTCAATAGAACCTTAAGCTAGAAGATTATGATGTTGGGGCGACGTGGTCGCCGGTTTTAAACGTTCTTACACGCTGCTCTGTTTTATGTGTGGATCGGAATTTATTTGAGCTTGAAAATGTGATACTTTAAATATGGTAGATGCTGTGAAATACATATGATTTTCGGAATCTTGAACTTTAGTATGATTTGGATTGTTTAGAAACGGTTTTAAAAATATGTATGATTGACTGGTTCAGTTTGGGTGTTGTATGATATATGGAATGATGTGAAAATGTGATCAAGGCATAGTATTTTCAGGAAAGAAAATACCGTGTAAGATCGTGTAGAATGTGCATTGACCAGTGATTCGTCTAGAAGGAGATATCCTGACTCCTCTGATATAATGGAATCATATAGATGAAGTTATTCAGGTGTTGAGAGTCGAAGGAGGTTCATATGTATGGGTAAGTTGTTTAAAAGATAACTAACTTGACCTGTTGTATGGATTAACCCGGTCATACTAGGAGAGTGATGATATTGAGATTGAGATTATATTTTATGCGCATAGCTGTGTGGATTTCACAGCGACCCTGTGTGGATTTCACAGTGGTGTAGTATGACAGGTGCAGATCTCTGAGTCTAGTCAATGCACGAGTCTTCCGGAAGTAGTGTCAAGTGTCTATGTGTGATGAGTCAGTGGAAGTCTGACGTGAGAAAGAGAAATATTGAAATTTGATAGACACTTGATGGATTATGTGAAATGAATGACACTTGAGGGAATTGTGAAATGTGTGAATATTGGATGGTTTACGTTAATATCAAGTTTCATGTTTTAAAGTTTTAAAAAATATCTAGCTTACCCTGTGTTTGGTTTTGTGTTTGCTTTCTTAAAACTGTGATGATCGTGTAATTACACGGGAGCAGATGATGTTGCAGGCAGTAGAGCTCCTCAGTGAGTGGTTGGACAAGGAGATCACCTGTTCTTATACTGTAGTTTGTTTTATTTTGAAACACTGGATGGTTATGTATTAAAATTCCCTAGAGAAGGGATATTTTTTTTTTTTGAAATACAATGTATGGGATGAATGTATTTTGTTATATATACATATATTAATTTTGATATTATTGTTTTACCTTTATTTTATTATATAAATATGAATAAGATATTGAGGGGCGTTACACAATTCACTAAGCTAAATTAATTAATTGAGAGCAACAATTCATTTACACATTTGGGATATTCACAATTATCTTTTGTTATTTTTCAGCATCTTGAAAACCACATCCCTCTTGCATATATCAAATGTTTGAGCTTGTAAACTTGGACAAAGCAAGGTTCTATAAGGAAGTAAGCTGGAAAGTATGGTTGTTTTAGTTGTTGTATATATGTTTTCATTTTAAATGGTGTTTGTACTTGTGTTATTCTGATTAGAGTTGTTTGATGATGTTGTATGTTTGAATAAAACTCTTGTTTAATTCGTGGTAACAAGACTTTATTAGTATTGTGGTTGTATTTAAATATAGTTTGCCATGTATTATGCTAATAATATATTTGCATGTTTTTTATGATCATTTGGCAACACCAAAATGAGTAAAAAAAAGTGTTTAGGGTTGAGAGGTGAGCAAAGAGTTTAAATTTGTATTAAAGTAAAGGATATTTAAAAGAGTGTTTGTATCAAAAATTTTCAAAAAAAAAATTAATAACTATTTCAGATAAAGAGTGTCTCACTATTCCATAATACATGTCTCAAAAAATGAAAGAGTGAGATTTTGTATTATAATTGGTGAATCCATTGTGTTCCAGAAACTCCTTCCATGCCATTGACTCCTAGCTATCCAATTTAGGTTTTCTTTATCTCTGTTTGTTATTTGTTGATTCTGAAATTTAGGTTTTCTTTACCTGTGTTTGTTCTTTCTTGATTCTGAAATTTAGGTTTTCTTCACCTCGTTTGTTTTTTGTTGATTTTGGATGTATGAGTTTTCAATTTAAGCTCATGTTTATTTTAGGCTGTTAAGTATGATTTTCGATTATCATAATGCATTGAATTATCGCTTCCTAAAAGTTCCTACAAACGTCGCTGGCAGCTTCGAATGTTAAATTGGATGTGTAGTGTAACGCCCCTCCAATTCTATTCATATTTATATCATAAAATAAACATAAAACAATAATATCAAAATTAACATATGTATATATAATAAAATACATCCATCCCATACATTGTATTTCAAAATAATATCCCTTCTCTAGGGAATTTTAATACATAACCATCGAGTGTTTCAAAATAAAACAAAATACAGCATAAGAACTGTTAGGAAAGATGGCTTTAAAATAGAGGGAGGTGAATTGTTTAAAGAGGTTTTCGCAAACTTTTCCAAGCTAGAATGAATATCTTTCAGAAATCAAATGATTAAGCAATTCAGTTTGCCAAAACAGCAAGCAAAAAAGCACTGCCAGGAAAACAATCGGTTGTTTCTTCGAAACAATCGGTTGTTTATACCAGCAAACAACAAACAAACTGAAATTAAAGAGTTAGGGATAGAGAGATTGTACACAGATGTTTATACTGGTTCACTCCAACCCAGAGCTACATCCAGTCTTCTCAGAACCCTGAGGAAATCCACTAAGCAATCACACCTTGATTACTTACACAACAACCAAGAGAATGACCTTGAAAACCTCAAGACACACGCTCTCCTTGGCCAACACTAAGATTGCTGATCTTGAACACCTCAAGAACACACAGCTAATCTCAACAACAATACAGAAAAGAAATGTTTCAGCAGTTACACAGATTACACTTGTTACAGATAAAGATCTGAAATCAATACAAGTAGAATCCTATTCCAGCACTTTGATCAATCTCTTTAGCTCTTAAGCAATCTCAGCAATTTTTCAAAACTCTCTTAGTAGTTTTTCTAACTTTTTCAAAAGCATTCTCAACCTTTAAAAAAGATTTTCTGAATTATATAAAAGGAAGTTTGTTTATCAAATCTTAACAAACCTATAAAAGCTTTCAGAAAGATTGGTCAAAGCATTTAATGACTGGAGCGTAATCAGTTTCAAATCATTTAAAGCTCAGTCAAAGAAAACAGTTTTTCTGTTATGGTTCCAAAACAAACAATCGATTGTTTCCTCGAATCAATCGGTTGTTTTGTCACTTAACAGTTTTCTCCATTCAAAAATAGTTTTCAAACTTTCTCAAAACATCTAAGTATAAACAATCGGTTGTTTCGATAGAACAATCGATTGTTTCAACTTAGTTTTGAAAAACACTTTTGTTTTATCAAAAACTGAGATGCTAATTGCTTTGAGATTTAATCTAAGGTTGGATTACACTTTAAACTACCCCAGAAGAAAACAACAAAGCAGCACAGCAGCAGCAAACAAGCAAAAGCTTCATCATCCTTCAAAGGATTTGGATTCTTCAAAACCTTGAACACCACTAGGTTCAACAAGAACAGGCGATCTCCTTGTCCAACCACTCACTGAGGAGCTCTACTACCTGCAACATCATCTGCTCCCATGTAAATTACACACGATCATCACAGTTTTAAGAACACGAAACACAACACAAAACACAGGGTAAGCTAGCTATTCAAAAAAAACTTGAAGTACGAACTTTAAATTCTACATAAATCAGCTTTTAAATACCCACGTAAAATCCATCTTCTTTCTCATTCATATCACACAACCATCAAGTGTCTATCAACAATTTTCAATATTCATCTTTCTCACGTCAGAATTCCCACTGACTCACAACACATAGACACTTGACTCTACTTCCGGAAGACTCGTGCGTTGACTCAGACTCAGAGATCTGCACCTGTCATACTACACCACTGTGAATCCACACAGGGTCGCTGTGAATCCACACAGCCATGCGCATAAATAAATCTCAATATCATCACTCTCCCAGTATGACAGGGTTAATTCATAGAACAGGTCAAGTTAGTTATCTTTCAAACAACTTACCCATTCATATGAACCTCCTTCGACTCTCAACACCAGAATAACTTCATCTATGTGATTCCATTATCATAGGAGAGTCAGGATATCTCCTTCTAGACAAGTCCCTAGTCAATGCACATTACACACGATCTTACACGGTATTTTCTTTCCTGAAAATACTATGCCTTGATCCCACATTCACAACATTCAATGCATCATACCACACGTAAAAACACAATTCCATCATATAATATTTTGAATCTTTTCTTAAACAATCCCAATCATAGAAAATACCATACCAAAGTTCAGATTTTCGAATATCATATGTATTTCACCTTTCAATCTCAAACAATTTCAAAACGACACTAAAACAAGGGATTTCGAAATTTGCATTAAAACCGGCGATCACGTCACCCAAACACCAGAATCTTCTAGCTTAAGGTTTTATTGAAAATAAAACTAGCTTCCCTTACCTGGACTTGCGTAAAATCTCACTACGAGCTCTAACCCACCGAACTTAAGGATACCCGAACTCTGTTTTAAGGCTTGATTGGAAACTTGCAGAGAACCTTCCCAGGTGCTCTATGGCAGTCGCCGGTAGCCAAGCTGGGACGTGAGAAGGCCTGAATCGCAGAGTGAAGGAAAGGAAGGAAAAAAGGATGAAGACTAAACTCTCTCTATCTCTCGCTACTCCAACACCGTTCGAACTCCAACTAAGAGGAGGTGTGTTCTGAGACTAAGAAACGTAGACCCGCCATGCAACTGCCATTACCCACTCTGTGGGAAGCTTGTGTGCATGTTTCCTCTGACAGAACTGCCACGTGATGTCTCTGCGCGTACCAACTTTGGGTTACCTGCCTTACCAACTCTCTGGCGTCAACTGTTCTGAAGCACTCCTAATGTCTACGTGTCGCGCATGCAGAACGTTCATGCTGGGAGCCTGGGTCCCACCTTATCTGTGTGAAACACTACCTCGCGCGATGACCATCCACCGATGACTAACCGCACGATGATTATCCACCGATGAACGATGTGTCTCTTACCCTGGCAGACGAATGATGTGCCTCTCATTCCGGCGATGACTGACGTGCCTCTCATCCCGGTGATGACTGATGTCACATCGCCACACCTTGCTGAAGGTTCATTAACCCACTATGCTACGTCCAAGGACACCAAAGACTTCCACCTTCAATTCCTCAAAGAGACCTGAAAGAACAGCATGGCGCCTCTGCGGCCGGTGTAGCTCCTGCGACTAAGTTATCCACACACGGAGTTGCTTAATGCACAGGCTACTCTGGGCACAACATTAACATGGTGTGCTGGTCAACTCTGGGTATCACGACTCACACTACTCATGGTGGCAGATATGCCACCTCTCTTCTATATCACTCATCTTCTGTATTTAGACCACATACTAAGTGCTTACCAAGTCTTCTCGAATACTCGGCGATGTGCTCTTTTCTGCGATCATGTACACCATAGGCGATCAGCGATCATGTGAAATCTTCACACACGGCGATCATGCGCAAAATAGGCGATTACTGATTTCATACGGGGGAAGTCGGAGGTCGCCGCCTTCTTCAGCAAACGGCGATCTCATCGACTTCTAAGCTACACCTTCCTTTCTCTTACCCTTCTTTATTCACGTGCCCCCCCCCCCCTTCAAGCACGCCCACGTGATTACCTCACGATAAAGTCATCGCACCTGACTACTTGGTTAGTACAATGGTCAACCGACCGCCCTCTACCAGCTGACCCCAGACCTTGGGCAACGTCCGAGGTCTGACCACTATGATATTTTCTATTTTTATGTCCTTTTTATTTTAAATAATAACATACTCAGAAATTATTTAAAATCTATCACTTCTATTCCAAATAATTTATAGGTCCTTACATTCTCCCCAACAAGAAAAATTTTCGTCCTCGAAAATTGAACTACTAGGAAAAGAGGTAGGGATAGGCTTCTCTCATGGTTTCTTCTAATTCCCAAGTTGAATCACCCGATCTGTCATCCCACACCACTTTCACCATGTTGATGGTCTTGCCTCTGAGTTGTTTACTCTGCCGATCGTCAATCCTAACTGGTTTTGCTTCAAAAGACAAGTCATCCTTGATCTGCACATCATCCACTTCCAGCACGTGACTTGGGTCTGCCATGTACTTCCTCAGCTGTGATACATGAAAGACATTATGCAGGTTTGCTAATTGGGGAGGTAGGGCGATCTCATAAGCCACTGGACCGATCCTCCTTAGGATCTGATATGGCCAATAAACTTAGGGGACAGCTTCTTTGATCTGATAGCTCGTCCTACACCCTTGGTCGGTGTCACTCTCATAAATACATGATCTCCAACTGCAAACTCCAAAGGTTTTCTCCTCTGATCTGCATAAGATTTCTGCCGACTTTGAGAAGCTTTTCTTCTGTCTTTTATCTGTTTCACCTTCTCTGGCCCGACCAAGACTGCTTCGCCCTCCTGGTACCAACATAAAGGAGTTCTGCATTTCCTCCCATACAAGGCTTCATACGGCGCCATCCCTATACTGGCATGATAACTGTTATTATAAGTAAACTCCACCAGTGGCAACATCTCATCCCAGCTTCCCAATTGATCCAAAACACACGTCCTCAACAGATCTTCTAAGGACTGGATCGTTCTCTCAGACTGTCCATCGGTTTGAGGATGATATGCAGAGCTCATCCTCAACTTAGTTCCCAAAGAATCTTGTAAAGTCTGCCAAAACCGAGAAGTGAACCTGGGATCTCTATCCGAAACAATGCTGGAAGGTACTCCATGCAGCCTCACAATTTCTCTGATGTACAACTGAGCCAACTTGGCCATGGATATCCTCAAAGTCACTGGAAGAAAGTGGGCACTCTTCGTCAGCCGATCAACTATGACCCAGACTGCATCATGACCCCTTACCGATCTAGGTAAATGAGTAACAAAATCCATTGCAATGCTGTCCCATTTCCACTCAGGAATATCCAGTTGCTGTAACAAACCGCCAGGTCTTTGATGCTCTACCTTCGCCTTCTAACAGGTCAAGCAGGTAGCAACATACTGCGCGATCTCTTTCTTCATGCCCGACCACCAAAATGACTCCTTCAAGTCATGGTACATCTTGTTCATGCCTGGATGTAGGCTAAGACGACTCTTGTGACCTTCCTCTAGGATCATCTTCTTCAACTCTCCATTTGCAGGTATGCAAATTCTGCCATTAAATCTCAAGATCCCATCATCTCCCATCACAAAGTCCTTAGCCTGATCGGTGCCTAGTAATTCCACAATACGCTTCAGACTAGGGTCCTCTAATTGCTTATCCTTTATCATTCCAATGAAATTATTAGTTATAGTTAACTTACTACAACTGATATGATTATCGTGAAATTCTACTCCTAAGTTTAAATCTTTGAATAGCTCGATCAGCTTCTGCTCTTCAATCATCATGATTGATACTTGCATTGATTTTCTACTCAAAGCATCTGCCACTACATTGGCCTTCCCTGGATGATACATGAGTTGGAAACCATAGTCCTTTAGAAACTCCATCCATCTTCTTTGTCTCATATTTAATTCCTTCTGATCAAACAGATATTTCAGGCTTTTATGATCACTAAACACCTGAAACCGAGCTCCATACAAATAATGCCTCCAAATTTTCAAGGCAAACACCACAGCTGCTAACTCCAAGTCATGAATAGGATAGTTTCTCTCATGAATTTTGAGTTGCCTTGAGGCATATGCGACTACTCTTTTCTCTTGCATTAAAACACATCCCAAGCCCTGATGTGAAGCATCACAGTAGACATCAAAAGGTCTTCCTACATCCGGGATCACCAGCACCGGAGCACTAGTCAATCTTTCCTTTAGTTCCATGAAACTCTGCTCACATCGGTCGGTCCAAGCAAAAGGTTGGTCTTTGCGAGTTAACTGGGTCAAAGGAGCCACTACCTTGGAAAAATCCTCAATGAACCTCCGATAGTAGCCAGCTAGACCCACAAAACTCCTTATCTCTGTGACTGTCTTAGGACGTTCCCACTGGAGCACTGCCTCTACCTTGGCTGGATCCACTGAGATCCCCCGAGCAGATATCACATGTCCTAAGAAGTTAACTTCCTTCAGCCAGAACTCACACTTGGAGAACTTAGCATATAATTGCTTCTCCCTCAGGATCTCCAACACCGTCTTTAGATGTTCCTCATGTTCTTCCTCGGTCCTTTAATAAATAAGTATGTCGTCTATGAAGACTACAACAAACTTATCCAAGAAAGGACGAAAAATTCTATTCATGTAGTCCATGAACAGAGCTGGAGCATTTGTCACTCCAAACGGCATTACCACATACTCATAGTGTCCATAACGAGACCTAAATGCCGTCATCTGAACATCTTCAGCCTTTACCAAAATTTGGTGGTATCCTGTTCTCAGATCAATCTTTGAGAACACTGAGGCTCCATGCAGTTGATCCATTAAATCAACAATTCTAGGCAGAGGATACTTGTTCTTGATGGTCAACTTATTCAACTGGCGGTAATCTACACACAACCGAGACCCTCCATCCTTTTTCTTAACTAGAAGCACTAGAGCTCCCCATGGAGATACACTAGGCCTGATGAATTGTTTCTCTAACAACTCTTCCACTTGCTTCTTTAATTCCATCAACTCAGCTGGAGCCACTCTATAGGGTGCTATTGACACTGGTCCAGCTCCAGGTACCAAATCAATAGAGAATTCCAGTTCTCTCTTAGGAGGTAGTCCAGGTATTTCTTCTGGAAATACATCCATGAAATCCTTCACCACTTGTATACTGCCCATATCTTCTTCATTCTTCACTCCCCATTGAGCTAGGATTACAAAGCATCTCGCCCCTTCTTTCAACTCCGACCACACATGCTAAGCAGACATCACATCTGACACTTCGAGATCTGGAAACACCACTTTCTGGCTACCGCAATGTATGAGAATGTGATTGGCAGATAGCCAATCCATTCCTAGGATAACATCCAGATCCTGAAGAGGTAGACAGATCAAATTTACTTTGAACCTGCGTCCCTCTACTATCACTGGACATTCAGAGCAAACTGTGGAGGTCATAACCTGTCCTGATGCAGGTGTAGAGACCAACAGTTCAAACGGCAGCTCCTTCACTAGAAGGCCCAACTCGACTACACACAGACTTGACACAAAAGAATGTGTCGCTCCAGAATCAAACAAGGCTTTTACACTTCTACCAGCTATAAAACAAACACCTTGCACCAAGTTACCTGACTGGGATGCCTCCGCTCCTGACATAGCAAACACTCTCCCTGCTGCCTGAGGTTTGCTGCCTTCATTCCTCAACTGCTGAGAACCACTGGGTTGAGTCGCCCTATTCCTGTTAGGACACTCTCTAGCAACGCGCCCCGTCTTTTGGCAGGTGTAACACCTTCTCTCTGAATTCCTCTTGGAGCACACATTGGATGTGTGTGGTCCACCACAATGGAAACATTTGGGTTTCCATGGTTGTTGTTGCTGAAACTGGGGCGGTGCTGCTCCTGCCCTATGCTGTGGAGGTCTCGCATAAGGCTTATTC
Organism: Phaseolus coccineus; assembly: GCA_037954025.1. Lineage (NCBI taxonomy): Eukaryota > Viridiplantae > Streptophyta > Magnoliopsida > Fabales > Fabaceae > Phaseolus > Phaseolus coccineus. Next base: position 43,184,506 of record CM075681.1, read on the forward strand.
TGCTGCTGCTGCACCTTGGCCTTCCCACTGGAAGAACCCCCTGGGTGTGACCTGATCACCCGGGAATCACTCTTTTCCAGAGTCTCCACCATCTTCGCCTTTTCCACTAAGGCGTGAAATTCCCTGATGCACATAGGGGCTATGGTCCTCTTCAGCCCATGCTTCAGTCCTTCTTCGAACTTCCTTCACCTCCAAGCCTCAGAGGTAGCTTGGGTATAGAATCGGGCGAGGTATTCAAACCGAGCAGCATAAGCGTTCACGGACATCTCTCCCTGCTCCAACCTTAGAAATTCAGCTTCTTTCGCAAACCTTGCACTATCTGGAAAGTATTTTTCCAGAAACCTCACCCTGAAGCTCTCCCAGTCTGATACTTCCTCTCGGGCTTCCATCATTTGTTGAGTTCCCATCCACCAGAACTCGGCTTCTCCAGATAGCAGGTATGTAGCAAACACCAACTTCTTATCCTCAGGGCAGGAGGTCGCCTTGAAGATTTTCTCTGACCCATTGATCTGCTTGGTCAGGAGTAGCATTCCCACTGAACTTAGGTGGGCTGTGCCTGAGGAACTCGGTCAGTCCCATCTGCTCCTGAGGCTGACCGACGTGGGGAGTTGTTGCAGCCAATCTAGCAGTCTCCCAATGTTGCATTGCAACTTGATGATTCTGAGCCATCGCCGCATTCTGCTGCTGGATAGCACTTGCCATCATCTCAATGGCCCTGGCGATCTGGCTCATTTCTGCAGAAGGTTGGGGAGGGGTAGGCGGTCTAGGAGTAATTTTCTGTGTAAGATTAGGAAACTATTATTCTGTAATCATATTCCTATCAAATGAACTTGATAAAGAATCAATTCATTTAGAAGACCACATCTAGGTCTTACAAAGGTCAGCATCTCAAAATCATCTAGAATTTTGAGTTTATCAGTAAGATCATGATACTTATAACATCAAGCAAAACACCAAAACAGCTACTGGTATAAAACCATCAATCCAAACAACCACTTCCCATCAATTACAAAAACACTCAATAAAATGAAATAATTCACACCAGAATTCAATATATGCTAAACATCAAACCTTTAGAATTAAAATTGAGAATCATCTCGATCCAGTTATGAGTGTGCACCCTCACTACTTTATCAAGATCCTTTCATTCTTAATACTCAAATTTTCAGTTAGAGCATATATTTACTAAAGCACACACAAAATTTCAATAAGAAAAACATTTAAAAACCTTTCACTATAGCTTTAATTCAAAACTCCAACAAATTTTGTAAGCAGAAGAAACACAATGAACCCACTACCCTCAGGTCATCCTAAGGACGAACTGCTCTGATACCATTAAGTGTAACGCCCCTCCAATTCTATTCATATTTATATCATAAAATAAACTTAAAACAATAATATCAAAATTAACATATGTATATATAATAACATACATCCATCCCATACATTGTATTTCAAAATAATATCCCTTCTCTAGGAAATTTTAATACATAACCATCGAGTGTTTCAAAATAAAACAAAATACAGCATAAGAACAGGCGATCTCCTTGTCCAACCACTCACTGAGGAGCTCTACTACCTGCAACATCATCTGCTCCCGTGTAAATTACACACGATCATCACAGTTTTAAGAACACGAAACACAACACAAAACACAGGGTAAGCTAGCTATTCAAAAAAAACTTGAAGTACGAAACTTTAAATTCAACATAAATCAGCTTTTAAATACCCACGTAAAATCCATCTTCTTTCTCATTCATATCACACAACCATCAAGTGTCTATCAACAATTTTCAATATTCATCTTTCTCACGTCAGAATTCCCACTGACTCACAACACATAGACACTTGACTCTACTTCCGGAAGACTCGTGCGTTGACTCAGACTCAGAGATCTGCACCTGTCATACTACACCACTGTGAATCTACACAGGGTCGCTGTGAATCCACACAGCCATGCGCATAAATAAATCTCAATATCATCACTCTCCCAGTATGACAGGGTTAATTCATAGAACAGGTCAAGTTAGTTATCTTTCAAACAACTTACCCATTCATATGAACCTCCTTCGACTCTCAACACCTGAATAACTTCATCTGTGTGATTCCATTATCTCAGGAGAGTCAGGATATCTCCTTCTAGACAAGTCCCTAGTCAATGCATATTACACACGATCTTACACGGTATTTTCTTTCCTGAAAATACTATGCCTTGATCCCACATTCACAACATTCAATGCATCATACCACACGTAAAAACACAATTCCATCATATAATATTTTGAATCATTTCTTAAACAATCCCAATCACAGAAACAATCATACCAAAGTTCAGATTTTCGAATATCATATGTATTTCACCTTTCAATCTCAAACAATTTCAAAACGACACTAAAACAAGGGATTTCGAAATTTGCATTAAAACCGGCGATCACGTCACCCAAACACCAGAATCTTCTAGCTTAAGGTTTTATTGAAAATAAAACTAGCTTCCCTTACCTGGACTTGCGTAAAATCTCACTACGAGCTCTAACCCACCGAACTTAAGGATACCCGAACTCTGTTTTAAGGCTTGATTGGAAACTTGCAGAGAACCTTCCCAGGTGCTCTATGGCAGTCGCCGGTAGCCAAGCTGGGACGTGAGAAGGCCTGAATCGCAGAGTGAAGGAGAGGAAGGAAAAAAGGATGAAGACTAAACTCACTCTATCTCTCGCTACTCCAACAGTGTTCGAACTCCAACTAAGAGGAGGTGTGTTTTGAGACTAAGAAACGTAGACCCGCCATGCAACTGCCATTACCCACTCTGTGGGAAGCTTGCGTGCATGTTTCCTCTGACAGAACTGCCACGTGATGTCTCTGCGCGTACCAACTTTGGGTTACCTGCCTTACCAACTCTCTGGCGTCAACTGTTCTGAAGCACTCCTAATGTCTACGTGTCGCGCATGCAGAATGTTCATGCTGGGAGCCTGGGTCCCACCTTATCTATGTGAAACACTACCTCGCGCGATGACCATCCACCGATGACTAACCGCGCGATGATTATCCGCCGATGAACGATGTGTCTCTTACCCTGGCAGACGACTGATGTGCCTCTCATTCCGGCGATGACTGACGTGCCTCTCATCCCGGCGATGACTGATGTGCCTCTCATCCCGGCGATGACTGATGTCACATCGCCACACCTTGCTGAAGGTTCATTAACCCACTATGCTACGTCCAAGGACACCAAAGACTTCCACCTTCAATTCCTCAAAGAGACCTGAAAGAACAGCATGGCGCCTCTGCGGCCGGTGTAGCTCCTGCGACTAAGTTATCCACACACGGAGTTGCTTAATGCACAGGCTACTCTGGGCACAACATTAACATGGTGTGCTGGTCAACTCTGGGTATCACGACTCACACTACTCATGGTGGCAGATATGCCACCTCTCTTCTATATCACTCATCTTCTGTATTTAGACCACATACTAAGTGCTTACCAAGTCTTCTCGAATACTCGGCGATGTGCTCTTTTCGGCGATCATGTACACCATAGGCGATCGGCAATCATGTGAAATCTTCGCACACGGCGATCATGCGCAAAATAGGCGATTACTGATTTCATACGGGGGAAGTCGGAGGCCGCCGCCTTCTTCAGCAAACGCCGATCTCATCGACTTCTAAGCTACACCTTCCTTTCTCTTACCCTTCTTGATTCACGTGCCCCCCCTTCAAGCACGCCTACGTGATTACCTCACGATAATGTCATCGCACCTGACTACTTGGTTAGTACAATGGTCAACCGACCGCCCTCTACCAGCTGACCCCAGACCTTGGGCGACGTCCGAGGTCTGACCACTATGATAATTTTTTCTATTTTTATGTCCTTTTTATTTTAAATAATAACATACTCAGAAATTATTTAAAATCTATCACTTCTATTCCAAATAATTTATAGGTCCTTACATGTAGGGCGTGTTGCCAAAAATAAGTCGTTTCTGAATTTTATTTTTTTAGAATTATAATAATTATATAAATAATTATTTAGTTTTCTTATTTTGACTAAACAAATTTAGGAACTTTTATTCAGTGAAAGTGTACATTAGAATTTATTTTCTTATTCTTTTATGTTCTTAAATCTATTGTTTTATATCTTTATTACGACAATATAAGTTTATAATAAATCAAAAATATAATTTATGTGTTTAAAAATGTTTATTTATTATAAACTGCATTATAAATTTATATACTTCAATATATTTATTTATATATAACAAACATTTATTTTAGTCAATGCACAATATGAAAATACTAGTAATATATTAAACAAGTTTTAAAAGTTTGTTAAAATAATACTGACTTTATTTACTTATTTTTAATAAGTGTTTAAAAATAACAAAGTACAAATCATGAAATAATTGTGTCTGACAAGTTAAAGAACATATCATACAAGTACAAGTACTTCGTGACATGGTCTGGTTAAGTAGCTACAAAGTGCTGGATGAGTTACTGCAACAACAGGACTAAAGCTGGGCTGGGAAGGTTGATATATGGACGAATAATCCCCCTGCAGATGAAGATAAAGAGGCACTGAAAGTAGACGTCCAGTTTGGATGGTTAATAGCTGTAAAGTTGTGAAGAGGGTGGTGGCAACGCAGGTGAATAAATAAAACTATAAAACAGCTTCAATATGCTTTCAATGCTGGTGCAAAATTGGGTAGGGATTATGTTGGATTATATCTTACGCTTGTCTATGTGCTTTTTTATTAAATATGTTTTGAAGTAGTTTAACCAAAACAGAATAACTTGGTCTTAGTTAGAGAATAGGAGGTGTTATATGCAGGGTGAGAAGAACGGCAGGCTAAGATGGAGAAGCTATCTTCTTGTATCTTAAAAAGGCGCTTTTGTTATAGCTGTGTAGAATGAAGGAATGTTAAAGAGCATGCTGCAGGCTTATTGAGAAGTGCTTTTCCTGTTGAGCAACTGATCAGAGATGGGTCACCAAAAGAAATTCTTATGGTTTGTATTGCATATAGAAGGAGCAAGCATGCCTATCTTGCTTTATGAGCAGTTGAATTCTGTTTATTATAATTGTTAGATCTGTTCTGTAAGCATATGTATGGCTGAGCCTTCATAACAGCAAAACTAACATGTGCAATCTGTCCTGCATAACTATGCAGACTAGCTAGGCACTAATTGGCTTTGCTAGGTTTGATTCTTGTATAAAGTTGGGACATCCAGAAGTGTCCCCTTTAATTTTATTTATTTTTTGCTGAGAAAAACAAGTATTTTGTGACAGCACTCTATAGATCTTCCACTTGCAGGGTTCTAAGTATTTATAGGATGCTGGCAATGACTGCAGGAAAAAGGGGAGGGCAGGTGTGCTAGAAGACGTGAGGGCTCCCTGAGATAACAAAGCAAAAGCTATGGAGATGCAAAGGGCGCTGCAGCAGTAGAAGAAGTCAGGGGCAAGGAGGATTAGGAAGGTGCTCAAGGATTGAATACTAAAACTGTGTTGATGATTGGAAGCCATTACACTTGGAAAGTTATGTGTAGAACTCTTTGGTGCTGTAATTGGTATGCAGAATTTGCTGCTGCATTTTTTAGTAAGGAGCAATTGAGGTTCGGATGCTGTAATATATAGGTAGTACATGGTATGCAGAATTTGCTGGTGCAATTGTTTAGTAAGGAGCAATTGAGGTTTGGATACTTTAATTTATAGATAGTACTTGTTTTTGCTCTTTTTGGTTTAAGTTTTGGTAAAAACTGGAATGGTACAAAAGCTTGATATATAAGGATTGAGCTATCCCTTAAATATTTCAATTTAATTTATTATTTTCTTGTTGATAAAAAAAAAAAACTTCTTCTAATAAGGTGTTGAGGACATTAGAAGATAGGTGCATACAACTCTTAAAACCAATATAAACATAAGGTATTTTCTCATAACTTAAGTTTGTATTACAGATAATGTTTTCACAATCTGTCATTAAGAAGATGTGTGCTCAAGTCAAGACAATATTAAGATCTTTTGGAATTCGAGCTAAAGCTAAAATGGTCACCAACTATCTTGACACAAGTTATATTCAACTTTGGCCTAACTATTTTTCTTGTACATTGTGCACTTTTACCATTGATTAGTGTAAAAATGTTCTACTACCAAGGAAGATAAGTATCGTCAGCTATTAAGGATGTTTCATGAAGAAGAAAAGATAAATTAGTGTTATGTCTCTCAACGTTCAAGCTCATCAAACAATAGAGAAAGAAGGAAAAGATATTTAACAGAATTCAAAGCTCTCAATTATAAGAAATGGAATTACTACGACTACTTTCTTCAACACCTATACGAAGTTACTTTCTAAGAAAAAGTAGAGGAGAACATATTGCAAAAGTACTAAAGTGTTGGCAAAAATTTTTGTGCCTTAAAAGCTTTATAAGAATATTGTTGTGTTCATATTAACAAACTAATAGTGTGAACTTAAACAATTGTATACATTGTTAAAAACTATAAGTGTTTATAAAAGAATATTTAATTGAGTCAGAAGAAATGGCTTGAGATAAAATACATGAATATGGTAAGTCATGAGTGGCTACGAGGGAAACAAATGGCCTAAGGCATCACTGGTGGGAGGCTATGCATGGAGGGTGTGAAACTAAATACTAATGGAGGAAGGCAGAGTAGTTAATGGGTGATGGAGGAGGCTGGAATCGTGCTGTTGCTGGAGTTATGCATAAGAATATGCAGAATTCAGCTTGGTAGTTGAATCGGGCTGTTGGAGACCTAGGCTGGGTTGATCAATGGAAAGGGGAATAACAACTAGGTAAAGAAGGAAATGAGGGAGTCAGAGGGTGCTGACATTATACACAAGGCAGTCATCTCAGTGGCATAAAAGCTTGTGCATTACTCAAGCTTGTTTAACAGCACATGGAGTGGCTTTTGTGCTACAAAATCTGGTTTTTATGCAGCTGAATGTGAGTGGTTCTGGATAGGTTTTGACCTGGCATAATGACTGGCTCGGCTCCTACATTGGTAACTATGAACTCTTGATTTAGTGTGCCTATGGAAAAGTCCATACGTTATCAACTCTCCTTTACAGGTTCAGTTCTGGTCACGTAAATTTGATTATTTGGATTTGTAGGAGAACTTAGTATTTGTTAGTATTTATATTATAATGTATAAGAGTTTCAAACCCAATGTTCTATATTTATTTATTTTATTATTAATAAAAAAAGAATGATTACGAGCTGAAAAATATTTGTTTATATTTTATAACCATAATTTGCTTAATGAAATTTGATTAATTAGTTTGGATATAGTCTTTTGCAACCGATAAATCAATATAATTTTATAAATAATAAAAACCTTTTATATTACATGTTCTTCAATTTGTGTGCTAATTAAAGGAAGAGGAATTTTATAAAATATTTTTGTGAAAATTTACTTTAGTTTGTCTGAACAAATCCAAAATCTATCGTCCTACTATAAACCATATAGCCATAGCAATACTTAAAAAAATTGCAAAAACTTTTAAACACAATTCAACCCACTATATTTTTTCAATTTTTCATACTTCTATATTATTAAAAAAATCAACATGTTTAAAATACCTAATAAAACACAAAAAAAAGAATTATAAAACCATAATAACAAAAATTAATTTTCAAATACTCTTGTATGGTATCAAATCAAAGTTTTTTTTTTTCAGTTGGATTTTGGTCTATAACAATTGTAATATTTTTAATTGATATGTGCTATCAAATCAAAGTCGTTTTTCTTTTTTATTTGTATTTAGAAACTTTTGAAGTATTCGTATCTATCTTTTCAATTTTAAAGTCATTACTATTATTCTAGCCATAATTTAAAGCTACGGAAAATATATAAAAGTGTTTTTTTTAACATAAATATTTAAGGAAGAATTAATTTTCTTTATGTCCAACACTAATTTATCCTCATAATAATAGAAGAGATCATTTAATACTTATATAAACATTAGTACATAAATGTCATTTTACAACCACTACCAACATATAAATAAACTTTAAATATGGATCACAAATGCTAATATATTTTTAAAGACATCACCCTTTTTATTACGATATTTAGGCTTGTTTTTAAGTAGGAATCCTATGTAACACCCCAGAAAATACATCTAACTATTATAATACAAGTTCTACTATATATACAAACTTGGAGTATTTCAAAACATTTATATTACAAGATTACGACTTTTAAAATACAAATATTTACAATATAAAATTTAAAACATCCTAAAGTCTTCCAAGACCTCCTACACATGTATGATCATTTGCTTGTGTACGTAATACAGTTATCGCAGTTCAAACACAACAAGAAAAGCAAGAGTAAGCTAGTGAAAATAAAATTTTATAATATACACAATTAAATCAAAAGACAAAACCAAATTATATGATTAATTTCTCAATTATTCAACATTCTTCAAATCCCGAGATAAAACAATCACATAGATCTCACATGGATCTACACATCCAGGATATTCAACAAACAACGTCTTCTGAAAGACCCGTATTAAGTAAGTCCTACCAGATACTAACACCTGATCCAAAGATTACCAGCGAATCCAACAGAAAGGGTCAGGGTAAGTTCAACACAACCCAAGTCGTGCATCTCATATGTCACGGTGTGCATGAACTCCTCCATTAGCTTCTCATCACCTGATATCTTAGTCTATGTGACTTAGATCATCAGTGAAGCTCGGAGATCTCTGTTACCACATAAGCATCAATACTTAATACACAAACATCAGTCCATACATTATCCCAAATGTATGAATTCAATTCCATACCATTTTCATTATACAATATCATTCCAGACATGATCCACAACATTCAAAAGCTTAATTAACATAAAAAAAACAACACTTAAATACTAAACCATCAAAATATAATATTTTTACAAGTTTAAACAATATATAAATAAACAACACAATATACAAATACACACATCCCTGCAAGAGAAATTAAATGTTGGGACCACATCGCCTCCACATTTAGATCTTCTAGCCTAGGGTGCTATTAAAAATTAAATTTAGCCTCCCTTACCTAAAATTCCTTATTCTAATGAAACTCTGCCTCAGACAGGGAAACCACTCCAAAATATAGGAACCTAAAGCAAGTTATCTAAACATTACCAACTTTTAGTACGAGCTTAATCAAGTTGAGAGAAACACTTTTCTCAGCAGAGCCCACTAAGATTGATGACTAAATCATAGAGAAAAATAGAGAATAAGAGAACTTTAGAGTAAAAATGAACTTACTCTGTTTGAAAATTTGATCGGATAGAAATGTAGCCTGAATCCTCAGCTACAATATGGCGTGATAAGATTTTAGAATAGATGATGTATGGGAGAGAAAATGAAGAGAGAAGGGAGAGAAAGAGAAAAGGAGAGACATGGGGTTGTGACTCTTTTTTTTCTTTGTTTACGTTTTACGGTTTCTTACAGTTCAAAGGTAACAGTTTTTGTTTAAGTCTAGCTTCAAGACTTAACTAAAAGTTTCTAATAAGATGTTTTACAAAGTTGTTTCTTGAAATCTTGTTTGTATTTGAGTCAAACTAGTTGTTATGAATAAAGATGAAAGTATAAAGAATGAAAAGAATATTAATTCTAAATAATTAGAGTACATTTTAAAGATAAGTGTTGATTGGTTTTCACCCATTTTGTGTGATTATTTCTTTTAAGTTATTTTGTCTTAAAGATGTAGTTGAAAATTTTTAGTAATTTTTAACCCAATTCTTTATGTGCTTAGAAGATGACACGTAGACCACCTACTCCTCCTCCACCAACAGATATGCCCAACTTAGCTTGGGCAATAGAGATGATGGCAACAACCTTGCAACAATAGAGTGATACTACAGGACAACAACATCAAGCCGCCCTTCATCAATTAGAAACAACTATATTAGCAACAAAAGCATCTCAGCTTCATCAACAACCCCATACCTTTAGTTCAGAGGACTTTCTAAGACAAAATCCACCCAAATTTTGTGGGAAGGTAAATCTAGATGAAGGAGACCAGTGGGTGAGAGACATAGAAAGAATCTTTAAAGCCACTCAATGCCCTGAAGAGAGAAAGTTATCTTATGCCATTTATATGCTTATTGAATAAGGTGGATTTTGGTGGATAGGTATAAAGCAGATGATGGAAGATAGATAAGAAATTGTCACTTGGGAGAGTTTCAAAGTAAGATTCTTGGAGGAGTATTTTCCTGATAGTGTCAGATATGCAAAAAAAATGGAATTCAACAGTTGGAACAAGGAAATCTTTCAGTTACTGAATATGATACTAGGTTTAAACACCTAGCTAGATTATATACACAATCCATGACTGTGGCTTGGAGATGTAGAAAAATTGAGTTTGGGTTGAAGTAATAGCTTAAAGAAGTGATGATTCCTATGTCCATTAGAGATTTCCCTACTCTAGTGGAAAAGGCAAAAGTAGTGGAGAATTTTAAAAATAGTAGCAAACTTGTTAAGCCTCAAGTGGGAGGACCTTCTAAAAGCATGCATAAATATGAAAATAAAAAGAAACCTTATTTCAGACCTCAATCTTATAGTAGTGGAAGACCCAGTTCTCAATCCCCACCTAGTTTAAGATGTTTTAGATGCGGTGGGCCACATGTTGTTAGATTTTTCCCTCATCCAGTGTCATGTGACATGTGATAGATGTCACAGGTATGGTCATGCAACAAAATACTGTCGTGTCTAATTAGGAGCTCCAAATTCTGGTGGAGTGCAACATGTGCAACAAAATAATAATAAAAAACCCAAAGTAGCTAGTAGAGTTTTTGCTATTACTGGAGCTGAAGCTTCGCAGTCTGATAGCCTTGTTAGAGGTGTTTGTTCTATCCTTGGAACACAATTATCTGTATTGTTTGATTCTGGGGCAACCCATTCTTTTATATCTTTTGATTGTGCTAAGAAACTTAAGTTGCCAATCTGAGAATTAGAAATTGAGTTGGTGGTATCTACACCAACATAAGGTATTATAGTAACTTCTTCTATGTGTGTTGAGTGTCAAGTAATTATAGATGGGCGAAGATACAAAATCAACATGATTTGTATACCTCTAAAATATTTGGAGGTTATATTGGGACTGAATTGGTTGTCTGCTAATCATATCCTTATAGATTGTGCTCGCAAGAAGTTAATTTTCCCTAAATTAGAAGGAGTGTAGGTTATCCAACTCAGCAGTTTGAGACAGAGACAAGAAGGTGCAAAGATATGTTTGTAGTTAAGGAGTCTATGGATGTATTTCCCGATGAAATTCCTGAACTTCCACCTAATACGGAGATTGAGTTTGCAATAGACTTGATTCCTGGAGCAGGCCTTGTGTCAATTACTCCATATTGAATGGCACCAATAAAGTCAGTTGAATTGAAGAAACAATTAGAAGACTTATTGGAGAAACAATTCATTCAACCTAGTGTTTCACCATGGGGAGCTCTAGTGTTATTAGTGAAGAAGAAGGATGGTTCATCTCGTTTATGTATAGATTATAGATAGTTGAACAAGTTAACAATCAAGAATAAATATCTTCTTCCTAGAATTGACGACCTGATGGACCAGTTGTATGGGGCAGGTGTCTTTTCTAATATAGATATGCGCTCAGTTTATCACCAAATTTTAGTGAAAGAGGAAGATGTTCATAAGACTGCTTTTAGATCAAGGTATGATCACTATGAATTTTTGGTTATGCCATTTCGTGTAACAATGCTCCAGCTATCTTCATGTATTATATGAATCGAATTTTCAAACCTTTTCATGATAAGTTTGTGGTAGTGTTCAAAGATGATATCTTGATTTATTCTCGTACAAGGGAAGAACTTACATAACATCTTAGAACTGTCCTGAACATTTTGAGAGAAAAATAGTTATATGCTAAACTTTCAAAATGTGACTTTTGGATGTCAGAAATATTATTTTTAGGACATGTTATCTCTGCACAGGGAATATTAGTAGATCATTCTAAAGTGGATGTTGTACTTCAGTGGGAATGTCCTAAAACTATTATAGAAATTAAAAGCTTTGTGGGGTTAGTAGGATATTATAGGAGATTTATAGAAGGCTTTTCTAACATAGTGACTCCTTTGACCCAATTGACTAGAAAGGATCATCCTTTTACATGGACTGAACAATGTGAGAGAAGCTTTGAAGAGTTGAAAAGAAGGTTGACTAATGCTCCTGTAGTGATAATCCCTGGTACCAATCAGTATTTTGAAGTTTTATGTGATGCTTCCTATCAGGAATTGGGTTGTGTTCTGATGTAGAATAAGAAAGTTATTGCCTACGCCTCTCGTCAGTTAAAGGTGCATGAAAGAAACTATATAACTAATGATTTAGAATTCGCAGCAATGGTCTTTGCTTTAAAAATATGGAGACATTTTCTTTATGGAGTTAGTTTTAATATGTTCAATGATCATAAAAGCTTGAGGTATTTGTTTAATCAGAAGGAGCTTAATATGAGGCAGAGAAGGTGGATTGATTTTTTTAAAGACTATGATTTTCAGCCAATATACCATCTTGGGAAGGCAAATGTTGTTACAGATGCGTTGAGTCGTAAAAATATACAAATGTCGTCACTTTGATTAGAAAGTTAACATAGATTGAAGATTTCAGGAATATGGATTTGGAGGTTTTCATGTCTTCAAATTGCATTAGTTGTAATACATTTGTTATAACTAATGAATTTCTGGAGAAGGTGAAAGAGAAACAGTTGGAAGATTCAAAGTTGAAGACATCACGAGCTTATTAAATACTGACAAAGCTAAATACTTCTGATACAAACCACCTTGACAAGCAGATGATTAAGGATACAATAGGAAACTTCACAATTAGGTCAGTCATCTCAACATACAAGACCATGTCTGATGTGAGTTGATTTTATGATTCTTCATTTTAATGGTGACACTTTACTTAGGATTGGATTTTATGAGACAAGTATGGTGAGAACCTAAGGAAAATCCCCACTGGACATTAACTTAACCAAGTGGTTAAGTAGATGTGAAGGTTCATTTCATAAAGGCAAAAGGAAAAGACATGTATAAGGTGATTATGAATGCAAGTCGAAAATTAGAATTTAGGAAGGAGAAAAGGAATGTATCAATGGTGTACAAGCCATTCCAAATGATGCTTCCAACTAACAAAGGAGTCTCCAAAACCGAGAACAAGATTAAAAAACAAAGGGAAACTAAAGACATAAAAGGAATGGAAAAATGGAAGAGATGATGAAAGAAGAACTTATGGATGGTGGAGCAATGGTGAATTTCACGCCACTTGATAGGATGGAACCACCAAGATAAGTGAAGGAAGGCCGCCACTTGAGAGCTTTAAGACTCCAAGATAAGACCAAGAGAGGAGGAATTTCACTCACTCACAAATCACACAAAAATTGTGTATAGGTTTCTTTACTCTAATTTCAACTTGTGAATACATGAGGTAGGCCTCCTTATTTATAGATTTAGGAGCCTTGGAAAGCAAGCTTAAAGGGTAGAATGGGAAAAGGGAAAAAGTTGGCAACCACAGGGTTTGACTAAGTCAATCCCGTATTCTAGGCTTATCCTTCTAGAAACTAGGTCAAAATGCTTTCAAATGGGCTAAGAACAAGCTAGAATGCTACCCACACCCCCTACTATGCTAAAGATACCTTATTCTAGCCTATATTTGCTATTTGGACCCCTAAAATGAGCCCAACTTATTTACAATATTTTCTACTCATTAAGAAGACTAGCAGGAAGAACTTTAGATGCTCTGGTCTTCTTCCAATTCTCCCTTTGAGGTCTCTACTTTGAGATTTCTCTTTGTGCCCTTTAGCATCCTTTGTCACCATCTTGTGGGCTTGGTTTGCATCAATGTCCCACCAAACTTCAAGAGAGCCTTAGCAGAAGAAGAACCATACATAGATCAGAAAATTAAATGTTCTTCCTTCTAGTCTTTTCACAAGATAAGTTTATGTAAATAAATTGGGCTCACTTTGGGGGTCCAAATAGAAGAATAAGCTAGAGTAGGGTGTGCTTAGTAATTTAAGTAGGGTGTGCTTAGTAATTTGGACTTATGCCAAGCCACCTTTCATAGCAAGTGCTTATAGGTTTAGGGTTTCTTTGTCCTACCTTCTAGAAGGTTTCTCACAAATGACACTCCTACCCTTCTATCTTGTTCTCCAAGACACCCTCTCCTATAAATAGAGTGTCTTGCTTCATGTATTTCATACATTGAAATTGAATAAAAAAGAAACTCTATTTGAGTGTTTAGTGAGCTTTGTTCTCCTAAAGTTCTTGGGTCTTATCTTAGGTGTTTGTGCATTTCAAGTGGCGGCTCTTCACCACTCATCTTGGAGTCTCCTCTCCCTCCAAGTGGCGTGATTCCTTACTCCAGAAGCATCTTTTATCTCTTCATCTTTTCTTTTCCATTTAGTCATTTCTATCTTATGCTTCTTGATACCTCATCATCATCTTCACCATATAATTGTGTTTTCTCTTTACCCTCTAGAAGTGAACCTTCACACTTACTTAACCACTTGGTTAAGTTTGTGTCTAGTGAAAATCTTTTTTGGGTTTCTCACCATATTCTACCTAAAACAAAAACGATTTAATTACCTTATTCGTCCCTACATTTGGGGTCAATATTTAATTTAGTACAGTGGTTTTTTAAAAAATCAATTTCGTCCTTATGCTTTTTAAAATGTATCCAAATTGGTCCTTTCCGTTCAGTCCCACTTAACGGCGTCAGGTGTTGCTTATGTGACAGAAAGAGAGTGTTTATGTGGTAGAGAGAATGTTTACGTAGCAAAGAGAGTGTTTATGTGACAGAAAAAGAGAGTGTTTATATGTAAAGAGAGATGAGATGGAGAATTATTATTATTATTATTATTATTATTATTATTATTATTATTATTACTACTTGATCCCGTCGCGGACTCGAGCGTGGGGAAAGTGCCTCGTCACTCCTTCGTCTAGCCTTCTAACTGCTGCGCGTTCTGCAAGGAGGCTCCAGGAACCTCCGCCGGAACTCCAAATGATGCCTGCAAAACACACAGACGGCGCCTCTAGCGGCCGTTGTAGCTCCGACGCTTAAGTCAGGCAACGGGAACACCAAAACTCTCTCTCGGATCTATCTGTGTGAGACTCGTGTGTGCCCTCAGTCCTCTTTGATTCGAAAACTGAGTGTTCTCGGTTCGTGTTGTGTATTGTGTGGCAAAGATTGCGTACCTGGTTCAGCGTTCTTCTTCCTCATATAATCCCGCGTCGCCCCCTACTGGCTACCTCTAGGCCACTTGATTACTCTGCACTGCCGTTATCTACCCCCCCAGGGCTACCTTGCGTGCAGGCCTTCCTCACTTGAGTGCAAAGTCTGACAGGGGAGGCCGCGTGGGTACCTCTGTACCCCTCGATTTCTGTGCCCATCTGTCCTACCTAATCTCTGGGAACACCTTCACGGTCCACGTGGCATGCATGCAACCTCACTGGGAGACTCTAACCTTGATGGGTTCTTGTCCCAGCAGGATTCTGCACCTAACTGCGTCTTCCCATCTTCATGCATGGTCGTCTCGCGACTAAGGCCACTCCCTGCCTCTGGGCGCTTTACTGATCACTGGTCGCGTTGTTCACATCGCCGCGGCCGATGTCACCTCGACACATACCGATGACCGAGGTGTCTCTCATCTTGACCGATGGCCGATGTCTCATCCTGGCCGGTGATCGATGTGTCACCCTGACCGATGACCGATGGCGCTTCTTTATGTTGTCGTGCTCTGCTTATGGAATCAGGCGTGGTCCTTGGGTAACCTTCTCGCTGGGAGCCTGGGTCCCAGTTTAACACGCGTTGGCAAGGAACCCCCAACGACTGATCGCTCTGCATGCACCGATTACTGATCGGTGCTTCATCACTTCTTGCACTCTGCTCCCAGGCGTTCATGTAGGAACTGATCTTCTGGTGGTGGTCACTCGGTAACTGACCACTGATCGCCGTTCTTGAACGATCTCCACCCTGGTTCATCTGCTATCTGATGCCACGCGTCACTCTGTGACTGGTCCATGTAGTCATCTGCTGCTGACGTCATCGACTACCGATGACCGACCGGATCACTACTACTACTATTATTATTATTATTCTTATTATTATTATATTATTATTATTATTATTTTTATTCTTATTATATTATTATTATTAATATTATTATTACTAGTGTTATTATTATTATTATTTTATTATTATTATTACTACTATTACTAATAATAATAATAATAATAAATAATCTTGTCCACAACAATTGCAGTATCTCTGAAATAAATATGTACTATCAAATCAAAGGTCATTTTCTTTATTAAGACACTTTTGAAGTCTTCGTCTTTATCTCTGTTGTGAATTTTAAGTCATTGCTATTACTATTGCCATAATGAAAAATTAGGAAAGATATTTAAAAGTTTTTTTCTAACTTAGTTTAGGAAAAAATATTTTTTTACCAGTTTACTATTGAAGAAAAAATATTTTAAAAAATTAAAATCAAATTTTGAGTGAATTTTTAAAAACTATTGAATTTAAAAATAATTTGTGCTCAGACGAAATTATATTCTGTACTTGAAAAAATCAAAATAAAAAAATACTCATACTTGATATGAGAAAGAGATAAAAAAAAAGTTACTTTGTTTTATTAAGTAGTTCAAAGTTAATAGTATATTGTAATCAATTTTGAAGTCATTTTGGTTCTTTTAGTAGACTTTTAAAGTCATCTTCCTATAATTTTGTTAATTTTAAAGTTGTGGTCCCATTTTTTTTATAAATTCGATTGGCTATTATTTTGCAATTACATTTTTATCAAATTCCGCTTGGAAATTGATGTCATTTTTAGCAATAAAAAATTACAGAAATTCTTTAAAAAATATTTTAAGATATTTTAGTGGTTATATAACTTTAAAAGTTTAGAGAAAGAAGAATAACTTGCACAATTTATTTTACGCAACTCAATAAATTGTTTTACGTTTATTTGATTAAATTTTTTCTTTTTTATGTTTTCGTGTTTTTTGTACATTAATTTTTCACGTTAATTTTAAATCTTTCAAATTTAATATATTATACTTCTAAAGATATTATTTTAGTCATCTTTAACTAATAAGTAGATGAATACCGATAGTTTTGTTAATATATTTAACGATTATATTAAAAATATACAATAAATATTTTTAAAATAAAAAATACTAAATTAAAATTTTAAAGCATATTATACCATAACACAAAAATACAAAAAAAACATAAAGTAGTAACTAAGTAACTTTTAGCTCTGTATAATTTTAGTTTTTAATGGAAGTTACAATAATTGTGTTGAAAATTTCTTAAAATCTTCCTCCAAAAGTTACCTTTTTTTTTTATAATTTTATGAAATTTGGTTGCATTATGGATCAAATTAAAGATAAGTTGATGAGAGTTGTGTGTAGTTTGGAATGCTATAAATATGGGTTATTGGGAATGGTAAGGTCAGCAACATCATCATCTCCTTAGAGTTTGATAGATGAGTTTGTGTTTGTGATGATAACCACTAAAGTCTCAATCATGAGTCCAACTAGTTTCAAACTCATAATATTTATGTTGTGTTTGGTGTTTCTGGTTGTTCCTGGTGAACAAGAAATGAGGTGCTTACAAAGGGAGAGGGAAGCACTTCTCCAATTCAAAGCTTCTCTTCTGGATCACAATGACATGCTCTCCTCTTGGACCACTGCTAATGATTGTTGCCAATGGAAAGGGATTTGCTGCAGTAACCTCACTGGCAATTTCGTAATCCTCGACCTTCATGGTGATCTGTATGATTATGAAAGTAATTCAAGATCTTCTTATATCAGTAGAAAGATCCATGAGTCATTGATTGAGTTGCAACAATTAAAGTATTTGAACCTCACTTCAAATTATTTTCCAAAAGAAGATATCCCAGAGTTTCTTGCTTCTCTTAGCAACTTGAGATTCCTTGATCTCTCACATTGTTATTTTAGCGGAAAAATTCCAAGTCAGTTTGGGTCTCTTTCTCATTTGAAATACTTGAATCTTGCTCTGAATCATCTCGAGGGTTCAATCCCTCCTCAACTTGGAAATCTTTCCAAGTTGGAATATCTTGATCTTATGGAGAATTCTTTTGAAGGAAATTTACCATCCCAAATCGGGAATCTTTCAAACTTACAGGAGTTTTATCTGGAGGGATCTTACAATGGAGTTCTCGAAATCAACGATGGAGGTAAGCTATTGTCTAATCTCATTTCTTTAACCCATCTTTACTTGTGGTCCATTCGTGGTCTTAATAGTTCTCATACTTGGCTGCAAGAGATTGTCAACCTACCAAAACTAAGAGAACTAAGAGAACTAAGCTTATATGATTGTAGCCTTTCCGATCATTTTATCCTTTCATTGAGGCCTTACCAAATCAACTTTTCTACTTCCTTTTTGGCCTTTGATCTTTCTTGGAACACCTTCTCGTCACCTGTGATTATCCAGTGGGTGTCAAATATCACTTCCAATCTTGTTGAGCTAGACCTTTTTGGTAACAACTTGGAGGATTCTGTATCCAATCATTTTGGCATGGCAATGAATTTTCTCGAGTACCTTGACCTTTCCTTTAATAGTTTCAAGGGTGAGGTTTTGAAATCCTTTAAGAATGTATGCACCTTATATTCTTTAAGCATGCACGAAAACAATTTGACCGAAGACCTTCCATCAATTCTTCATAATTTGTCTACTGGTTGTATTAGATACTCGCTACAAGATTTGTATTTTTCTGATAATCAAATTACTGGATCTTTACCTGACCTTTCAGCATTTTCAACTTTGAAGTTATTGAATCTTTCAAGAAATCGATTAGATGGAAAGATAACAGAAGGTAATAAATTGCCATTTCAATTGGAATTTTTATCAATCTCATCAAACTTTCTAAAAGGTGGAATTCCAAAATCATTTGGCAATGCATGTGCTTTGCGCACATTAGACATGATGGATAACAAGTTTAGTGATGAGTTTTCAATGATAACACATCAATTGTCTGGATGTGCTAAATATTCATTGGAACAATTATATCTAAGCAATAACAAAATCAACGACACACTATCTAACCTCTCAATGTTCTCATCTTTAAAAGGATTGTATGTTGACAGAAACAAGCTAAATGGAGAGATTCACAGAGATTTTCAATTTCCACCTCAACTAGAAGAATTACACATGCAATCAAATTCCTTAAATGGTGTATTCACTGACTACCATTTTGTTAATATATCTAAGTTATCTTACTTGGACTTATCTGACAACTTATTGACCGTGACATTTACTCAAAAATGGATCCCACCTTTCCAGTTACGTTATATATGTAAGGACCTGTAAAATTAAATTGGAATAAAAGGAATATATTTTAAATGAATTCTAAGTATGTTTTTATTTAAAATAAAAAGGAAGGAAAGTGTAGCTTAGAAGCCTACGAGATCGCCGTTGTTGAAGACGGAGGCGACCTCCGACTTCTCTGGTACATGGTCGCCAGGGCGCGAGAGACATGCGGACATCGCCAGGGCGCGAGGCATGCGGGCATCGCCAGGGCGCGAGAGACATGCGGACATCGCAAGGGCGCGACGCATGCGGGCATCGCCAGGGCGCGAGAGACATGCGGACGTCGCCAGGGCGCGAGAGACATGCGGACGTCGCCAGGGCGCGAGGCATGCGGGTATCGCCAGGGCGCGAGAGACATGCGGACATCGCCAGGGCGCGAGGCATGCGGGCATCGCCAGGGCATGGGACATGCGGGCATCGCCAGGGATAGACATCGGTCGTCTTCCAGAGAGAGAGATCGGTCGTCCGTCAGGATGAGTCATCGGTGGAAGGTTATCGCGCGATGTCGTGTTTCACACAGATAAGGTGGGACCCAGGCTCCCAGCATGAAACGTCCTGCACGCGCGCCACGTAGACAAAAAGAGTGGTTCAGAATAGTGACATCAGAGAGTTGGCATGCGCAAGAGACACCCGTGGCCGTACTGTTCAGGGAAGCGGTTGGCATGCGCAAGAGACACTCGTGGCCGTACTGTTCAGGGAAGCGTACACTCAGGCTTTCCTGCAGAGTGGGTGGTGGCAGCAGCATGCGTGGACAAGTAGGCTTAGATTCAAAAACCCACTTCGGGGAGGCAAAGAACATTGCAGTGGTTCAAGAGTGAAAGAGTGAGTTCACCTTCATCCTTCTCTTTTCTCTCCTTCGCGCTGCGATTTAGGCACCCTCAAGCACCAGTACGACGAGCGACGACTGCCCTTGGACACCTGGGAGGTTCTCTGCAAGTTCTCCAGACCGGGACGCTAAAACAGAGTGAAAGCATCTTTAAGCTTCGGTGGGTTTCGGAACTCTTGGTGTTTTGCGCTAGTCCAGGTAAGGGAAGCTAGCATTTTCATTTATAAAAACGTTAGGCGAGTAGGTTCTGAAGTGAGGGCGACGTGGTCGCCGGTTTTCATATTCCTTTTCACAATGCTCTGTTTTTATGTGTGGGGCGACGTGATCGCCGGTTTTAATGTTGTTTTCGAAATCCCCTGTTTTAGTGTCGTTTGAAACTGTTTGAGATTGAAATGTGAAATGCATGTGATATTCGAAAATCTGAACCTTGGAATGATTGTTTCTGTGATTGGGATTGTTTAAGAAAAGATTCAAAATATTATATAATGGAATTGTGCTTTTATGTGTTGTATGATGCATTGAATGTTGTGAATGTGGGATCAAGGCATAGTATTTTCAGGAAAGAAAATACCATGTAAGATCGTGTGTAATGTGCATTGACTAGGGACTTGTCTAGAAGGAGATATCCTGACTCTGCTGATATAATGGAATCACATAGATGAAGTTATTCAGTTGTGGAGAGTCGAAGGAGGTTCATATGTATGGGTAAGTTGTTAGAAAGATAACTGACTTGACCTGTTATATGAATTAACCCTGTCATACCGGGAGAGTGATGATATTGAGATTATGTAAGCGCATGGCTGTGTGGATTTCACAGCGACCCTGTGTGGATTTCACAGTGGTGTGGTATGACGGGTGCAGATCTCTGAGTCTGAGTCAACGCACGAGTCTTCCGGAAGTAGAGTCATGTGTCTATATGTTATGAGTCAATGGAAAGTCTAACGTGTGATCCATGAATATTGAATGTAGTGAATAGACACTTGACGAGTTTGTGGAATATGGGGATGTTGATGGTTGAAATTGATATAGATTATGAATGGTGTGAAGAATTATGTTTTTTTTATTGATATAAAGTTTCATATTTAAAGTTTTTAAAATATCTAGCTTACCCTTTTATCTGTATCGTGGTTGTTTTCTTAAACCTGTGATGATCGTGTATTTTTGGCACGGGAGCAGACGAGGTTGCAGGTAGTAGAGCTCCTCTGTGAGTGGTCGCCGGAAGGAGATCGCCTGTTTCTGTTTCTGTTAGGCGATCGCCCGTTTTTCTGTTTTCTGTTAGGAGATCGCCTGTTTTTTTCTAATCTTGCTGTATTTTGTTTAAGTTTTGGAAATTGATCGATTATGTATTAAACTCCCTGTGAGGAGAAACTTCATTACATATATATAATTATGTTCACTTCAATATATTTGTTTACCTTTATTTTCATTATATAAATATGAAAAGAATTTGGCGGGATGTTACATTAATGGTATCAGAGCAGTTCGTCCTTAGGATGACCTGAGGGCTGTGGATCCATTGTGTTTCTTCTGCTCATAAAATTTATTTGAGTTTTAAATAAAAACTATAGTGAAAGGTTTTCAAAACGTTTGTGTATTGAAATTTGGTGTGTGCTTTAGTGAATATATGCCCTAACTGAAAATCTTAGTATTAAGAATGAAAGGATCTTGATAAAGTAGTGAGGGTGCACACTCATAACTGGATCGAGATGATTCTCAATCTTAATTCCAAAGGTTTGATGTTTAGCATACATTGAATTCTGGTGTGATTTATTTCATTTTCTTGAGTGTTTTTGTAATTGATTGAAAGTGGTTGATTTGATTGATGGTTGTATACCAGTAGCTGTTCTGGTGTTTTGCTTGAGGTTATAAGTATCATGATTCTGTTGATGAACTCAAATTCTTAATGACTTTGAGATGCTGACCTTTGTAAGGTCTAGATGTTACCTCCTGAATGAATTGATTTCTTATCGATCTCATTCTTGTAGTTGTAGGGAATATAGAAACCAATAGTTTCAAAATCTGAAACGAAGGAAGATGGCACGTAGACCTCCTACCCCTCCCCAACCTTCTTCGGAAATGAGCCAGATTGCCAAGGCTATTGAGATGATGGCAACTGCCATCCAACAATAGAATGCAGCAATGGCTCAGAACCATCAAGCTGCAATGCACCATTGGGAGACTGCTCGGTCGGCTGAAACAAATTCCCACGTCGGTCAGCCTCAGGAACAGATGGGACTGACCGAGTTCATGAGGCACAACCCACCCAAGTTCAGTGGGAATGCTACCCCTGATCAGGCAGATCAGTGGGTCAGAGAGTTGGAGAAAATCTTTAGGGCGACCTCCTACCCTGAAGAGAAGAAATTGGTGTTCGCCACCTATCTGCTATCTGGAGAAGCCGAGTTCTGGTGGATGGGAGCTCAGCACATGATGGAAGCCAGAGCTGATGTTTTAGACTGGGAGAGCTTCAGGGCGAGATTTCTGGAAAAATACTTCCCAGATAGTGCAAAGTTTGCGAAGGAAGCAGAATTCCTCAGATTGGAGCAGGGGGAGATGTCAGTGAATGCTTATGCTGCTCGGTTTGAGTACCTCGCCCGATTCTATACCCAGGCGACCTCCGAGGCCTGGAGGTGTAGGAAGTTCGAAGAGGGGCTGAAGCATGGGCTGAAGAGGACCATAGCCCCTATGTGCATCAGGGAATTTCACGCCTTAGTAGAGAAGGCGAAGATGGTGGAGACTCTGGAAAAGGGTGATTCCCGGGTGATCAGGTCACACCCAGGGGGTTCTTTCAGTGGGAAGGCTAAGGTGCAGCACTCACAAAGCAAGCCCTATGCGAGACCTCCACCACATCGGGCAGGAGTAGCGTCATCCCAGTTGCAGCAGCAACAACCATGGAAACCCAAATGTGTCCATTGTGGTGGACCACACACATCCAATGCGTGCTTCAAAAGGAATTCAGAGAGAAGGTGTTACACCTGCCAAAAGACGGGGCATGTTGCTAGAGAGTGCCCTAACAAGAATGGGGCGACTCAACCCAGTGGTTCTCAGCAG
Organism: Phaseolus coccineus; assembly: GCA_037954025.1. Taxonomy (NCBI): domain Eukaryota; kingdom Viridiplantae; phylum Streptophyta; class Magnoliopsida; order Fabales; family Fabaceae; genus Phaseolus; species Phaseolus coccineus. Next base: position 43,207,741 of record CM075681.1, read on the forward strand.
TTGAGGAATGAAGGCAGCAGACCTCAGGCAGCAGGGAGAGTGTTTGCCATGACAGGAACGGAGGCGTCTCAGTCAGGTAACCTCGTGCAAGGTGTTTGTTTTATAGCTGGTAGAGGTGTAAAAGCCTTGTTTGATTCTGGAGCGACACACTCCTTTGTGTCAAGCCTGTGTGTAGCCGAGTTGGGCCTTCTAGTGAAGGAGTTACCGTTTGAACTGTTGGTCTCTACACCTGCGTCAGGACAGGTGTTGACCTCTACAGTTTGCCCCGAATGTCCAGTGATAGTAGAGGGACGCAGATTCAAAGTGAACTTGATCTGCCTACCTCTTCAGGATCTGGATGTTATCCTGGGAATGGATTGGCTATCTGCCAATCACGTTCTCATAGACTGCGGTAGTCAGAAGATAGCGTTTCCAGACCTCTAAGAGTCAGATGTGATATCTGCTCAGCAAGGGCGGTCGAAGTTGGAAGAAGGGGCGAGGTGCTTCGTAATCCTAGCTCGGTTGGAAGTGAAGAATGAAGAGGACGTAAGCAGGATACATGTAGTGAAAGATTTCACGGATGTATTTCCAGAAGAAGTACCTGGATTACCTCCTAAGAGAGAAGTGGAATTCTCTATTGATTTGGTACCTGGAGCTGGACCAGTGTCAATGGCACCTTACAGGATGGCTCCAGCCGAGTTGGCAGAATTAAAGAAGCAAGTGGAAGAGTTGTTGGAGAAAAAATTCATCAGACCCAGTGTATCTCCATGGGGGCTCCAGTGCTCCTAGTTAAGAAAAAGGATGGAGGGTCTCGGTTGTGTATAGATTACAGGCAGTTGAACAAGTTGACCATCAAGAACAAGTACCCCCTACCTAGAATTGATGATTTGATGGATCAATTACATGGGGCCTCGGTGTTCTCAAAGATTGATCTGAGATCGGGGTACCACCAAATTTTGGTAAAAGCTGAAGATGTTCAAAAGACAGCATTTAGGTCTCGTTATGGGCACTATGAGTATGTGGTGATGCCGTTTGGAGTAACAAACGCTCCAGCTCTGTTCATGGATTTCATGAATAGGATTTTTCGCCCATTCTTGGATAAGTTTGTGGTAGTCTTCATAGACGACATACTCATTTATTCAAGGACCGAGGAAGAACATGAAGAACATCTGAAGACAGTATTGGAGATTCTGAGGGAGAAGCAATTATATGCCAAGTTCTCTAAGTGTGAGTTCTGGCTGAAGGAAGTTAACTTCTTAGGACATGTGATATCTGCCCAGGGGATCTCGGTGGATCCAGCCAAAGTGGAGGCAGTGCTTCAGTGGGAACGTCCTAAGACAGTTACTGAGATAAGGAGTTTTGTGGGCCTAGCTGGCTACTATCGGCAGTTTATTGAGGACTTTTCCAAGGTAGTGGGTCCTTTAACACAGCTGACCCGCAAGGATCAACCTTTTGCTTGGACCGACCGATGTGAGCAAAGCTTCATGGAACTAAAGGAAAGGTTGACTAGTGCCCCAGTGCTGGTGATCCCCGATGTGGGAAGACCTTTTGACGTCTACTGTGATGCTTCACATCAGGGTTTGGGATGTGTTTTGATGCAAGAGAAAAGAGTGGTTGCATATGCTTCAAGGCAACTCAAGGTTCATGAGAGAAACTATCCTACTCATGATTTGGAGTTGGCGGCGGTGGTGTTTGCCTTGAAGATTTGGAGGCACTATTTATACAGAGCTCGGTTCCAGGTGTTCAGTGACCATAAGAGCCTGAAATACCTGTTTGATCAGAAGGAGTTGAATATGAGACAAAGAAGATGGATGGAGTTCCTAAAAGATTATGACTTCCAACTGATATATCATCCAGGGAAGGCCAATGTAGTGGCAGATGCCTTGAGTAGGAAATCAATACAAGTATCAACCATGATGATTGAAGAGCAGAAATTGATTGAGCAGTTTAGAGATTTAAACTTTGGAGTGGAATTTCATGTAAATCACATTAGTTGTAGTAAGCTGGCTATAACTAATGACTTCCTAGGAGTGATAAAGGATAAGCAGTTGGAGGACCCTAGTCTGAAGCGTACTGTGGAGTCACTAGGAACCGACCAGGCTAAAGACTTCGTGATGGGCGATGATGGGATCTTGAGATTTAATGGCAGAATTTGCATACCTGCAAATGAAGAGTTGGAAAAGATGATCCTAGAGGAAGGTCACCGGAGTTACCTTAGTCTACATCCAGGCATGAACAAGATGTACCATGACTTGAAGGAGTCATTTTGGTGGTCGGGCATGAAGAGAGACATCGCCCAATATGTGACTACCTGCTTGACGTGTCAGAAGGCAAAGGTAGAGCATCAAAGACCTGGCGGTTTGTTACAGCAATTGGATATCCCTGAATGGAAATGGGACAGCATCGCCATGGATTTTGTTACCCATTTACCCAGATCGGTAAAGGGTCATGATGCAATCTGGGTCATCATTGATCGGCTGACGAAGAGTGCTCACTTTCTTCCGGTGAATATGAGGATGCCTATGGCCAAGTTGGCACAGCTGTACATCAGAGAAATTGTGAGGTTGCATGGAGTGCCTTCCAGCATTGTTTCGGATAGAGATCCCAGGTTCACTTCACGGTTTTGGCAGACCTTAAGAGATTGCTTGGGAACCAAGTTGAGAATGAGCTCGGCATATCATCCTCAAACAGATGGACAGTCAGAGAAAACGATCCAGTCCTTGGAAGATCTGCTGAGGACGTGTGTCTTGGATCAATTGGGAAGTTGGGATGAGGTGTTGCCGCTGGTGGAGTTTACTTATAATAACAGTTACCACGCCAGTATTGGGATGGCACCATATGAAGCCCTGTATGGGAGGAAATGCAGAACTCCCTTATGTTGGTACCAGGAGGGCGAAGCAGTCTTGGTTGGGCCAGAGTTGATTCAGCAGACAACCGAGAAAGTGAAACAGATACAAGACAGAATGAGAGCATCTCAAAGTAGGCAGAAATCCTATGCAGATCAGAGGAGAAAACCTTTGGAGTTTGCTGCTGGAGACCATGTGTTCATGAGAGTGACGCCAACCAAGGGTGTAGGACGGGCGATCAGATCAAAGAAGTTGTCCCCTAAGTTCGTGGGACCATATCAGATCTTAAGGAGGATTGGTCCAGTGGCTTATGAGATCGCCCTACCTCCCCATTTAGCGAATCTGGATAATGTCTTTCACGTATCACACCTGAGGAAGTACCTGGCAGACCCTACTCATGTGCTGGAAGTGGACGATGTGCAGATCAGGGATGACTTGTCGTTTGAAGCGAAACCAGTCAGGATTGACGACCAACAGAGAAAGCAGCTCAGAGGCAAGACCATCAACATGGTAAAGGTGGTGTGGGATGACAGATCGGGTGATTCAACCAGGGAGTTAGAAGAAACCATGAGAGAAGCCTACCCCTACCTCTTTTCTTTGTAATTTAATTTTCGAGGATGAAAATTTTTCTTGTTGGGGAGAATGTAAGGACCTGTAAAATTAAATTGGAATAAAAGGAATATATTTTAAATGAATTCTAAGTATGTTTTTATTTAAAATAAAAAGGAAGGAAAGTGTAGCTTAGAAGCCTACGAGATCGCCGTTGTTGAAGACGGAGGCGACCTCCGACTTCTCTGGTACATGGTCGCCAGGGTGCGAGAGACATGCGGACATCGCCAGGGCGCGAGGCATGCAGACATCGCCAGGGCGCGAGGCATGCGAGCATCGCCAGGGTGCGAGAGACATGCGGACATCGCCAGGGCGCGAGGCATGCGGACATCGCCAGGGCGCGAGAGACATGCGGACGTCGCCAGGGCGCGAGGCATGCGAGCATCGCCAGGGCGCGAGAGACATGCGGACATCGCCAGGGCGCGAGACATGCGGGCATCGCCAGGACGCAAGGCAGGCGGGCATCGCCAGGGCATGGGACATGCGGGCGTCGCCAGGGATAGACATCAGTCGTCTTCCAGAGAGAGAGATCGGTCGTCCGCCAGGATGAGTCATCGGTGGAAGGTTATCGCGCGATGTCGTGTTTCACACAGATAAGGTGGGACCCAGGCTCCCAGCATGAAACGTCCTGCACGCGCGCCACGTAGACAAAAAGGGTGGTTCAGAATAGTGACATTAGAGAGTTGGCATGCGCAAGAGACACCCGTGGCCGTACTGTTCAGGGAAGCGGTTGGCATGCGCAAGAGACACCCGTGGCCGTACTATTCAGGGAAGCGGTTGGCATGCGCAAGAGACACTCGTGGTCGTACTGTTCAGGGAAGCGTACACTCAGGCTTTCCTGCAGAGTGGGTGGTGGAAGCAGCATGCGTGGACAAGTAGGCTTAGATTCAAAAACCCACTTCGGGGAGGCAAAGAACGTTGCAGTGGTTCAAGAGTGAAAGAGTGAGTTCACCTTCATCCTTCTCTTTTCTCTCCTTCGCGCTGCGATTTAGGCACCCTCAAGCACCAGTACGACGAGCGACGACTGCCCTTGGACACCTGGGAGGTTCTCTGCAAGTTCTCCAGACCGGGACGCTAAAACAGAGTGAAAGCATATTTAAGCTTCGGTGGGTTTCGGAACTCTTGGTGTTTTGCGCTAGTCCAGGTAAGGGAAGCTAGCATTTTCATTTATAAAAACGTTAGGCGAGTAGGTTCTGAAGTGAGGGCGACGTGGTCGCCGGTTTTCATATTCCTTTTCACAATGCTCTGTTTTTATGTGTGGGGCGACGTGATCGCCGGTTTTAATGTTGTTTTCGAAATCCCCTGTTTTAGTATCGTTTGAAACTGTTTGAGATTGAAATGTGAAATGCATGTGATATTCGAAAATCTGAACCTTGGAATGATTGTTTCTGTGATTGAGATTGTTTAAGAAAAGATTCAAAATATTATATGATGGAATTGTGCTTTTACGTGTTGTATGATGCATTGAATGTTGTGAATGTGGGATCAAGGCATAGTATTTTCAGGAAAGAAAATACCGTGTAAGGTCGTGTGTAATGTGCATTGACTAGGGACTTGTCTAGAAGGAGATATCCTGACTCTGCTGATATAATGGAATCACATAGATGAAGTTATTCAGTTGTGGAGAGTCGAAGGAGGTTCATATGTATGGGTAAGTTGTTAGAAAGATAATTGACTTGACCTGTTATATGAATTAACCTTGTCATATCGGGAGAGTGATGATATTGAGATTATGTATGCGCATGGCTGTGTGGATTTCACAGCGACCCTGTGTGGATTTCACAGTGGTGTGGTATGACGGGTGCAGATCTCTGAGTCTGAGTCAACGCACGAGTCTTCCGGAAGTAGAGTCATGTGTCTATATGTTATGAGTCAGTGGAAAGTCTGACGTGTGATCCATGAATATTGAATGTAGTGAATAGACACTTGACGAGTTTGTGGAATATGGGGATGTTGATGGTTGAAATTGATACAGATTATGAATGGTGTGAAGAATTATGTTTTTTTTATTGATATAAAGTTTCATATTTAAAGTTTTTAAAATATCTAGCTTACCCTTTTATCTGTATCGTGGTTGTTTTCTTAAACCTGTGATGATCGTGTATTTTTGGCACGGGAGCAGACGAGGTTGCAGGTAGTAGAGCTCCTCTGTGAGTGGTCGCCGGAAGGAGATCGCCTGTTTCTGTTTCTGTTAGGCGATCGCCCGTTTTTCTGTTTTCTGTTAGGAGATCGCCTGTTTTTTTCTAATTTTGCTGTATTTTGTTTAAGTTTTGGAAATTGACCGATTATGTATTAAACTCCCTGTGAGGAGAAACTTCATTACATATATATAATTATGTTCACTTCAATATATTTGTTTACCTTTATTTTCATTATATAAATATGAAAAGAATTTGGCGGGATGTTACAATATACAGTTACGATCATGCATGTTAGGTCCAACATTTCCTAAATGGTTGCAAACACAAAATAAATTTGTTAGTCTTAACATTTCAAATGCTGGAATATCGGATATGGTTCCTAGATTTTTTTGGGCGAAATTAGCTTTGAGAAATGTGATTTCAATAGATATTTCAAACAATAGTCTCCATGGTATAATTCCAAATTTTGCTGGAAGCAATCTTGTTCCTTTCTTAACTCTTGCATCAAATCAATTTGAAGGTCCTATTCCAACATTTCTACGAGGTTCCATATCCCTTGATTTATCCAATAATAATTTCTCAGATTCTCTCTCATTTTTATGTGCTAGTGTTCATGAAGAAGAACTATATCAGTAGACGTTTCAAATACCAATTATCTGGATAATTTCCAGATTGTTGGAGTCATTCCAAGTCATTAGCTTATTTAGATTTGAGCAACAATAATTTTTCAGGAAATATTCCTACTTCGTTGGGATCACTACTTGGTCTTCAAGCATTGTTATTGAGAAACAATAACTTAACACATGATATCCCTTTCTCCCTAAGGAATTGTACAAAGTTAGTGAAGCTTGACATGTCAGGAAACAAATTATCAGGGCATATCCCTGCTTGGATCGGGAGCAAAATGCAAGAGTTGAAGATTTTAAGTTTGGGAAGGAATCATTTCAGTGGAATTTTACCATTACAAATTTGTTATTTGAAAAACATTCAAATCTTGGATCTCTCACTAAATAACTTAGTTGGGAAAATTCCTACATGTATAACTAATTTTACATCAATGGCTTACAAAAAAAATTCAAGTGATTATGGACACTATTGGTATTTTATCAACACTAGTCATTTCAGAACCAATCAATCATACAGACTGAATGCATTCTTGATGTGGAAAGGTTCAGAACAAATGTTCAAAACTACTGAGTTATTACTTCTGAAAAGCATTGATCTTTCCAGTAATAACTTTTCCGAAGAAATTCCAGTAGGAATAGAGAGTTTAGTAGAACTGATCTCATTGAATTTATCTAGAAATAATTTGATTGGAAAAATCCCTTCAAATATTGGAAGGTTAAAATCACTTGAATTTTTGGACTTGTCAAGAAACCAATTTATTGGTTCAATTCCTCCAAGTCTTAATCAAATTCATCAACTTACCATGTTAGATTTGTCACATAATCATCTAAGTGGAGTTATTCCAACTGGCACAGAGCTACAAAGTTTCAATGCCTCAAATTATGAAGACAATCTTAACCTTTGTGGACCACCGCTTGAGCAATTGTGGGTTGATGATGGGCTAACTCAAGAATCAATTGTCGAGATTGATGAATATTCCTTTTTGGGTAATGAATTTTACACTGGGATGGTCTTGGGATTTGTTACAAGCTTTTGGACGGTGTTTGGCACAATCTTATTTAAGCAATCTTGGAGACATGCTTATTTCAAATTCTTGAACAATTTAAGTGATGACATTTATGTGATGATAGTAGTGAAATTCAAATGGTGCCAGTAGATTAACAGGTAACACTTCTTTTACATATATTTGCTTGTGCTTTTGTTTACATATAAATAAGAAACCAGGCACATTTAAAAAAGAAACTCGAATATATAATTTCAAATAAAAACATGTTTGTCATACGTAATTTTTTTAAATTGTTTAATTTTTAATAAATTGTTTATAAAATACTAATAAGAAACTGTGGGATATGACTCACCTTTTCATTCCGTTTTCTTGTCATTAACTGAAATCAATGGGAGGTTACTTACCGTTCACAATTAATTGTCATCAAAGGGAGGTTACTTACCGTTTATAATTAATTGTCATCAAAGGGAGCTTACCATTTTCAATTAATTGCTTTTGATTGTTGTTGTCTCCTAGAACCACTATATATAGTGACTTCTTTCAACCAATGTAATACACACAAAAACAGTAACACACTTGCTTCCTCTCTCTACTTTCATATACTCTCTATTTCTTTTCTTTGGGTGTAAGTGTTTAACCCATATAGAGAGAATTTGTTTTGGGGCTATTTATCTATTAGTTTGAGAGGAATTCATTGTACTCCCAGTACCATTATAGTGGAAGGTTTTTTGGCTCTCTCGCCAGTGGTTTTTTACCTCTATTTAAAGGGGTTTTCCACCTAAAAATTCTGGTATCATTCTCATTTTTCTTGTTACTTTAATTTCTCATAAAATCTTTGGTTGAAATTATTACGCTTCCACACACGATATCCCTACAAATTGGTATCAGAGCTTTTCGATAATTCAACCAAGATTTGTTGTTCAATAATGTCGAAATCCGATATTGAGAAATTTGATGGTAAAATTAGCTTTGCTATCTGGCGAGTCCAGATGCTAGCTGTTCTCACCCAGAATGGTTTAAAGAAAGTTCTGACAGGGAAAATGACGAGGCCAACCACTATGACGGAAGAGCAGTGGGATGAGATGGATGAAAAGGCATTGTCTACAATCCAGTTATGCTTGTCTCGTGAGGTGTTGCGTGATGTCATCAACGAGAAAACTGCAGCAAGCATATGGAGTAAATTGGAGTCTCTATACATGACCAAAAGTCTTGCAAACAAACTCCGGTTAAAGGAGCGACTTTTTACACTCCGAATGTCAGAAGGTACTTCCATCCAATCTCACCTTGATTAATTTAATTCCATCATAATTGATTTGGAAAATTTGGATGTTAAAATTGATGATGAGGATAAAGACGTTCTACTTATTGTTTCTCTACCACCCTCGTATCGACAATTCAAAGAAATTATGTTATACGGTAATTATCTTACCTTAAGCTTTGATGATGTCAAGACTAATTTACTAGCCAAAGAAAAATTTGATACTGAAATTCATTCTGGAAGTTCTGGTGAAGGATTAGTAGTTAGAGGGAGAAACCAAGAGAAAGGTAGGAACAATAAATATAAATCTAGGTCAAAATCTAGAGGCAAGAACTCCAAATATTGTCGTTATTGCAAGAAAAAAGGGACACGAGATCTCTGAATGTTATAAATTGAAAAATAAGCAAGATAGAGAAGATAAGGGAAATGGTAAACAACCAGAAAGATCTGCCGAAGCTAGTATTGTTGAAACTGAATCTGATGGGGATTGTTTTGTAGCTTCCAACACTGAACAAAGGTCTAAAAATGAATGGATTCTTGATTCTGGTTGTACTTTTCACATGTCTCACAATAGAGACTGGTTTACCACATATAAACCAGTTTATGATGGTCTTGTTTTGATGGGAAACGATGCTCAATGCAAAGTTGTTGGTGTAGGAACAATCAAAATCAAAACACATGATGGAATTGTTCAAACTTTAACAGGTGTCAGATATGTCCCTGATTTGAAACGGAATCTCATTTCCTTAGGCACCCTTGAATGTCATGGGTGTAGATACTCAGCTGAAGGTGGAGTTTTAAAAGTGTCTAAAGGAGCTCTTGTGCTACTAAAGGCAATTCGATGTGATAGTTTGTATGTGCTGCAGGGTTCAACAGTTACAGGTTCTGCAGCTGTTGCCTCACCCAACACAGATAACACCAAGTTGTGGCATATGAGATTAGGGCACATGAGTGAGAAGGGAATTCTAATCCTCAAGAAGAAGGGTCACCTTGGTAACCATTGTACTGGAAAGGTTGATTTCTGCGAACATTGCATTTTTGGTAAGCAGAAAAAGGTTAGTTTTTCTAAAACCATACACAGAACCAAAGGTACCTTGGATTATATTCATTCGGATCTTTGGGGTCCGTCAAAAGTTCCCTCTAGAGGTAAATGTTGTTATATGATGACAATTATTGATGATTTCTCACGAAAACTTTGGGTGTATTTTCTCAAACATAAGAATGAAGCATTTTCCACTTTTAAAGAGTGGAAATTATTGATTGAGAATCAAACTGGCAAGAAGATAAAAAGGCTAAGGACAGACAATGGCCTTGAGTTTTGTTCGAATGAATTCAATGATTTCTGCAAGAAGGAAGGCATTTCCAGACACCTCACCATCCCAAGGACTCCACAACAGAACGGGGTTGCAGAAAGGATGAATAGGACTATCCTGGAGAGAGTTCGTTGCATGCTCTCCCATTCTGGTTTGAAGAAATCTTTTTGGGCTGAAGCGGCTTCAACGGCATGTTATCTGATAAATCGCTCTCCTAACAGATCAATTGATTGCAACATTCCAGAAGAAGTTTGGTCAGGTAACCCTGTTGATTATTCTAATCTTAAAATATTTGGTTGTCCTGCTTATTCTCATGTAAACGAGGGAAAATTAGAACCTTGTGCTAAGAAGTGCGTTTTCTTGGGTTATGGCTTAGGGGTTAAAGGCTATCGTTTATATGACCCAGAATCTCACAAAGTAATTCATAGTTGGAATGTAACCTTTAATGAAATTGCTATGTTCTCTTATGTAAAAGATACTGTCATTTCCTCAATTGATACATGTGACCAGGAAGATGCTCGAGAGAAGGTGGAGTTTGAGATTAAAACACCTGCTCATGAGGAAAACGTTCCCAATTCCTCCAGTATTCAAGATGATCAAGCTACTGCTATTGATGGTACAAATGAACATTTGAGACCACATGAGAAATGTCCACCTCAACGACGAGGGTTACCACAGCCGTGGCCTATGGCTCAAGAGCTTCCACAAAAGAGACCAAGAAAACGGACTCAAAGATTAATTGCAGAATTTGCCAACATTGCTTATGCTTTAACTATTGCACAAGAGATGGGTGAAGAAGGTGAACCCAAGAATTACTATGAAGCTATCTCTAGTGACGACTCAACAAAGTGGATTGCTGCTATGCAAGAAGAAGTTGAGAGTCTTCACAAAAATGAAACATGGGAATTGGTGAAGTTACCAGAAGGAAAACGAGTCATTAGTTGCAAGTGGATCTTTAAGAGAAAAGAAGGGATCCCTGGTGTTGAGAGTACAAGGAATAAAGCAAGATTTGTTGTAAGAGGTTTTGATCAAGAGGAAGGTATTGACTTTAATGAAGTATTTTCTCCTGTTGTTCGTCATACTTCAATACGTATATTACTTGCTTTAGTTGCCTTGTATGATTTGGAGCTGGAACAGTTAGATGTGAAAACTGCTTTTCTTCATGGTAATCTTGAGGAAGAAATTTACATCCAGCAGCCTGAAGGGTTCATTATTCCTGGAAAGGAGGACCATGTATGTCGTTTGAAGAAATCTCTCTACGGCTTGAGGCAATCACCAAGACAATGGTATAAGAGGTTTGATTCTTTCATGGTTGGACATGGCTACTCCAGAAGTAGCTATGATAATTGTGTCTATTTTCAAAAGACATCCGATGGGCCATTTATATACTTGTTGTTATATGTTGATGACATGTTGATTGCCGCAAGAGATAAATCTTTAGTTAACAAGTTAAAGGCCCAGCTTAGCAGTGAATTTGATATGAAGGACTTAGGTCCTGCCAAGAAAATTTTAGGAATGGAGATCAGCAGAGATCGTCAAGCTGGAAAACTTTTTCTATCACAAAAGAAGTATGTTCTTAAGATGCTTGACAAATTTGGAATGCGAGATTGCAAAGCTGTTAATACTCCAATTGCCGCCCACTTCAAGTTGTCATCAGATTAGTGTCCAAAATCAGACGAGGACAAAATGCGCATGTCACATGTCCCGTATTCAAATGCAATTAGAAGTCTCATGTATGCTATGGTATGTACCAGGCCTGATTTAGCTTATGCTGTTAGCATTGTTAGCAGGTTCATGCATAATCCAGGCAAGGCACACTGGGAATCCGTTAAATGGATACTTCGTTATCTAAAAGGTTCTCCTGATCTTGGTTTGGTATTTGATCAACATAGAGCCGATCCCGGAGGAGCAGTTGGCTATGTTGATGCTGACTATGGTGGTGATTTAGATCGGAGAAGGTCACTTTCAGCCTACATTTTTACCCTATGTGGTTCTGCTATCAGCTGGTATTCTTCACTTCAAGCCATTGCGGCCTTGTCCACCACTGAAGCAGAATATATCGCTGCTACAGAAGGTATCAAAGAGGCTATATGGCTTCGAGGCTTGGTAAGTGAACTTGGTCTTCAACAAGATGTTCTTGTTATATTTTGTGATAGTCAGAGTGCTGTCCACTTAACCAGGAACAACAAGTATCACTCAAGGACCAAGCACATTGAAATTAAGCACCATTTTATCCGAGACATTGTTGATACGGGAGATATAATTGTTGAAAAAATTCATACAGCCGAAAATCCTGCAGACATGTTGACCAAGGCACTTCCACCGGCTAAGTTCGATCATTGCCTGAACTTAGCTGGTATTATCCATACTTAATCAAGGTTTCATGGCGAGAGAGTGTTCCAGTCAAAGGCAAGTCAAGGTGGAGATTTGTGGGATATGACTCACCTTTTCTTTCCGTTTCTTGTCATTAACTGAAATCAATGGGAGGTTACTTACCGTTCACAATTAATTGTCATCAAAGGGAGGTTACTTACCGTTTATAATTAATTGTCATCAAAGGGAGGTTACCATTCTCAATTAATTGCTTTTGATTGTTGTTGCCTCCTAGAACCACTATATATAGTGACTTCTTTCAACCAATGTAATACACACAAAAACAGCAACACACTTGCTTCCTCTCTCTCCTTTCATATACTCTCTATTTCTTTTCTTTGGGTGTAAGTGTTTAACCCATATAGAGAGAATTTGTTTTGGGGCTATTTATCTATTAGTTTGAGAGGAATTCATTGTACTCCCAGTACCATTATAGTGGAAGGTTTTTTGGCTCTCTCGCCGGTGGTTTTTTACCTCTATTTAAAGGGGTTTTCCACCTAAAAATTCTGGTATCATTCTCATTTTTCTTGTTACTTTAATTTCTCATAAAATCTTTGGTTGAAATTATTACGCTTCCACACACGATATCCCTACAGAAACAAAATATTTTAATAAGTAATAGACTAAAATTATAATTGTGAGTTGTATGGGTAAGATTTTATATATTTTTAACTATTTTGATATAATTAGTTTTGTACCATTTAAATAATAAGTTTGTTTTGGGCTTTTTGATCTTGCGTGTTTTAAAGTGGGCAACTTATCCACACAGGTGATATTCAATCTAAAACTAAATCTTATTAGTTTCAACCTTGTAGTTAGTATCCAATCTCAAACATATTTTAAAAGCCATACAAAATTAATTCTTTTGTTATTGTGGAATTGAAGTCGTTAAAATATGTATTTCATTATTACAAAGGGTTTTTTTCCTATAAATTTTCAGTATTAGTATTTTAAGTTCTTCAAAATAATATGTCTAATCCTTAATTTGTAAGGATAATAACTCTATAATTTTATTGAACCTAAGAATACTAAAAATTTTAAAAGATCGAAAATTGGTCAGTGATAGCTTTGTAAGAAACAAAATAAAATATAGAAGTTGTTATAAGAATTCAAAATAAAAATAACCAATTATTATAGGAAACAAAAATTTATTTAAATCTTTTTCCATTAAAAATATGTCTCATAACCTTTTGAAATTTTGGATGGAAATATTTCGAATAAAATATATCCATAAAGTTCATGATCCTTCTTTTGTACTCCGAAAAATATTTAGTTTTTTTTTTAAACAGAATATAATTCATTAAGCTAAATTAAGCAACAATTAATTTACACATTTGGGATATTAACATATTTTTTTATTTATTTTCCAGCATATCTTAAAGACCAATCCCCTTGCATATCTTTTGAGCTTGTAAACTTGGACAAAGCAAGGTTCTATAAGGAAATAAGCTGGAAAGTATGGTTGTTTTAGTTGTTGTATACATGTTTTCATTTTATATGGTGTTTGTACTTGTGTTACTTTGGTAAGAGTTGTTTGGTGATGTTGTATGTTTGAATAAAACTTTTGTTTAATTTATGGTAACAAGACTCTTATTAGCATTGTGGTTGTATTGAAAGTTTGCCATGTATTATGCTAATAATATACTTGCATGCTTTTTCATGATCCAAACTTAGGTTTGGCAACAACAAATGAGTAAAAAGAAAGTGTTTAGGATTGAGACGTGAACAAGAGTTTAAATTTGCATGAAAGTAAAGGATATTTAAAGAGTCTTTGTATCAAAATTCCTTCCAAAAATAACTATTTCAGAAAAAAAAAAAAAAAACTTTGTATGTAACAAGACACTACCTTTGTTAGCATTGTGGTTGTATTGAAATATAGTTTTCCATGTATTATGCTAATAACCTACTTGCATTCTTTTCATAATCAAAACTTTAGTTTGACAAACACATTATTTATTTAAAGATATTTCTTTGAAGAAATTCATCATTTTTGTTGGAGTTGTACTATATTTGATGAATTCAATGTCTTATTTGAATATTCTTGAAAATTGAAGAGGATCAAAGAGATAGTTGTATTTAGGGAGTTTTTGTGTTGATTACGCTTGTACGTGAGTTTCTCTTTAATGATTTGATCTTATAATTATTTTTAGAATTTTTTTTCAAAATGTTTCGAGGCTTGTGTTAGTTATAAGATACTTTTAATTGATTAAAAGATTTTTTAATTTGATAAAATATTATTGTTTAGATTTGTTAACAATGACAACTACATCTTGTTTGAAAAATTCATGGAGCAAAAGCTGGAGATGAATACAGTTAATGAATAGGAAAGTTGTGACAAAAAGAGCAAAAACATTGTTTTGAAAATTGTTGTTCATAGGAAAGAGGAAAGTGAAGAGAAATATGAAAAATGCAGTGACTAAAAAAACTTAAATTTTATTGGTTACAAAATTTGGAAAATTTCTAAAGAACATAAGCAAGGATAGAAACTTTCACAGAAAAGATATGTAAACAAAACAATGATTCAATTTCTTGTAATTTTACATGTTTTGGATGTGGAAAACAATGACATATTAGAATTGAATTTGCAAGTAGTAAAAACAAAGATACGATCAGTGATATGAAATATGGAGTAGAAATAGAAGAGCCTACATTGCATGGCAAGACATTGATGAAATCTCTTCTAGTGCTTTTCAAGGAGGATGCGAAGGCAAACCTCTACTTGATGGATGATTATGAGTCTTCTTCAAGCAATGTAAGTACACAAATTTCAAAGAATGAAAACAATTATAGTCAACTTTTAAATTCCTTTAAGGAGATGCATGAAGAAGTTAATAGATTGGCCACTTCTAACAACACACTCAAGAAAACGAATAATTGGCTAGAAAATAGAGTCACTAAACTAGAAAAAGAATTAAGTGATGCTAGAACCTTGAAATCATTTACAAAATTTGTTCTTGTAGTTATTCTGAAACATATCAGCCAATTAAAAAAAGTTGTGAAAATTGTGAATAATAAAATTCACTATCTTATTAAAACTATGGCTAAGTTATCCATGGGAAGATCAAATTACATTCTCAAAATTGTATCCTTGATAGAGTTGAAATTAGTTATAAACTTGATTTTCAAAAACAAAATTAATGAATATAAAAATTTCTTTTCTTTCGAAAAATTGAGTGCTTCACCATTCATTACTTGATTTTATTGTATAAGAAAAGACCATACTATTAAAAATTGCAAAACAAAAAATTTGATGTTCCTAATGACATAGTTAAATGGATTCCAAAATGTTCCAAAGAGGAAGTTAACATTGTTGGAGCCAAATTAATAAGGGTACCAAACTTTATTGTATAATATGTTTTACAGGTGCACTTGAAGCCAAAAAATAGTTGTGGTACTTAGATGGTAGTTGTTCAAGGTATATGACTAGAGATGCTCACCAGTTTGTTAATCTGAGGCTGAAGACAAAAGGTTATCTTACTTATGGTGACAATAATAAAGGTTGAATCCTTGGATGTGGTGATATAGAAAACGGTTCCTCCATTACCATACAAAATGTGCTCTTAGTTGATTGTTTTAAACACAATCTGGTGAGTATTAGTCAACTGTGACAAAGGTCATAAGGTGATATTTGAACCTAACTACTGTTCGATCTCTAAGTCAAAATTTGACAAAGTTATGTTGGTTGGTAAGTGTGTTGACAACATTTATATGCTAGATATTCATCGATCATGCATCATTTAAGAATTGTTTCTTAACTAAAGAGGAAGATTTATGGTTGTGGCATACAGGGATTGCTCATCTTCATATGCATCATCTAAATAAATAGATTTTTAAAGACTAGGTAAATGGACTGCCAAAGCTCATGTTTAAAAATAAAACTAAAGCTTCTTTCAAACAATTTTTTTTCCAACTTTTAGACCCCGATAAGTGCCATATTTCAATAATATTTCATATTAAAAATACCCTAGGTACTTATGGATATTTATTGATAAAATAACTATAATATAAACCTTAATTTAGGAATTTAAACCTTTTTATATATTTTGTGATTACAATATGAATGAGAAAGATTTATTCCTAAATTTGTGTTAATTTCAGGATTCTAGGAAAAAATGGAGATGAAAGGGCAAAAGGAGAATATACAAGATAAAAAGGGAAAGATGGAATGCTCCAAACACTCGCCCAAACTTGCCTAAGCTAGAAGCTTCCAGTGGATCTTGCCCAAGCAAGCTCAGTCACGCCCAAGTGAGATCACTCTAGAGACATTGGGCTTGTTTTCCCCAACTTGCCCAGACGAGCCCATTCACATCGAGATGAGAAGTCACTTAGCCCAAGCCCAACTAAGTTAAATATGAGGCGTGAGGCACAACCTAGACATCATTGGGAGAATAGAAGGTGATATAAAACCTTAGAGGAGGTAACCGTCAAGGAGAAATATCATGGATCTTCTTTTCTTGCTTTCCATGCTTGTAATGGCCAACATGACTAATTCTACCATTTGGGATTGAGAGTAATCTATTCAAACTCATATTTATTGAGGTCATACTTAAATATAATATTTTGTTCTTGATTGATGATTGGTATTATCATTTTATTCATAAGGCTTGTTTACCATGATTTTTTATCCTTAGATTTGACTGAAAAGTACTTCTAAGTTTCTAACCTAAATGATAATGTTTAACATAATTGAATGCAAGGAATAGATTTGAAATGTGAATTACTATCAACATCTAATTGTAATGATAAAGAGTTTTTATAAATATGTTAGGAATAGATATTTAGGAGACTCTCTTAATAATTTTATATGCGAGAAATCGATATAAATGATTTTTATATGGGCATTAACATCAATCAAAGGATTAAATATTATTATGCTTTTCAAAATACAAAAGACTAAGAAGGATGAACCCTTCAACCAAATGGAGTTGTAAAAAGAAAAAATAGGTCTCCGTAGGAATTAAAAAGAACCATGTTAAATGAAACTTCTATTCCTAAATAATTTGGGTTGATGTTTTTAATATTGCATGCTATGTGTTAAGTAAAAGGTTGATTAGACCTATTGAGGTGAGTTGATTTTAATATTGTACATTTTATGTGTTGCACTTTGTTTATGAATTTTTGTTTTAAGCAGACTATGGTGAGAAATCCAAAGAAGATTCCCACTAGACACGAACTTAACCAAGTGGTTAAGTAAGTGTGAAGGTTCACTTTTAGAGGGCAAAGAGAAAACACAATTATATGGTGAAGATGATGATTGTAACGCCCCTCAATATCTTATTCTTATTTATATAATAAAATAAAGGTAAAACAATAATATCAAAATTAATATATGAATATATAATAAAATACATCCATCAGTACATTGTATTTCAAAATAATATCCCTTCTCTAGGGAATTTTAATACATAACCATCCAGTTTCAAAATAAAATAAACTACAGCACAAGAACAGGCGATCTCCTTGTCCATCCACTCACTGAGGAGCTCCACTGCCTGCAACATCATCTGCTCCCGTGTAAATTACACACGATCATCACAGTTTTAAAGAAAACAAACACAAAACAAAACGCAGGGGTAAGCTAGATATTTTTAAAACTTTAAAACATGAAACTTGATATTAACGTAAACCATCCAATATTCACACATTTCACAATTCCCTCAAGTGTCATTCATTTCACATAATCCATCAAGTGTCTATCAAATTTCAATATTTCTCTTTCTCACGTCAGACTTCCACTGACTCATCACACGTAGACACTTGACACTACTTCCGGAAGACTCGTGCATTGACTAGACTCAGAGATCTGCACTTGTCATACTACATTGCTGTAAAGTTCCCACAGCTATGCGGATAAACATAATCTCAATCTCAATCTCATCACTCTCCTAGTATGACAGGGTTAATCCATACAACAGGTCAAGTAGTTATCTTTCAAACCACTTACCCATACATATGAACCTCCATCGACTCTCAACGCCTGAATAACTTCATCTATATGATTCCATTATATCAGGAGAGTCAGGATATCTCATTATAGAAATCACCGATCAATGCACATTCTACACAATCTTACACGGTATTTTCTTTCCTGAAAATACTATGCCTTGATCCCACATTCACAACATTCAACACATCATATAACACTTAAATGAACGATTCCAATCACAGCAACAATCATTCCAAGGTTCAGATTTTCGAATATCACATGCATTTCACATTTCAATCTCAAACAGTTTCAAACGACACTAAAGCAGGGGAGTTTGAAATCAACATTGAAACCGGCGATCGCGTCCAAAAACAGGGGATTATGCAATAACATTTGAAATCGGCGACCTCGTCACCCCAACATCAAAATCTTCTAGCTTAAGGTTTTCTTGAAAATAAAGCTAGCTTCCCTTACCTGGACTAGCGTAAACTTCACTAAGAGCTCCAACCCAACGAGATTCAAGGATGCCTTAACCTGCACCATGGAGCCTTAGTCACAAAACTAGCTATACCACTCATTTCTACGTTAACAGAGACGATTTCTGAAGCCAAGAGAGCTGCATGCAACGCCTATGCAGAGGCAACCCTCTCAAGTGCAGGATCGACTCGAAGAACAGAGCGAAACGACTTACTCTGTTTTAGCGTCCGGTTTGGAGAACTTGTAGAGAACCTCCCAGGTGCTCTATGGTAGTCACCGATAGCCAACTGGTGCGCTAGGGCGTCTGAACATATGGAGAAGGAAAGGGAAGAAACAGGGAGCTAAAGCCAACTCACTCAATTTCTCTCTACTCAAGCAGCGTTCCAACCTTGCCTTTCCAGACTAAAGTTTGAACTTAAGCCACCCTTCCCAGGAATGCCGCTGCCACCACCCACTCTGCAGGGAAGCTTGCGTGTACATTTCCTCTAACAGTAATGCCACGTAAGTCTCTGCGTACACCAACTCTAGGTCACTTTCCATACCAACTCTCTGGAGCCACTGTTCTGAAGCACTCTCCCTGACTACGTGTCGTGCATGCAAGACGCTCATGCTGGGAGCCTGGGTCCTACCTTATCTGTGTGAAACAAGATCCACCGATGCCTGGTCGCGCGATGACCATCCACCATCCACCGATGCCTCTCATACCAGCGATGACTGATGTGCCTCTCATCCCGGAGATGATTGATGACACATCGCCACGCCTTGCTAAAGGTTCTTCATCCCACTATGTTACGTCCAAGGTATCACCTCCACATGGCTTGGTGACGTCGGTAGCTTCACATTTCGAAGAATAGATCAGCACTACTCCTCGTTCGCCCAAGCATGCAACACTAAGGACGATTTCTTATGCTCAAGCATAGAGCTTCGCATGCACAGCGTATCTAAGGATTAACCCACACCTTGATACGCGTGGTTTTTGGAACCCACTATGGTTGATCCAGCATCTTGACCACATACTAAGTGCACTTTTGGCGATCATGTACACCATAGGCGATTGGCGATCATGTGTACTCTAGGCGACAGGCGATTATGTACCAGAGAAGTCGGAGATCTCCTCCGTCTTCAACAACGGCGATCTCGTAGACTTCTAAGCTACACTTTCCTTCCTTTATATTTTAAATAAAAACATACTTAGAATTCACTTAAAATATATCACTTTCATTCCAATAAAATTTTCTAGGTCCTTACATTTTCCCCAACAAGAAAAATTTTCGTCCTCGAAATTTGAATTACAAGGAAAAGAGGTATGGATAGGCTTCTCTCATGGTTTCTTCTAACTCCCAAGTTGAATCCCCTGATCGGTCATCCCACACCACCTTCACCATGTTGATGGTCTTGCCTCTGAGCTGCTTACTTTGGCGATCGTCAATCCTAACTGGTTTCGCTTCAAAAGATAAGTCGTCCTTGATCTGCACATCGTCCACTTCCAGCACGTGACTAGGGTCTGCCATGTACTTCCTCAGCTGTGATACATGAAAGACATTATGCAGATTCGCTAATTGAGGAGGTAGAGCAATCTCGTAAGCCACTGGACCGATCCTCCTCAAGATCTGATATGGCCCAACGAACTTAGGAGATAGCTTCTTTGATCTGATAGCTCGTCCTACACCCTTGGTCGGTGTCACTCTCATGAACACATGATCTCCTACTACAAAATCCAAGGGTTTTCTCCTCTGATCTGCATAAGATTTCTGCCGACTCTGAGAAGCTTTCATTCTGTCTTTTATCTGTTTCACCTTCTTGGTCGTCTGCTGAATCACTCTGGCCCGATCAAGACAGCTTCGCCCTCCTGGTACCAACACAATGGAGTTCTGCATTTCCTTCCATACAAAGCTTCATACGGTGCCATCCCAATGCTGGCATGATAACTGTTATTATAGGTAAACTCCACCAGTGGCAACATCTCATCCCAGCTTCCCAATTGGTCCAAAACACATGTCCTCAGCAGATCTTCCAAGGACTGAATTATTCTCTCAGACTGTCCATCTGTTTGAGGATGATATGCAGAGCTCATCCTCAACTTAGTTCCCAAAGAGTCTTGTAAAGTCTGCCAAAACCGTGAGGTGAACCTGGGATCTCTATCCGAAACAATGCTGGAAGACACTCCATGCAGCCTCACAATTTCTCTGATGTATAACTGAGCCAACTTGGCCATGGATATTCTCAAATTAACTGGAAGGAAGTGGGAACTCTTTGTCAGTCGATCTACTATGACCCAGATTGCATCATGACCTTTTACCGATCTGGGTAAATGGGTAACAAAATCCATAGCAATGCTATCCCATTTCCACTCAGGTATATCCAGTTGCTGTAACAAACCGCCAGGTCTTTGATGCTCTACCTTTGCCTTCTGACACGTCAAGCAGGTAGTAACATACTGGGCGATGTCTCTCTTCATGCCCGACCACCAAAATGACTCTTTCAAGTCATGGTACATCTTGTTCATGCCTGGATGTAGGCTAAGACGACTCCTGTGACCTTCCTCTAGGATCATCTTCTTCAACTCTTCATTTGCAGGTATGCAAATTCTGCCATTAAATCTCAAGATCCCATCATCGCCCATCATAAAGTCTTTAGCCTGATCGGTCCCTAGTGACTCCACAGTACGCTTCAGACAAGGGTCCTCCAACTGCTTATCCTTTATCACTCCAAGGAAGTCATTAGTTATAGCCAGCTTACTACAACTAATGTGATTAACATGGAATTCTACTCCTAAGTTTAAGTCTCTGAATTGCTCGATCAGTTTATGTTCTTCAATCATCATGTATGATACTTGCATTGATTTCCTACTCAAAGCATCTGCCACTACATTGGCCTTCCCTGGATGATACATGAGTTGGAAATCATAGTCTTTTAGAAACTCCATCCATCTCCTTTGTCTCATATTTAATTCCTTCTGATCGAACAGATATTTCAGGCTCTTATGATCACTAAACACATGAAACCGAGCTCCATACAGATAATGCCTCCAAACCTTCAAGGCAAACACCACAGCCGCCAACTCCAAGCATGAGTAGGATAGTTTCTCTCATGAACTTTGAGTTGCCTTGAAACATATGCAACTACTCTTTTCTCTTGCATCAAAACGCATCCCAAGCCCTGATGTGAAGCATCACAGTAGACATCAAAAGGTTTCCCCACATCTGGGATCACCAGCACCGGAGCACTAGTCAACCTTTCCTTTAGTTCCATGAAACTCTGCTCACATCGGTCGGTCCAAGCAAAAGGTTGATCTTTGCGTGTCAACTGAGTCAAAGGAGCCACTACCTTGGAAAAATCCTCAATAAACCTCCGATAGTAGCCAGCTAAACCCACAAAGCTCCTTATCTCAGTGACTGTCTTAGGACGTTCCCACTGCAGCACTGCCTCTACCTTGGCTGGATCCACTGAGATCCCCCGAGCAGATATCACGTGTCCTAAGAAGTTGACTTCCTTCAGCCAGAACTCACACTTAGAGAACTTGGCATAGAGTTGCTTCTCCCTCAGAATCTCCAACACTGTCCTCAGATGTTCCTCATGTTCTTCCTCGGTCCTTGAATAAATAAGTATGTCGTCTATAAAGACTACAACAAACTTATCCAAGAAAGGACGAAAAATTCTATTCATGTAGTCCATGAACAGAGCTGGAGCATTTGTCACTCCAAACGGCATCACCACGTACTCATAGTGTCCATAGCGAGACCCAAATGCCGTCTTCTGAACATCCTCAGCCTTTACCAAAATTTGGTGGTATCCCGTTCTTAGATCAATCTTTGAGAACACTGAGGCTCCATGCAGTTGATCCATCAAATCGTCAATTATAGGCAGAGGGTACTTGTTCTTGATGGTCAACTTATTCAACTGCCTGTAATCCACACACAACCGAGACCCTCCATCCTTTTTCTTAACTAGAAGCACTGGAGCCCCCCATGGAGATATACTAGGCCTGATGAATTGTTTCTCCAACAACTCTTCCACTTGCTTCTTTAGTTCTACCAACTCGGCTGGAGCCATTCTGTATGGTGCCATTGACACTGGTCCAGCTCCAGGTACCAAATCAATAGAGAATTCCACTTCTCTCTTAGGCGGTACTCCAGGTATTTCTTCTGGAAATACACCCATGAAATCCTTCACCACATGTATACTGCCCATATCTTCTTCATTCTTCACTCCCCCTCGAGCTAGGATCATAAAGCACGTCGCCCCTTCTTTCAACTCCGACCGTACCTGCTGAGCAGATATCACATTTGGCTCTTGGAGATCGGGAAACACCACTTTCTGCCTACCGCAGTCTATGAGAATGTGATTGGCAGATAGCCAATCCATTCCTAGGATAACATCCAGATCCTGCAGAGGTAGACAGATCAAATTTACTTTGAACCTGCGTCCCTCTACTATCACTGGACATTCTGGGCAAACTGTGGAGGTCATAACCTGTCCTGATGCAGGTGTAGAGACCAACAGTTCAAAAGGTAGCTCCTTCACTAGAAGGCCCAGCTCGGCCACACTCCGACTTGACACAAAGGAGTGTGTCGCTCCAGAATCATACAAGGCTTTTACACTTCTACCACCTATAAAACAAGCATCTTGCACCAAGTTACCTGACTGGGACGCCTCAACTCCTGTCATGGCAAACACTCTCCCTGTTGCCTGAGGTCTGCTGCCTTCGTTCCTCCACTATTGGGAACCACTGGGTTGAGTCATCCTATTCTGGGTAGGACAATCTCTAGCAACGTGTCCCGTCTTTTGGCATGCAAAACACCTTCTCTCCGAAGCCTTCTTGGGGCACACATTGGGCGTGTGTGGTCCACCACAATGGAAACATTTGGGTTTCCATGGTTGCTGCTGCTGAAACTAGGGTGACGCTGCTCCTGCCCTATGCTGTGGAGGTCTCGCATAAGGCTTATTCTGCTGCTGCTGCACCTTTGCCTTCCCACTGGAGGAACCCCCTGGGTGTGACCTGATCACCCGAGAATCACCCTTTTCCAGAGTCTCCACCATCTTCGCCTTCTCTACTAAGGCGTGAAATTCCCTGATGCACATAGGGGCTATGGTCCTCTTCAGCCCGTGCTTCAGTCCTTCTTCAAACTTCCTACACCTCCAAGCCTCAGAGGTCGCCTGGGTATAGAATCGGGCGAGGTACTCAAACCGAGCAGCATAAGCATTCACTAACATCTCCCCCTGCTCCAATCTGAGGAATTCTGCTTCCTTCGCAAACCTTGCACTATCTGGGAAGTATTTTTCCAGAAATCTCACCCTGAAGCTCTCCCAGTCTAATACTTCCTCTCGGGCTTCCATCATCTGTTGAGTTCCCATCCACCAGAACTCGGCTTCTCCAGATAGCAGGTATGTAGCAAACACCAACTTCTTATCCTCAGGGCAGGAGGTCGCCTTGAAGATTTTCTCTAACCCCCTGACCCATTGATCTGCTTGGTCGGGAGTAGCATTCCCACTGAACTTAGGTGGGTTGTGCCTGAGGAACTCGGTCAGTCCCATCTGCTCCTGAGGCTGACCGATGTGGGAAGCTGTTGCAGCCGATCTGGCGGTCTCCCAATGCTGCATTGTAGCTTGATGATTTTGAGCCATTGCCGCATTCTGTTGCTGGATAGCACTCGCCATCATCTCAATGGCCCTGGCGATCTGGCCCATTTCTGCAGAAGGTTGGGGAGGGGTAGGCGGTCTAGGAGCCATTCTTCTCTGTAGAAGATTAGGAAACTATTATTCTCTAATCATATTCCTATAAATGAACTTGATAAAGAATCAATTCATTTAGAAGACCACATCTAGGTCTTACAAAGGTCAGCATCTCAAAATCATCTAGAATTTTGAGTTTATCAGCAAGATCATGATACTTATAACCTCAAGCAAAACACCAGAACAACTACTGGTATAAAACCATCAATCCAAACAACCACTTTTAATCAATTACAAAAACACTCAATAAAATGAAATAAATCACACCAGAATTCAATGTATGCTAAACATCAAACCATTGGAATTAAGATTGAGAATCATCTCGATCCAGTTATGAGTGTGCACCCTCACTACTTTATCAAGATCCTCTCATTCTTAATACTAAAATTTTCAGTTAGAGCATATATTTACTCAAGCACACACAAAATTTCAATAAGAAAAAAATTTAAAAACCTTTCACTATAGCTTTAATTCAAAAACTCCAATAAATTTTTGTAAGCAGAAGAAACACAATGAACCCACTACCCTCAGGTCATCCTAAGGACGAACTGCTCTAATACCATTAATGTAACGCCCCTCAGTATCTTATTCTTATTTATATAATAAAATAAAGGTAAAACAATAATATCAAAATTAATATATGAATATATAATAAAATACATCCATCAGTACATTGTATTTCAAAATAATATTCCTTCTCTAGGGAATTTTAATACATAACCATCCAGTTTCAAAATAAAATAAACTACAACACAAGAACAGGCGATCTCCTTGTCGATCCACTCACTGAGGAGCTCCACTGCCTGCAACATCATCTGCTCCCGTGTAAATTACACACGATCATCACAGTTTTAAAGAAAACAAACACAAAACAAAACGCAGGGGTAAGCTAGATATTTTTAAAACTTTAAAACATGAAACTTGATATTAACGTAAACCATCCAATATTCACACATTTCACAATTCCCTCAAGTGTCATTCATTTCACATAATCCATCAAGTGTCTATCAAATTTCAATATTTCTCTTTCTCACGTCAGACTTCAACTGACTCATCACACATAGACACTTGACACTACTTCCGGAAGACTCGTGCATTGACTAGACTCAGAGATCTGCACCTGTCATACTACATTGCTGTAAAGTTCCCACAACTATGCGCATAAACATAATCTCAATCTCAATCTCATCACTCTCCTAGTATACAGGGTTAATCCATACAACAGGTCAAGTAGTTATCTTTCAAACCACTTACCCATACATATGAACCTCCATCGACTCTCAACGCCTGAATAACTTCATCTATATGATTCCATTATATCAGGAGAGTCAGGATATCTCATTATAGAAATCACCGATCAATGCACATTCTACACAATCTTACACGGTATTTTCTTTCCTGAAAATACTATGCCTTGATCCCACATTCACAACATTCAACACATCATATAACACTTAAATGAACGATTCCAATCACAGCAACAATCATTCCAAGGTTCAGATTTTCGAATATCACATGCATTTCACATTTCAATCTCAAACAGTTTCAAAAGACACTAAAGCAGGGGAGTTCGAAATCAACATTGAAACCGGCGATCGCGTCCAAAAACAGGGGATTATGCAATAACATTTGAAACCGGCGACCTCGTCGCCCCAACATCAAAATCTTCTAGCTTAAGGTTTTCTTGAAAATAAAGCTAGCTTCCCTTACCTGGACTAGCGTAAACTTCACTAAGAGCTCCAACCCAACGAGATTCAAGGATGCCTTAACCTGCACCATGGAGCCTTAGTCACAAAACTAGCTATACCACTCATTTCTACGTTAACAGAGACGATTCCTGAAGCCAAGAGAGCTGCATGCAACGCCTATGCAGAGGCAACCCTCTCAAGTACAGGATCGACTCAAAGAACAGAGCGAAACGACTTACTCTGTTTTAGTGTCCGGTTTGGGAACTTGCAGAGAACCTCCCAGGTGCTTTATGGTAGTCGCCGATAGCCAACTGGTGCGCTAGGGCGTCTGAACGTATGGAGAAGGAGAGGGAAGAAACAGGGAGCTAAAGCCAACTCACTCAATTTCTCTCTACTCAAGCAGCGTTCCAACCTTGCCTTTCCAGATTGAAGTTTGAACTTAAGCCACCCTTCCCAGGAATGCCGCTGCCACCACCCACTCTGCAGGGAAGCTTGCGTGTACATTTCCTCTAACAGTAATGCCACGTAAGTCTCTGCGTACACCAACTCTGGGTCACTTTCCATACCAACTCTCTGGAGCCACTATTCTGAAGCACTCTCCCTGACTACGTGTCGTGCATGCAAGACGCTCATGTTGGGAGCCTGGGTCCTACCTTATCTGTGTGAAAAAAGATCCACCGATGCCTGGTCGCGCGATGACCATCCACCATCCACCGATGCCTCTCATACCGGCGATGACTGATGTGCCTCTCATACCGGCGATGACTGATGTGCCTCTCATCCCGGCGATGACTGATGACACATCGCCACACCTTGCTGAAGGTTCTTCATCCCACTATGTTACGTCCAAGGTATCACCTCCACATGGCTTGGTGACGTCAGTAGCTTCACATTTCCCAGAATAGATCAGCACTACTCCTCGTGCGCCCATGCATGCAACACTAAGGACGATTTCTTATGCTCAAGCATAGAGCTTCGCATGGACAGTGTATCTAAGGCTTAACCCACACCTTGATACGCGTGGTTTTTGGAACCCACTATGGTTGATCCAGCATCTTGACCACATACTAAGTGCACTTTCGGCGATCATGTACACCATAGGCGATTGGCGATCATGTGTACTCTAGGCGACAGGCGATTATGTACCAGAGAAGTCAGAGATCGCCTTCGTCTTCAACAACGGCGATCTCGTAGACTTCTAAGGTACACTTTCCTTCCTTTATATTTTAAATAAAAACATACTTAGAATTCACTTAAAATATATCACTTTCATTCCAATAAAATTTTCTAGGTCCCTACAATGATGAGATGTGAAATTAAGACAATGAACAAGATAAAGAAAAACAATGTAAAGGCCAAAATTAAAGAGTAGAATAAGACATAAGATTGAATGGAAAGTGGCACAAAGAAGAATGAAAAAAAAAAAGAATGAAGGGATGAAGAAAGCTTATGGAGAAAGGAGCAAGGAATCACATCTCTTGGAGTGATGGGAGGTTCCAAGAAGATGGTGAGGAGCCACCACTTGAGGTGCACTACTCTCAAGATAAGACGCAAAAGCAATTTAGGAGACAAAGCTCATTAATCACTCAAGCAGAGTTTCTATTCTTAATTCAAACTCAAGTGTAAAAATACATGAGGCAAGATACCCTTTATATAGGAGGGAGTGACTTGGGGAGCAAGAGTGAGAGGGGCAGGGGTGTCATTTGTGAGAAGCCTTTTAGAAGGTAGGTCAAAGAAACCCTAAACCTAGGTGCACATGTCATGAAAGGTGGGCTTGGCACAAGCCTAATTTACTAAGTACACCTTACTCTAGTTTATTCTTCTATTTGTAATTTATTAAGTACACCTCATATTATTTTATATACACCCTAATCCATTGAAATTAAAAATAAAGACATTAGATGGTGCTCAACTCCCATCATGTGGGCTCTGCTTCTGGTGGTCCTCTGAGGAATGATAGGGTTTTAGGCACTAGCTATGAAGTGATCCTGACCTAGCCCTGTGTCTTGTGTCATGCTCCTTGTCATCCTTTTGGAAGGTTGGCCTAGCTCAGTGGGTTCTCTATCTCTCAGGGATTAATCACCTATTCTCAAGAAAACTCCATATGAATTATATAAAGATAGAAAACCAAACATCAGTCATCTTAGAGTTTTTGGATGCAAATGTTTTGTGTTAAATAATGACAAAGAAAACCTTGGCAAGTTTGATGCAAAAGCTTATGAATATATCATGTTAGGTTACTCATCAAATAGTCATTTATATATAATTTATAAAAAATTGCTCATGAATGTTGAGGAATATGGCCATGTTGTATTTGATAAATCAAATAAAAAATTGTAAGTGTTAATTAAGAATGATGAAATTGATGATGGATTGTTAAATGTCTTCACCAAATTAAACTCGAACAAACCAAGAAATCAAGATGGTTTAGGTGAAACTACTGATAAAAAAGAACCCATAATGATCTTCCTAAAGATTGAAGAATTCCTAGAGATCTATCACCTGACAATGTAATTGGACAAATTTAAAAGGGAGTATCTACTAGTCATTCTTTAAACAATTTATGCAATATAGTACCTTTTTTTCACAAGTAAAACCTAAAGATATTTTTGATTCTTTAAACCACTTGGTTTTGAATATCATCAACATCCAAGCCATGTATTCAAGCTAAAGAAAACTCTATATGGATTGAAACAAGCCTCAAGATAGTGATATGAGAGGCTTAACAACTTTTTTATATCTCAGAATTATGAGAGAGGAAAATTTGAAAAGAATCTTTTCATTAGGAAATTTCATTTGATATTATTCTAGAACAAGTCTATGTGGATAACATAATTTTTTGTGCTATTAATGGTTTCTTGTGTGAAGAGTTTGTATCAATGTGCAAGAAGAGTTTGAGATGTCTATGATGGAAGAACTGAATTACTTCTTTGGACCTAGAGTCAAGCAATGAAGCATGCAAACTTCTTAAGTGAGTTCAAATATTGCACAAACCCCCTGAAAAAGTTATAAATGAAATATTACAAAGAATCTGCTACACTCATATCTACGAAATGCTACTTAGATTCAGTTGAAAAAGGAACTACGATTGACACAACTAAGTTTAGAGGTCTCATTGGATCACTATTGTACTTGAAAACTAGTAGACTTGACATCATCTTAAGTGTGTGTATGTGTACCAGATAGAAATAAAATCCCAAGGAATCACACTACAAAGAGAATTTTGAAATTCCTAAAAGGTACTTTCGATGTTGGACTGTGGTATTTAGGTGATACTTCTCTAAATTTAGTTGGATTCTCTGACTCTGGTTTTGTAGGTTGTAAACTAGATAGGAGAGTACAACTGGTACTTGTTATATTCTTGGACCTAGCTTGGTGTCTTGACACAATAAGGAATAGGCTTGTGTTGTAATTTTAACCGTTGAAGCTGAATATATAGTTGCTGGGAGTTCTTGTGCACAAATTTTATGGCTAAAACAACAATTGTTGGATTTTGGACTTCAATTAGATAAGGTATCTCTTATGTGTGACAATACAAGTGCCATAAATTTAACCAAAAACCCAATTCAACACTAAAAAACCAAACATATGGAAATAAGACATAATTTCATAAGAGATCACCTAATGAAAGGTGAATGTGAAATAAATTTCATTGATATTGTTAACCAGTTAGCGTATTTGTTTACTAAACCATTAGCTAGAGATATGTTCAATTACCTAAGAACTGAACTTAGCATTCTATACTACTCTTGATCCGGTCGGTCATCAGTAGTTGATGACGTCAGCAGCAGTTGACCACGTGAACCATGCACAGGGTGGCACGTGGTAGAAAGAGCAAGTGAATCAGGGAGGAGATCACCTAGAACGGTGATCGGTAGTCAGATACCAAGTGGCCATCACTCCCAGTTCAGAGCATAGATAAGCGCCTGGAAGCAGAGCGTGAAGTTATGAGGCACCGCCCGTTCATCGGGGGGAAGTTATGAGGCACCGCCCGGTCATCGGGGGAAAGTTATGAGGCACTGCCCGGTCATCGGGGGAAAGTTATGAGGCACCGGTCGGGCGTTAGTGCATGAAGAGCGCGATCGGACGTTAGTGCATGAAGAGCGCGATCGGTCGTAAGTGTGTGCAGAGGGCGATCGGTCGTAAGTGCATGCAGAGGGCGATCGGTCATCGGGGTTCTTGCCAACGCGTGTTAAGCTGGGACCAAGGTTCCCAGCGAGAACGTTACGCATGCACCTCGCATGATGCCCACTCAGAGGACGCGCGGCGAGGCCATGCAGGCAGGATGCGCCTGGCGAGTGAGTTTAGACCAGCCACACCTGGAGCTCTCCTGGGAGCATGCGGCCCGCACAGAGAGAAGCGCAGAAGCCCTCCAGGTGTGACGCGTGTACGGTAGATGCCAGCTGCATGCCTCCACGTGTCACCATCTGGGAGAGAGGCGCGGCCCAGGTATAAAGCACTCCACGTCATGTAAGTTAGGAGAGAGTTCTTTTCAGATTACAAGCTTACACAAGTTACACAACAGTCACCACTCACTCTTCTGGGTCATTGTGGGAGCGTTTATACACGTTGCACAGTGATACAGAATGGAGTAACAGAGAGAGAGAGAGAAAGTGGATCTGAGCACACACGAGTCTCACAGAGAGATTCAGTGAGAGTTTTTGGTGTTCCTGTTGCCTGACTTTAGCGTCGGAGTGCACACAGCCGCTAGAGGCGTCGTCTGCATTGTTTTGCAGGCATCGTTTGGAGGTCCAGTGACGATTCTTGGAGCGTTCTTGTAGAACACGCAGTTGCAGGAGGCTAGACGAAGGAGTGACGAGGCACATCCTCCACGTTCAAGTCCGCGGCAGGATCAACTCTAATGTTATATAAATCTATTTTGTTTCAATCTCTTTAAGTTTAACATAACTAATTTACATAAATAATTGTTCACATTTAGAATGATATTATTCTTGTACAAGTTTATGGGGATGACATAATTTTTTGTGACATTAATGGTTGCTTGTGTGAAGAGTGTTAAGATGCTAGTCGGTCTAGTCTCTACTAGACAACGTAATACCTTCTAAATGGTGTCATGATAAGAGAGTTTATAAGTTTTGATGATAACAAAAAATATTAAATATGTTAAAGATATAACAAAGCTCATTGATATGTAGGTATCATGTTTACATTGATAAATAATCTACACTATTAAACATGTTAGACGGTCTCACACTATTAAACCTATTAGACGATCTTACAATATAACAACATGACTGAAGGTCTCATGAAGCTAATTATACTAGATATTTTCAATAGATTGCAACATGCAAGACGATCTCTAAATGTGAAAAATGTTAGTCGGTCTAGTCATTATCCTCATCTTAGACAATCCAATCTTCGTTATCGGAATAGACGATCTATCAGGTTAGGGAATTTATAAACTTAACGCTTGTGTTTTTGAACTATTTTCTAATCGTACTTAAATGTTTTTCGAACCTCATCATTATTGTATTTACCCATTTGAATCAAAATTTTGACTAAACGTGTCAATTGGATTGATCTAGAAAGTTTTCGAGATAAGAATGTAAAATAAAGCCTTTCGAAATATGTTTGTTATCTTTATGATACTTGAAAGAAATATATATTTTGGACTGATTATAATCTATTTTAACTATTGATATTCTTTAATGATAAAAAGTTATACTTGTATTAGAAAGTTTTCAAAAATGCAAAAGTAAACATTTTTTTTTTTGAAAAATAGAGTCATGTTTTCAATTTGGTTTCAAAATTAAGCCTTTGAGAATTAAATCTTTATTAAAGTCTGATTCACTTCAAAATTTATAACTTATACAAACATAGAAAGTTTTTGAGTTTGAGCTATTAATAGGGTTTTGGTATAAAAGGTCTATTGAATTGAGAATCTGAAATTAAATGTAAATGATTATGATGTTATCTATTTGTTTTAATGATAATTATTATTGATTATGAATTTCAAATTGTTTCCAAAATTTTTTTATAGCACTAAAGACGTGTAGTAAGATCAAACCGAAAGTTTCCTTATATAGCATCTAACGAGAAAATGAAGGTGCTATGGTACAAGATTTGAGTAGACTTCAATTATAAAATATTCAAGCCTCAAAGTTCAAATATTTACAAGTAAAGAAAAAGTTCAAAGCCCAAGGGTATCATATTAAGGTTCAATGCGAGCAAGAAATCTTTAGAGCAAAAGTTTCCTTTTGAAGCATCTAATACCAAAATGATGAAGTGCAGATTCAATCTTCAATGGTCATCATTTCTAAATCTATATAAGGATCTAAAAGCTGAGGAACATATAACTAAAAATATACAAGAACACGAAACAAGTCAAGAAAATCATTTTTGTACAAAGTACAAAGGTTACATCAAATGTATATAGACTGTCTAGTCATTCAGGTTGTGAGCTATTCATTATAAATTCTTCACTTTGTGAAGTATACCCAGTGAAATTTCATTATAATCTCTTTGAGAATGTTTTTCTCATATCTTAAGAGGTCTTAGCCTCAAGGGACGTTAAGACTAGTGTACCTAAAAAGGTGAGAATATTTGTTGTACCTTGAGAGGTGGAAATACTTGTACTTGGAAAGGTAAGAACACTTGGTGTTCCTAGAGAGGTTAGAATAATTGTACCTGGAGAGGTGTTGAATCTCAATGTACCTTGAGAGGTGTTGAAAATTTATGTACCTGGAGAGGTTAGAATACTTAGTGAACCTAGATAGGTAAGAATACTTGTTCCTAGAGAGGTGTTGAAACTCATTGTAGCCAAAATGTATTCGGTTAGTGAAAAGCTCTTAAGGGTTTGCTTAAGGGGACTAGACGTAGCCCAAGTGGTAGGGTGAACCAGTATAAATCTGGGCCTACTTCTCTCTTCTATTTGCTTGTTAGACATTATTTTATTTTTGTCTTTAATTTCACGATTTGAGTTCAGGCTCCATTCAACCTTCCCCTTATGTAGCCAGTTGTTCCTACATTTGGTATTAGAGCTAACCTCAGGGGTTAGTTCTTAACAGGACTTGAGGAAAGGTCCTAGGAGAACTCATGAAGTTTGAAGGACAAGTTATCAAAGGGCCACTCTTGTTCAAGGGTGAGAAATATGATCTATGGAAGTTAAGGATGACTGCCTTCTTGGAATACAATAGTGTTGATCTCCTAAATGTCATCAAGAAAGACATTTCTACTTTACTTTACTCTTGTGGAAATATTTTATCATAGGAATCTTTAAATGAGGAGTAGAAAGTCTTGTACTAGCTAAATGCAAAAGCTAGAAACATCCTGGTATTTGCCTTATCTGAAGAAGAAATACCTAAGGTCCATGCCATGGTTAACGTTAAGGACATGTGAGAGACACTAATTGTCTTATGAAGGTTCAAAGGAGATAAGAAGAAATAAACTTACCTTGCTAGGAACTTAGTAAGAGATGTTCACCATGGAGGAGAACAAGACTAATAAATAGAACAACTTCAAACCATCCTGAATAATCTTAGGTCTATGGGTACTGTCATAAGCTAGTATGATATAAATGGTTGGGTACTATCATAAGCACAAGAAATTGTTGTTAGAACATCTAATGATATGGTAGTCTTGCCCTTGGAGGAATTGATAGTTATTTTCATCATTCATGAACAAGTTCTATAAAGAGATGACAAGATTGAAAAAGGTAAGAATCTAGCCCTCAAAACTTCACACAAAAAGGAAGAAGATTGAATCTCCCAAAGCCTTTGAGGCTATATAAAATGCATTAGATGATTTAGAGTTTGATGATGAAGATTTAGCTTTGATAATCCAAATGTTCAAAAACATGTGAAAGAAGAAAAGGAACTTTAAGAAAGATAGACGATTCAGTAAAGACACCTGAGAGAAGGTTATTGCTTTGGGTGCAAAAAGTTTGTGCACATGAAATCTGAATGTCCATAGCAGAACCAAGGAGAATTTAAAAGAGATAGGAAGAAAAAGTTTCACAAGAAGAAAAGTCTTATATCTACTTAGGAAGATCTCAATCCATCTGATTAAGAAATTGAAGAAAAGGCACACATACGTTTCATGGCAGACATTAAAGATATCCCAATTTTAGAAGAATTTGATGAAGAGGTAAATTTCTCTAGCATTCATTCTCTTAGAAAGGCTTCTCAAGAAATTGTTTCATATAATGCACATATCATATCTAAATATAAGGCTTTGAAAAGAACATTTAGAAATGCTAGCATAGAAGGAAAGTGTTTTGATGAGTATTTTATGACAAGTGTTACTGTGTCAAAATTAATAAATTTGTCCCTAACGGCAGATATTGAACCCACAAGGAATAGTTGAATTCTCAAGTATAATATCCATTAAATAGAAAAAAATATGTAAAAGTTTGTTGGAACAATTATTGTGTATGATGAAATTGTGAGAATTTAAATAAAGCAAAGTAGAAGTTTTGTATGAGTCAATTGGGAAAATTGGGATTCGGGTTCATCCTATTAGAATCAGAGGACTTAAATAAGAGGGGGGTGAAATTTTTAGGAAATTTTTTTGCAAGTATTGAAGGTAGAGTAAAAGATTGTGAAGAATCAATCAATTAGAAAACTGTTTAACCAATTAGAGAACTGTTTTTAATTTGATTTTAGAAAATCAACTGGTTGTTTTTGATAAACAATTGGTTGTTTATACAGCAGTGTTGAAAAGCAAGGCTAAAGCAGTTTAAAGAGTGTAAGGATGGAGAGATTCACACAAGATGTTTATACTGGTTCACTCTTAACCAAGAGCTATATCTAGTCCTCAACCAACCACTGATAATTCACTATGTAATCAAACCTAGATTACACAACACACATGGTCTTGAACCTTTCAAGAACACACACCACCTTTGGCAACAACACATAGTTTTCAAAACAACCCTCTGAAACTGCACCACACCAATTCACACAGAATTACAATGTTCAAGAGAAAGAGGGGAACGAAATACACCTGGGTAATCAAAGATTAAAGTTCAGAATTACAAGACCCAATCCTATTCCACACTTGAAGATGATCCAAAAGCTTTTTGAAATCTTGAGAACTCTTTGTTTTTTATTAAGCTCTCTTTCTTAGTTAATGAAAAAAAGTGTAAAAAAACGTTTTTATACTCCAATTAGATGGTCAAAACATTTATTTCAAGAACCAAAAACAATTTGAATCATTTAAAACAAATTGGCACAACTTAATAGAATTCTATTAAGGTTTTTAGAAAAATAATTGGTTGAAATCTCGAAACAACCGATTGAATTGGTTTGACAACAAAGTCAAACAAAGTCAAGTTTTTCAAATCCTTTTCAAAATCCACTAAGTGTAAAACAATCGGTTGAATCGACATTTCAACAGGTGGAATTTTCACACTATTTAGAAAACACATGTTTTTCAAAAGGGTTAAGATTCATTTAACCTTGGATCATCATAAAGAGTGGATTAACAAATTCAAATACTTCTAGACACACACACACAACCAGCAGCAAGGTCTTCAAGCATTCCTCTTGGATTTGGAGACATCAAAGCATTTTGTTTAACAAACTCCCCCTATTTGATGAAGACAAATCCCTGGTTTGCTTGTGTTGTAGTGTTTGAATTTGATAGATCTTGCAAAACAGAATTTGTGGATATCCAAAGCATACATAGCAGCAGGATAATCCAGGTTTAAAAAGGCACATGAACCAGTTTTCTGCAAAAGCTTTTAAGTAGAAAAACCAGTAAAAACAGTGTGTAAACTAGTGCTGAATCAGTGCTGTGCGCAGTAGAACTATGGTGTGTAGTAGAGCAAGTAGCAGTAGAATTTAAACCATTCAAGGCACCATAGAGTAGTAGAAATTACAACACATAAACCACAAATTCTCCCCCTATTTGTCCTCACAAGTAGACTAAGAGAGTGGATAAAATAGAATCACAAAGCATACTTAAAGAGCAAATTCTGCATAACCAAAAAAGCATAAAACCAGAAAAATTTAAAGTGTTCAAGTGCATAGTAGCAACAACAAAATTAAAGCTATCAATACAACCAAAATAACATAAAAGTCCAGCAATACAAATAGATTCTTTTTCCAAAAAAAAATAACCTTTTAATGTGAGGAAAATGAAGTATGCTATTTGTTTATACCTTTGCAAAGAGAACCACAATAGATTCACCCAAAAGAATACTTTGAGATGTTCATATAGTCATAAGAGACACTTACATAAGTTGAGAAATGGAAACACACATACTCTCTTTATTCTTGAAGTTTTTCCTTCGAGCAACCATTGTGCATGTGCCTAGGATGTCTCTTGACTTTCAAAGAACCTTGCAAGAGATATACAATTGAAAAGTGTAGGCACAAGGACTATCTTTACTATTGATGTTTCCCCCTTTAGCAGTCATTCTTCAAACCCAAAAGTGATCATTGGCTATCAAGGATACCTACAAGAAAAGGTTAAGAAGCAAGATTCAGTCCCCTTTTAAATTTGGGTCCAATGATATTAGTGTTAGAATTGGTGGCTTAAACAAGAGGGGGTGAATTGTTTTCAAAAGCTTTTCGCAATTAACACTCAAGAATGATCCTTTATTAAACAATCACAGATAAACAAAAGAGGAAAGCATTCAACCAATGTTGCAGAACTTGTTTCCAGAAATATAATCGGTTAAAGTTGCAATTTAACCTGTTGTTTATGTTAACAGCATAAGCAGATTCACACAGTTCATAAAACAGAATAACAACCGATTGAAATTTCATTTGAATCGGTTGTTTATACCAGTAGAAGCAATATCAAACAGTTATAAAGAGAGAGAGAGAGAGAAAGAGATTTACACCATGAATTTTATACTGGTTCGCTCAAACCTATAGCTACATCTAGTCTCAGAACAACCTCTGAGTTTCACTAGTAATCAACAACAGATTACACCAACACACCACACAAAGAGGTGATCTTGAAAACCACAAGACCCACTCACCCTCTTTGTAACACCACACACACCTCAAGTCAGAACACCCTCTGACTTTACAGGATTTTACATACACTCACAGGTTTATGAAATTACAACAACAAGAACATGAATAGGAAAAGAAAACACTTGATATTACACAACCCAGGGATTCCTATGATCAAATCTTGAATCAGTGCAAAGCTTAAAAAGCAATCTTGCAAATCTTGAAAACTTCTTTCAAAAACACATTTCAATCTCTCTTTTGATCTAAAAAATTCTTTCATAGATCTTCTATAATTGTTTTCTAATTCTCTTATTTGTTTCTGAAAGAAGGGCTATGTTTATAGCACTTGAAATCTAGCCGTTTGAGGCACATGAATCAGCTGAAATAGATTGAAAACAGTTAAAACAGTTTTTCAAAAAGCTGTTATGCAGACTTACATTTAACCGGTTAAAACCACGAGATAATCGATTAAATGGGTCAAGCTATGACTAAATACTTTCAAAAAGCTTTTTCAAACCTTTGTGTCAGCTAGGCAAAGAACAACCGGTTATCCCGATAATTCAACCGATTGTTTTTCTTGACTTTAGAAAAACACTTTGTTTCTTTTCAAAACAAATTTGCCTAGCTTTGTGCAGGAATTAAGAACTGATCTTTTACATAAATTCTACACACTCTAAGCTACACCCAAACCCAAAAGCAGCAAGACTTCAAGCTTCATCAGGGATTTGAAACATCAAAGCTCCCATACTCAACAGTTAGTAGGAACCTTAGAAACCTTAGGAACCCATTTCAAAATTCCTTTAGGAATAGAAAACCTTTTTTTGCAGAATCTAAAAGTATGACCCCTTTTCATGTTGTAAAAGCATATTTCAATCGGTTGTTTCGACAAAACAACAGGTTGTTTTTTCAAAGAAACTGGAAAAGGGTTTTAAAACAAATCTGCTCTTGCTGTTTGGGTTAAATCCCAGTCTAGCCTTTTCAAAAACACACTTTTGAGATGCAAGAACTGTTTCAAGATTTGATTGGCCCTTGGAAAACTTGTCCACAGTTTTTAAAAGATAATGAACTTTCTTTTGAAGAGATTCATAGTTTTCACAAAAGCTAGAATCAACACACTTGAAAGAAGAGTTTTGATAAATCATTTCAAAACTTTCAAAATCAGTTTTTGAATGACTGAACTCTTCTTCCAATGTCTTGACTTTATTTTCCAACTAGTTGTTTAATCCTTTCAACCGGTTATTCAAAAGGGCCAACCTATTAGCTTCCTTATGAGTTTCTTTGAAGGCATCAAGAAGTTGACTATAATTCTCAAAATTAATAGAAGTGCTTGAACTTACAGTGTTTGATTCGGATTCATCCTTTGCCATAAAACACCGATTAGCTTCTTCATCTTCCTTTGATGATGAGCTTTGTTCCTGCCGGTTGACCTAGTCGCTGGTAGACTTCTGCGGGCGAGCTCCGACTCTGTCTGCCTCTTCCTGGAATCTGTACTTTCCTTAGTTGTCTAGATGTTGTTTTTGTTGAGATAGAGGACGCCCTAAAAACCTGTTGCACTCCGACGATCAAGTCAGTACAGGGCTCATAATAAACAAAAAGTATGTATTTTAGGGCTTAGAAAAAGTGTACTGTAACCAGGGATCTTGAGTCCCTTTTATAGAGTGCCACTAGGCTACCTCTTGTTGTAACAACTTCCTTCACGAGAATCTTATCTTGAGTGAGTGCATATTCGACGGGAGAAGATGTCGCTCCAGTGTGTGTAATCTTAACAGCACAGCTGCGCAGAATCTTATTTCCTTGGAGTGCATCAAATCTTAAAAGAATAACCACCTAGATACCAACTCGAGTACCAAATTCCGAGGTCAAATCCGTTTTCAAGTACATTTACATGCTTTTGTGTATCGTTGTACCATGCATATGCCATTACGCATCCTGAATGCAAATATTCTATCAAGCCCTAGCGTACTTGGGCTTAAGTTGATAGAATACATTTTACTCTTCCTAGACCCAAATGCACTATATGCACCCCAAGGCCCATTTAACACACTTTTTCCGACCTACTAGGCCTTATATGCGAGAGATTATACCAATGCATGAATGAGTATTAATATGCACATACCTAAACCTAGTCACGTAACGGCCGAGCTGACCTGCTTGTTCGCAGGTGATGATGTCTAACCTCCGAGAACTGATCTCTACGCGCTCTAGTCCGATACACAAGACCCCCAGTCTCGAGCTGAACTTGTTTCAGTGAATAGACCAAGGTTCTTGCCGATGGCAACCTACATGTCTTGTGAATTGCGCGTCGCACACAATGCCTTGAGGTGACATCTCACCACACTCCATCATGAACGTACACGTGGCCACATCAACGATTAGAACACATTGCCGCTTACGCTTCTTTCATACGTTAATACTTCAAAAATCCAAAGCCATTCTTCACTATTTCATTACACCTTTGCGCTTCTCATAGAGTTCTCTTGCCTCCTCTCTTCTAACTCAAACAATCCTCCTTGCCCTACCTCATCGAATGAATCAAGGTACGACCTTTAACTTGTAAATGCTTATCAACTTCATTTCGGTGTCGTTAATACATTCATATCATCTGCGCTGGGACTGTTTGGATTGCTTTGTGTGGTTGGATCATTGTCTCTATTTGTTCGTTTTTCGTTCTCTTCTCTTTCGAATCGCATGCATTTCTATTTTTGAACATCTGCTTGTATTTGTTTGTTTGATTATCTTGTCTTTAGATTATCTAAATAATGGATTATAAAACGCTATACCCTTGGGCCCCTGCTCCCTTGTTGTCTGAGGTTTCCAAGTTTACCACCCGAGAGAAAATAGTACTGTATAGGAAGATGAACACCCTAAGAAAAATTGCCTCTTTGGTAAGGAACATGACAAATACATGCGAGTAGTGCCTTGTAGGATTGAGTGTGTTGTGATGAGTTATCAAACCCAAAAGGTCCATTTTGTTTTTTGTATTCAATTGTGTTTAAGAAAGTGCTCCTACGTCTTCCCCTATATCACTTCGAAAGAGCCCTTCTCACCAAGATCAACACTGGCCCCGCCCAACTACATCCCAATAGCTGGGCATTTGTTTGGGGCTTCTCCATCTTGTGTAACCACTTTGGCCATCTGCCATCAGTGGAAGTCTTCCTATACTTTTTTTAGGCCAAATGCTTGGGTCACCAATTGTGGGTTAGCTTAAATGGTGTTGCTGGGAGAGCCTTGCTGTCCCTCTTCCAGCAATCCTACAAGGGTTTCAAAGGAAAATTCTTCATAGTCAGATGCAGCAAGAGGGACCCAACCCTTCTGGATGGGTTTCCTTTGTACTGGATTGAGAAACCCACATTTCAAACGCCCAGGCAAGTAGAAGACATGCCCCAGCGAGAACGAGAGGTGTGTCTTTTCCTTTCCAACCTCAAGGTGGTTTTCGACACCGCCACCTTGATAAAGAACGAGTTCTCCTTAACAGGACTCAAAGTATACATTGGTATCCATCCTTTCCTTTACTCTTCTTAATGCTATCTTGTATGTATGTATGTATCTCTAAATCTTTTTCTTCATTCCCATGCAGATAGTATGTTGGACACTCAAAAAAGAAGAAACATAGTGCTCTGGCCAAGCAAAATAAAGTAGCCCAAGCCCCTTCTGCAAAGGACCAGAAGCTAAAAGTAGTGGCTGAAGTCGCCCCTTCTAGAGATGAAGAAACATGTTATGGACTCGTCTTCAAAAGAAGAGGAACTACTAATGTAAGGACCTGTAAAATTAAATTGGAATAAAAGGGTATATTTTAAATGAATTCTAAGTATGTTTTTATTTAAAATAAAAAGGAAGGAAAGTGTAGCTTAGAAGACTACAAGAGTTCCTTGTTAACACATAATCGCCGGTCGCCTAGACTACACGTGATCGCCAGGGCGCGAGGCATGCGGGGTTAGTCATCGCGCGGAATGTCATCGGTGGGTTAGTCTTCGCGCGAGAGGACATCGGGGGGTTAGTCTTCGCGCGAGAGGACATCGGGGGGTTAGTCTTCGCGCCAGTGGTCATCGGTGAAAGGTTATCGCGCGATGTCGAGTTTCACTCAGATAAAGTGGGACCCAGACTCCCAGCATGAAACGTCCTGCACGTGCGCCACGTAGACAAAAGGGGTGGTTCAGAATAGTGACCTCAGAGTGTCAGCCTGCGCAGAGGCACGCGTAGTTGTACTGTTCAGGGAAGCGTACACGCAAACTTCCCTGCAGAGTGGGTGGTGGCAGCGGCTTTTGTGGGCAAGTTGGTTTAAGATTCAAAAACCCACTTCTGAGAAAAAGAAACGTTGCGGTGGTTCAAGAGCAAAAGAGTGAGTTTACCTCCATTCTTCTCCTTTTCTCTCCTTCGCGCTGCGATTCTGGCACCTTCACACAAGAGTACGACGAGCGGCAGCCACCATTAGAGCACCTGGGAAGTTCTCTGCAAGTCCTTCAAACCAGACGCAAAAACAGAGCCAAGGCGTTCTTTAGGCTTCGTTGGATTTCGGAGCTCCTGGTGTTTGCGCAAGTCCAGGTAAGGGAAGCTAGCCTCCATTTTCAATACAAGTCGTAGTTTAGCTATTTCGGAAGTGAGGGCGACGAGGTCGCCGGTTTCGTTTTCATCTTCGTGAATGCTCTGTTCTGTGTGTTTTTGAGCGACGTGGTCGCCGGTTTTTAAATACAAACTTCGAAATACCCTGTTTTGAATCAGGTCGCCGGTTTGGGCGATGTTTGCGAACTCCCTGTTTTTGGTGTTACTTTGAACTGTTGAAGCTTAAAGGTGATCTTCGAAAATCTGAATCTTTGAAACGAATGTTGCTGTGACTTGAATCATTTATTTAAGTGGTATGATGTCTTGGGTGTTGTGAATGTGGGATCGAGGCATAGTATTTTCAGGAAAGAAAATACCGTGTAAGATCGTGTAGGATGTGCATTGATCGGTGATTCCTCAGGGGATATCCTGACTCTGCTGAGGTAATGGAATCACATAGAGGAAGTTACTCAGTTGGTGAGAGTCGAAGGAGGTTCATATGAATGGGTGACTCGTGTGAAAAAGAACGAGCTCGGCCTGTTCTATGGATTAACCCTGTCATACTGTGAGAATGATGAACTTGAGATCGAGTTTTGTGTTGATGCGCATAGCTGGGAAACATTACAGCTGTTTAGTATGACAGGTGCAGATCTCTGAGTCTAATCAATGCATGAGTCTTCCGGAAGTAGTGTCAAGTGTCTTGTGTGCTGAGTCAGTGGTGGTCTGACATGTGAAATGAGGAACTTGAAATTTATAGACACTTGATGCAGTTTGTGAAATAGATTGACTCTTGAAAATATTGTGAAATGTGTGATTTCTGGGCGATTAGGTGAAGGGTATGAGAAACTTGATAGTGATACGTGAATATCTTGAAATTGTTTACCTTGATTTTAATTTAATTATCCTTATTTAAACTCTCCTTAAAATATCTAGCTTACCCTGCGTGTTCTGCTCGTTGGCTGTCTTTCTCTTAAAACTGTGATGATCGTGTATAACTTACACGGGAGCAGATGATCTTCCAGGAAGCAGAGCTCCCTAGTGAGTGGTCGCCGAGGAAGAGATCGCCGGTTTCTATCTCTTGGTGGTGATCGCCGGTTTTATGTCCTGCTGGCAGATCGCCTGTTTTGGGGCCTTCTGTTACCAGATCGCCGGTTCATGTATGGAGATCGCCGGTCTCGTTGTATTTGATTGAATTTCGTTATTTTTTTAAAACATTAGACTGGTTATGTATTAAACTCCCTAAGAGGAGCAACTTCATTACTTATATATATATTATCATGTACTCTTCAATATTATTTGTTTACCTTTATTTTCATTATACATGTATGTATGGTTTTATTTTGGCGGGATGTTACATTAATGGTATCAGAGCAGTTCGTCCTTAGGATGACCTGAGGGCTGTGGATCCATTGTGTTTCTTCTGCTCATAAAATCTATTTGAGTTTCAAATAACAACTATAGTGAAAGGTTTTCAAAACGTTTTTGTATTGAAATTTTGTGTGTGCCTTAGAGAATGTATGCCCTAATTGAAAATCTTGGTACTAAGAATGAGAGGATCTTGATAAAGTGATGAGGGTGCACACTCATAACTGGATCGAGATGATTCTCAATCTTAATTCCAGAGGTTTGATGTTTAGCCTACATTGAATTCTGGTGTGATTTATTGAGTGTCCTTGTGATTGACTGAAAGTGGCTGTTTGGATTGATGATTGTACACCAAGATCTGTTCTGGTGTTTTGTTTGAAGTTATAAGTATTATGATTCTGTTGATGAACTCAAATTCTTAATGATTTTGAGATGCTGACCTTTGTAAGGTCTAGATGGTACCTCCTGAATGAATTGATTTCTGATCGATCTCATTCTTATAGTTGTAGGGAATATAGAAAACCTACAGATTCAAAGTCTGAAACGAAGAGAGATGGCACGTAGACCTTCTACCCCTCCCCAACCTTCTTCGGAGATGAGCCAGATTGCTAAGGCCATTGAGATGATGGCAACTGCCATTCAACAGCAGAATGCAGCGATGGCACAGAACCATCAAGCTACAATGCAACACTGGGAAACTGCTCGATCTGCGGAAACAAACTCCCACGTCGGTCAGCCTCAAGAACAGATGGGACTGACCGAGTTCATGCGACACAACCCACCCAAGTTCAGTGGGAATGCTACCCCTGATCAGGCAGATCAGTGGGTCAGAGAGTTGGAGAAAATCTTTAGGGCGACCTCCTGCCCTGAAGAGAAGAAACTGTTGTTTGCCACCTATCTACTAACTGGAGAAGCTGAGTTCTGGTGGATGGGAGCTCAGCAGATGATGGAGGCCCGAGAGGATGTATTGGATTGGGAGAGCTTCAGGGTGAGGTTCTTGGAGAAATACTTCCCAGACAGCGCCAAGTTTGCGAGGGAAGCTGAGTTCCTAAAGTTGGAGCAGGGGGATATGTCAGTAAACGCCTATGCTGCTCGGTTTGAGTACCTCGCCCGGTTCTATACCCAGGCGACCTCCGAGGCCTGGAGGTGTAGGAAGTTCGAAGAGGGGCTGAAGCATGGGTTGAAGAAGACCATAGCCCCGATGTGCATCAGGGAATTTCACGCCTTAGTAGAAAAGGCGAAGATGGTGGAGACCCTGGAAAAGGGTGATTCTCGGGTGATCAGGTCACACCCCGGAGGTCCTTCCAGTGGGAAAGCTAAGGCACAGCACCCACAAAGCAAGCCCTATGCGAGACCTCCACCACATCGGGCAGGAGCAGCACCTCCCCAGTTTCAACAGCAGCAACCTTGGAAACCCAAGTGTCTCCATTGTGGTGGACCACACGCCTCCAATGCATGCTTCAAGAAGACTTCAGAGAGGAGATGTTTTGTCTGCCAAAAGACAGGGCACGTTGCTAGAGAGTGCCCTAGCAGGAATGGGGTGACCCAACCCAGTGGTTCCCAGCATATGAGAAACGAAGGCAGCAGACCTCAGGCAACAGGGAGAGTGTTTGCCATGTCTGGAACAGAGGCATCTCAGTCAGGTAA
Source organism: Phaseolus coccineus (assembly GCA_037954025.1). Lineage (NCBI taxonomy): Eukaryota > Viridiplantae > Streptophyta > Magnoliopsida > Fabales > Fabaceae > Phaseolus > Phaseolus coccineus. The sequence continues at coordinate 43,252,196 of CM075681.1, forward strand.
CCTCATCCAAGGTGTTTGTTTTATTGCTGGTAGAGGTGTAAAAGCTTTGTTTGATTCTGGAGCGACACACTCCTTTGTGTCAAACCTGTGTGTAGCCGAGTTGGGCCTCCTAGTGAAGGAATTACCTTTCGAACTGTTGGTCTCTACACCTGCGTCAGGACAGGTGTTGACCTCTACAGTTTGCCCCGAATGTCCAGTGATAGTAGAGGGACGCAGATTCAAAGTGAACTTGATCTGCCTACCTCTTCAGGACTTGGATGTTATCCTGGGAATGGATTGGTTAGCTGCCAATCACGTTCTCATAGACTGCGGTAGGCAGAAGGTAGCGTTTCCAGACCTCCCAGAGTCAGATGTGATATCTGCTCAGCAAGGGCAGTCAGAGTTGGAAGAAGGGGCGAGGTGCTTCGTGATACTAGCTCGGTTGGAGGTGAAGAATGAAGGGGACGTAAGCAGAATACACGTGGTGAAAGATTTCATGGATGTATTTCCAGAAGAGGTACCTGGGTTACCCCCTAAGAGAGAAGTGGAATTCTCTATTGATTTGGTACCTGGGGCTGGACCAGTGTCTATGGCGCCCTACAGGATGGCACCAGCCGAGTTGGTGGAATTAAAGAAGCAAGTGGAAGAGTTGCTGGAGAAACAATTCATCAGACCCAGTGTATCTCCATGGGGAGCTCCAGTGCTCCTAGTCAAGAAGAAGGATGGAGGGTCTCGGTTGTGTATAGACTACAGGCAGTTGAACAAGTTGACCATCAAGAACAAGTACCCCCTACCTAGGATTGATGATTTGATGGATCAAATACATGGGGCCTCGGTGTTCTCCAAGATTGATCTGAGATCGGGGTACCACCAAATTTTGGTAAAAGCTGAAGATGTTCAAAAGACAGCTTTTAGGTCTCGGTATGGGCACTATGAGTATGTAGTGATGCCGTTTGGAGTCACCAATGCTCCAGCCCTGTTCATGGACTACATGAATAGGATTTTTCGCCCTTTCTTGGATAAGTTTGTGGTGGTTTTCATAGACGACATACTCATTTATTCAAGGACCGAGGAAGAGCATGAGGAACACCTGAGGACAGTATTGGAGATACTGAGAGAGAAGCAACTCTATGCCAAGTTCTCCAAGTGTGAGTTCTGGCTGAAGGAAGTCAACTTCCTAGGACACGTGATATCTGCCCAGGGGATCTCGGTGGATCCAGCCAAGGTGGAGGCAGTGCTGCAGTGGGAACGTCCTAAGACAGTCACTGAGATAAGAAGCTTTGTGGGTTTGGCGGGCTACTATCGGAGGTTTATTGAGGATTTTTCCAAGGTAGTGGCTCCTTTAACACAGCTGACCCGCAAGGACCAACCTTTTGCTTGGACCGACCGATGTGAGCGAAGCTTCATGGAACTAAAGGAGAGGTTGACCAGTGCCCCAGTGCTGGTGATCCCCGAGGTAGGAAGACCTTTTGATGTCTTCTGTGACGCTTCACATCAGGGCTTGGGATGTGTTTTGATGCAAGAAAAGAGAGTGGTTGCATATGCTTCAAGGCAACTCAAGGTTCATGAGAGAAACTACCCTACGCATGACTTAGAGTTGGCGGCTGTGGTTTTTGCCTTGAAGATCTGGAGGCACTATTTATATGGAGCTCGGTTCCAGGTGTTCAGTGACCATAAGAGCCTGAAATACCTGTTCGATCAGAAGGAACTAAACATGAGACAAAGAAGGTGGATGGAGTTTCTAAAGGACTACGATTTTCAACTCATGTATCATCCAGGGAAGGCCAATGTAGTGGCAGATGCTTTGAGTAGAAAATCAATACAAGTCGCCACCATGATGATGAAAGAGCAGAAACTGATCGAGCAGTTCAGAGACTTAAACCTTGGAGTAGAATTTCACGTAAATCACATTAGTTGTAGTAAGCTGGCTATAACTAATGACTTCCTTGGGATGTTAAAGGATAAGCAGTTGGAGGACCCTAGTCTGAAGCGTACTATGGAGTCACTAGGGACAGATCAGGCGAGAGACTTTGTAATGGGCGATGATGGGATCTTGAGATTTAATGGCAGAATTTGCATACCTGCAAATGAAGAGTTGAAGAAGATGATCCTAGAAGAAGGTCATAAGAGTCGCCTTAACCTTCATCCAGGCATGAACAAGATGTATCATGACTTGAAGGAGTCATTTTGGTGGTCGGGCATGAAGAGGGACATCGCCCAGTATGTTGCAACCTGCTTAACGTGTCAGAAGGCGAAGGTAGAGCATCAAAGACCTGGCGGGCTGTTGCAGCAACTGGATATCCCTGAGTGGAAATGGGACAGCATCGCCATGGATTTTGTCACCCATTTACCCAGATCGGTAAAGGGTCATGATGCAATCTGGGTTATCATTGATAGGCTGACGAAGAGTGCCCACTTCCTTCCAGTGAATATGAAGATGCCTATGGCCAAGCTGGCACAGTTATACATCCAAGAAATAGTGAGGTTGCATGGAGTGCCTTCCAGCATCGTTTCAGATAGAGATCCCAGGTTCACTTCACGGTTTTGGCAGACCTTGCAAGAGTGCTTGGGAACTAAGTTGAGGATGAGCTCTGCATATCATCCCCAAACAGATGGTCAGTCAGAGAGAACGATCCAATCCTTGGAAGATCTGCTGAGGGCGTGCGTCTTGGATCAATTGGGAAGTTGGGACGAGGTGTTGCCACTGGTGGAGTTTACCTATAATAATAGCTACCACGCCAGTATTGGGATGGCACCATATGAAGCCCTGTATGGGAGGAAATGCAGAACTCCCTTATGTTGGTACCAGGAGGGCGAGGCAGTCTTGGTTGGGCCAGAGTTGATTCAGCAGACGACCGAGAAGGTGAAACAGATACAAAGCAGAATGAAAGCTTCTCAGAGTAGGCAGAAGTCCTATGCAGATCAGAGGAGAAAGCCTTTGGAGTTTGCTGCTGGAGACCACGTGTTCATGAAAGTGACACCAACCAAGGGTGTAGGACGGGCGATCACGTCAAGGAAGTTGTCCCCTAAGTTCGTGGGACCATATCAGATCTTAAGAAAGGTTGGTCCAGTGCCTTATGAGATCGCCCTACCTCCCCATCTAGCGAATCTGCACAATGTCTTTCACGTATCACAGCTGAGGAAGTACATGGCAGACCCTAGTCATGTACTGGAAGTGGACGATGTGCAGATCAGGGATGACTTGTCCTTTGAAGCAAAACCAGTCAGGATTGACGATCGGCAAAGTAAACAGCTCAGAGGCAAGACCATCAACATGGTGAAAGTGGTGTGGGATGAGAGATCGGGGGATTCAACTTGGGAGTTAGAAGAACCCATGAGAGAGGCTTATCCATACCTCTTTTCCTTGTAATTCAATTTTCGGGGACGAAAATTTTTCTTGATGGGGAGAATGTAAGGACCTGTAAAATTAAATTGGAATAAAAGGGTATATTTTAAATGAATTCTAAGTATGTTTTTATTTAAAATAAAAAGGAAGGAAAGTGTAGCTTAGAAGACTACAAGAGTTCCTTGTTAACACATAATCGCCGGTCGCCTAGACTACACATGATCGCCAGGGCGCGAGGCATGCGGGGTTAGTCATCGCGCGGAATGTCATCGGTGGGTTAGTCTTCGCGCGAGAGGACATCGGGGGGTTAGTCTTCGCGCGAGAGGACATCGGGGGGTTAGTCTTCGCGCCAGTGGTCATCGGTGAAAGGTTATCGCGCGATGTCGAGTTTCACTCAGATAAAGTGGGACCCAGACTCCCAGCATGAAACGTCCTGCACGTGCGCCACGTAGACAAAAGGGGTGGTTCAGAATAGTGACCTCAGAGTGTCAGCCTGCGCAGAGGCACGCGTAGTTGTACTGTTCAGGGAAGCGTACACGCAAACTTCCCTGCAGAGTGGGTGGTGGCAGCGGCTTTTGTGGGCAAGTTGGTTTAAGATTCAAAAACCCACTTCTGAGAAAAAGAAACGTTGCGGTGGTTCAAGAGCAAAAGAGTGAGTTTACCTCCATTCTTCTCCTTTTCTCTCCTTCGCGCTGCGATTCTGGCACCTTCACACAAGAGTACGACGAGCGGCAGCCACCATTAGAGCACCTGGGAAGTTCTCTGCAAGTCCTTCAAACCAGACGCAAAAACAGAGCCAAGGCGTTCTTTAGGCTTCGTTGGATTTCGGAGCTCCTGGTGTTTGCGCAAGTCCAGGTAAGGGAAGCTAGCCTCCATTTTCAATACAAGTCGTAGTTTAGCTATTTCGGAAGTGAGGGCGACGAGGTCGCCGGTTTCGTTTTCATCTTCGTGAATGCTCTGTTCTGTGTGTTTTTGAGCGACGTGGTCGCCGGTTTTTAAATACAAACTTCGAAATACCCTGTTTTGAATCAGGTCGCCGGTTTGGGCGATGTTTGCGAACTCCCTGTTTTTGGTGTTACTTTGAACTGTTGAAGCTTAAAGGTGATCTTCGAAAATCTGAATCTTTGAAACGAATGTTGCTGTGACTTGAATCATTTATTTAAGTGGTATGATGTCTTGGGTGTTGTGAATGTGGGATCGAGGCATAGTATTTTCAGGAAAGAAAATACCGTGTAAGATCGTGTAGGATGTGCATTGATCGGTGATTCCTCAGGGGATATCCTGACTCTGCTGAGGTAATGGAATCACATAGAGGAAGTTACTCAGTTGGTGAGAGTCGAAGGAGGTTCATATGAATGGGTGACTCGTGTGAAAAAGAACGAGCTCGGCCTGTTCTATGGATTAACCCTGTCATACTGTGAGAATGATGAACTTGAGATCGAGTTTTGTGTTGATACGCATAGCTGGGAAACATTACAGCTGTTTAGTATGACAGGTGCAGATCTCTGAGTCTAATCAATGCATGAGTCTTCCGGAAGTAGTGTCAAGTGTCTTGTGTGCTGAGTCAGTGGTGGTCTGACATGTGAAATGAGGAACTTGAAATTTATAGACACTTGATGCAGTTTGTGAAATAGATTGACTCTTGAAAATATTGTGAAATGTGTGATTTCTGGGCGATTAGGTGAAGGGTATGAGAAACTTGATAGTGATACGTGAATATCTTGAAATTGTTTACCTTGATTTTAATTTAATTATCCTTATTTAAACTCTCCTTAAAATATCTAGCTTACCCTGCGTGTTCTGCTCGTTGGCTGTCTTTCTCTTAAAACTGTGATGATCGTGTATAACTTACACGGGAGCAGATGATCTTCCAGGAAGCAGAGCTCCCTAGTGAGTGGTCGCCGAGGAAGAGATCGCCGGTTTCTATCTCTTGGTGGTGATCGCCGGTTTTATGTCCTACTGGCAGATCGCCTGTTTTGGGGCCTTCTGTTACCAGATCGCCGGTTCATGTATGGAGATCGCCGGTCTCGTTGTATTTGATTGAATTTCGTTATTTTTTTAAAACATTAGACTGGTTATGTATTAAACTCCCTAAGAGGAGCAACTTCATTACTTATATATATATTATCATGTACTCTTCAATATTATTTGTTTACCTTTATTTTCATTATACATGTATGTATGGTTTTATTTTGGCGGGATGTTACAACTAATGCTGCAAACTCCTCCCATTCTGCTTCAGATGGCCGAGCTCCCTCATACCGAGACCTTCCACCTAGCCCTTCTCTTCCTTGTGATATTGCAGTGCAGGAGAGCAGGGGAGAAAGTGCCTTAGAGGAAAGTCAGATGGATGCTTCCTCAGACCCAACTTCCTTCCTTAAAAGAATGTTGTTTTCCTCCAAAGTCAAAGGAAGAATGGAAAACCTAGAGGAAGGTCCACTGATCAAACACACCACACGGCAACTGGGGTAAGCCCTGGTTGCAAACTACCTCCTCCTCTCCAAGCTGTGGAAAGCGAAGGATTCAGCCAAAGAAGAGGCCCTTCTAGCTATAGGGCACGACAAGTCAGCAGACTCATGCTGGAGGTGGAGGAGCTACGAAGAGTTCACCAGGAGACCAAGGCTCTCTTGTTTGGGAAGTCCCAAGAGGCCTGGGGACTATATGCTAGAAACAACGATCTTCGCACTGAGGTGGAGAAGTTGAAGGAAGAGCTGGTTGGAAGAGATAAGGAGGTAGCCAGGCAGAAGGAGGAACTGGATGGAAGAGACAAAGAGGTGGTGATGTGAGTTGATTTTATGATTGTTCATTTTTATGGTGACACTTTACTTAGGATTGGCTTTTTATGAGACAAGTATGGTGAGAACCTAAGGAAAATCCCCACTGGACATTAACTTAACCAAGTGGTTAAGTAGATGTGAAGGTTCATTTCACAAAGGAAAAAGGAAAAGATATGGATTAAGGTGATTATGATGCAAAACTGAAACTTAGAATTTAGAAAGGAGAAAAGGAATGAATCAATGGTGTACAAGCCATTCCAAATGATGCTTCCAACTCACAAAGGAGTCTCCAAAACCGAGAACAAGATTAAAGAACAAAAGAAACTAAAGACATAAAATTGGAATGGAATAATGGAAGAGATGATGAAAGAAAGAACTTATGAAGGTGGAGCAATGGTGTATCACACCACTTGATAGGATGGAACCACCAAGATAAGTGAAGGGAGGCTGCCACTTGAGAGCATCATCACCCATAAGATAAGGCCAATTTTGGAGGAGCTCACTCACTCACAATTCACACAAGAATTTGTGTATAGTAACTTTACTCTAATTTTCAAGTTGTGAATACATGAGGTAGGCCTCCCTATTTATAGATTTAGGAGCCTTAGAAAGCAAGCTTAAAGGACATAATGGGAAAAGCGAAAAAGTGGGCAGCCATAGGGTTTGACTAAGTCAATCCCGTATTCTAGGCTTATCCTTCTAGAAACTAGGTTAGAATGCTTTCAAATGTGCTAGGAACAAGCAAGAATACTACCCACACCCCCTACTATGCTAAAGGCACTTTATTCTACCTTATTTTTGCTATTTGGACCCCTCATTTGAGCCTAATTTATTTACAACATTTTTCTAAATATTTAAGAAGACTAATAGGAAGAACTTCAAGTGCTATGGACCTTGTCCATTCCTCCTATTGAAGAGGTCTTCCTTTGCTTGTTGAGATGACCCTTTATAGTTGGCCTTCTTGGTCATCTTCTTGTGGACTTGGTTTTGGAGTCTTTGTGGGTTTGTATCAGGTGGCTAGGTAGAAAAAGGAGCTGCCGTACAAGGATGAGCTCTTGGAGAAAACCAAGGAAGACCTGATGAGTGATGCTGTTGAATCCTACACGGCTGGCTTTGAGAATGTTGTTGCTCAAGCCACGTGCATCTACCCCGAGTCAGACTTCTCCCAACTTGGAGTGGGCAAGATTGTGGTAGATGGTTGATTGGTAGACGAAGAGGAGAAGCATCATTAGGTTTCCTCGTAATCAACCTCCTTCTGTAGCCTTCAAAATAATTTCACATTCTTTGTATATATGTATGCACAATTTATTTATGTTATTGTGTTTTTCCTTTACATAGCTTGACTAGCACATTGATAATGCATGCTTTCTAATAGACACGACTACCATGACTTAATCAACTAATGATAATGCATTCCAACACTTCACGCTTAAGTAATACGGAGATCATGATCAAATCTAATGATAAATCCTAACACGACAAAGGTGATTCGCGATGCATTTCAAGTAATGAACTATCTTAACAAGATAATCATACTGATTCAATGTAACGAGTTACCGTAATCTTGACTTGGTCGACCTAGACCTCATGGTTGTAGTGGGTGTTCCACTTTACCTTCTCTTTACACATCCCTCTTTGAAGAAAAGGATGGTTGACCGAGGTGTTAATTCTCCCCACAAATCCATATTTCTCGTGCCAACGTCAGTTGCTCTGTACCCCTTACCTGCACTCCCAGGGCGTGGAGTCTTTACCAAGATAGGCCAATGTCCCAGTTTAAACAATTTCAGTTACAAAAGACAAATTCCTTTGACACGCCTGAGCTCAGAGTTTTACTGAGACAGGGTTACTTCTCTTTCCAGGCTCAAGCCAAACCAAGGCGAGCTACTATTTAGGGGTACCCCACACATCCCCCTTTTGAGGATAAGGATGACTGATTGGTGTGTTGATTCTCCCCTTAATTCCATTCCAAGCATTTCCTGTACCGAGCTAGGTTACTCTGTACCCATTACCTGCATTTCCAGGGCGTGGAGTTTTTATCAAGACAAATTAACTTCCCTAGTTTAAACAATTTCAATTACAAATTCTTTTGACACGCCTGAGCTCAGAGTCTCACTGAGAGAGGGTCTTTTTTCTTTTCCAGCCTCAGACCAAAACAATGGCGAGCAGCGATCACGGGTACCCATGCCCAGAATTTCACTGTGCGGGAGGTTAGCGGCCCAGAGTCGCAATACATTTGCATGTTCCCCCCTTGTTGGACTTTTCCAAAAGGGTCGTTATCCTTCACAGCTCGAACTAGACCCCTGACGAGCTACAATTCAGGGGTACCCATGCCCAGAATTTCACTGAGCAGGAGGTTCTCACGCCTGAATTGCTATGAAGGTGTATGTTTCCAAGCTTGGAGTCTCTCCAAGTGGAAGCCACTTTTTTCGATCATTCATACACACAGTGCGCTTACTCGGATATCATTCCGATCAAATTGTCATCCTGTATGTTAGCATAGTATAATGAAAAATCGTATTCCATAAACCATTTTCATTGGGTGACCTCGTTAAAAAACCCTTGTGAGGGAAAGAGAGTGTCCCCTTAATTGTTAATAAACGACAATATACATTAGCTAAAATAAAATTTGAGATTGGTTATTAGTGGCGATCTCCGTGATCTCCATACGTGAGTCTTCTTCAATTTTCTTGGGGTTGAGTGGCGACAGCACACACCCCTCTTTTGTTCTTCAAAATGTTTTCATAGCACTTGCGCGCCACCTTCTGGTCGGACTTGATTACAATTACTCCACCATCGGGGAAGGGCAATTTCATCTTCATATGCCTTGAGGAGGCCATAGCACCTAACCTGTTCATGGCAGGTCTCCCCAAAAGTATGTTGTATGCTGACGTGGCGTTAGCAACCAAGTACCTTATGTTGACGATACGAGATGAGGTGCCATTAGTGAAGGTTGTCCTCAACTCCACATGCCCCCTCACCTCTACCTGATAACCTGCAAAACCATATAGACAGCCATCATACGACCTCAACTGATTTGGTGACAACTGTAGTTTATTGAATGTCGACCAGAACATCACGTCTACCGAGCTCCCTTGTTCAATTAGAATCCAGTGTACCCTTCTCCCGGCGGTGACCATTGAGATCACCATCGGATCATTATCGTGAGGGACCAGGTCCCTCAAGTCTGCCTGGGTGAAACAGAGGTTGGGCTCGGCTGGCTGATCAAACCCCCGTGCTTCTATTGTCATTACCTCCCTCGCATATTTCTTCCGCTGGGAGACAGTGTAACCCCCTCCAGAAAATCCTCCAGAGATGGTGTTGATTTCGCCATGGATAGGCCCCTTGTGCATCTGCTCCTCCGATGCTGCCTCCTGCTTTGATCCTTCCTGACCTCCCACTAGATAGTCTTGCAAGAGGCCTTGCCTTACCAGTCCTGACAACTAGTACTCGAGGACTATGCAATTTTTCCACATCGTGCCCGAAGGCCTTGTGGAATTCACACCAAGTGTTTTTGCTCGGCCCCAGAATCTTATCACTCATTGGGGGGAGCTTCAACTTGCTCACTATATCTGGCATGGCGAGCAATTCCTTGTACGACACTTTGAAGTTAGGTCGAAAAGGTAGGTCGTTCCTTGCTTTTGATCTAGACTGGTTCCTTTTTGACTCATAAGGTATATGCTGTGCCGACGTCTTCTTCTCTGTCGCAGTCTCGTGTACCCTCATGGGTTGGGCACGACTGCCTTCGCAAGGCTTGGATTGCCCAACACCCGCATTCCCACGCTTCACCGTCACAACTTCCTCGACGACGATGTGGGCGATAGCTCGCCGCCTAATCTCGCCGAAAGTCTTCACCCGATTCCTTATCAAGGAATAGCTGAACGGCCCTGACAAAACCCCGTGCCCGAAGGTGTGGACCATCAAAGCCTCATCCTGGGTGTGGAGGCTTACGACCAGCGCCCCAAATCGGTTTAGGAAGTCCTTCAGAGGGTTCTCCCTGCTTCTGCTTTACCCTGAAGAGGTCCAAAGGGACAGGGGGTGGAACTTGATTAACTATGAACTGTTCCTTGAATAATGCAAAGAACTGGTCAAACGAAGTTATGTGGCCATCTGGGAGACCAATAAACCAATGCAATGTTGTTCTCGTGAATGTGCCCAAGAACAAGTTATAGTGATGGAGGGAGGCCAAGCTCACCCCACCATGAAAGCCAAGGGCCAAGACTAGACCGTCTAGAACCACATGGAGAGCGTCTAGCACAAGACAAGGGGGAGCTACATGAGGAGCGTCTAGGAGGGAGCCTAGACCGTCTAGGACCTCTCACAAGGTCCATGGCCAAGCACATTCACACCCAAATGAGTCAAGCCACGAATGGGAGGGAGAAGACCTTGTACATGCTACTTGGAGGCCCATTAGGGGTAGCTTAGTAGATTAGTGTAGTGTAGAAAGCAAAACTTGCTCACTTAGGGGTGTGCTATCAAAAAGGTGCCCTTAGCAATAGAAGGAGGGGTGTGCTAGGAAATAGGTGCCTTTAGCAAAAGAAGGAGGGGTGTACTATCAAATGTTGCATTTTTTACCTATCTTCTAGAATATTAGGATGATGGTGTGGTTTGACTAAAGTCAATACCCTAGGCAGCCCCACTTTTTGTATTTCCATCCCTACCCTTTAAGCTTGCTCACCAAGGCTCCTAAATCTATAAATAAGGAGGCTTACCTCATGTATTTTCAAGATTAAATAGAGTATTGTTATGCTGCCCAAATTGTGCCATACACTACTCCTTGCCTAACACTTAGGTTTAGTCTTCAATTCATCACTACCAAAGGGGCTGGCCAAACCTCCCCATTTCCTCACTCTTCATGCACCTTCAAGGCACCCATGCTTCCTAGGAAGGCCTTGCTCACCTCCTCCATAAGCTTCCGCACCCATCATCACCAAGGAACTCCAAAATCCAAAGAAGATCTCATAGGAATGCTATCATTTGGTATCAGAGCTATGGTTCTTCAAAGATGAGTATCTCTTTTCATTTTCTTTTTGAGTTCTTCTTTTCTCCAAGTTGTTCATCTTTATTCCAAGTTGTCTTGCTGTTTTTTGTGTTTTAATATGATTTGAATGCTTGTTTATTCATTTCATTTGGTGGGTTTGTTCAAACTTGTGCTTGAACATCTATTTTCAATTTTGTGTAGGATTCTTGATATATTTATGTTGCTGTTTTTTATTTTTAGGTATTTGAGTCTTGCTTGAAATTTCATTTGGGTCATATGATGTTCTTGTGTCTTTTCATTTTATGAATCCATAAGTTTTGTCTAAGTCATGTGTTTCCATATTTGTCATCAAATCCTAGTAGTACTCTTTTTGATTTATTTGTTTCTTGTTTTTGGTCTGAATGTTTGATCTGAAATCTGTTTTGTGTTGATCCTTTGGTGCATTTTTAATTTTAGTTTGAGTTCTTATTTGTGTGTTAGATCCACACAAATTCCATCATATTAACTCCATTGTGTTTTTAAGGTATATCATTCTGTTTTTCATTCCAGTTTTCAGAACCCCTTGTTTTTCACTTTTCTGTGCTGACTGTTTTGATTTATGAAAATCACATACATCATCAAAAATTTCTGAGCCTCTGGATTTCACAAATTTGAGGTGTTATCAAAAGGACAAAAAAAGAACCATCTGAAAAGAAGAAATAGAAAAAAAAAAGATAAATATTACAAAAAAAGTGTGCAATCCTGACGTTCCAGCTGGCAGCTCTGAGCATTGATTTTATAAAATTTACCAAAATTAATTGGTACATGCGTTTGGAGTGAAACCAACGCCAAAAGTTTCTTAAGATCTTGTTATGATTGTGTCTCAATTTTCAGAAGCAAATACAAAAGGGTCAGCTCAGCATAAATCTTTAAAAGATACGCTTTCTGGACCACAACAATTTGTGCTTTTCTGTGGTGCTGTTTTTTGGTTTTTAAATCAAATCTAGTGCTATTCCTAGGTTCCTTTTTGTGTGCCATCCATTATTTGAGTACCTTTTATTTGCTTGTCTAATTTCATTTGAACTCTTTCTAGTTGTGTCACATTTAAATTCCATTTGTGTGGTACTGTTTTTCAAATTAATTTGTTTCTTGCTTTCTTTCTTTGGCCTCTAAGCTTGTTGGTAGATTAAATATCAATTGGTACTTGTTGAGTGAGAATTTGACTTGAGGGGAGTCTAGCTTGCTTAATAGGTGCTGGATTGAAGATTTTATTGACCTAATTCCAAGAGGAACAAAGGCAAAGGGCAGCAACAAACACCATACTACAAATACACCACACACTTTGGAAGGCCCAACAAGTAGAAAAGCAACAAAACGGGTGCAACTAGAAGAACAACAAAAGGGGTGCAAATAGTAAAAGCAACAAAGGGAGTGTCATTTAATTTCTTTGCAATCTTGCTTGTGTTAATTACTTGTTAATCATGCAATTAGTCGGTGAGTGTGTCTTCAAGGGCTCCAAGTGTCCAAGAAGCCTCACCTAAGGCCGTCTAGCTTAATTTTGTTTTTATTAATTGCTTTAATTGAACCAACTTGCTTTAATCACTTCGTTAATTTCTTGTTTAATCTTGTTTAAGGCTTTGATAGCTTGCATTGTTTTCTTGCATTAAAAATTTGATTTCTTCATCCTCATTGTGTTCTAAGTGTTTTACCTAAAGAAGGACTTGTGTAAAGGTTTTGGAGGGATAGTTTTTGGCTAAGGCAAGACTTGGTATTTAAGTAGTCCATTGTGACTCACCTCTCTTACCTGGAAAGCTACCTTCATTAACTTTACTCTTCTTTCTTAAAAGTAAAACATTTCTATACACAAAGTTCTAGTCATGTCTACTCACTCTTCCAAGTCCATTGAAAGTGATGTAAGGTCCATAAAATCTCTTTTGAAACAACTCTCCAAGGACGTACAACACATTTCATATAGACAATTGGAAAATGAGTCTAAAATCAATGAATTCACTAGAGCAAAGGAAGAAAAATCTCAAAATTCAAAAAAAACACATACCCATGCATCTCAATCACAAATCCAAGAGTCTCTAGGGGAGGGAAGCCTTAGAATCAATGATTACTACCAACCACCCCCTAGGAGAAATAGGAGAAGAGAGGAAGAAGCCCCAAGGGAGGTTAGAGTAGACCTACCTCATTTCCATGGTAAGGAGAGTGTAGAAACCTACCTAGATTGGGAGATGAAAGTAGAGCAACTCTTTGCTTGCCATAGGGTGAGTGAAGAACGCAAGGTACCTCTAGCCACCCTTAGCTTCCAAGGGAACGCCATGTATTGGTGGACCTCTCTCGAAAGAGAAAGACGTCTTCATAGGGAACCTCCAATTGAATATTGGAACGACCTTAGGGGAGCCCTAAGACGTCGCCACATACCCTCATACTACCATAGGGAGTTGATGGACAAGCTCCAAAGACTCCAGCAAAATAATATGAGTGTTGAGGAGTATAGACAAAAAATGGAGCTCTACATGATGAGAGCCTCCATTAGAGAAGAAAAGCATATCACCATAGCTAGATTCCTTAGTGGCCTCTCACTTGGGATAAGGGATAGAGTAGAACTTCTGCCATACCAAGACTTGAATGACTTGGTCCAACTTTGCATTAAAGTTGAGCAACAAAATTTGCGCAAAACTTCAAGTCTAAAGGTTGGATCCTACTCTAACTCCTATCCCAATAGAGAATATAGAAGGGAGGGTAGTACATCAAAAGAAAAACCTAGGGAAACTACCAAAACCTTAGCCAAAGATGCCTCCACCCCACCCATCCGAGCTAGGGACGTTAAGTGCTTTAAGTGCTATGGAAGAGGGCATGTGCAAGCACAATGCCCAAACCAAAGGACTTTGTTTTTGAAAGGTGTAGATGAGTACACTAGTGGTGAGGATGAACCAAGTGAAAGAGAGGAAGGGGGAGAGGATGAGAGGGTAGATCCATTAGAGGGAGAATTGCTAATGATTAGGAGAACCCTCAACAATCATCCTAGTGCATCTATGGAGACACAAAGAGAGAACATCTTTCACACAAGATGTAAAGTTTTAGAAAATATATGTTCTCTCATTGTGGATAGTGGATCAAGCTGCAATTGTTGTAGCTCAAGAATGGTTGAAAAGCTCAATCTACAATTAGTTCCTCATCCTAAGCCATACAAGTTGCAATGGATAAATGAGAATGGGGAACTAAGTGTAGATAAACAAGTGGAAATCAAGTTTTCCATAGGGAACTACAAAGACAAGGTTTTATGTGATGTAGTACCTATGGAAGCTTGCCATATTCTCTTAGGAAGACCATGGCAATTTGATACAAAAACCTTGCATGATGGTCTTACTAATGAGATTTCCTTCACCCATAAGCATCAAAAGTTTGTACTTAGTCCTTTACCACATTCCCAAGTGGTGAAACATCAAATACAAATGAAAGAAAAGAGGGATGAGGAAAAGAAAAAGAAAAGAGAGCTTGAAAAAGAAAAGGTCCTTAGGGATAGGAAGGAGTGGGAGAAGAGTGTTCCTTCCCCCAAGGTTGCTCAACAAGAGAAGCCTTTTGAAAACATCTTGGAAAATTTGCTTCTTGTTGAACAACCAAGCCTTGTCTTTTGTAAAGGAACACTTGCATGCACTGCCACAAGTAGTGAACTTATGAGTCTACCTCCTAAAGTAGAAAAACTTTTAAGTGAATTTGATGATGTATTCTCTAATGAGGGACCCAATGGACTCCCTCCCATTAGAGGTATAGAACACCAAATTGACTTGATTCCGGGGGCAAGCCTACCAAATAGGCCCGCCTATAGAACTAACCCCGGGGAGACCAAGGAGATAGAGTCACAAGTTCAAGACTTGTTGGAGAAGGGTTGGGTTCAAAAGAGCCTAAGCCCTTGTGCTGTACCTGTCTTGTTGGTGCCCAAAAAAGATGGAAAATGGCGCATGTGTTGTGATTGGAGAACAATTAACAACATCACCATCAAGTATAGGCATCCAATCCCAAGGCTTGATGACATGCTTGATGAATTGCATGGGTCCACCATGTTTTCCAAAATTGACCTTAAAAGTGGATATCACCAAATTAGAATTAAAGAAGGTGATGAGTGGAAAACTGCTTTTAAGACCAAATTTGGACTATATGAGTGGTTAGTGATGCCTTTTGGACTCACTAATGCCCCTAGCACATTCATGAGGCTCATGAATCACACCTTAAGGGATTGTATAGGTAAATACGTAGTAGTATATTTTGATGATATATTAGTATATAGTAAAACCCTAGAAGACCATCTAAGTCACCTTTGGGAGGTCCTTCTAGTGCTTAGGAAAAATAGTTTGTTTGCCAATAGGGATAAGTGTACCTTTTGTGTAGATAGTATAGTTTTCTTAGGTTTCATAGTCAACCAAAAGGGGGTGCATGTTGACCCCGAGAAAATCAAAGCCATCCAAGAGTGGCCCACTCCACAAAATGTAAGTGATGTAAGAAGTTTCCATGGGTTAGCTAGCTTTTATAGGAGGTTTGTGTCTAATTTTTCAAGCCTAGCTTCTCCTTTGAATGAACTTGTGAAAAAAGATGTTGCATTTTGTTGGAATGATAAGCATGAGCAAGCCTTCCAAAGGCTAAAAGCTTAACTCACCAATGCACCAATTCTAGCTCTCCCAAATTTTTCCAAAACTTTTGAGATAGAATGTGATGCATCGGGAGTAGGCATAGGTGCGGTATTATTGCAAGGTGGTCACCCCATTGCATATTTTAGTGAAAAACTCCATGGTGCCACCCTCAATTACCCCACCTATGACAAAGAGCTTTATGCTCTTGTGAGAGCCCTAAAGACTTGGGAACACTACCTTGTGACCAAAGAATTTGTAATCCATAGTGATCACGAGTCTTTAAAATATCTAAAGGGCCAACACAAGCTCAATAAGAGACATGCTAAATGGATGGAATTTCTTGAACAATTTCCTTATGTAATAAAGTACAAGAAAGGAAGCACCAATATAGTGGCCGATGTTCTTTCAAGACGGCACACACTCTTTTCAAAATTGGGTGCTCAAATTCTTGGATTTGATCACATAAGAGAGCTTTATCAAGATGATCAAGAATTTTCATCCATCTATGCCCAATGTCAACATAGAGCGCAAGGAGGTTACTATGTGTCCGAGGGATATCTTTTTAAAGAAGGAAAACTTTGCATTCCCCAAGGCACACATAGGAAACTCCTTGTCAAAGAATCATGTAAGGACCTGGAAAATATTATTGGAATAAAAGTGTTATATTTAAATGGATTCGAATTATGTTTGTTTTTAAAATGAAAAGGAAGGAAAGTGTAGTTTAGAAGACTATGAGATCGCCTGGAACATGATCGCCAGGGCGCGAGAGGCATGCGGACATCGCCAGGGCGCGAGGCATGCGGGCATCGCCAGGGCGCGAGAGGCATGCGGGCATCGCCAGGGCGCGAGAGGCATGCGGGCATCGCCAGGGCGTGAGAGGCATGCGGGCATCGCCAGGGCGCGAGGCATGCGGGCATCGCCAGGGCGCGAGAGGCATGCGGGCATCGCCAGGGCGCGAGAGGCATGCGGGCATCGCCAGGGGGCGAGAGACATGCGGGCATCGCTTGGGCGCGAGAGACATGCGGGCGTCGCCAAGAGGAGACCTCGGTCGGTCTCCAGGAAGAGGAGACCTCGGTCGGTCTCCAGGAAGAGGAGACCTCGGTCGTCTTCCAGAGAGAGACGTCGGTCGTCCTCCAGGATGAGTCATCGGTGGAGATTCTTCGCGCCAGTGATCATCGGTGGAAGGTTATCGCGCGATGTCGAGTTGTACGTAGAGAAGGTGGGACCCAGACTCCCAGCATGAGACGCGCAGCACGCGCGACACGTAGACAAAAAGTGTTGGTTCAGAACAGTGACATCAGAATGTTGGCATGCGCAACAGACAACAGTGGTCGTACTGTTCAGAGCAGTGGTTGGCATGCACAAGAGACAACAGTGGTCGTACTGTTCAGAGAAAGGTACACTCAGACTTCCCTGCAGAGTGGGTGGTGGCAGTTGCTTTTGTGGACAAGTTGGTTTAAGAGGCAAGAACCCACTTCTGAGAGGAGGAAAAACGTTGCAGTTATCCAAAGAGCGAAAAAGTGAGTTACCTCCCTTCTCCTCCATTTCTCTCCTTCGCGCTGCGATTCAAGCACCTTCGAGCAAAAAGCAAGACGAGCGACGACTGCCATAGAGCACCTGGGAAGGTTCTCTGCAAGTCTACCGATCAGAAAGCTTAGGCTGAGTTCGGGCATCCGTGAGTTCGGTGGATTAAAGCTTGAAGAGAGAGTTTCACGCTAGTCCAGGTAAGGGAAGCTAGTCTTTTTCCAACGATAACTGGATATTTGATGTTTGTGATGATAGGGCGACGTGGTCGCCGGTTTTACTTGCTTTCACGGTGTTTGATGTTGAAATGTGAGATGTTTACGATAACAGTTCTGTTTGGATGTTGGGGGCGACGTGGTCGCCGGTTTTAAAAATGTTCTTGTTTAAAAAACCCAGTTTTGTTCGTGATCGCCGGTTTCTGGAGGTGATCGCCGGTTTTCATCTGTTATTGAAATATTCTCTGTTCTTGTGATTATTTGGAACTGTTTGAGATTTAAATGTGATATTCGAAAATCTGAACCTTGGCATGAGTTTTTCTGTGACTGGAATCATTTGTTGAAATGTTATGTGATGTGTGAATGTCGTGAATGTGGGATCGAGGCATAGTATTTTCAGGAAAGGAAATACCGTGTAAGATCTGTGTAGGATGTGTATTGATCAGTGAGTGTCCTGGTGTAATGAGACGATCCTGACTCTACTGAGGTAATGAAATCACATAGAAGAAGTTACTCAGTTGTGGAGAGTCGAAGGAGGTCATACGTATGGGTGTCTCGTGTGAAACAGAACGAGTTCGGCCTGTAGTATGGATTTACCCTGTCATGCTGTGATAATGATGATATTGAGATTGTGTAATGCGCATGGCTGAGGGCACTTTCCAGCCTTTTAGCATGACAGGTGCATGTCTCAGGACGCTAAGTTCAATGCACGAGTCTCCGGAATAGTGGTCAAGTGTCTGGTGTGATGAGTCAGTGGAAAGTCTGACGTGTGAAATAAGAAATTGAATTGATAGACACTTGATTGCTGATGTGAATTTTGAGACTCTGGAATTGATTTGTGAGATATGTGATTATCGAATGGATTTGTGGAAAATGAGAAAGTTGATGGTTTTATGTGGATGTCTTAAATTGGTTTCATGATTGGTTTTTAAGTTCATATTCAAACTCTCTTTTAAATGTCTAGCTTACCCTGCGTTTTGGTCCTATGGCTGTTTTCTTAAAACCTGTGATGATCGTGTAATCTTTACACGGGAGCAGATGACGTTACAGGAAGTTGAGATCGCCGGATTGATAGGAGATCGCCTGCCTGATAGGAGATCGCCTGCCTGATAGGAGATCGCCTGCCTGATAGGAGATCGCCCTTTTTATGTTGGGAGATCGGTTGTTTGGTTGTTTTTGCTGTTTTTATGTTTAAGTTTTGGAAAATGACCGTTTTGTATTAAACTCCCTGCGAGGAGAAACATCATTACATATATATAATTATGTTCATTTCAACACTTTGGTTTTACGTATATTTTCATTTTATATATTTGTGAAACGTTTTGGCGGGATGTTACATTAATGGTATCAGAGCAGTTCGTCCTTTGGATGACCTGAGGGCTGTGGATCCATTGTGTTTTCTTCTGCTCATGAAAACTTATTTGAGTTTTAAGTGACAACTATTGTGAAAGGTTTTCAAACGTTTTTGTATTGAACTTTTTGTGTGTGCTGTAGTGAATGTATGCCTAACTGAAGACTTAGTATTTAGAATGAGAGGGTCTTGATAAGGTGGTGAGGGTGCACACTCATGACCGGATCGGGGTGATTCTCAATCTAAATTCCAGAGGTTTAATGTTTAGCATACTTTGAATTCTGGTGTGATCTATTTCATGTTATTGAGTGTTCTTGTAATTGATTGTGAGTGGCTGTGTGGATTGATGGTTGCACACCAGTAGCTGTTCTGGTGTTTTGCTTGAGGTTATAAGCTTTATGGTTCTGTAGATGGACTCAAATTCCTAAGGAATTTGAGAAGCTGACCTTGTAAGGTCGTGATGTTATCCCCCTTGAATGAATTGATTTCCTTATCGATTTCATTCTTGTAGTTGTAGGGAATATAGAAGCTAGTGGTTTCAGAATCTTAGAACGAAGAAGATGACTCGTAGACCTCCTACCTCTCCCCAACCTTCTTCGGAAATGGGCCAGATCGCCAGGGCCATTGAGATGATGGCAGGTGCCATCCAGCAACAGAATGCGGCGATGGCTCAGAAACATCAAGATACCATGCACCACTGGGAAGCTGCTCGGTCGGCTGATACGAATTCGCCCGTCGGTCAGCCTCAGGAACGGATGGGACTGGCCGAGTTCATGAGGCACAACCCACCCAAGTTCTGTGGGAATGCTACCCCTGATCAAGCAGATCAGTGGGTCAGGGAAATGGAGAAAATCTTTAGGGCGACCTCCTGCCCTGAAGAGAAGAAGTTGTTGTTCGCCACCTATCTGCTATCTGGTGAAGCAGAATTCTGGTGGATGGGAGCTCAGCAAATGATGGAGGCCAGAGAGGAGGTGTTGGACTGGGAGAGCTTCAGGGTGAGGTTCTTGGAGAAATACTTCCCTGACAGCGCAAAGTTTGCGAGGGAAGCTGAGTTCTTAAAGTTGGAGCAGGGGGAGACGTCTGTGAACGCCTATGCTGCTCGGTTTGAGTACCTCGCCAGATTTTATACCCAGGCGATCTCCGAGGCTTGGAGGTGCAGGAAGTTTGAGGAGGGGCTGAAGCATGGGCTGAAGAGGACTATAGCCCCGATGTGCATCAGGGAATTTCACGCCTTAGTAGAGAAGGCGAAGATGGTGGAAACCCTGGAAAAGGGTGATTCTCGGGTGATCAGGTCACACCCAGGGGGTTCTTCCAGTGGGAAGACAAGGATGCAGCAACAGCAGTTTGAGCCTTATGAGAGACCTCCACAGCATAGGGCAAGAGCAGCACCGCCCCAGCCTCAGCAGCAACCACCTTGGGAACCCAGATGTTTCACGTGCAAAAGGATGGGGCACATTTCTAGAAATTGCCCCAACAGAAAAGAGATGACTCAACCCAGGGGACCTCGGCGGTAGAGGAATGAAAGTAGCAGACCTCAGGCAACAGGGAGAGTGTTTGCCATGGCAGGAACTGAGGCGTCCCAGTCAGGTAATTTGGTGTAAGATGCTTGTTTTAGTGCTGGTAGAAGTATAAGAGCCTTGTTTGTTTCTGAGCGACACACTCTTTTGTGTCAAGTCGGTGTAGCCGAGCTGGACCTTCTAGTGAAGGAGTTACCCTTCGAAACTGTTGGTCTCTACACCTGTGTCAGGGCAGGTGTTGACCTCTACAGTTGCCCCGAATGTTCAGTGATAGTAGAGGGACGCAGATTCAAAGTGAATTTGATCTGTCTATCTCTGCAGGATCTGGATGTTATCCTGTGATGGATTGGCTGTCTGCCGATCACGTTCCCATAGTTTGCGGTAGGCAGAAAGTGGTGTTTTCCAATCTCCAAGAGCCAGATGTGAGATCTGCTCGGCATGGGCGATCAGAATTGGAAGCAGGGGCGAGGTGTTTCGTGATGGTAGCTCGGTTGGAAGTGAAGAACGAAGAGGACGTAAGTAGGATTCATGTGGTGAAAGATTTGATGGATGTATTTCCAGAAGAAGTACCTGGGTTACCTCCTAAGAGGGAAGTGGAATTCTCTATTGTTTTGGTACCCGGAGCTGGACCAGTGTCAATGGCACCTTGCAGGATGGCTCCAGCCGAGTTGGTAGAATTGAAGAAGCAAGTGGAAGAGCTGTTGGAGAAGCATTTCATCAAACCCAGCGTATCTCCATGAGGTACTCCAGTGCTGGTAATTCCAGAGGTCGGAAGACCTTTTGACGTCTACTGTGGTGCTTCACATCAAGGGTTGGGATGCGTTTTGGATGCAAGAGAAGAGAGTGGTTGCATATGCTTCAAGGCAACTCAAAGTTCATGGGAAGTAATTATCCTACTTATGTTTTAGAATCGGCAGTGGTAGTGGTTGATCTGGTTGGCTATCAGCAGTAGATGATGCCAGCAACAGTTGTTTACGTAGATCGTTCAAAGGAGTCATGTGGTAGAGGGTGGCAAGTGAATCGGAGAGGCGATCGCCCAGAATGGTGTTTGGTTGGGGTGGTTAAGGGACCAACACTTGCGGATCAGTATCAGGCGAGCGCCTGTAAGCTGAACCCGAGAAGTAAAGAAACACAGAGTAGCAATCGCCTATCGCCGTGTGTTAAGAATAGAACACGCCTATCGCCGTGAGGATCAATACACGCCTATCGCCGGGAGAGAAAATCAGTACACGCCTATCGACCGTGTGTGGAGAATACGAGATCAGTGGTCAACAAAACGCCGAAAGGAGAACATCGCCTGATATTCAGATCGCCGGGGTTTTCACATCGCCGTACATTTGAGAAGATTAGTTCATCACGTTAAGGCTGCCAGTTCATCGTGTTAAGGCTGCGCCCACAGTAGCTAGCGCACTAGGCTACTCCCTGTGTGGATAACTTAGCCGCAGGAGCAAAGTAGAAGTAACGACTCAGTTGTAGGTTCTCCAGATGACGACACGTGTGTGACCAGATATCCTCCACGTGTGAAGAGGGATAACCGTCAGGAGAGAGAAAGATTCAGAGGCGCCAACTTGTTCTTTCAGGTGAAGTCATTGAGGTGCTTGGCGCGAAACTGGTGAGAAGGAGGAGGCTAGAAGAAGAAGCTCTGGCGTCTGGTCAAGGGGCTGGATCAGTGGTGTTATGGGGTTTTGAAGTCAGTGATTGTATGAAGCTCTGTATTGGGGAAAATGCAGAACTCCCTTATTGTTGGAACCAGGAGGGCGAACCAGTTTTGATTGAACAATTAGGGGAGCCTAGTCTGAAGCGTGTTATGGGAGTTCTAGGCACCGAGCAAGCTAAAGGCTTTGTAATGGGGGGAGATGGAATATTAAGATTTAGGGCAGAATTACATACCAGTAAAAGAATAATTTAAGGGATAACAGAAAATTTAACTTTGCTCTTCTGGCGAAATGGAAATGGTGGATGATGAGTGATGAGGAAGGGAAATGTAAGGATATTCTTGTATCCAAATATGACTCGGAACTTGGGAGAAGCCGAGCTCATTTGAAATATCAATCGTGGTGGTGAAGAGACGTATGTAAGGTGTTCCTTCAGGGAGCGTGAGAACTAGCTCAGCAGTTGGGATGTACAATGGAATTTGATGAAGTATTGGAGTAGTAAGAGTTGGTTCAGCAGATAACCGAGAAGGTGAAGCTGATACAAGGCAGGATGAAAGCTTCTCAAAGTGGTGTGGGATGAGAGATCGGGTGATTCAACTTGGGAGTTAGAAGAAACCATGAGAAAGGACTATCCACACCTCTTTTCCTTGTAATTCAATTTTCGAGGACGAAAATTTTTGTTGTTAGGGAGATTGTAAGGACCTGGAAAATATTATTGGAATAAAAGTGTTATATTTAAATGGATTCGAATTATGTTTGTTTTTAAAATGAAAAGGAAGGAAAGTGTAGTTTAGAAGACTATGAGATCGCCTGGAACATGATCGCCAGGGCGCGAGAGGCATGCGGACATCGCCAGGGCGCGAGGCATGCGGGCATCGCCAGGGCGCGAGAGGCATGCGGGCATCGCCAGGGCGCGAGAGGCATGCGGGCATCGCCAGGGCGTGAGAGGCATGCGGGCATCGCCAGGGCGCGAGGCATGCGGGCATCGCCAGGGCGCGAGAGGCATGCGGGCATCGCCAGGGCGCGAGAGGCATGCGGGCATCGCCAGGGGGCGAGAGACATGCGGGCATCGCTTGGGCGCGAGAGACATGCGGGCGTCGCCAAGAGGAGACCTCGGTCGGTCTCCAGGAAGAGGAGACCTCGGTCGTCTTCCAGAGAGAGACGTCGGTCGTCCTCCAGGATGAGTCATCGGTGGAGATTCTTCGCGCCAGTGATCATCGGTGGAAGGTTATCGCGCGATGTCGAGTTGTACGTAGAGAAGGTGGGACCCAGACTCCCAGCATGAGACGCGCAGCACGCGCGACACGTAGACAAAAAGTGTTGGTTCAGAACAGTGACATCAGAATGTTGGCATGCGCAACAGACAACAGTGGTCGTACTGTTCAGAGCAGTGGTTGGCATGCACAAGAGACAACAGTGGTCGTACTGTTCAGAGAAAGGTACACTCAGACTTCCCTGCAGAGTGGGTGGTGGCAGTTGCTTTTGTGGACAAGTTGGTTTAAGAGGCAAGAACCCACTTCTGAGAGGAGGAAAAACGTTGCAGTTATCCAAAGAGCGAAAAAGTGAGTTACCTCCCTTCTCCTCCATTTCTCTCCTTCGCGCTGCGATTCAAGCACCTTCGAGCAAAAAGCAAGACGAGCGACGACTGCCATAGAGCACCTGGGAAGGTTCTCTGCAAGTCTACCGATCAGAAAGCTTAGGCTGAGTTCGGGCATCCGTGAGTTCGGTGGATTAAAGCTTGAAGAGAGAGTTTCACGCTAGTCCAGGTAAGGGAAGCTAGTCTTTTTCCAACGATAACTGGATATTTGATGTTTGTGATGATAGGGCGACGTGGTCGCCGGTTTTACTTGCTTTCACGGTGTTTGATGTTGAAATGTGAGATGTTTACGATAACAGTTCTGTTTGGATGTTGGGGGCGACGTGGTCGCCGGTTTTAAAAATGTTCTTGTTTAAAAAACCCAGTTTTGTTCGTGATCGCCGGTTTCTGGAGGTGATCGCCGGTTTTCATCTGTTATTGAAATATTCTCTGTTCTTGTGATTATTTGGAACTGTTTGAGATTTAAATGTGATATTCGAAAATCTGAACCTTGGCATGAGTTTTTCTGTGACTGGAATCATTTGTTGAAATGTTATGTGATGTGTGAATGTCGTGAATGTGGGATCGAGGCATAGTATTTTCAGGAAAGGAAATACCGTGTAAGATCTGTGTAGGATGTGTATTGATCAGTGAGTGTCCTGGTGTAATGAGACGATCCTGACTCTACTGAGGTAATGAAATCACATAGAAGAAGTTACTCAGTTGTGGAGAGTCGAAGGAGGTCATACGTATGGGTGTCTCGTGTGAAACAGAACGAGTTCGGCCTGTAGTATGGATTTACCCTGTCATGCTGTGATAATGATGATATTGAGATTGTGTAATGCGCATGGCTGAGGGCACTTTCCAGCCTTTTAGCATGACAGGTGCATGTCTCAGGACGCTAAGTTCAATGCACGAGTCTCCGGAATAGTGGTCAAGTGTCTGGTGTGATGAGTCAGTGGAAAGTCTGACGTGTGAAATAAGAAATTGAATTGATAGACACTTGATTGCTGATGTGAATTTTGAGACTCTGGAATTGATTTGTGAGATATGTGATTATCGAATGGATTTGTGGAAAATGAGAAAGTTGATGGTTTTATGTGGATGTCTTAAATTGGTTTCATGATTGGTTTTTAAGTTCATATTCAAACTCTCTTTTAAATGTCTAGCTTACCCTGCGTTTTGGTCCTATGGCTGTTTTCTTAAAACCTGTGATGATCGTGTAATCTTTACACGGGAGCAGATGACGTTACAGGAAGTTGAGATCGCCGGATTGATAGGAGATCGCCTGCCTGATAGGAGATCGCCTGCCTGATAGGAGATCGCCTGCCTGATAGGAGATCGCCCTTTTTATGTTGGGAGATCGGTTGTTTGGTTGTTTTTGCTGTTTTTATGTTTAAGTTTTGGAAAATGACCGTTTTGTATTAAACTCCCTGCGAGGAGAAACATCATTACATATATATAATTATGTTCATTTCAACACTTTGGTTTTACGTATATTTTCATTTTATATATTTGTGAAACGTTTTGGCGGGATGTTACAAATCACATGAGGGGGGACTCATGGGCCATTTTGGAGTTGATAAGACTCTAGACATTTTGAAAGTAAAATTTTATTGGCCACACATGAGGAAAGATGTCCAAAGACATTGTTCTAGATGCATAGCATGTTTGAAAGCAAAATCTAGATCAATGCCTCATGAACTCTACACTCCCTTGCCGATTGCAAATGCTCCTTGGGAAGACATTAGCATGGATTTCATTTTAGGACTCCCTAGGACTGCAAGAGGCCATGACTCTATCTTTGTGGTAGTGGACCGTTTTAGCAAAATGTCCCATTTTATTCCATGCCACAAGGTAGATGATGCTCAAAATATTTCTAGGCTCTTCTTTAGAGAAGTGGTGAGACTCCATGGTATACCTAGAAGTATTGTCTCCGATAGAGATCCCAAGTTTATAAGCCACTTTTGGAAAACTCTTTGGAGTAAACTTGGAACAAGACTACAATTTTCCACTTCTTGTCATCCTCAAACAGATGGTCAAACCAAAGTAGTCAATAGATCTCTAGGAACTATGCTTAGGGCTATCATGAAGGGAAACCACAAGTCTTGGGATGAGCACCTTCCCCACATTGAGTTTGCTTATAACAGAGTAGTCCACAAGACTACTAATGCTTCTCCTTTTGAAGTAGTATATGGATTTAATCCTCTCACACCTATGGACTTGTTACCCCTTCCTAATCCACAAGATTTTGTGCATAAGGAAGGAGCCATCAAGGCCGATTTTGTTAAGAAAATTCATGAGAAGGTTAAACTTCAAATACAACAACAAAATGAGAAGTATGCAAAATACCACAATAAGGGGAAGAGAGAAATGACTTTTGAGGAAGGAGACTTAGTTTGGCTTCATCTTCGAAAAGATAGATTTCCCACTCAAAGGAAGTCCAAACTAAGTCCCCGAGGAGATGGACCCTTTCAAGTCCTCAAGAGAGTCAACAACAATGCATACAAGTTGGACCTACCTCTTGAATATGGAGTGCATGACACATTTAATGTAATTGACCTATCTCCATTTGTAGGTACCAATGAAGACTTGGATTTGAGGACAAATCCTTTCCAAGGGGGAGGGGATGATGGAGGGAGGCCAAGCTCACCCCACCATGAAAGCCAAGGGCCAAGACTAGACCGAGCGTCTAGCACAAGACAAGGGGGAGCTACATGAGGAGCGTCTAGGAGGGAGCCTAGATCGTCTAGGACCTCTCACAAGGTCCATGGCCAAGCACATTCATGCCCAAATGAGTCAAGCCACGGATGGGAGGGAGAAGACCTTGTACATGCTACTTGGAGGCCCATTAGGGGTAGCTTAGTAGATTAGTGTAGTGTAGAAAGCAAAACTTGCTCACTTAGGGGTGTGCTATCAAAAAGGTGCCCTTAGCAATAGAAGGAGGGGTGTGCTAGGAAATAGGTGCCTTTAGCAAAAGAAGGAGGGGTGTACTATCAAATGTTGCATTTTTGACCTATCTTCTAGAATATTAGGATGATGGTGTGGTTTGACTAAAGTCAATACCCTAGGCAACCCCACTTTTTGTATTTCCATCCCTACCCTTTAAGCTTGCTCACCAAGGCTCCTAAATCTATAAATAAGGAGGCCTACCTCATGTATTTTCAAGATTAAATAGAGTATTGTTATGCTGACCAAATTGTGCCATACACTACTCCTTGCCTAACACTTAGGTTTAGTCTTCAATTCATCACTACCAAAGGGGCTGGCCAAACCTCCCCATTTCCTCACTCTTCATGCACCTTCAAGGCACTCATGCTTCCTAGGAAGGCCTTGCTCACCTCCTCCATAAGCTTCCGCATCCATCATCACCAAGGAACTCCAAAATCCAAAGAAGAGCTCATAGGAATGCTATCATATAGTGCATAGCGTCTGTTCCCCTCGAGATCATCATCTAGGCATGGAAAGCCATAAGATGGGCCTCCGAGTCTTCAGTGCCTGTGAAAGTAATTTTGGGCATCATGAAATTCATTGGAATAACGACATCCATGATCGCCTGGGAGAACAGCATTGGGCAAGCTCTGGCTTGGACATGTGGGGTTTGTCCTTCTACAGTACGTTGCCCCAAACGTTGTAGATCCCTACGCAGCTCCTCATTGGCCCTGCGCAACTTGTCGTTACCTGCTCATGACGCGTCCAACTCCAGCCTGAATTGGTCTTGTCTGTGGGCCTGCTCGGCCCGAACCTCAGCCAATACTCTTTCCTACTCAGCCCTGGATGCTGCCATCGTCTCCTGGAGAGCGGCGAAGTTCTCCATGAGTCACTGTATAGTGAGGTTATCACCTCCTTCTAATCCTGCGGGACCTTGCCTAATAGTCCTCATATAGCTCAGTGGCTTTTCACAAATGTGGATGGGACCTAGTTTTGCCGGGCCCTACGGTGGGCGCCAAATGTTCCTGCCAGTTGACCTGGTCGCCGGTAGACTTTTGCGAGCGAGCGATGACTTTGTCTGCCTCTTCCTGGAATCTGTGCTTTTCTGAGTTGTCTGGATGTTGTTCCTGTTGAGACAGAGGGCATCCTAACATCTTTTCGTAATCCGATGATCAAGTCAGTACAGGGCTTATAATAAACAAGAAGTATCTAGTTTAGGGCTTAGAAAAAGCTTACCGTAACCAGGGACATTGAGTCCCTTTTATAGAGTGCCACTTGGCTACCTCTTGTTGTAACAACTTCCCTCACGATAATCTTATCTCGAGTGAGTGCATATTCGATGGGAGAAGATCCCGCTCCAGTGTGTGTAATCTTAACAGCATAGCTGCGTAGAATCTTATCTCCTTGGAGTGCATCAAATCTTAACAGAATAACCACTTGGATTCGAACTCGAGTACCGCCTTCCAGGGTCAAATTCATTTTCAAGTACATTTACATGCTTTTGCGTATCGCTATACCATGCATATGCCATTACGGATCATGTATGCAAATATTCTATCAAGCCCTAACATACTTGGGCTTAAGTTGATAGAATACATTTTACTCTTCCTAGTCCCAAATGCACTATATGCACCCCTAGGCCCATTTAACACACTTTCGCCGACCTACTAGGCCTTATACGCAAGAGATTATACCAATGCATGAATGAGTATTAATATGCACATACTTGAGCCCAGTCACGTAAAGGCCGAGCTGACCTGCTTGTTCGCAAGCACCGATGTCCAACCTTTGAGAACTGAGCTCTACGTGCTCTGGTCCGATACAAGCTTGAGGATGAATCATCATTGTATGCTCTTCTTGATTTTCCTTTCTTCTCAAACTTCTTGTAACCCCTTTTCTTTTTGCTCACATTGTTTGGACAATCAGCCTTGATATGACCTTGTTTACCACATCCAAAACAAGTATAGTTTGTAGAATTGAAATCATTCACTTTCTTACTATTATACCTATTTGATGATTGGTTCTTGTCCCGGTTGTCCTTCTTCAAGAATTTGCCAAACTTGCTTGTGAGTGTAAGGACCTATAAATTTATTTGGAATAAAAGTGATATATTTTAAATAATTTCTGAGTATGTTATTATTTAAAATAAAAAGGACATAAAAATAGAAAATTATCATAGTGGTCAGACCTCGGACGTCGCTTAAGGTCTGGGGTCAGCTGGTAGAGGGCGGTCGGTTGACCATTGTACCAACCAGGTAGTCAGGTGCGATGACTTTATTGTGAGGTAATCAAGTGGGCGTGCTTGAAGGGGGGGAGGCACGTGAATCAAGAAGGGTAAGAGAAAGGAAGGTGTAGCTTAGAAGTCAATGAGATCGCCGTTTTTGAAGAAGGCGGCGGCCTCCGACTTCCCCCGTATGAAACCGCCAATCGCCCATGGTGTACATGAACGCCAATCGCCTATGGTGTACATGATCGCCGAAAAGAGCACATCGCCGAGTATTCAAGAAGACTTGGTAAGCACTTAGTATGTGGTCTAAATACAGAAGATGGGTGATATAGAAGATAGGTGGCATATCTGCCACCATGAGTAGTGTGAGCCGTGATACCCCAGACTTATAGGAATGGGAGGACGAGCCCTCAGCTGGGTGTGACGATGTGACATCGGTGACCAGAGTGAGGCGATGTGTTCTCGTCACACACAAGGGCGATAAGAGATCGCCAACAGGATGAGAGGAACATCGGTCATCAACCAGGATGGGAGACACATCGGTGGTCTGCCAGGGTGACAAATCGGTGGTCTGCCAGGGTGAGACATCGGTGGTCTGCCAGGGTGATACATCGGTTGTCTGCCAGGGTGAGACATCGGTGGTCTACCAGGGTGAGACATCGGTTGTCTGCCAGGGTGAGGAATCAGTCGTCCGTCAGGAAGAGGAATCAGTCATCGCCGGTATGAGAGGCATCGGTCATCGCCGGTATGAGAGGCATGGTCATCGCGCGAGCAGTCATCGGTGGATGGTTATCGCGCGATGTCGTGTTTCACACAGATAAGGTGGGACCCAGACTCCCAGCATGAGCGATCTGCATGCGCGACACGTAGACAGAAAGGGTATTTCAGAATAGTTAGCATTAGAGAGTTGGTATGGAAAGTGACCCAGAGTTGGTATGCGCAGAAACCACGTGGTCATACTGTTCAAGGAAGTGTGCACGCAAGCTTTCCTGCAGAGTGGGCGGTGGCAGCGACATTTCTGTGCAAGTTGGTTTAGATTCAAAACTCACTCCTGAGAGGCAGTGGACGTTGCTGTGGTTCGAGAGTGATTGAGTGAGTTAGCTTTGGTTCCCTGTTTCTTTCCTCTCCTTCTCCCTGCGTTCAGACGTCCTAGCGAACCAGTTGAAGATCGGCGACTGCCCCTGGATTCCTGACATTGTGCCCTGCAAGTTTTCTGATCAAAGCCGTGAAACAGAGTAAGTTCTTCGTGCTCTGTTTTTGGAGTTATTTCTGAACTTGAGAGAGTTGCTTCTGCATGGGCTTTGCATTCAACTCTTTTAGCTTCAGAATTAGCCTCTGTTAACGCAGAATATGGGTAATGTCGTTAGTTTTATGACTAAGGCTCTATGGTGCAGGTTAAGGTATCCTTGAGTCTCCGTGGGTTTGGAGCTCTTAGTGAGATTTTACGCTAGTCCAGGTAAGGGAAGCTAGCTTTATTTTCAATAAAAACCTTAAGCTAGAAGATTCTGATGTTTGGGTGACGTGATTGCCAGTTTTAATGCAAATTTCGAAGTGATGTGATCGCCGGTTTTAATGCAAATTTTGAAATCCCCTGTTTTAGTGTCGTTTTGAAATTGTTTGAGATTGAAAGGTGAAATGCATATGATATTCGAAAATCTGAACTTTGGTGTGATTGTTTCTGTGATTGGGATTGTTTAAGAAAAGATTCAAAATATTATATGATGGAATTGTGCTTTTACGTGTGGTATGATGTACTGGATGAATGTGAAATTGTGATCAAGACATAGTATTTTCAGGAAAGGAAATACCGTGTTGAGATTGGTTATGAGGTGTATTGATCTGTGAGTATCCTGTGAATGAGACGATCCTGACTCTACTGATATAATGGAATCACATAGATGAAGTTATTCAGGTGGTGAGAGTCGAAGGAGGTTCATATGTACGGGTAAGTTGTTTGAAAGATAACAAACTTGACCTGTTATATGAATTAACCCTGTCATACCGGGAGAGTGATGATATTGAGATTATGTTTATGCGCATGACTGTGTGGATTTCACAGCGACCCTATGTGGATTTCACAGTGGTATGGTATGACAGGTGCAGGTCTCTGGATGCTAAGTTCAACGCACGAGTCTTCCGGAAGTAGTGTCAAGTGTCTATGTGTGATGAG
This sequence comes from Phaseolus coccineus, assembly GCA_037954025.1. Lineage (NCBI taxonomy): Eukaryota > Viridiplantae > Streptophyta > Magnoliopsida > Fabales > Fabaceae > Phaseolus > Phaseolus coccineus. Next base: position 43,283,055 of record CM075681.1, read on the forward strand.
TCAGTGGAAGTCTGACGTGAGAAAGAAAAATATTGAAATTGTTGATAGACACTTGATGGATTATGTGAAATGAATGACACTTGAGGGAATTGTGAAATGTGTGAATATTTGATGGTTTACGTTAATATCAAGTTTCATGTTTTAAAGTTTTAAAAATATCTAGCTTACCCCTTTGGTTTGTTTTGTGGTTGTTTTTCTTTAAAACTGTGATGATCGTGTAATTACACGGGAGCAGATGATGTTGCAGGCAGTAGAGCTCCTCAGTGAGTGGTTGGACAAGGAGATCGCCTATTCTTATGCTGTATCTTGTTTTATTTTGAAACACTGGGTGGTTATGTATTAAAAATTCCCTAGAGAAGGGATATTATTTTGAAGAAAATACAATGTATGAGATGGATGTATTTTATTATATATATATATATATGAATGTTAATTTTGATATTATTGTTTTATGTTTATTTTATGATATAAATATGAATAAGATTTTAGGGGCGTTACAGTGAGCAAGTTGAGAGTCTAACTATCACTACAATCCCTTGAGTCTTGATAACCCTTTTGACCAGCAACCCTAAAAGCAATGATTTTCACATGCTTTTCTTCATTTTCTTGGTCATTAAGCTGGTTCATCTCAAGCTCATCCTGTCTTAGCTTTCCAAATAAGGAGACAGTGGTCATGTAGTCAAATCCTTGGATTCTAAAATAGCTGTCACCTTTGGTTGCCAAGATCTATCCAAGCATTTGAGGATCTTAATGTTCAACTCCTCCCTTTCAAATATTTTGACAAGGGTAATGAGGTAATTCATAATCTGGGTGAATCTTTTTTGCACATCTGATATGGTTTCCCCTTTAAGCATCCTGAATATTTCATATTCTTGGATCAAGACACGCTTCCTTGCCCTTTTTATATCAGTGGTGCCTTCATCAAGGATGTCCAACATCTCTTTTGTAGATGCCCATTGTGAGACCCTGAAAAAATTCATCAGAATTCAAAGAAGAAATGATGATGTTTGTAAGGACCTAGAAACTTTAATTGGAATAAAAGTGTTATATTTAAATAATTTCAGAAGATGTTATTATTTAAAATACAAAGAGCTGGTAATAGAAGTTTCGTAGTAGTCGGACCTCGGACGTCACCCAAGGTCTGGGGTCAGCTGGTAGAGGTCGGTCGGCTGACTATTGTATTAACAAAGTAGTCAGGTGCGATGACCTTATCGTGAGGTAATCACGTGGGTGTGCTTGAGGAAGACATGTGGATCAAGAAGAGTAAAGGAAGGAAAGTGTAGCCTAGAAGTACGATATCGTCGTTCTTGAAGGCGGAGGCGATCTCCGACTTCTCTAGTACATAGTCGCCTGTCGCCTAGAGTACACATGATCACTATTCGCCTATGGTGTACATGATCGCCGAAGGTGCACTTAGTATGTGGTCAAGATGCTGGATCAACCATTTTGGGTTCCAAAAACCACGCGTATCAAGGTGTGGGTTAAGCCTTAGATACGCTGTGTGTAAGAACCTGTAAAATTAAATTGGAATAAAAGGAATATATTTTAAATGAATTCTAAGTATGTTTTTATTTAAAATAAAAAGGGAGGAAAGTGTAGCTTAGAAGACTATGAGATCGCCTGGTTAGTATATAATCGCCTGTCGCCTAGACTACCCATGCGGACATCGCCAGGGCGCGAGGTATGCGGACATCGCCAGGGCGCGAGGTATGCGGACATCGCCAGGGCGCGAGGTATGCGGACATCGCCAGGGCGCGAGGTATGCGGACATCGCCAGGGCGCGAGGTATGCGGACATCGCCAGGGCGCGAAGCATGCGGGCATCGCCAGGGCGCGAGAGGCATGCGGGCATCGCCTGGGCGCGAGAGGCATGCGGGCATCGTTAGGGCGCGAGGCATGCGGGCGTCGCCAGGGATAGACATCGGTCGTCTCCAAGAGAGAGACATCGGTCGTCTCCCAGAGAGAGACATCGGTCGTCTCCCAGAGAAAGAGAGATCGGTCGTCTTCCAAAGAGAGAGATCGGTCGTCTTCCAGGTTGAGTCATCGGTGGAAGGTTAACGCACGATGTCGTATTTCACGCAGATGAAGTGGGGCCTAGGCCCCCAGCATGAGCGTCTTGCATGCGCGACACGTAGTCAGGGAGCGTACTTCAGAACAGTGACTCCAGGGAATTGGTACGGAAAGTGACCCAAAACCCACGTGGCCACACTGCTCAAGGAAGGGTGCAGGCAAGCTTTTCCTGCAGAGTGGGCGGTGGCAGCGGAAATTGTTGAACAAGTTGTCCTGCAGAGTGGGCGGTGGCAGCGGAAATTGTGGAACAAGTTGGTCTAGTTTTAAAAACCCACTTCTGAGGGGAAAAGAACGTTGCAGTGGTTCAAGAGTGAAAGAGTGAGTTTACCTCCATTCTTCTCTTTTCTCTCCTTCACAGTGCGATTCAGGCATCCTCAAGCACCAGTACGACGAACGACGACTGCCCTTAGAGCACCTGGGAGGTTCTCTGCAAGTTCTCCAAACCAGACGCTAAAACAGAGCTAAGGCATCTTTAAGCTTCGACGGGTTTTGGAACTCCTGGTGTTTTGCGCAAGTCCAGGTAAGGGAAGCTAGCTTTATTTTCAATAAAAGCTGTAGATTTTGTTGTTTCTGAAGTGAGGGCGACGTGGTCGCCGGTTTTTCAACTGTTATTGCAAAATCCCCTGTTTTGGATGTGATCGCCAGTTTTAATATTGTTGTTCGAACTCCCCTGTTTAATGTCGCTCTGAACTTGTTGAGATTGAAATGAAAAATGTATATGCTATTCGAAAACCTGATCGGTGGTATGCTTGTTCTTGTGAGTGGGGTTGTTTAAGAAAAGATTCAAGGTATTCTATGATGGATTTATTCTTTATGTGTGGAATGATGCTTTGAATGTTGTGGATGTGGGATCAAGGCATAGTATTTTCAGGAAAGAAAATACCGTGTAAGATCGTGTAGAGTGTGCAATGACCGGTGATTCGTTTTGTGAGATATCCTGACTCTCCTGATGTAATGGAATCACATAGATGAAGTTATTCAGGCGTTGAGAGTCGAAGGAGGTTCACAGGTATGGGTGAGTTGTGTGAAAGAGAACGAGCTCGACCCGTTGTGTGGATTAACCCTGTCATGCTAGGATAGTGATAATATTGAGATTCATTTATACGCTTGTGAATGTGTGTGATTTCACAGCGACCCTGTGAATGTGTGTGATTTCACAGTGGTGCAGCATGACAGGTGCAGATCTCTGAGTCTAGTCAATGCACGTGTCTTCCGGAAGTAGTGTCAAGTGTCTATGTGTGATGAGTCAGTGGAAGTCTGACGTGAGAAATGTTGAGAAATTGTTGATAGACACTTGATGGAATTATGTGAATTGAACGACTCTTGAGGAAATTGTGAAATATGTGATTACTTGATGACTGTGTGATATGAATGAGAAAGTTGATGGTTTTTACGTGGGTGTCTTAAATTTGTTTTATCTTGATTTTTAAGTTCATATTTAAACTCTCTTTCAAATATCTAGCTTACCCTGTGTTTGGTTCTGTGGCTGTTTTTCTTAAAACTGTGATGATCGTGTATAATTTACACGGGAGCAGATGATGTTGCAGGATGTAGAGCTCCTCAGTGAGTGGTCGCCGGAAGGAGATCGCCTGTCTCTGTTTCTGTTAGGCGATCACCCCTTTTCTGATCTCTGATAGGAGATCGCCTTTTTTTGTTAGGAGATCGCCTGTTTCATTTTATTTTGCTGTATTTTGTTTAAGTTTTGGAAAATTGACTGGCTATGTATTAGACTCCCTGTGAGGAGCAACTTCATGTATATAAATACGTATGTTCACTTAAATATTATTTTTTTACCTTTATTTCATTTTATATTTATGAAAAGGATTTGGCGGGATGTTACATTAATGGTATCAGAGCAGTTCGTCCTTAGGATGACCTGAGGGCTGTGGATCCATTGTGTTTCTTCTGCTCATAAAATTTATTTGAGTTTTAAACAAAAACTATAGTGAAAGGCTTTCAAATGTTTTTGTATTGAAATTTTGTGTGTGCTGTAGTGAATATATGCTCTAACTGAAAATTTTAGTATCGAGAATGAAAGGATCTTGATAAAGTAGTGAGGGTGCACACTCATAACTGGATCAAGATGTTCTCAATCTTAATTCTAAAGGTTGATGTTTAGCATACAAAGAATTCTAGTGTGATTTATTTCAATTTATTGAGTGTTTTTGTATTGATTGAAAGTGGTCGTTTGAATTGATGGTTTTATACCAGTAGCTGTTTTGGTGATGAGCTTGTATTAGTATAATGATCTTGCGGATAAACTCAAATTCTAGATGGATTTGAGATGCTGGCCTTGTAAGACCTAGTGTGGTCTTCTAAATGAATTGATTCTTTATCAAGTTCATTTTATAGGAATATGAGTAGAGAATAATAGTTCTTTTCCTAATCTTCTACAGAGAAGAATGACTCGTAGACCTCCTACCTCTCCCCAACCTTCTTCGGAGATGGGCCAGATCGCCAGGGCCATTGAGATGATGGCAACTGCCATCCAACAACAAAATGCAGCAATGGCTCAGAATCATCAAGCTGCAATGCACCACTGGGAAGCTGCTCGGTCGGCTGAAACAGCCTCCCACGCTAGTCAGCCTCAGGAGCAGATGGGGCTGGCCGAGTTCCTCAGGCACAACCCACCTAAGTTCAGTGGGAATGCTACTCTTGACCAAGCAGATCAATGGGTCAGGGGTTTAGAGAAAATCTACAGGGCGACCTCCTGCCCTGAAGATAAGAAGCTGGTATTCGCCACATATCTTCTGTCTGGAGAAGCTGAGTTCTGGTGGATGGGAACTCAGCAGATGATGGAGGCCCAAGAGGAAGTGATGGATTGGGAGAGCTTCAGGGTGAGGTTCCTGGAGAAATACTTCCCAGACAACGCAAGGTTTGCGAAGGAAGCGGAGTTCCTAAGGTTGGAGTAGGGGGATATGTCTGTGAGCGCCTATGCTGCTCGATTTGAGTACCTCGCCCGATTCTATACCCAAGCTACCTCTGAGGCTTGGAGGTGCAGGAAATTTGAAGAAGGACTGAAACATGAACTAAAGAGGACCATAGCACCTATGTGCATAAGAGAATTTCATGCCTTGGTGGAGAAGACGAAGATGGTGGAGACTCTGGAGGAGGGTGAGTCTCGGGTGATCAGGTCCCACCCAGGGGGTTCCTCCAGTGGGAAGACAAGGGTGCAGCAGCAGCAGAATAAGCCTTATGCGAGGCCTCCACAGCATAGGGCAAGAGCAGCACCGCCCCAGTCTCAGCAGCAACAACCCTGGAAACTTAAATGTTTCCATTGTGGTGGACCACACACAGCCAATGTGTGCCCCAAGAAAGATTCAGAGAGAAGATGTTTTGCCTGCCAGAAGACAGGACACGTTGCTAGAGATTGTCCTACTCAGAATAGGATGACTCAATCCGGTGGTTCCCAACAATTGAGGAACGAAGGAAGCAGACCCCGGGCAACAGGGAGAGTGTTTGCCATGTCAGGAGCTGAGGCGTCCCAATCAGGTAACTTGGTGCAGGGTGTTTGTCTTATATCTGGTAGAAGTGTAAAAGCCTTGTTTGATTCTGGAGCGACACACTCTTTTGTGTCAAGTCTGTGTGTAGCCAAGCTGAGCCTCCTAGTGAAGGAGCTACCTTTTGAACTGTTGGTCTCTACACCTGCATCTGGACAGGTTATGACCTCCACAGTTTGCCCAGAATGTCCAGTGATAGTAGAGGGATGCAGGTTCAAGGTAAATTTGATCTGTCTACCTCTGCAAGATCTGGATGTTATCTTAGGAATGGATTGGCTTTCTGCCAATCACATCCTCATAGACTGCGGTAGGCAGAAAGTAGTGTTTCCCGATCTCCAAGAGCCAGATGTGATATCTGCTCAGCAGGTACAGTCGGAGTTGAAAGAAGGGGCGACGTGTTTTGTAATCCTAGCTCAAGGGGAAGTGAAGAATGAAGGAGATGTGGGCAATATACATGTGGTGAAGGAATTCATGGATGTATTTCCAGAAGAAATACCTGGATTACCTCCTAAGAGAGAAGTAGAATTCTCCATTGATTTAGTACCTGGAGCTGGACCCGTGTCAATGGCACCTTACAGAATGGCTCCAGCCGAGTTGGTGGAGTTAAAGAAGCAAGTGGAAGAATTGTTGGAGAAACAATTCATCAGACCCAGTGTATCTCCATGGGGAGCTCCAGTGCTTCTAGTGAAGAAAAAGGATGGAGGGTCTCGGTTGTGTATAGACTACAGGCAGTTGAACAAGTTGACCATCAAGAACAAGTATCCTCTACCTAGAATTGATGACTTAATGGATCAAGTAAATGGGGCCTCGGTGTTCTCAAAGATTGATCTGAGATCGGGGTACCACCAAATTTTGGTAAAGGCCGAAGACATTCAGAAAACAGCATTTAGGTCTCGTTGTGGGCACTATGAGTATGTGGTGATGCCGTTTGGAGTGACCAATGCTCCAGCTCTGTTCATGGACTACATGAATAGAATCTTTCGTCCTTTCTTGGATAGGTTTGTTGTAGTCTTTATAGACGACATACTTATTTATTCAAGGACCGAGGAGGAACATCTGAGGACAGTGCTGGAAATTCTGAGGGAGAAGCAACTCTATGCCAAGTTCTCTAAGTGTGAGTTCTGGCTGAAGGAAGTCAACTTCTTAGGACACGTGATATCTGCTCGGGGGATCTCAGTGGATCCAGCCAAGGTAGAAGCAGTGCTACAGTGGGAACGTCCTAAGACAGTCACTGAAATAAGGAGCTTCGTGGGTTTAGCTGGCTACTATCGGAGGTTTATTGAGGACTTTTCCAAGGTAGTGGCTCCTTTGACCCAATTGACACGCAAAGACCAACCTTTTGCTTGGACCGACCGATGTGAGCAGAGTTTCACGGAGCTAAAGGAGAGGTTGACTAGTGCTCCAATACTGGTGATCCCCGATGTTGGGAAACTTTTTGATGTCTACTGTGATGCTTCACATCAAGGCTTGGGATGCGTTTTGATGCAAGAAAAAGGAGTAGTTGCATATGCTTCGAGGCAACTCAAAGTTCATGAGAGAAACTATCCCACTCATGACTTGGAGTTGGCGGCTGTGGTGTTTGCCTTGAAAGTTTGGAGGCATTACTTGTATGGAGCTCGGTTCCATGTGTTCAGTGATCATAAGAGCCTGAAATATTTGTTCGATCAGAAGGAACTAAATATGAGGCAAAGGAGATTGATGGAGTTTCTAAAGGACTATGATTTCCAACTCATGTATCATCCAGGGAAGGCCAATGTAGTGGCAGATGCTTTGAGTAGGAAATCAAGGCAAGTGTCATAAATGATGATTGAAGAACAGAAATTGATTGAGCAATTCAGAGACTTAAACTTGGGAGTGGAATTCCATATTAATCACATTAGTTGTAGTAAGCTGACTATAACTAATGACTTCCTTGGTGTAGTAAAGGATAAGCAGTTAGAAGACCCTAGCCTGAAGCGCGCTGTAGAGTCAATAGGGACCGATCAGGCTAAAGATTTTGTGATGGGAGATGATGGGATCTTGAGATTTAATGGCAGAATTTGCATACCTGCAAATGAAGAGTTGAAGAAGATGATCTTAGAGGAAGGTCACAGAAGTCGCCTTAGCCTACATCCAGGCATGAACAAGATGTACCATGACTTGAAGGAGTCATTTTGGTGGTCGGGCATGAAGAGAGACATCGCCCAGTATGTTACAACCTGCTTAACATGTCAGAAGGCGAAGATAGAGCATCAAAGACCTGGCGGGTTGTTACAGCAACTGGATATCCCTGAGTGGAAATGGGACAGCATTGCCATGGATTTTGTTACCCATTTACCCAGATCGGTAAAGGGTCATGATGCAATCTGGGTCATCATTGATAGGCTGACGAAGAGCGCTCACTTTCTCCCAGTAAATATGAAGATGCCCATGGCCAAGTTGACACAGCTGTACATCAAGGAAATTGTGAGGTTGCATGGGGTGCCTTCCAGCATCATTTCGGATAGAGATCCCAGGTTCACTTCACGGTTTTGGCAGACCTTACAAGATTGCTTGGGAACCAAGTTGAGAATGAGCTCGGCATATCACCCTCAAACAGATGGACAGTCAGAGAGAACGATCCAGTCCTTGGAAGATCTGCTGAGGACGTGTGTCTTGGATCAATTGGGAAGTTGGGATGAGGTGTTACCGCTGGTAGAGTTTACTTATAATAACAGTTACCACGCCAGTGTTGGGATGGCACCATATGAAGCCCTGTATGGGAGAAAATGCAGAACTCCCTTATGTTGGTACCAAGAGGGCGAAGCAGTCTTGGTTGGGCCAGAGTTGATTCAGCAGACAACCGAGAAGGTGAAACAGATACAAGGCAGAATGAGAGCTTCTCAAAGCCGACAGAAGTCCTATGCAGATCAGAGGAGAAGACCTTTGGAGTTTGCTGCTGGAGATCATGTGTTTATGAGAGTGACACCAACCAAGGGCGTAGGACGGGCGATCAGATTAAAGAAGTTGTCCCCTAAGTTCGTGGGACCATATCAAATCTTAAGAAGGATTGGTCCAGTGGCTTATGAGATCGCCCTACCTCCCCATTTAGCGAATCTGCACAATGTCTTTCACGTATCACAGCTGAGGAAGTACATGACAGACCCTAGTCATGTGCTGGAAGTGGACGATGTGCAAATCAGAGAAGACTTGTCCTTTGAAGCAAAACCAGTCAGGATTGATGATCGTCAAAGTAAACAGCTCAGAGGCAAGACCATCAAGATGGTGAAAGTGGTGTGGGATGAGAGATCGGGTGATTCAACTTGGGAGTTAGAAGAACCCATGAGAGAAGCTTATCCATACCTCTTTTCCTTGTAATTCAATTTTCGAGGACGAAAATTTTTCTTGTTGGGGAGAATGTAAGGACCTGTAAAATTAAATTGGAATAAAAGGAATATATTTTAAATGAATTCTAAGTATGTTTTTATTTAAAATAAAAAGGGAGGAAAGTGTAGCTTAGAAGACTATGAGATCGCCTGGTTAGTATATAATCGCCTGTCGCCTAGACTACCCATGCGGACATCGCCAGGGCGCGAGGTATGCGGACATCGCCAGGGCGCGAGGTATGCGGACATCGCCAGGGCGCGAGGTATGCGGACATCGCCAGGGCGCGAAGCATGCGGGCATCGCCAGGGCGCGAGAGGCATGCGGGCATCGCCTGGGCGCGAGAGGCATGCGGGCATCGTCAGGGCGCGAGGCATGCGGGCGTCGCCAGGGATAGACATCGGTCGTCTCCCAGAGAGAGACATCGGTCGTCTCCCAGAGAGAGACATCGGTCGTCTCCCAGAGAGAGAGAGAGATCGGTCGTCTTCCAGAGAGAGAGATCGGTCATCTTCCAGAGAGAGAGATCGGTCGTCTTCCAGGTTGAGTCATCGGTGGAAGGTTAACGCACGATGTCGTATTTCACGCAGATGAAGTGGGGCCCAGGCCCCCAGCATGAGCGTCTTGCATGCGCGACACGTAGTCAGGGAGCGTACTTCAGAACAGTGACTCCAGGGAATTGGTACGGAAAGTGACCCAAAACCCACGTGGCCACACTGCTCAAGGAAGGGTGCAGGCAAGCTTTTCCTGCAGAGTGGGCGGTGGCAGCGGAAATTGTTGAACAAGTTGTCCTGCAGAGTGGGCGGTGGCAGCGGAAATTGTGGAATAAGTTGGTCTAGTTTTAAAAACCCACTTCTGAGGGGAAAAGAACGTTGCAGTGGTTCAAGAGTGAAAGAGTGAGTTTACCTCCATTCTTCTCTTTTCTCTCCTTCACAGTGCGATTCAGGCATCCTCAAGCACCAGTACGACGAACGACGACTGCCCTTAGAGCACCTGGGAGGTTCTCTGCAAGTTCTCCAAACCAGACGCTAAAACAGAGCTAAGGCATCTTTAAGCTTCGACGGGTTTTGGAACTCCTGGTGTTTTGCGCAAGTCCAGGTAAGGGAAGCTAGCTTTATTTTCAATAAAAGCTGTAGATTTTGCTGTTTCTGAAGTGAGGGCGACGTGGTCGCCGGTTTTTCAACTGTTATTGCAAAATCCCCTGTTTTGGATGTGATCGCCATTTTTAATATTGTTGTTCGAACTCCCCTGTTTAATGTCGCTCTGAACTTGTTGAGATTGAAATGAAAAATGTATATGCTATTCGAAAACCTGATCGGTGGTATGCTTGTTCTTGTGAGTGGGGTTGTTTAAGAAAAGATTCAAGGTATTCTATGATGGATTTATTCTTTATGTGTGGAATGATGCTTTGAATGTTGTGGATGTGGGATCAAGGCATAGTATTTTCAGGAAAGAAAATACCGTGTAAGATCGTGTAGAGTGTGCAATGACCGGTGATTCGTTTTATGAGATATCCTGACTCTCCTGATGTAATGGAATCACATAGATGAAGTTATTCAGGCGTTGAGAGTCGAAGGAGGTTCACAGGTATGGGTGAGTTGTGTGAAAGAGAACGAGCTCGACCCGTTGTGTGGATTAACCCTGTCATGCTAGGATAGTGATAATATTGAGATTCATTTATACGCTTGTGAATGTGTGTGATTTCACAGCGACCCTGTGAATGTGTGTGATTTCACAGTGGTGCAGCATGACAGGTGCAGATCTCTGAGTCTAGTCAATGCACGTGTCTTCCGGAAGTAGTGTCAAGTGTCTATGTGTGATGAGTCAGTGGAAGTCTGACGTGAGAAATGTTGAGAAATTGTTGATAGACACTTGATGGAATTATGTGAATTGAACGACTCTTAAGGAAATTGTGAAATATGTGATTACTTGATGACTGTGTGATATGAATGAGAAAGTTGATGGTTTTTACGTGGGTGTCTTAAATTTGTTTTATCTTGATTTTTAAGTTCATATTTAAACTCTCTTTCAAATATCTAGCTTACCCTGTGTTTGGTTCTGTGGCTGTTTTTCTTAAAACTGTGATGATCGTGTATAATTTACACGGGAGCAGATGATGTTGCAGGATGTAGAGCTCCTCAGTGAGTGGTCGCCGGAAGGAGATCGCCTGTCTCTGTTTCTGTTAGGCGATCACCCCTTTTCTGATCTCTGATAGGAGATCGCCTTTTTTTGTTAGGAGATCGCCTGTTTCATTTTATTTTGCTGTATTTTGTTTAAGTTTTGGAAAATTGACTGGCTATGTATTAGACTCCCTGTGAGGAGCAACTTCATGTATATAAATACGTATGTTCACTTAAATATTATTGTTTTACCTTTATTTCATTTTATATTTATCAAAAGGATTTGGCGGGATGTTACACTGTGCATGCGAAGCTCTATGCTTGAACATAAGAAATCGTCCTTAGTGTTACATGCATGGGCGCACGAGGACTAGTGCTGATCTACTCTTGGAAATGTGAAGCTACCGACGTCACCACGTCATGTGGAGATGATACCTTGGACGTAACATAGTGGGACGAAGAACCTTCAGCAAGGCGTGGCGACGTGTAGTCGGGCATCGCCAGGGCGTGAGGCATGCGGGCATCGCCGGAGCGCGAGGCATGCGGACATCGCCAGGGAGCGAGGCATGCGGCATCGCCAGGGCGCGAGGCATACGGGCAGCGCCAGGGATAGACATCGGTCGTCTCCCAGAGAGAGACATCGGTCGTCTCCAAGAGAGAGACATCGGTCGTCTCCCAGAGAGAGACATCGGTCGTCTCCCAGAGAGAGTCATCGGTCGTCTTCCAGAGAGAGACATCGGTCATCTTCCAGGGAGAGACATCGGTCGTCCTCCAGGATGAGTCATCGGTGGGTAGTCATCGCGCGAAAAGTCATCGGTGGAAGGTTATCGCGCGATGTCGTGTTTCACGCAGATGAAGTGGGGCCCAGACCCCAGCATGAGCGTCTTGAATGCGCGACACGTAGTCAGTGAGTGTACTTCAGAGCAGTGATTTCAGAGAGTTGGTATGGAAAGTGACCCAGAGACCCACGTGGTCATACTGTTCAAGGAAGTGTGCACGCAAGCTTTCCTGCAGAGTGGGTGGTGGCAGCGGCAATTCTGGGCAAGTTGAGTTAGATTTAAAAACTCACTTCTGAGAGGCAAGGAACGTGCTGTGGTTCAAGAGTGGCAGAGTGAGTTACCTTCATCCTTCTCTTTTCTCTCCTTCACTCTGCGATTCAGGCCTTATCACGTCCCTGCTTGGCTATCGACGACTGCCATAGAGCACCTGGGAGGTTCTCTGCAAGTCCCCCAAACCAGACGCTAAAGCAGAGTTAAGGCATCCTTGAAGCTCGTTGGGTTGGAGCTCTTAGTACTTTTCACGCAAGTCCAGGTAAGGGAAGCTAGCTTTGTTTTTCAATAAAAGCCGTAGATTAGCTGTTTCTGAAGTGAGGCCGACGTTGTTGCCGGTTTTAAGCTCTATTTCGTGATGCTCTGTTCTATGTGTTTGGGCGACGTGGTCGCCGGTTTTAAAACTCTATTTCACGATGCTCTGTTCTATGTGTTTGGGCGACGTGGTCGCCGGTTTTAAACTCTATTTCACGATGTTCTGTTTTTATGTATTTGGGCGACGTGATCGCCGGTTTTAAATACAGCTTTCGAAATCCCCTGTTTTAGTGTCGTTGAGACTGTTTGAGATTTAAATGTGGAATGCATGTGATATTCGAAAATCTGAACCTTTGAAATGATTGTTGCTGTAAATTGAAATATTCATTTGAGTGGTATGATGGTCTGAATGTTGTGGATGTGGGATGAAGGCATAGTATTTTCAGGAAAGGGAATACCGTGTAAGATCATGAGTAAAGTGTATTGACTAGGGACTTGTCTAGAAGGAGATATCCTGACTCTGCTGAGATAATGGAATCACGTAGATGAAGTTATTCAGTTGGTGAGAGTCGAAGGAGGTTCATATGAATGGGTGAGTCGTGTGAAAAAGAACGAGCTCGGCCTGTTATATGAATTAACCCTGTCATACTAGGAGAAAGAAGATATTGAGATTCATTTATGCGCATGGCTGTGTGAGTTTCACAGCGACCCTGTGTGGGTGATGTAGTATGACAGGTGCAGATCTCTGGGTCTGAGTCAACGCACGAGTCTTCCGGAAGTAGTGTCAAGCGTCTATGTGTGATGAGTCAGTGGAAGTCTGACGTGAGAAATGTGAAATATTGAGAATTGTTGATAGACACTTGATGGTTGTGTGATATGAATGAGAAAGTGATGGACTCTTGTGAATGTTTAAAAAGGGCTGATCTACGTTGGTTGTCCAGTTTATAATTTAAAGTTTTAAAAATATCTAGCTTACCCTTTGTATTGTTCTGTGGCTGTTTTCTCTTAAAACTGTGATGATCGTGTATTTTACACGGGAGCAGATGATCTTCCAGGGAGTAGAGCTCCTCAGTGAGTGGTCGCCGGAAGGAGATCGCCTGTTTCTGTCTCTATGTGGTGATCGCCTGTTTTCTGTTTTGATAGCAGATCGGCTGTTTTGGGTCTTCTGATAGGAGATCGCCGGTTTATGTAGGGGGACCGCCGATTTCATTTTATTTGGCTGTATTTTGTTTAAGTTTTGGAAAATTGACCGGTTATGTATTAAACTCCCTGTGAGGAGAAACTTCATTATATATATATATAATTATGTTCACTTCAATATTATTGTTTTACCTTTATTTCTTTTTTTTATATTTATTCCAAAGTATTTGGCGGGATGTTACATTAATGGTATCAGAGCAGTTCGTCCTTAGGATGACCTGAGGGCTGTGGATCCATTGTGTTTCTTCTGCTCATAAAATTTATTTGAGTTTTAAATGAAAACTATAGTGAAAGGCTTTCAAACGTTTTTGTACTGAAATTTTGTGTGTGCTGTAGTGAATATATGCTCTAACTGAAAATTTTAGTATTAAGAATGAAAGGATCTTGATAAAGTAGTGAGGGTGCACACTCATAACTGGATCGAGATGATTCTCAATCTTAATTCTAAAGGCTGATGTTTAGCATACAATGAATTCCGGTGTGATTTATTTCATTCTCTTGAGTGTCTTTGTAATTGATTGAAAGTGGTTGTTTGGATTGATGATTGTATACCAGTAGTTATCCTGGTGTTATACTTGATGTTACAAGCATTATGATTCTGTTGATGAACTCAAACTCTAAATGATTTTGAGATGCTGACCTTTGTAAGGTCTAAATGTCACCTCCTGAATGAATTGATTTCTTATCGATTTCATTCTTATAGTTGTTGGAAATATGGAAAACAATAGTTTCAGGATCTCTAGAAAGTAAAATGGATAGTTACCCAATAAGTGTAAGGCAAGTGCAAGTTAGATTTAGTTGCGCCATGATTTAGTTTCAGATAGATATAAGGCACGAAGAGTAAATCAGCAGTATATTGAGGGTTTAAAGATTTAAGCACGTGCTTCTATAGGGAGTGCTGTAGTTAAGTTCCAAGATGAAAGTAGGAATTTTTCGTTGATCTGGAGCTTGGAAGGTGTTAGTATCAATAACACAACATAAGATGGCTCTAGCTGGACAACAAGGCTTAAGAGGAAATTTCAGATTTGGTGGAGAATAAGTTTACAAGATGATTTTATCATCTTGAGATGTATCAATGATTTTGGGAAGAGGAAAGATGAAATATCTTAATTGTGTTTAAAATTACAGTTAGGCAAAGAAAATTTGTTGAAAAGCAACAGGCGGAGGAATTGTTTGGATGAGAGAGAAAGTTGCACGCAGAATGGATGTTGTTTAATTGATTTAGTTTTGAAAGCAGTATGTGATTCGAAATTTGGACCCTAGTTTATGTTGAGTATGTAGGAGATGAATTGGATGTTATTCCAGGAAGGGGATTGGCGATCTGTCAATCACGTTTTCAAAGGTAATGCTCAACGAAAGATAGTATTTCCAAAGTTCAGCTGAGTTGATTAAATTGAAGAAAATAAGTGGAAGAGTTGTGAGGGACGCAGTTAGTCAAGCCCAATATATCTCCTTGGAGTTTCCAGCGTTGTTGGTTAAAAAAGGAAGATGAAGGATCTCAACTGTGTATGGACTACAGGAAGCTGAATAAGTTGACCATCCAGGACAACTATCCTCTACCCGTAATTGATAAATTCGGGGGATCAGTTAGATGAAACCTCAGTGTTATCAAAGTTTTATCGGAGATTTGGATAAAACCAGAATTTTTGCTAAGGTAGAAGATGTGCAGAAGACAAGCCTTTTGAGGTTTAGTATGATGCCTCACATCAAAGTTTGAATTGTGTCTGAATACAAGAGAAGACAGGAGTTGCATATGTTCAATGCAACTCAAATTTCATGAGAGAAATTATTCTACTTATGATTTAGAATCGGCAGTGGTAGTATTGTTATGGAGATTTGAAAACAGTAATTGTATGAAGCTTTGTATGGGAGGAAAAGCAGAACTCCCTTATTGTTGGAACCAGGAGGGCGAACCAGTTTTGATTGAACAATTAGAGGAGCCTAGTCTGAAGCGTATTGTGGGATTTCTAGGCACCGATCAAGCTAAAGGCTTTGTAATGGGTGAAGATGGGATATTAAGATTAATGGCAGAATTTGCATACCAGTAAGTGAAGAATTTAAGAGATATCAGAAATTTTAACTTTGCTCTTCTGGCAAAATGGAAATGGTGGACGATGAGTGATGAGAAAGAGAAATGGAAAGATATTCTTATATCCAAATATGACTCGGAACTTGGGAGAAGCCGAGCTCATTTGAAATATCAATCGTGGTGGTGGAGAGATGTATGTAAGGTGTGCGAGGAGGGTGAAGATGATGGTTGGTTCCAAAAAGTCATTGTTTGGAAAGTTGGAGGCGGAGGAGATGTGAGATTTTAGGAGGATGCGTGGGCCACTAACTTTAACTTTAAAGCAACGTGGCTGGTCTATGTGCTTCAAGTGGTTAAGTGTTCTATTTGTTCAACATAAGGATTTGAGGTCCCACCTTGAGAACTTTTATCTTATACATATGTCATCCAAGTAGAATCAGGTGTGGAAGGGAATGTGGGTGGAAATAGTCTGTTGTATCTGGGAGAAGAAGAATAGAGTTGTCTTTAAGCAAGAAATTCCAGATGCAGAGGAAATCTTCCAATCGGCTCCATTACTTACATGGTTGTGGTTGAGATATATGGTGCGTTCGTTCTCGTATGCCTTTTCGGATAGGCACCTGAACCCAAATCAATGCATCCAACGTATACATTGAAAAAGGAGGAAATAATGGGAGCAGGAAGCCGAGTTGGCAAAGGAAGTCATAATAATGATTTAGAAAGTAACAGCAACAGGAACTTTGTCTTTATAAGGTGCAGAATTTTGTAGCATAGTGGTGAACCAAAGGTGTTCCTTTAGGGAGCGTGAGAATTAGATCAGCAGTTGGGAAGTCGATGGATGGTTTTGATCAAGATGCAGAAGTTGATTCCTAGAAGGATATTTCGGATCCTAGTTTGAATTAGCTAGGGGGCATGAGTAGTAGGCAGCTGTCCCCTTTCCTTCCGATGAAGAGATCTTGCTAGCTTTTCTCTAAAGGGGCTAGTCCTGGTTCTGTTAAGAGCCTAGTTCTGGACTTGCTCGACCAAGTCTTCAAGGTTGGAAGTAGAGTGTGAATGCTGGAGTTGGCGCTCAATGGAGCAGCATATTCCATATGCAGGGATGTACAATGGAATTTGATGAAGTATTGGAGCAGTAAGAGTTGGTTCAGCAGACAACCGAGAAGGTGAAACTGAAAAAAAGACAGAATGAAAGCTTCTCAAAGCCGGCAGAAATCTTATGCAGATCAGAGGAGAAAACCTTTGGAGTTTGCGGCTGGGGATCATGTCTTTATGAGGGGGACACCAGCCAAGGGTGTAGGACGAGCTATCAGATCAAAGAAGTTGTCCCCTAAGTTTGTTGGGCCATATCAGATCCTGAGGAGGATCGGTCCAGTGGTTTATGAGATCGCCCCACCTCCCCAATTAGCAAACCTGCATAATGTATTTCACGTATCACAGTTAAGGAAGTATCTTGCAGACCCTAGTCACGTGTTGGAAGTGGACGACGTGCAGATCGGGTGACTCAATATGAGAATTAGAAGAAACCATGAGAGAAGCCCATCCATACCTCTTTTCCTTGTAATTCAATTTTCGAGGACGAAAATTTTCTTGTTGGGGAGATTGTAAGGACCTAGAAACTTTAATTGGAATAAAAGTGTTATATTTAAATAATTTCAGAAGATGTTATTATTTAAAATACAAAGAGCTGGTAATAGAAGTTTCGTAGTAGTCGAACCTCGGACGTCACCCAAGGTCTGGGGTCAGCTGGTAGAGGTCGGTCGGCTGACTATTGTATTAACAAAGTAGTCAGGTGCGATGACCTTATCGTGAGGTAATCACGTGGGTGTGCTTGAGGAAGACATGTGGATCAAGAAGAGTAAAGGAAGGAAAGTGTAGCCTAGAAGTACGAGATCGCTGTTCTTGAAGGCGGAGGCGATCTCCGACTTCTCTGGTACATAGTCGCCTGTCGCCTAGAGTACACATGATCACTATTCGCCTATGGTGTACATGATCGCCGAAGGTGCACTTAGTATGTGGTCAAGATGCTGGATCAACCATTTTGGGTTCCAAAAACCACGCGTATCAAGGTGTGGGTTAAGCCTTAGATACGCTGTGCATGCGAAGCTCTATGCTTGAACATAAGAAATCGTCCTTAGTGTTACATGCATGGGCGCACGAGGACTAGTGCTGATCTACTCTTGGAAATGTGAAGCTACCGACGTCACCAAGTCATGTGGAGATGATACCTTGGACGTAACATAGTGGGACGAAGAACCTTCAGCAAGGCGTGGCGACGTGTAGTCGGGCATCGCCAGGGCGTGAGGCATGCGGGCATCGCCGGAGCGCGAGGCATGCGGACATCGCCAGGGAGCGAGGCATGCGGCATCGCCAGGGCGCGAGGCATACGGGCAGCGCCAGGGATAGACATCGGTCGTCTCCCAGAGAGAGACATCGGTCGTCTCCAAGAGAGAGACATCGGTCGTCTCCCAGAGAGAGACATCGGTCGTCTCCCAGAGAGAGTCATCGGTCGTCTTCCAGAGAGAGACATCGGTCATCTTCCAGGGAGAGACATCGGTCGTCCTCCAGGATGAGTCATCGGTGGGTAGTCATCGCGCGAAAAGTCATCGGTGGAAGGTTATCGCGCGATGTCGTGTTTCACGCAGATGAAGTGGGGCCCAGACCCCAGCATGAGCGTCTTGAATGCGCGACACGTAGTCAGTGAGTGTACTTCAGAGCAGTGATTTCAGAGAGTTGGTATGGAAAGTGACCCAGAGACCCACGTGGTCATACTGTTCAAGGAAGTGTGCACGCAAGCTTTCCTGCAGAGTGGGTGGTGGCAGCGGCAATTCTGGGCAAGTTGAGTTAGATTTAAAAACTCACTTCTGAGAGGCAAGGAACGTGCTGTGGTTCAAGAGTGGCAGAGTGAGTTACCTTCATCCTTCTCTTTTCTCTCCTTCACTCTGCGATTCAGGCCTTATCACGTCCCTGCTTGGCTATCGACGACTGCCATAGAGCACCTGGGAGGTTCTCTGCAAGTCCCCCAAACCAGACGCTAAAGCAGAGTTAAGGCATCCTTGAAGCTCGTTGGGTTGGAGCTCTTAGTACTTTTCACGCAAGTCCAGGTAAGGGAAGCTAGCTTTGTTTTTCAATAAAAGCCGTAGATTAGCTGTTTCTGAAGTGAGGCCGACGTTGTTGCCGGTTTTAAGCTCTATTTCGTGATGCTCTGTTCTATGTGTTTGGGCGACGTGGTCGCCGGTTTTAAAACTCTATTTCACGATGCTCTGTTCTATGTGTTTGGGCGACGTGGTCGCCGGTTTTAAACTCTATTTCACGATGTTCTGTTTTTATGTATTTGGGCGACGTGATCGCCGGTTTTAAATACAGCTTTCGAAATCCCCTGTTTTAGTGTCGTTGAGACTGTTTGAGATTTAAATGTGGAATGCATGTGATATTCGAAAATCTGAACCTTTGAAATGATTGTTGCTGTAAATTGAAATATTCATTTGAGTGGTATGATGGTCTGAATGTTGTGGATGTGGGATGAAGGCATAGTATTTTCAGGAAAGGGAATACCGTGTAAGATCATGAGTAAAGTGTATTGACTAGGGACTTGTCTAGAAGGAGATATCCTGACTCTGCTGAGATAATGGAATCACGTAGATGAAGTTATTCAGTTGGTGAGAGTCGAAGGAGGTTCATATGAATGGGTGAGTCGTGTGAAAAAGAACGAGCTCGGCCTGTTATATGAATTAACCCTGTCATACTAGGAGAAAGAAGATATTGAGATTCATTTATGCGCATGGCTGTGTGAGTTTCACAGCGACCCTGTGTGGGTGATGTAGTATGACAGGTGCAGATCTCTGGGTCTGAGTCAACGCACGAGTCTTCCGGAAGTAGTGTCAAGCGTCTATGTGTGATGAGTCAGTGGAAGTCTGACGTGAGAAATGTGAAATATTGAGAATTGTTGATAGACACTTGATGGTTGTGTGATATGAATGAGAAAGTGATGGACTCTTGTGAATGTTTAAAAAGGGCTGATCTACGTTGGTTGTCCAGTTTATAATTTAAAGTTTTAAAAATATCTAGCTTACCCTTTGTATTGTTCTGTGGCTGTTTTCTCTTAAAACTGTGATGATCGTGTATTTTACATGGGAGCAGATGATCTTCCAGGGAGTAGAGCTCCTCAGTGAGTGGTCGCCGGAAGGAGATCGCCTGTTTCTATCTCTATGTGGTGATCGCCTGTTTTCTGTTTTGATAGCAGATCGGCTATTTTGGGTCTTCTGATAGGAGATCGCCGGTTTATGTAGGGGGACCGCCGATTTCATTTTATTTGGCTGTATTTTGTTTAAGTTTTGGAAAATTGACCGGTTATGTATTAAACTCCCTGTGAGGAGAAACTTCATTATATATATATAATTATGTTCACTTCAATATTATTGTTTTACCTTTATTTCTTTTTTTTTATATTTATTCCAAAGTATTTGGCGGGATGTTACAATGTTCTTGGCAATGCAATCATATTGAGCTCTTTTACTTGCACTCTCAGTCCATTGGGACCAAGGTTTTTCAATGAAAACATCATCCTTTTCAAACCTAGGTACGAAAGGGCCATTTACAATAGCATTCTATATTCCTCTATCATTTGATTCAACAAAGATTTTCATTCTAACCTTCTAAAACTGATAATTTAGTCCATAATACAAAGGTGGTCTGGATATAGAAGCACCCTCCCCAAAGGGTAATTTTTCAACCATTTTCAAAAAAGGTTTTAGGATCGAAACTTGAGTAACTTTCAAGAACTCAGCTCCTTATGCCAAATTTTAGAATTAGAGGACTTAAACAAGAGTGGGGTGAATTATTTATGAAAGATTTTCGTAAGTATTGAAGGTAGAGTGAAATACTG
This sequence comes from Phaseolus coccineus, assembly GCA_037954025.1. Classification (NCBI taxonomy): domain Eukaryota; kingdom Viridiplantae; phylum Streptophyta; class Magnoliopsida; order Fabales; family Fabaceae; genus Phaseolus; species Phaseolus coccineus. Next base: position 43,303,492 of record CM075681.1, read on the forward strand.
TGAAGAATCAATCAATTAGAAAATTGTTTAGCCAATTATAAAATTGCTTTTAATTTGATTTTAGAAAATCAATTGGTTGTTTTTGCTAAACAATTGATTGTTTATACCAATAGTGTTGAAAAACAAGGCTAAAGCTGTTTAAAGAGTGTAACGATAGAGAGATTAATACAAGATGTTTATACTGGTTCACTCTTAACCAAGAGCTACATCCAGTCCTCAGCTAAACACTGAGAATTCACTATCTAATAAAACCTAAATTAGACAACACACACCAAAGTGGTGAACTTGAACCTTTCAAGAACACACACCACCTTTGGCAACAACACACAGTTTTCAGAATAATCCTCTAAAACTGCACCACACCAATTCACACATAATTACAATGTTTAAGGGAAAAAGGGGAACATAATACACCTAGGTAATCAAAGATTAAAGTTCAAACTTACAAGACCCAATCCTATTCCACTCTTGAAGATGATCCAAAAGCTCTTCGAAATCTTGAAAGCTTTTTTTTTTATTAAGCTCTCTTTCTTACTTAATGACCAAGAGCATAAAATAACCTTTTTATACTCCAATCAAATGGTCAAAGCATTTATTACAAGAACCAAAAACAGTTTGAATCATTTAAAACAAGTTGGAACAACTTAACAGAATTCTGTTAAGGTTTTCAGAAAAATAATTGGTTGAAATCTCGAAACAACTAGTTGAGTTGGTTTGACAACTGTTAGAATTAATGGATTATAAAAGAGGGGGGGGAGAATTGTTTGTTGGAAGATTTTCTCAAATAATGGATTGGAATGAAGATTAATGAAGAACTACGAGGAAGCAATCAGATCAGCCAAGAAACAAAATTGTTTTAAAATTATTTCAGAAAATCATTCGGTTGTTTATACGAATCAACCAATTGTTTATACCAGCAGTTTGTTAAATGCACAAATCAAACAGTTTTAAGGAGTGAGAGAAAGAAAGAATTACACAAGCAATTATACTAGTACACTCCTTACCAGAGCTATATCCAGTTCTCAGAAAACCTCTGAGATTCCACTATGTAACCAACAACAACTTACAAACTCACACACCAACAAAAAGAGGTGATCTTGACCTCTCAAGAACACTCACCCTCTTTGATACACCACGCACACAAAGTCAGAACACCTTCTGACCTTACTATACCAACAATTTACAGATATACAAACTTGAAAAGAATTACGAAAGATAATAGGAAAGATTACATATGGTACAGGAAATCACAGCTGATCCTATTCCACTCTTTAACCAATGCAAAACCTAAGCAATCTTGAAACTTTTCACAATCTTTCAAAAGTGTTATGAATCTCTCTTTCTGTGTATTTGAAATAGGGAAGCAATCCCAGTTTTATAGCTCTAAAAAATAGTCGTTTAAGGTAGTTAATCATGAGCCAAAACAGTTTGAAACCATAGAAAATAGAATTAACAGACTTAACTAAAACTATTACGGATTTTCAAATATCAACCGGTTGAATTGACAAATCAACCGATTGAATTGGTTTGACAGTTAAGTCAACTAAGGTCAAACCAGTTTTAAAAACCTTTCAAACATATAAAGAGAAAAACAACCGATTAAAACGATAAATCAACAGGTTGTTTTTCACTTACTTTGAAAAACACTTTTTTCTTTTAAAGAACAGATTGATTCAGATTTGAATTGACCTAAGAGTGGATTAACAAAATTCCAAACTACCCAGAACCCATACCCATCAGCAACAACACACTCTTCAAGCAATCTTCATGGATTTGGAGACATCAAAGCTTCAAGTTCAATAATCTCCCCTTATTTGATGAAGACAAATCATTGGGTTGCTTGGGATGTTCTATTAGAATTTGGCACTGCCTGCAAAACAAAAAATGTGAAGGTACAAAGGGTAATCCATTCTAAATATTATAAGCATCACAAAACCAATTTTCACTAAGAGATTTCCAAAAGGGAAATCAGCAAAATCAGTGTGAAAACCAGTTAAAAAAAAGAGTTTGATGCAGCAGTTAAAATCAGAGTGTATTAGTTAAAAATAGAGTGCAGCAGTTAAAACAACAACTATCTAGTCTAGCTAAAGCAGTTTTAAAACAAGATAGGTGGTAGAAATTTGAACATTACAGATCCATAGCACTTCTCCCCCTATTTGTCTTCACAAATAAAGTGAAAGAAGGAAAAAACATCATAGAAAAGAAAAAATTGTTTAGAAATTTAAACCATAATTGGAAGGAAAGCTAAAAAACTTTTCAATCTTCTTTGCCATACTGCAGTTCAAACACCTGATTCTGCATTGCTTCAATTTGCTCATCCAAGGTCTGAAATCTTGCATCCATGTTTTTGAATCCTATAGCACACAACTCATGGAGACTCCTTTGATCATCAACAAAACTGTCCATCTTGTTCACCATGAGTCTTTCAAAGGGAGACATGGATGTAATTCTTTCATCCATGTGTGCAGAACTTGGTCCAGCTTCAAATGCTCCAGCAGCTGGTTCATCTCTAATGGTAGCAACTTCATTTTCTTCTTCAACATTAGCTCCACTTGATGAGCCAGCTTGATCTCCATCTTTACTCACCCACTTACCATCAACTTTGGTAAACCCCATCTTGCTTAGGGAACCATTGTTGATCTCACTTGTGGTCTTCACAATTTCAGAAATTTCCTCTTCTAGGCCCACTTCAAAATAATGCTGAAATTTAGAAATCAAAACGGCATAAGGGTAATGATAGTCACTTAACCTTGTTGATTTCTGCATATGTTCTTTGAAAATGCGAATCCAGTTTAGTTTCACTTTGTTCATTATGCAATAGATGAGGACCAGATCTTTTTCAGACAAGGTGGAGTGGTTGCTGCCTCTTGGAGTAAGTATCAATGAGATGATAAAGGCAATGAGCCTTTCATTTAGTTTCAGCCCTCCTACTGAAAAATTTCTCACTCTTGAAAGAGGATTCTTGAGACAACTCTTGTAATACTGCATTTTGTTGAACTCTTCAACAACTCTTGTGTTCTCTTTGTTGATCCTTAACCCAGTATACTTTAGGCCAGTGATTGCTGTCCAGACATCATGGGTGATCTCTGTATCTACTCCTTTCACATGTGAACAGATATTATCTCCAATAATTTGAAAGTTTGTGTAAAATACCCTTACCGAATCTGGATAAATGTTTCCAAACATCTCAAGGAATCTGTTCAACAACTATTCCTTCAGTAGACTCCTTACCTCCATAAGTTTATGCTCTTTCAGCCAGCTAAAGGTAAAAACTTTGGATTGTTGATTACCTTCCTACTTGTTTCATGGAGATACTTCTCAATCATCTCCTCTTCACCTAAAAACCATCTTTCTAGGCGTCCACCTCTCTTGACTGCCCTAGTCTTCATTCTCTTAGAAGAGGGAGGTGTTGATTCCATGGCTAAGGTTGAGTGAACACACAACAGAGGAAAAGCAAGTTGCAGATTTAAAAAGATATAGGCTAGAATGAAGGAGAAAATAGGTGGTTATTTCTTGTGAAGCAAAACAGCTGATAAACCACATATTTATAAGCAGAAAGGGCAATCAGTACTATGGCATTTAGTGGGTTAAATTCAAAACAAAAAAGAATTTGTTCAAAGGTAATAAAGTGAACTGGCAGACCCAAAACAGAATGCTCAGAAAAACCACATGCTAATTTGACCAAACCAGGAAAACATTAAATTTCCAAGATATGGAAGAATATGTTCCATTAATGACAGTAAGTACATTGAGAGAATCATATTCAAAGCAGTAATAAATGTATCTTTGACCTATAACGGCTCTGAGAACAGCCAGAGGCACAAATTAATGCACAAATTTAAAGCATTTTTAAACACAATACTGTCAGGAAAGAAACAATTGGTTGTTTCATGAAAATAATCGATTGTTTTTCTGTGACAGCAATTAAGTTTTGTAAACCAAAACCTTTGACAGAAATCAACATTCAGAGGTATACACACACTATTTGCATGAATATAAAAGAGATACTATATTTAAACCAATCAGGAATCACTTGCATAACCAAAGAGATGAATGTATAGATTTGAAATAGTTTGTCAAGCATAAAAGAACCATAGTATATAAAAAAGTGATTCTTCAAGAAACAAAGTACATATAGAAGACTGCACACAACATTAGAACCAAAACTTCATTCGGAACAGCTTCCACTCAAGCAAGCTTCTACAGATTCTTGAACCTAGAAGCAAAAATCTGCAAGACAAACATATAAAGTGGCAAGATTTGGTCCCTTAAAGAATTTGGGTCCATTGGTGTTAGTTTGATCATAAGAAACTTTAAGATTCTCAGGAATCCATTTTAATATGCCTCTGGGAACAAGAACTTTTCTTACTTTGCAGAATCTAACTGAATGGCTGATAAGTGCCTAATTTTCGTAGTATTTCATATTAAAATATAGGCACTTATGAGTATTAATTGCTAATTTACATGTAAAATAATCCTTCATTTATGAATTTATACCTTTTGATGTGAGTTGATTTTAAATTCATTATATTTGTGACACTTTTAAGAATTAGGATCAAGATTCTTAGAAATTTATATGTGAGTCACCTAAGGAAAATCTCCTCTGGACATTAACTTAACAAGTGTTAAGTAGATGTGAAGGTTCATTTCCAAAGGTCCAAGGTTAAAACACAATTAGAGGTGAAGGATGATGACAATGAAGGTGCAGAATTTAAAATGCAAAAACAAAACAAAATTAGGCACAAAAATAGAATACAAAACAGAATTGAAACAACACACAAACTCAAGGAAGCTTAAGAAATCATCAATGGAGTCAATGTCTTCCAAATGATGAACCAAACTCAATTATGAGTGCTATATCCTTGTACAAAACAATTGAATTAAGATGAACAAGAAAATAGAACATAATTAAATTTAAAAACAAATGAACAAAATAGAAATACAAGAAGAACAAGAATAATCGATTGAAATTGGAAACAAAGAAGAACAACCGATTGAAATGACTATGGAAGATGAAAGAATGTGAAACTTATAAGGTTGTAGTCATTGATTGGGAATGGACACGCCACTTGGAGGTGATGATCCAAGATAAGTGTTGGAACGCTGCCACTTGAGAGCTCCCAAAGCATCATAAGATAAGACAAGGAAGAGGAGAACAAGTCTCACAAAATTCACTCACAATTTGAGTATAGTAACTTTACTTCTATTTCAATGTTATTTTACAAAGACCAAGCACCTCTATTTATAGCTTTAGAGGGATGAAATGAAAGTGAAATAAATTCAAAATTCCCTCCTAATTCTAATTCAAATTTGGTGCCTAGTATAGTCACAAGGGAGGTGTGACATTTTTTCTACTTTGGCACCTCCTAAAAACTACACCTACACCTACTCTTTATGTCATATGGAAAGTGTACTTGTTTTTGTACATTTAGCACCCCTTATTTAATGTCTACACCTTCCTTTAAAGTTCTACTAAAAGCTATACAAAAGTAATTACAAAAAGAGACATCCATTGATGCTCTTCTCCCAAAGCTTTAGCCTTGCTCCTAGTTATCCTTTGAGGCATGAAGGATGTTGAGCTAATTGATTGGGCTTGGGCCCCAACTTGGGCTTGGGCTTGGGCCTCAGGCCCCTCCTCTACTTGGTCTTCATCACCTTTTTACATTTTTATGATCTTTAATTGAATAAGAGCATTTTATTCCCAAATTTGGTGTTAATTGCAGGTTTCTAAGGAGAATAATGATATATGCTAAAAGGAGAAAGCTGGAAGGCCATAACGCACAAAAGAGAGAAAAAAAGTCAAACTCAACAGTGAGAATGTGTCATATTAATTGGACTATTTTTATGTTTTTATCATTAAGCCCATGAGCGCACGCCACCTAACCCTAGAAAATTAGGTTAAATAGGGGGCTAGAGGTAAAACCCTAATGTACCAAATTGAGAGGAAAACACCATAGAGTCAATTGTAGCCCAATTGGGAGAATGGAAGTGTTAGAATATATGGCCTTAAACAAAAGGGGTGGTGAATTGTTTAAGATTTTCACAAACTTTGAAGGTATAATGAACTTCAATGCAGAATCATAGAGAAAGAAATCAAGGAAACAATCAAACATAACTGTTTGTGATTCAACTGGCTGTTTTTATTAGCAGTGTTAAAAGAAACTTAAATGTAGAATTTAAATGAGTTCAGGGTAAGAGAAAAGCACACAAGTAATTTACACTAGTTCACTCTTATCCGAAGAGCTACCTCTAGTCCCCAGAAACCACTAGATATCTACTATGCAATCAAAATCCAGATTACAAACAAACCACACCAAAGAAGTGACCTTGAACACCTCAAGCCACACACTTCCTTTGGCACACAGCACCACATAAATCAGAACACCCTCTGATTCTGCACTTACACAACAGTACTAAAAAATACAAGAGATACAAAAAGGATTACTCCTTGTAACGCCCCTAAAATCTTATTCATATTTATATCATAAAATGAAGGTAAAACAATAATATCAAAATTAATATATGTATATATAATAAAATACATTCATCCCATACATTGTATTTCAAATACACTATCCCTTCTCTAGGGAATTTTAATACATAACCATCCAGTGTTTCAAAATAAAACAAACTACAGCATAAGAACAGGTGATCTCTTTGCCAACCACTCACTGAGGAGCTCTACTGCCTGCAACATCATCTGCTCCCGTGTAATTACACGATCATCACAGTTTTAAAGAAAACAACCACAAAATAAAACACAGGGGTAAGCTAGATATTTTTAAAACTTTAAAACATGAAACTTGATATCAACGTAAACCATCCAATATTCACACATTTCACAATTTCCTCAAGTATCAATCATTCCATAAAAATCCATCAAGTGTCTATCACATTTCAATATTTCTCTTTCTCACGTCAGACTTCCACTGACCCATCACACATAGACACTTGACACTACTTCCGGAAGACTCGTGCGTTGAACTTAGCATCCAGAGACCTGCACCTGTCATACCACACCACTGTGAAATCCACACAGGGTCGCTGTGAAATCCACACAGCCATGCGCATAAACATAATCTCAATATCATCACTCTCACGGTATTGTAAGGACCTAGAAAATTTTATTGGAATGAAAGTAATATATTTTAAGTGAATTCTAAGTATGTTTTTATTTAAAATCGCCTATCGCCTGTCGCCTAGAGCACACACGATCGCCAATCGCCTATGGTGTACATGATCGCCGAAAGTGCACTTAGTATGTGGTCAAGATGCTGGATCAACCATAGTGGGTTCCAAAAAACTACGTGTATCAAGGTGTGGGTTAAGCCTTAGATACGCTGTGCATGCGAAGCTCCATGCTTGAGCATAAGAAATCGTCCTTAGTGTTGCATGCATGGGCGCGCGAGGAGTAGTGCTGATCTATTCTTGGAAATGTGAAGCTACCGACGTCACCAAGTCATGTGGAGGTGATACCTTGGACGTAACATAGTGGGATGAAGAAACTTCAGCAAGGCGTGGCGATGTGTCATCAGTCATCGCCAGGGCGCGAGGCATGCGGGCATCGCCAGGGCGCGAGACATGCGGACATCGCCAGGGCGCGAGGCATGCGGGCATCGCCAGGGCGAGAGACATGCGGACATCGCCAGGGCGCGAGGCATGCGGGCATCGCCAGGGCACGAGAGACATGCGGGCATCGCCAGGGCGAGAGACATGCGGACATCGCTAGGGCGCGAGGCATGCGGGTATCGCCAGGACGAGAGACATGCGGACATCGCCAGGACGCGAGGCATGCGGGCATCGCCAGGGCGCGAGACATGCGGGCATCGCCAGGGCGCGAGACATGCGGGCGTCGCCAGGGATAGACATCGGTCGTCTTCCAGTGAGAGACATTGGTCGTCCGCCAGGATGAGTCATCGGTGGAAGGTTATCGCGCGATGTCGTGTTTCACACAGATAAGGTGGGACCCAGGCTCCCAGCATGAAACGTCCTGCACGCGTGACACGTAGACAAAAAGGGTGTTTCAGAATAGTGACATCAGAGAGTTGGCATGCGCAGAGACACACGTGGCCATACTGTTCAAGGAAGCGTGCACGCAAGCTTTCCTGCAGAGTGGGTGGTGGCAGCGGCATGTGTGGACAAGTTGGTTTAGATTCAAAAACCCACTTCTGAGAGGCAAAGAACGTTGCAGTGGTTCAAGAGTGAAAGAGTGAGTTTACCTTCATCCTTCTCTTTTCTCTCCTTCGCGCTGCGATTCAGGCATCCTCAAGCACCAGTACGACGAGCGACGATTGCCCTTAGAGCACCTGGGAGGTTCTGTGCAAGTTCTCCAAACCGGACGCTAAAACAGAGTTAAGGCACCTTTAAGCTTCGGTGGGTTTTGGAGCTCTTGGTGTTTTTGCGCAAGTTCAGGTAAGGGAAGCTAGCCTTATTTCCAACGAAAACCTTACGTTAGATGATTTTGATGATGGGGCGACGTGGTCGCCGATTTTCAACTGTTATTGCATAATCCCCTGTTTTTGGATGAGATCGCCGGTTTTGGTGTTGTTTTCGAACTCCCTTGTTTTAGTGTCGTTTGAAACTGTTTGAGATTTAAATGTGAAATGCATGTGATATTCGAAACTCTGAACCGTGGAATGATTGTTGCTGTGATTGAAATCGTTCATTAAGTGTTGTATGATGTGTTGAATGTTGTGAATGTGGAATCAAGGCATAGTATTTTCAGGAAAGAAAATACCGTGTAAGATTGTTGTAGAATGTGCATTGATCGGTGATTTCTATAATGAGATATCCTGACTCTCCTGATATAATGGACTCATATAGAGGAAGTAATTCAGGCGTTGAGAGTCGATGGAGGTTCATATGTATGGGTAAGTGGTTTGAAAAATAACCACTTGACCTGTTGTATGGATTCACCCTGTCATACTAGGAGAGTGATGAGATTGAGATTGAGATTATGTTGATGCGCATAGCTGTGGGAACTTTACAGCAGTGTAGTATGACAGGTGCAGATCTCTGAGTCTAGTCAATGCACGTGTCTTCCGGAAGTAGTGTCAAGTGTCTTGTGTGATGAGTCAGTGGAAGTCTGACGTGAGAAATGAGAAACATTGAAATTGATAGACACTTGATGGATTATGTGAATTGAACGACTCTTGAGGAAATTGTGAAATATGTGATTACTTGGTGGTCATGTGAAGGGAATGAGAAAGTTGATGGTTTTTACGTGGGTGTCTTAAACTTGTTTTATCTTGATTTTAAAGTTTCATATCTAAATTCTCCTTAAAATATCTAGCTTACCCTGCGTTTTTGTTTTGTGGATGTTTTCTTAAACCTGTGATGATCGTGTATAATTTACACGGGAGCAGATGATGTTGCAGGAAGTAGAGCTCCTCAGTGAGTGGTCGCGGGAAGGAGATCGCCTGTTTTCTGTTTCTGTTAGGAGATCGCCTATTTTCTGTTTCTGTTAGGAGATCGCCTGTTTTCTGTTTCTGTTAGGAGATCGCCTGTTTTTCTATTTTGCTGTATTTTGTTTAAGTTTTGGAAACTGACTGGTTATGTATTAAACTCCCTGTGAGGAGAAATTTCATTACATATATATAATTATGTTCACTTCGATATTATTGTTTTATCTTTATTTTATTATATAAATATGAAAAGGTTTTGGCGGGATGTTACAGGTATGACAGGGTTAATTCATATAACAGGTCAAGTTTGTTATCTTTCAAACAACTTACCCATACCTATGAACCTCCTTCGACTCTCACCACCTGAATAACTTCATCTATGTGATTCCATTATATCAGTAGAGTCAGGATCGTCTCATTCACAGGATACTCACAGATCAATACACCTCATAACCAATCTCAACACGGTATTTCCTTTCCTGAAAATACTATGTCTTGATCACAATTTCACATTCATCCAGTACATCATACCACACGTAAAAGCACAATTGCATCATATAATATTTTGAATATTTTCTTAAACAATCCCAATCACAGAAACAATCATACCAAAGTTCAGATTTTCGAATATCATATGCATTTCACCTTTCAATCTCAAACAATTTCAAAACGACACTAAAACAGGGGATTTCGAAATAAACATTAAAACCGGCGATCACGTCACTTCTCTGATGCCAACTATTCTGAAACACCCTTTTTGTCTACGTGTCGCGCGTGCAGGACGTCTCATGCTGGGAGCCTGAGTCCCACCTTATCTGTGTGAAACACGACATCGCGCGATAACCTTCCACCGATGACTCATCCTGGCGGACGACCGATGTCTCTCTCTGGAAGACGACCGATGTCTCTCTTTGGAAGACGACCAATGTCTCTCCCTGGCGATGCCCGCATGTCTCTCGCGCCCAAGCGATGCCCGCATGCCTCGCGCCATGGCGATGTCCGCATGCCTCTCGCGCCCTGGCGATGCCCGCATGTCTCTCGCGCCCTGGCGATGCCCGCATGCCTCGCGCCCTGGCGATGTCCGCATGCCTCTCGCGCCCTGGCGATGCCCGCATGTCTCGCGCCCTGGCGATGTCCGCATGCCTCTCGTGCCCTGGCGATGCCCGCACGTCTCTCGCGCAAGACTCTCCACCGATGACCATCCGCGCGAAGACTCTCCACCGATGACCTTCCGCGCGAAGGCTATCCACCGATGACTCATCCTGGAGGACGACCGATGTCTCTCTCTTTGGCGATGCCCGCATGCCTCGCGCCCTGACGACGTCTGCATCCCTCGCGCCCTGGCGATGACCGTATGCCTCGCGCCCCGGCGATCTCATAGTCTTCTAAACTACACTTTCCTTCCATTTTCATTTTAAGTACAACCATACCTCGAATCCATTTAAATTATATCCTTTTATTCCAGTAATATTTTCCAGGTCCTTACAATCTCCCTAACAACAAAAATTTTCGTCCTCGAAAATTGAATTACAAGGAAAGAGATGTGGATAGTCCTTTCTCATGGTTTCTCCTAACTCCCAAGTGGAATCACCCGATCTCTCATCCCACACCACTTTCATCAGGTTGATGGTCTTACCTCTGAGCTGATTACTTTAGCGATCGTCGATCTTGACTGGTTGCTTCAAACGAACAATCATCCCTGATCTGTACATCGCCCACTTTCAAAAAATCGTGACTAGGGTCTGCCATGTACTCCCTCAGCTGTGATACGTGAAAGACATTATGCAGGGTTGCAAAAAGGGAAGATAGGGCGATCTCATACGCTACAGGACCTATCTTCCTCCAGATCTGGTATGGTCCAACAAACTTAGGAGACAGCTTCCTTGATTTGATAGCTCGTCCTACACCCTTGGTTGGTGTCACTCTCATAAACACGTGGTCTCCAGCAGCAAACTCCAAAGGTCTTCTCCTCTGAATCTGCCGACTTCGAGAAGCTTTCATCCTGCCTTGTATCAGCATCACCTTCTCGGTTGCCTGCTGAACCAACTCTTACTACTCCACTACTTCATCAAATTCCATTGTACATCCCTGCATATGGGATATGCTGCTCCATTGAGCGCCAACTCCAGCATTCACACTCTACTCCCAACCTTGAAGACTTGGTCGAGCATTTCCACAACTAGGCTCTTAACAGAACCAGGCCTAGCCTCCTTAGAGAAAAGCGAGCATGATCCCTTCATCGGAAGGAAAGAGAACAACTGCCTACTGCTCATGCCCCCTAGCTAATACAAACTAGGATCCGAAATATCCTTCTAGGAATCAACTTCTGCATCTTGATCAAAACCATCCATCGACATCCCAACTGCTGATCTAATTCTCACGCTCCCTAAAGGAACACCTTACATACATCTCTTCACCACCACGATTGATATTTCAAATGAGCTTGGCTTCTCCCAAGTTCCGAGTCATATTTGGATACAAGAATATCTTTCCATTTCCCTTTCTCATCACCCATCATCCACCATTTCCATTTCGCCAGAAGAGCAAAGTTAAATTTTCTGTTATCCCTTAAATTATTCATTTACTGGTATGCAAATTCTGCCCTTAACCTTAATATCCCATCTTTACCCATTACAAAGCCCTTAGCTTGCTCGGCGCCTAGAACTCTCACAACACGCTTCAGACTAGGCTCCTCTAATTGTTCAATCAAAACTGGTTCGCCCTCCTGGTTCCAACAATAAGGGGGTTCTGCATTTCCTCCCATACAAAGCTTCATACAATCACTGTTTTCAAAACTCCATAACACTACTACCACTGCCGATTCTAAATCATAAGTAGAATAATTTCTCCCATGAAATTTGAGTTGCCTTGATGCATATGCAACCACTCTCTTCTCTTGCATCCAAAACACATCCCAACCCTTGATGTGAAGTACCACAGTAGACGTCAAAAGGTCTTCCGTCCTCTGGAATTACCAGCACTGGAGTACCTCATGGAGATACACTGGGTTTGATGAAATGCTCTGCTCTAACAGCTCTTCCACTTGCTTCTTCAATTCCACCAACTCGGCTGGAGTCATCCTGCAAGGTGCCATTGACACTGGTCCAGCTCCAGGTACCAAATCAATAGAGAATTCCACTTCTCTCTTAGGAGGTAACTCAGGTACTTCTTCTGGAAATACATCCATCAAACTTTTCACCACATGAATCCTTCTTACGTCCTCTTCGTTCTTCACTTCCCACCGAGCTATGATCACGAAACACCTCGCCCCCTTCTTCCAACTCTGATCGCCCATGCCGAGCAGATCTCACATCTGGCTCTTGGAGATCGGAAAACACCACTTTCTGCCTACCGTAAACTATGGGAACGTGATCGGCATACAGCCAATCCATTCTTAGGATAACATCTAGATCCTGCAGAGGTAGACAGATCAAATTCACTTTGAATCTGCGTCCCTCTACTATCACTGGACATTCGGGGCAACTGTAGAGGTCAACACCTGCCCTGACACAGGTGTAGAGACCAACAGTTTCGAAGGGTAACTCCTTCACTAGAAGGCCCAGCTCGGCTACACCGACTTGACACCAAAGAGTGTGTCGCTCAGAAACAAGCAAAATTCTAACGCATCTATCAGCTATAGAGTAAACACTTTGTACTAAGTTACCTGACTGAGGTGCCTCTGCTCCAGACATGGCAAACACTCTCCCTCCTGCCTGAGGTCTGCTGCCTTTGTTCCTCAACTGCTGGGAACCAACGGGTTGAGTCATCCTTTTTCTGTTAGGACAATCTCGAGAAACGTGCCCCATCTCTTGACATGTGAAGCACCCTTTCTCTGAATTCCTCTTGGGGCACACCTTGACGTTATGTAACCCACCACAACGGAAACACCTTGGTTTCCATGGTTGTTGCTGCTGAAACTGGAGCGGGACTGCTCCTGCCCGATGTGGTGGAGGTCTCGCATAAGGCTTGCTTTGTGGGTGCTGCACCTTGGCCTTCCCACTGGAGGGACCCCCTGGGTGTGATCTGATTACCCTGGAATCACCCCTCTCCAGGGTCTCCACCCTCTTTGCCTTCTCCACTAAGGCATGGAACTCCCTGATCCACTGATCTGGTTGGTTCGGAGAAACGTTCCCACGGAACTGGGTTGGGTTGTGCCTCATGAACTCGGTCATCCCCATCTGCTCCCGAAGCTGATTTACAGGGGAAGCTGTTGCAGCCGATCCAGCAGTTCCCAAATGATGCATTACAGCCTGATGAATCTGGGCCATTACCGTATTCTGTTGTTGGATGGCAGTTGCCATCATCTCCATGGCCCTGGCGATCTGGCCCATCTCTGAAGAAGGTCGGGGAGGGGTAGGAGGTTTACGCGCCATCTTTCTTCGTTCTCAGATTTTGAAACTATAGGTTTTCTATATTCCCTACGACTACAAGAATGAGATCGATAAGAAATCAATTCATTCAGGAGGTAACATCTAGACCTTACAAAGGTCAGCATCTCAAAATCATTAAGAATTTGAGTTCATCAACAGAATCATAATACTTATAACTTCAAACAAAACACCAGAACAGTTCCTGGTGTACAATCATCAATCCAAACAGCCACTCACAATCAATTACAACCACACTCAATAAAATGAAATCGATCACACCAGAATTCAAAGTATGCTAAACATTAAACCTCTGGAATTTAGATTGAGAATCACCCTGATCCGGTCATGAGTGTGCACCCTCACCACCTTATCAAGACCCTCTCATTCTAAATACTAAGATTTTCAGTTAGGCATACATTCACTACAGCACACACAAAAAATTTCAATACAAAAACGTTTGAAAACCTTTCACTATAGTTGTTATTTGAAACTCAAATAGATTTTATGAGCAGAAGAAACATAATGGATCCACAGCCCTCAGGTCATCCTAAGGACGAACTGCTCTGATACCATTAATGTAACATCCCGCCAAATACATTTCGCATTTTTGCATTTTCGTAATATGAAATAACGGTAAAACAAATATATTGAAATAAACATAATTGTATATATATACAAAGGAGTTCTCCTCGCAGGGAGTTTAATACAAAACGGTCGTTTTCCAAAACTTAAACATAAAGACAGCAAAAATACAAAACTACCGATCTCCTAACAGAAAACGGAGATCGCCTATCAGAAAATGGCAAAAGGGGGCGATCGCCCAGCAAGAACAGAAAACAGGCGACCACATACGGCGATCACTCACAGGGGAATTCCACTTCCTGCAACCTCGTCTGCTCCCGTGTAAAGATACACGATCATCACAGGTTTAAGAAAACAGCCACAGAAACAAAATACAGGGTAAGCTATATAGTTAAGAAAACTTTGAATCAAGAGCATACATAAGAACTTCCCAACATCCATGAACCATATCAATATCAGCCATCACATTTCCATATTCCACAAGACTATCAGGAAATCCCATATTTCACAAATCAATCCAAGAGTATTTCAATTCACATCAGCAATCAAGTGTCTATTAATTCAATTTCTCATTTCTCACGTCAGACTTTCCACTGACTCATCACACCAGACACTTGACCACTATTTCCGGAGACTCGTGCGTTGATTAGACCCAGAGATTCGCACCTGTCATACCAAAAGGCTGGAAAGTTCCCACAGCCATGCGCATCACACCATCTCAATATTCTCATTATCACGGTATGACAAGGTTAATCCATACAACAGGCCGAACTCATTCTGTTTCACACGAGACACCCATACGTATGAACCTCCATCGACTCTCCACAACTGAGTAACTTCCTCTATGTGATTTCATTACCTCAGTAGAGTCAGGATGTCTCATTATAGGATCACCGATCAATACACCTCTTACACGACCTTACACGGTATTTTCTTTCCTGAAAATACTATGCCTCGATCCACAATCACAACATTCAATACATCACATAACACTTCAATGAACGATTTCAATCACAGCAAAACTCATACCAAGGTTCAGATTTTCGAATATCACATTTAAAATCTCAAACACTTTTGAAACAACATAAAACGGGGGATATTTCAATAACAGATGAAAAACCGGCGATCACCTCCAGAAACCGGCGATCACGAACAAAACTGGGTTTAAAGCAAGAACAGTTTGAACACCCGGCGACCACGTCGCCCCCAACATCAAAATCATCACACATACCGTTTTCATTAGAAGTAAGGCTAGCTTCCCTTACCTGGACTAGCGTAAACTTCACCAAGAGCTCCAAAACCCACCGAAGCTTAACGATGCCTTAACTCTGCTTTAGTGTCCGGTTTGGAGAACTTGCAGAGAACCTCCTAGGTGTCCAAGGGCAGTCGTCGCTCGTCGTACTGGTGCTTGAGGATGCCTGAATCGCAGCGCGAAGGAGAGAAAGGAGAAGGATGAAGGTAAACTCACTCTGTCACTCTTGAACCACTGCAATGTTCCTCCTCCTCTCCGAAGTGAGTTTTTTTTGAATCTAAACCAACTTGTCCACAATTGCCGCTGCCACCACCCACTCTGCAGGAAAGCTTGCGTGCACACTTCCTTGAACAGTACGGCCACGTGTGTCTCTGCGCAGACCAACTCTCTGATGCCAACTATTCTGAAACACCCTTTTTGTCTACGTGTCGCGCGTGCAGGACGTCTCATGCTGGGAGCCTGGGTCCCACCTTATCTGTGTGAAACACGACATCGCGCGATAACCTTCCACCGATGACTCATCCTGGCGGACGACCGATGTCTCTCTCTGGAAGACGACCGATGTCTCTCTTTGGAAGACGACCGATGTCTCTCCCTGGCGATGCCCGCATGTCTCTCGCGCCCAAGCGATGCCCGCATGCCTCGCGCCATGGCGATGTCCGCATGCCTCTCGCGCCCTGGCGATGCCCGCATGTCTCTCGCGCCCTGGCGATGCCCGCATGCCTCGCGCCCTGGCGATGTCCGCATGCCTCTCGCGCCCTGGCGATGCCCGCATGTCTCGCGCCCTGGCGATGTCCGCATGCCTCTCGTGCCCTGGCGATGCCCGCACGTCTCTCGCGCAAGACTCTCCACCGATGACCATCCGCGCGAAGACTCTCCACCGATGACCTTCCGCGCGAAGGCTATCCACCGATGACTCATCCTGGAGGACGACCGATGTCTCTCTCTTTGGCGATGCCCGCATGCCTCGCGCCCTGACGACGTCTGCATCCCTCGCGCCCTGGCGATGACCGTATGCCTCGCGCCCCGGCGATCTCATAGTCTTCTAAACTACACTTTCCTTCCATTTTCATTTTAAGTACAACCATACCTCGAATCCATTTAAATTATATCCTTTTATTCCAGTAATATTTTCCAGGTCCTTACACATACCACACCACTGTAAAGTCCACACAGGACAGCGAGTGAAGTCCACACAGGACAGCCAGTGAAGTCCACACAGGACAGCCAGTGAAGTCCACACAGGACAGCCAGTGAAGTCCACACAGGACAGCCAGTGAAGTCCACACAGGACAGCCAGTGAAGTCCACACAGGACAGCTAGTGAAGTCCACACAAGACAGCCAGTGAAGTCCACACAGGACAGCTAGATATCATCAATTCACCCAATGCACCATACAACACTTAAATGAACGATTCCAAACACAGCAACAATCGTACCAAGGTTCAGATTTTCCAATATCACATGCATTTCACATATCATTCTCAAACAAGTTCAAAGCGACACTAAAACAGGGGATTTTGAAAACAACATTTAAAACCGGCGATTACGCCCAATAACAGGGGATTACGCAATAACATTTGAAACCGGCGACCACGTCGCCCCAACATCAAAATCTTCTAGCTTAAGGTTTTCTTGAAAATAAAGCTAGCTTCCCTTACCTGAACTTGCGCAAAATCACCAAGAGCTCCAAAACCCACCGAAGCTTAAAGATGCCTTAACTCTGTTCTAGCGTCCGGTTTGGAGAACTTGTAGAGAACCTCCCAGGTGCTCTATGGTAGTCGCCGATAGCCAACTGGTGCGCTAGGACGTCTGAACGTATGGAGAAGGAGAGGGAAGAAACAGGGAACCAAAGCTAACTCACTCAATCACTCTCGAACCACCGCCACGTCCACTGCCTCTCAGGAGTGAGTTTTGAATCCAAGCCAACTTGCCCAGAAATGCCGCTGGCCCTCGCCCACTCTGCAGGAAAGCTTGCGTGCACACTTCCTTGAACAGTATGACCACGTGGGTTTCTGCGCATACCAACTCATTGATGCTAACTATTCTGAAACACCCTTTTTGTCTACGTGTCGCGCATGCAGGACGTCTCATGCTGGGAGCCTGGGTCCCACCTTATCCGTGTGAAACACGACATCGCACAATAACCTTCACCGATGACTGCTCGCGCGATGACTATCCACTGATGTCTCATCCTGGCGGACGAACGATGTCTCTCCCTGGAAGACGACCGATGTCTCTCTCTGGAAGACGACCGATGTCTATCCCTGGCGATGACCGCGTGTCTCTCGCCCTGGCGATGCCCGCATGTCTCTCGCCCTGGCGATGCCCGCATGTCTCTCGCCCTGGCGATGCTCGCATGTCTCTCGCCCTGGCGATGCCCGCATGTCTCTCGCCCTGGCGATGCCCGCATGTCTCTCGCCCTGGCGAAGCCCGCATGTCTCTCGCCCTGGCCATGCCCGCATGTCTCTCGCCCTGGCGATGTCCGCATGTCTCTTGCCCTGGCGATGCCTGCATGTCTCTCGCCCTGCCGATGCCCGCATGCCTCTCACCCTGGCGATGCCCGCATGTCTATCGCCTTGGCGATGACTGATGACACATCGCCACGCCTTGTTGAAGGTTCTTCATCCCACTATGTTACGTCCAAGGTATCACCTCCACATGGGTTGGTGACGTCGGTAGCTTCACATTTCCAAGAATAGATCAGCACTACTCCTCATGCGCCCATGCATGCAACACTAAGGACAATTTCTTATGCTCAAGCATAGAGCTTCGCATGCACAGCGTATCTAAGGCTTAACCCACACCTTGATACGCGTGGTTTTTGGAACCCACTATGGTTGATCCAGCATCTTGACCACATACTAAGTGCACTTTCGGCGATCATGTACACTATAGGCGATTGGCGATCATGTGTACTCTAGGCGACAGGCAATTATGTGCCAGAGAAGTCGGAGATCGCCTCCGTCTTCAACAACGGCGATCTCGTAGACTTCTAAGCTACACTTTTCTTCCTTTACTCTTCTTGATCCACATGTCTTCCTCGAGCACACCCACGTGATTACCTCATGATAAAGTCATCGCACCTGACTACTTGGTTAATACAATGGTCAGCCGACCGACTTCTACCAGCTGACCCCAGACCTTGGGCGACGTCTGAGGTCTGACTACTACGAAACTTCTATTACCAGCTCTTTGTATTTTAAATAATAACATCTTCTGAAATTATTTAAATATAACACTTTTATTCCAATTAAAGTTTCTAGGTCCTTACATTCTCCCCAACAAGAAAAATTTTCGTCCTCGAAAATTGAATTACAAGGAAAAGAGGTAGGGATAGGCTTCTCTCATGGTTACTTCTAACTCCCAAGTTGAATCCCCTGATCTGTCATTTCATTGGTTGAAGTAGAGACTTGCATACCAGAAAACCTTTCTCAAATACTTGATCTTTAAAACTTCTAATTCCTCTTGTTTTAGATGTCCTTCATTGGCATGAACTGATCTGCAATGACTTGGGTTGACATCAACATTATTATTCTGTCTAGAAACTGTAAAGATGGAGTTTCTTCCAGGATTTTCATTTTTTTCAGTTCAGAAACAACCGGTTTGTAGCTTGACTTCACATTAGGCACCGTTTCTTGTCAAACCGATGGTGAAGCAGCAAAAGCTTGAGGGAGCACGGTTTCTTTCTTCAGGCGCCCCTCTGGTTCATTTCTTCTTTGATTACTAACAGCAGATCAGGAAAAACCCACCCCTTTAGCAGATGGTTGGGATTTCAGAGCTGCTAACTCAGGAATTCCAATGGATACATCCATATTAGCATTGCATGGGATCTCAGGGTGCTCAGTATTCAACACACAGATCATAAATCCCTCACTGTGTTCAGGGTGAGGACTTGTTGCTACAGCTGACGATGCAGCATTGTTTCTAGGATCAGAAACGAAACGCTGACCACCACAACTGCCCATTTAAAGGATTAGCTGCAAATCCCATCCCATTAGAAACACAAGGCACGGAAAGTTCTGCTTCCCCATCCAACTTTCTGCAATTTACTAACATCGCTAGAAGAACTCAACATCATCATAACACGGCTTACCCTTATTCTTATCCATAGCCGTTACCTCCTTCCCTTCTACATTCACAGGCAGAACTGCATCCTCATTTGCCAAGTTTAGGAGACTTACGGCATCAGGAGCCTTTAATCTCAACCCACCATTTCCATACTCATCTTTCAAATCACGATCAACAAAACAGCATCCATTCTGCGTGAAGCTTTCTCTCTTATCCCAGTAACTTCTCTACCTAGTATTTTTCAGCAAATTTCTCTGTCTAATTGAACTTTAGACATAAATACAATATCTCATCTTTCCTTTTAAGCTTGTGGTTAAGCTAGAGTCATCTCATGCCGTTTCATCGACATAAACATCTTCCAAGCTTCAAATAAAAGAAAATTCATTGGAACTTAACTCTGGTACTTCCCATGGATACACATGCTTAAGTCTTTAAACCCTCAACATACTGCTTATTTACTCTCCATAACTTATATGTAGCTGAAACTAAACCTTGGTACAACTAAATCTAACTTACACTTGCTTCTTTAATTCCATCAACTCAGCTGGAGCCATTCTGTAGGGAGCCATTGACACTGGTCCAGCTCCAGGTACCAAAACAATAGAGAATTCCATCTCTCTCTTAGGAGGTAGTCCAGGTATTTCTTCTGGAAATACATCCATGAAATCCTTCACCACATGTATACTGCCCATATCTTCATCATTCTTCACTCCCCCTAGAGCTAGGATCACAAGGCACGTCGCCCCTTCTTTCAACTCCGACCATACATGCTGAGCAGATATCATATCTGACTCTTGGAGATCTGGAAACACCACTTCCTGCCTACTGCAATCTATGAGAATGTGATTGGCAGATAGCCAATCCATTCCCAGGATAACATCTAGATCCTAAAGAGGTAGACAGATCAAATTCACTTTGAACCTGCGTCCCTCTACTATCACTGGACATTCAGAGCAAACTGGGGAGGTCAAAACCTGTCCTGATGCAGGTGTAGAGATCAACCGTTCAAACGGCAGCTCCTTCACTAGAAGGCCCAGTTCGGTTGCACACCGATTTAACACAAAAGAGTGTGTCGCTCCAGAATCAAACAAAACTCTAACGTATCTACCAGCTATAAACAAGCACCTTGTACTAGGTTACCTGACTGAGATGCCTCCGCTCCAGACATGGCAAACACTCTCCCTGCTGCTTGAGGTCTGCTGCCTTCGTTCCTCAACTGCTGGGAACCACTGGGTTGAGTCGCCCTATTCCCGTTAGGACACTCTCTAGCAAGGTGTCCCGTCTGTCGGCAGATGTAGCATCTTCTCCCTGAATCTCTCTTGGGGCACACATTGGATGTGTGTGGTCCACCACAATGGAAACATCTGAGTTTCCAGGGCTGTTGCTGCTGAAACTGGGGCGGTGCTGCTTCTGCCCTATGCTGTGGAGGTCTCGCATAAGGCTTATTCTGCTGTTGCTGCACCTTGGCCTTCCCACTGGAAGAACTCCTTGGGTGTGACCTGATCACCCGAGAGTCACTCTTCTCCAATGTCTCCACCATCATCGCCTTCTCCACTAAGGCGTGAAATTCTCTTATGCACATAGGTGCTATGGTCCTCTTCAGCTCATGCTTCAGTCCTTCTTCAAATTTCCTACACCTCCAAGCCTCAGAGGTCGCCTAGGTATAGAATCGGGCGAGGTACTCAAACCGAGCAGCATAAGCATTCACTGACATCTCCCCCTGCTCCAATCTGAGGAATTCAACTTCCTTCGCAAACCTTGCACTATCTGGGAAGTATTTTTCCAGAAATCTCACCCTGAAGCTCTCCCAGTCTAAAACATCAGCTCTGGCTTCCATCATCTGCTGATCTCCCATCCACCAGAACTCGGCTTCTCCAGATAGCAGATAGGTGGCAAATACCAATTTCTTCTCTTCAGGGCAGGAGGTCGCCCTAAAGATTTTCTCCAACTCCCTGACCCACTGATCTGCTTGATCAGGGGTAGCATTCCCACTGAACTTGGGTGGGTTGTGCCTCATGAACTCGGTCAGTCCCATCTGTTCCTGAGGCTGACCGACGTGGGAAGCTGTTTCAGCCGACCGAGCAGTTTCCCAATGGTGCATTGCAGCTTGATGATTTTGAGCCATTGCTGCTTTCTGTTGTTGGATGGCGGTTGCCATCATCTCAATAGCCTTGGCAATCTGGCTCATTTCCGAAGAAGGTTGGGGAGGGGTAGGAGGTCTACGTGCCATCTTCTGTGTAAGATTAGGAAACTATTATTCTCTAATCATATTCCTATAAAATGAACTTGATAAGGAATCAATTCATTTAGAAGACCACATCTAGGTCTTACAAAGGTCAGCATCTCAAATTCATCAAGAATTTTGAGTTTATCAGCCGATCATGATACTTACAGCAGCAAGCATAACACCAAAACAGCCACTGGTATAAAACCATCAGTCCAAACAACCACTTTTAATCAATTACAAAGACACTCAACAAAGTGAAATAATTCACACCAGAATCCAATGTATGCTAAACATCAAACTTTCAGAACTAAGATTGAGAATCATCTTGATCCAGTTATGAGTGTGCACCCTCACTACTTTATCAAGATCCTTTCATTCTTAATACTAAAATTTTCAGTTAGAGCATATATTCACTACAGCACACACAAAACTGCAATAAGAAAACCTTCAAAACCTTTCACTATAGCTTTTATTTAAAACTCCAATAAAATTTTGTGAGCAGGAGAAACACAATGGATCCACTGTCCGCAGGTCATCCTAAGGACGAACTGCTCTGATACCATTAATGTAACGCCCCTTGTAACGCCCCTCAAAGTCTTTTCATATTTATATAATACAATAAGCGTAGACATTTATTTATAAAATCAACATATGTATATATATTGAAAGTACATCATCCCATACATTGTATCTCAAAAGAAACGTCCCTCTTATAGGGGTTTTAATACATTCCATCAACTCTTTCAAAATAAAACCAAAATACAGCATAAAAAGAAAACAGGCGATCTCTTCCTCCAACTGCTCACTGAGGAGCTCGACTACCTGCAACATCATCTCCTCCCGTGTAAAATACACGATCATCACAGTTTTAAGAAAAACAGCCACAGAACAAAACACAGGGTAAGCTAGCTATTGTAAAACTTGAAGTACGAAACTTTAAAATCAATATAAAACAGATGTAAAACACCTTCGTAAAGTCCATCAATTTTCCCATTCATTTCACACACTTCACAATTTCATCAAGTGTTATTTGTTTCACATAAAACATCAAGTGTCTATCAAATTTCAATATTTCTCTTTCTCACGTCAGACTTCCACTGACTCACCACACATAGACACATACCACACCACTGTAAAGTCCACACAGGACAGCTAGTGAAGTTCACACAGGACAGCGAGTGAAGTCCACACAGGACAGCCAGTGAAGTCCACACAGGACAGCCAGTGAAGTCCACACAGGACAGCCAGTGAAGTCCACACAGGACAGCCAGTGAAGTCCACACAGGACAGCCAGTGAAGTCCACACAGGACAGCTAGATATCATCAATTCACCCAATGCACCATACAACACTTAAATGAACGATTCCAAACACAGCAAATATCGTACCAAGGTTCAGATTTTCCAATATCACATGCATTTCACATATCAATCTCAAACAAGTTCAAAGCGACACTAAAACAGGGGATTTCGAAAACAACATTTAAAACCGGCGATTACGCCCAACAACAGGGGATTACGCAATAACATTTGAAACCGGCGACCACGTCGCCCCAACATCAAAATCTTCTAGCTTAAGGTTTTCTTGAAAATAAAGCTAGCTTCCCTTACTTGAACTTGCGCAAAATCACCAAGAGCTCCAAAACCCACCGAAGCTTAAAGATGCCTTAACTCTGTTCTAGCGTCCGGTTTGGAGAACTTGCAGAGAACCTCCCAGGTGCTCTATGGTAGTCGCCGATAGCCAACTGGTGCGCTAGGACGTCTGAACGTATGGAGAAGGAGAGGGAAGAAACAGGGAACCAAAGCTAACTCACTCAATCACTCTCGAACCACCACCACGTCCACTGCCTCTCAGGAGTGAGTTTTGAATCCAAGCCAACTTGCCCAGAAATGCCGCTGCCCCCCGCCCACTCTGCTTGAAAGCTTGCGTGCACACTTCCTTGAACAGTATGACCACGTGGGTTTCTGCGCATACCAACTCTCCGATGCTAACAATTCTGAAACACCCTTTTTGTCTACGTGTCGCGCATGCAGGACGTCTCATGCTGGGAGCCTGGGTCCCACCTTATCTATGTGAAACACGACATCGCGCGATAACCTTCCACCGATGACTGCTCGCGCGATGACTATCCACCGATGTCTCATCCTGGCGGACGACCGATGTCTCTCCCTGGAAGATGACCGATGTCTCTCTCTGGAAGACGACCGATGTCTATCCCTGGCGATGACCGCGTGTCTCTCGCCCTGGCGATGCCCGCATGTCTCTCGCCCTGGCGATGCCCGCATGTCTCTCGCCCTGGCGATGCCCGCATGTCTCTCGCCCTGGCGATGCCCGCATGTCTCTCGCCCTGGCGATGCCCACATGCCTCTCGCCCTGGCGATGCCCGCATGTCTCTCGCCCTGGCGATGACTGATGACACATCGCCACGCCTTGCTGAAGGTTCTTCATCCCACTATGTTACGTCCAAGGTATCACCTCCACATGGCTTGGTGCCGTCGGTAGCTTCACATTTCCAAGAATAGATCAGCACTACTCCTCGTGCGCCCATGCATGCAACACTAAGGACGATTTCTTATGCTCAAGCATAGAGCTTCGCATGCACAGCGTATCTAAGGCTTAACCCACACCTTGATACGCGTGGTTTTTGGAACCCACTATGGTTGATCCAGCATCTTGACCACATACTAAGTGCACTTTCGGTGATCATGTACACCATAGGCGATTGGCGATCATGTGTACTCTAGGCGATTATGTCCCAGAGAAGTCGGAGATCCCCTCCGTCTTCAACAACGGCGATCTCGTAGACTTCTAAGCTACACTTTTCTTCCTTTACTCTTCTTGATCCACATGTCTTCCTCGAGCACACCCACGTGATTGCCTCACGATAAAGTCATCGCACTTGACTACTTGGTTAATACAATGGTCAGCCGACCGACTTCTACCAGCTGACCCCAGACCTTGGGCGACGTCTGAGGTCCGACTACTACGAAACTTCTATTACCAGCTCTTTGTATTTTAAATAATAACATCTTCTGAAATTATTTAAATATAACACTTTTATTCCAATTAAAGTTTCTAGGTCCTTACACTTAGGGTAATCTAACACGTAAGGCTTCCTTAACTGGAGTGCAAATTCTAACAGGATGGCCACCTGGGTACCCCCTCGTGCACCTAGTCTCTAGGGCCTCCTATCTTGAGAGCGCCTTTACTGTTCACGTGCCATGCATGTAGCTTCACTGGGAAACCCTAATCCTGATGAGTACTCGACCCTTCAGAAGTCTGCACCTAACTATGCTTTCCCTACCACACGCATGAGCGCTTCGTGACTTAGGCTTCTCCCTTTCTCTGGGCATTTTACTAATCATTGGTCTTCCCTTAGGACCCATCATAAATATTCTAGTTTTTTTGTTCGAAACATCCACGACCGATGTCACATTGTCACACCCAGCTGCCGAGGACTCATCACCCTGCTGAGTGACGAGGACACCTCAGCCCACTCTGGTGATCAACACGCTGACGACTAATCATCCCGCTAGTTCATACTACCTGTGGGGTCCATCCCACGTGGCTTTGGCCCATGCTATGGGGCCTAGCTGACACGGCTCACCTGTATTAGCTGTTCTTGGTGTCTGAGGACTGGTCGGTACACAAGCCCCCCAGTCTCGAGCTGTTAACTTGTTCAGCAAAGAGACTAAGTAATCGGCTCGGGCGACCTACGTGGCACTGAGCGAAAGGACATGAACAGCGCGTTGAAGGGACATCTCACCAACCCCCTTTTAATCTACGAACACGTGTCTAGATCAACGGTTAGGGTTTCTTAACGTTAGCGCTTCCTTGCCTACGTTAAACCCTTTCAAAACCTCGCGCCTGTACATTGTTTCATCACTTTTCACTCAAGCTTCCACACTTTCTAACTTCTCTCATACGCTTCTGTTCTACTCCAACCCTCGTAACTCCTCATCTTCGCTTACTAAAAGGTATGGTTTTTAATCTTCTTCTCGCCTTTTGTTTTATGATTCCACTACCCTTTACATGCCATAACTACGCTGGGTCTGTTTATTATTTCTGCATTTTAGGGTTTCTGTTCTTCTTTCTCGTTTTCGTTCTTCTTCTGAGAGTCTTTCTCCGCCATTTGTTCACGATATCACTTTCTTCTAAACCCCTTTTCCCTTCTCCCTGCCTCTCATTTGTTTTAGATTCAAGATGGCCAGAACCAAAACCACCTCCAACCCTCCTCCAGCCGTTGACTACAGGGCCCTCTACTCCTGGGCCTCAAAGGATCTCCTTGCCGAAACCTCTAAGCTCAAAACCTGTGAGGACCTAAGAAAACACAGGGACGACGAGAACGAGATCAAGGGGCGCGTCTTTGGCAGGGAGAGTGACGCGTATATTTTGGTCCAACCCTGCACTGCGGGCGAACCTGTATGAGCTGATGATCGCTGCAACGACGGGGAGCCCTTCTTCTTCCCATTTGCCACCATCTTCAAACGGGTTAAGGTTCGCCAGCCCTTCACCGGATTCGAGAGGGTCGTACTTACAAAGCTCAATGTGGCACCTGCCCAGATGCACCCTAACAGCTGGGCCTTCATCAGGGCCTTCTCTATCCTCTGCAACAACTTGGGGTTTCCTGCCTCGGTAGATGTCTTCTTGCACTTCTTCGAGGCGAAGAGCCCTGGGAAAAGGCTTTGGGTAAGCCTTAATGGAGTGGCGGGAAGGGTTCTGGTAACCCTCTTCTCGCAGTCCTATAAGGGCTTCAAGGGAAAGTTCTTTCGAGTTTGCTGCAGCTTATATGACTCCACCATGCTCGACGGGTTCCCATTATATTGGGTGGAGAAGTTGAGATTCAAGAAGCCCCGTGGACTCGAGGAGTTGACGCCCTTTGATCGTGACATGTGCCAACTCCTCTCAAGCTGAGGTGTGGTGTTCGACACCACCCAGCTAATCAGGCACGAATATGATGCTGAAACCCTCAATGTCTATATCAGTATAACTGCTTTCATCTTGTGTCTGTCAACGTTTGTGTTTTCTGCATGCCACTTCTCACTCTTTACTTGTTGTTCATCGCAGGCATGGTATTGGACGCTGAGAAGAAGAAGAAGCTAGTCGCCTTGCTGGATCGCCGCACAGTAGGTGGCTCATGCCCTGCTGGCCCTTCTTCGCCTGCCAAGGCTGCCCCAGGCCCCACTTCTGATAAGTTAAAGAGGGCAGCCGTGGTAGTGATCTCTGAAGACGAGGACACGTGCTCCGGCCTCGTCTTCAAGAGAAATAGGGTGGAGGTTGCTGCGGTGACCTCTTCTGCAACGGAGGGGCAAGCTCCCTCCTTTAGAGAGCACCCTCCCAGCACCTCTTCTCCACCTGAGCCACCTCTGGCACTCGAGGGTGGGGGAGAGAGTGCTTCCCAACCTGACCAGGCGCCTCCTACTCCCGAACTTCCTCCCCTTTTCTAGCAAACCCTTGCACATCTGCCTACCAAAGAGGCCATGCAGGCCCTGGATAGGGATTCGCTAAGAGACCGTGTAAGCCATGGCCTTGGCGAGTTCCTTGCTGCCTCCAGCGTCTTGCTGACCCAGGGGGATGCTGAAAAGAAGCTGAAAGAGGAAGTCGCCCAGCTGAGGCGGAACCTGGAGAGGGAAATGGTGCAGAAGAAGGAGTTGGAGCTTCACGTCCAAACAGCTGCTAAGCGTGAGACTGCTCTGAACCAGGAGCTGAGTAGTCTCCGCCAATCAGAAAAAGAAGCCAAGAAACTCCTCTTCGCCAAGGGGCAGGAGGCCCTCCAGCTTGAAGCCAAGATTCTCCCCCTCTGCAAAAAAGTCATTGAACTGGAAGAACAGTTGGAGGGGGCCCAAGCGAAAATGACGAAGCTGGAGGAGAGAGCCACTAATCAGGAAATCCAGCTGGGCAAGGGGAGGAAGAACTTGCCCAGCAAGCCGAGCTGACAGAAGATGCTACCGACGCCTACGGGGAGGGATTCAGCGATGCCCTTGCTCAGGTTGCCTGCACGCATCCTGAGATGGACCTCTCGCCTTTTTCAATGTCCATGCAGGTAGTCGACGGGCAGATAGTGCCTAGATAGGTTTCTTGGACAGTTGTATTCTGTGGCTGGACTCCTTGTAATCATCTTTGCAAACACTCTTCCACTGTAATAAAATATTTAACTTTGTGTATATGTGTTTACCTTACTCAACCATATCTGTCATATCTATCTAACTCAGCTTGCATGCTCTGGCGCTTTATACTTTCTTTACACAACCTGCATATCTGGTATTCAATTGTTGTTTGGACACTTTAACGTACTTAACTCGTGGCTTCGACTCCTTGCAATGTAGCACACTTAAGTGTGATACGAGGTGATGAGTGTAATTCCTCCTTAAGATAAGAAACCACCCCGTGGGAGAGCCTTGACGAGTGGACTACATCACCTTGCTGACCTCTCCTTCCACCATGCCAAAGAGGATTGGATTCAAGTGATGAACCACCCCAATCAACCCTGGTGTTCTCACTCGAGTGGGAGAGTATCGTCTGCGAACCCCTCTCTTCCACTTCGAGACTTCTAACACATAGACTATCCCTTGGCTGACCTATCATCGCCCATAGGCGTACGTGGGTCTCCCTGGCAAACCCTGCTGTTTACCTTGGGTGCTTTCACTTGAGGAGAAGGCGTTCTTCACGAACCCTCCCTTTACCCCTTCGAGGCTTCTAGCACCGATCTGTATTAACCTGACCTCTCCATGCTCGAGGCAAGGGAGGATTTCACTGGCACGCATCGTCCTTGGTGTTCTTGCTCGAAAGCAGAGGCGTTCTCTACGAATTTACCTTTCCCACTTCCAAGACTTCCAACCCCAACTGACGAGTCCTTACTGACCTCACTGTTGAACCAAGTGGTGTTCAAGGTTTTGAAGAATCCAAATCCTTTGAAGGATGGTGAAGCTTCTGCTTGCTTGATGCTGCTGTGCTGCTTTGTTGTTTTGTTCTGGGGTAGTTTAAAGTGTAATCCAACCTTAGATTAAATCTCAAAGCAAATAGCATCTCAGTTTTTGATAAAACAAAAGTGTTTTTCAAACTAAGTTGAAACAACCGATTGTTCTATCGAAACAACTGATTGTTTATACTTAGATGTTTTGAGAAAGTTTGAAAACTGTTTTTGAATGAAGAAAACTGTTAAGTGACAAAACAACCGATTGATTCGAGGAAACAACCGATTGTTTGTTTTGGAACCATAACAGAAAAACTGTTTTCTTTGACTGAGCTTTAAATGATTTGAAACTGAATACGCTCCAGTCATTAAATGCTTTGACCAATCTTTCTGAAAGCTTTTATGGGTTTGTTAAGATTTGATAACAAACTTCCTTTTATATAATTCAGAAAATCTCTTTTAAAAGATAGAATGCTTTTGAAAAAGTTGAGGAACTAAGAACTAAGAGAGTTTTGAAAAAGTGTTGAGATTGCTTAAGAGCTAAAGAGATTGATCAAAGTGCTGGAATAGGATTCTACTTGTATTGATTTCAGATCTTCATCTGTAACAAGTGTAATCTGTGTAACTGCTGAAACATTTCTTTTCTGTATTGTTGCTGAGATTGGCTGTGTGTTCTTGAGGTGTTCAAGATCAGCAATCTTAGTGTTGGGCAAGGAGAGTGTGTGTCTTGAGGTTTTCAAGGTCATTCTCTTGGTTGTTGTGTAAGTGATCAAGGTGTGATTGCTTAGTGGATTTCCTCAGGGTTCTGAGAAGACTGGATGTAGCTCTGGGTTGGAGTGAACCAGTATAAACTTCTGTGTACAATCTCTCTATCCCTTACTCTTTAAACTCAGTTTGTTTGTTATTTGCTGGTATAAACAACCGATTGTTTCGAAGAAACAACCGATTGTTTTCCTAGTAGTGCTGTTTTGGCAAACTGAATTGCTTAATCATTTGATTTCTGAAAGATATTCATTCTAGCTTGTAAAAGTTTGCGAAAACCTCTTTAAACAATTCACCCCCCCTCTAGTTTAAAGCCATCTTTCCTAACACTCACATCGCCCAAAGGCAGAGGAGGATTTAACTAGTGAACTTTTCTATTCAAGTTGGGAGTTTTCACTTGAAGAGGAGGTGCTCTGTAACATCCCGCCAAATACATTTCGCATTTTTTTTCAATTTCGTAATATGAAATAACGGTAAAACAAATATATTGAAATAAACAGAATTGTATATATATACAAAGGAGTTCTCCTCGCAGGGAGTTTAATACAAAGCGGTCGTTTTCCAAAACTTAAACATAAAGACAGCAAAATACAAAACTACCGATCTCCTAACAGAAAACGGAGATCGCCTATCGGAAAAAATGGCAAAAGGGGGCGATCGCCCAGCAAGAACAGAAAACCGGCGACCACATACGGCGATCACTCACAGGGGAATTCCACTTCCTGCAACCTCATCTGCTCCCGTGTAAAGTTACACGATCATCACAGGTTTAAGAAAACAGCCACAGAAACAAAATACAGGGTAAGCTATATATTTAAGAAAACTTTGAATCAAGAGCATACATAAGAACTTCCCAACATACATGAACCATATCAATATCAACCATCACATTTCCATATTCCACAAGACTATCAGGAAATCCCATCTTTCACAAATCAATCCAAGAGTATTTCAATTCACATCAGCAATCAAGTGTCTATTAATTCAATTTCTCATTTCTCACGTCAGACTTTCCACTGACTCATCACACCAGACACTTGACCACTATTTCCGGAGACTCGTGCGTTGATTAGACCCAGAGATTCGCACCTGTCATACCAAAAGGCTGGAAAGTGCCCTCAGCCATGCGCATCACACCATCTCAATATTCTCATTATCACGGTATGACAAGGTTAATCCATACAACAGGCCGAACTCGTTCTGTTTCACACGAGACACCCATACGTATGAACCTCCATCGACACTCCACAACTGAGTAACTTCCTCTATGTGATTTCATTACCTCAGTAGAGTCAGGATGTCTCATTATAGGATCACCGATCAATACACCTATTACACGACCTTACACGGTATTTTCTTTCCTGAAAATACTATGCCTCGATCCACAATCACAACATTCAACACATCACATAACACTTCAATGAACGATTTCAATCACAGCAAAACTCATACCAAGGTTCAAATTTTCGAAAACCACATTTAAAATCTCAAACACTTTTGAAACAGCATAAAACAGGGGATATTTCAATAACAGATGAAAAACCGGCGATCACGAACAAAACTGGGTTTAAAGCAAGAACAGTTTGAACACCCGGCGACCACGTCGCCCCCAACATCAAAAATCATCACACATACAGTTTTCATTAGAAGTAAGGCTAGCTTCCCTTACCTGGATCAGCGTGAAACTCACTTCAAGCTCTAACCACCGAACGTAAAAGATGCCTGAACTCTGCCTAAGCGTTCTAACCGGTAAAACTTGTAGAGAACCTTCTCAAATGCTCTATGGCAATCGCTGGTAAATAAACTGGTGCCTGGAATTACTGAGTCGCAGCGCAAAGGAGAGAAAAGAGAAAGATGAAGGTGAACTCACTCTGTCACCTTTTATACTCTCACTGCGTTTTCTAAACTCACTAAGAGGCGGTGCATTCCGATACTAGGAACATAGGCCTGCCATGTAGCTATCATTACCTATTCTCTAACTAACCCTTCTGTGTGGGTTTTCTTCCTCGAATTAAATGCAAACCTGACAGTATGGCCACGTGGCGTCTCTGCGCACATGGAGCTACTGTTCCGAAGGACTTTCACTGCCTACATGTCGCACATGCAGCACGTTCGTCCTGGAAACCAGGGCCCCACTTCATCTGCATGAAACACGACATCGCGCGATAACCTCTCGCGCGATGACAATCCACCGATGACCCATCCTGGAGGACGACCGATGTCTCTCTCTGGAAGACGACCGATGTCTCTCTCTGGAAGACGACCGATGTCTCCTCCTCCTGGAGACCGACCGAGGTCTCTTCCTCCTGGAGACCGACCGAGGTCTCCTCTTCCTGGAGACCGACCGAGGTCTCCTCTTGGCGACACCCGCATGACTCTCGCGCCCGGGCAAAGCCCACATGCATCTCGCGCCCTGGCGATGCCCGCATGTCTCTCGCGCCCTGGCGATGCCCGCATGCCTCGCGCCCTGGCGATGTCCGCATGCCTCTCGCGCCCTGGCGATGCTCACATGTCTCGCGCCCTGGCGATGCCCGCATGTCTCGCGCGCCCTGGCGATGCCCGCATGCCTCTCGCGCCCTGGCGATCATGTTCCAGGCGATCTCATGGCTTTCTAACTACACTTTCCTTCATTTTTATTTTAAATAAAAACATACTTAGAATTCACTTAAAATATATCACTTTTATTCCAATAAGATTTTCTAGGTCCTTACAATCTCCCTAACAACAAAAATTTTCGTCCTCGAAAATTGAATTACAAGGAAAAGAGATGTGGATAGTCGTTTCTCATGTTCTCTTCCAACTCCCACGTCGAATCACCGGATCTCTCATCCCACACCACCTTAACCATATGGATGGTCTTACTCCTGAGCTGTTTGCTTTGGTGATCGTCTATCCTGACTGGTCTTGCTTCAAAAGACAAGTCGTCCCTGATCTGCACGTCGTCCACCTCCAACACGTGACAAGGGTCGGCGAGATATTTCCTTAACTGTGATACGTGGAAGACATTATGCAGATTTGCTAAATGTGGAGGTAGGGCGATCTCATAGGCTACTGGACCAATTTTCCTCAAGATCTGGTAAGGTCCAACAAACTTAGGAGACAGCTTCTTTGGTCTGATAGCTCGTCCTACACCCTTGGTTGGGGTCACTCTCAAAAATACATGGTCTCCAGCAGCAAACTCCAAAGGTCTTCTCCTCTGATCTGCATAGGACTTCTGCCTACTCTGAGAAGCTTTCATTCTGCTTTGTATCTGTTTCACCTTCTCGGTCGTCTGCTGAATCAACTCTGGCCCAACCAAGACTGCCTCGCCCTCCTGGTACCAACATAAGGGAGTTCTGCATTTCCTCCCATACAGGGCTTCATATGGTGCCATCCCAATACTGGCGTGGTAGCTATTATTATAGGTAAACTCCACCAGTGGCAACACCTCGTCCCAACTTCCCAATTGATCCAAGACGCACGCCCTCAGCAGATCTTCCAAGGATTGGATCGTTCTCTCTGACTGACCATCTGTTTGGGGATGATATGCAGAGCTCATCCTCAACTTAGTTCCCAAGCACTCTTGCAAGGTCTGCCAAAACCGTGAAGTGAACCTGGGATCTCTATCTGAAACGATGCTGGAAGGCACTCCATGCAACCTCACTATTTCTTGGATGTATAACTGTGCCAGCTTGGCCATAGGCATCTTCATATTCACTGGAAGGAAGTGGGCACTCTTCGTCAGCCTATCAATGATAACCCAGATTGCATCATGACCCTTTACCGATCTGGGTAAATGGGTGACAAAATCCATGGCGATGCTGTCCCATTTCCACTCAGGGATATCCAGTTGCTGCAACAGCCCGCCAGGTCTTTGATGCTCTACCTTCGCCTTCTGACACGTTAAGCAGGTTGCAACATACTGGGCGATGTCCCTCTTCATGCCTGACCACCAAAATGACCCCTTCAAGTCATGGTACATCTTGTTCATACCTGGGTGTAGGTTGAGGCGACTCTTGTGACCTTCATCCAAGATCATCCTCTTCAACCCTTCGTCTGCAGGTACGCAAATTCTGCCATTAAACCTCAAGACCCCATCATTGCCCATTACAAAGTCTCTCGCCTAATCTGTCCCTAGTGACTCCATAGTACGCTTCAGACTAGGGTCCTCCAACTGCTTATCCTTTAACATCCCAAGGAAGTCATTAGTTATAGCCAGCTTACTACAACTAATGTGATTTACGTGAAATTCTACTCCAAGGTTTAAGTCTCTGAACTGCTCGATCAGTTTCTGCTCTTTCATCATCATGGTGGCGACTTGTATTGATTTTCTACTCAAAGCATCTGCCACTACATTGGCCTTCCCTGGATGATACATGAGTTGAAAATCGTAGTCCTTTAGAAACTCCATCCACCTTCTTTGTCTCATGTTTAGTTCCTTCTGATCGAACAGGTATTTCAGGCTCTTATGGTCACTGAACACCTAGAACCGAGCTCCATATAAATAGTGCCTCCAGATCTTCAAGGCAAAAACCACAGCCGCCAGCTCTAAGTCATGCGTAGGGTAGTTTCTCTCATGAACCTTGAGTTGCCTTGAAGCATATGCAACCACTCTCTTTTCTTGCATCAAAACACATCCCAAGCCCTGATGTGAAGCGTCACAGAAGACATCAAAAGGTCTTCCTACCTCGGGGATCACCAGCACTGGGGCACTGGTCAACCTCTCCTTTAGTTCCATGAAGCTTTGCTCACATCGGTCGGTCCAAGCAAAAGGTTGGTCCTTGCGGGTCAGCTGTGTTAAAGGAGCCACTACCTTGGAAAAATCCTCAATAAACCTCCGATAGTAGCCCGCCAAACCCACAAAGCTTCTTATCTCAGTGACTGTCTTAGGACGTTCCCACTGCAGCACTGCCTCCACCTTGGCTGGATCCACCGAGATCCCCTGGGCAGATATCACGTGTCCTAGAAAGTTGACTTCCTTCAGCCAGAACTCACACTTGGAGAACTTGGCATAGAGTTGCTTCTCCCTCAGAACCTCCAACACCGACCTCAGATGTCCTTCATGTTCTTCCTCGGTCTTTGAATAGACAAGTATGTCGTCTATGAAGACTACCACAAACTTATCCAAGAAAGGGCGGAAAATCCTATTCATATAATCCATGAACAGAGCTGGGGCATTGGTCACTCCAAACGGCATCACCACGTACTCATAGTGCCCATACCGGGACCTAAAGGCTGTTTTCTGGACATCGTCGGCCTTTACCAAAATTTGATGGTACCCCGATCTCAGATCAATCTTTGAGAACACCGAGGCCCCATTTACTTGATCCATTAAATCATCAATTCTGGGTAGAGGGTACTTGTTCTTGATGGTCAACTTGTTCAACTGCCTGTAATCTATACACAGCCGAGACCCTCCATCCTTCTTCTTAACTAGGAGTACTGGAGCCCCCCATGGAGATACACTGGGTCTGATGAATTGTTTCTCCAGCAACTCTTCCACTTGCTTCTTTAATTCCACCAACTCGGCTGGTGCCATCCTGTAGGGCGCCATAGACACTGGTCCAGCCCCAGGTACCAAATCAATAGAGAATTCCACTTCTCTCTTAGGGGGTAACCCAGGTACCTCTTCTGGGAACACATCCGTGAAGTCTTTCACTACAGGTATCCTGCTCACGTCCCCTTTGTTCTTCACTTCCAACCGAGCTAGCATCACGAAGCACCTCGCCCCTTCTTCCATCTCCAACCGCCCATGCCGAGCAGATACCACATCCTGCTCTTGGAGATCGGGCAACACCACTTTCTGCCTACCGCAATCTATGAGAACGTGATTGGCAGAAAGCCAATCCATTCCCAGGATAACATCCAGGTCCTGAAGAGGCAGGCAGATCAAGTTCACTTTGAATCTGCGTCCCTCTACTATTACTGGACATTCAGGGCAAACCGTAGAGGTCATAACCTATCCTGATGCAGGTGTGGAGACCAACAGTTCAAAAGGCAGCTCCTTCACTAGGAGGCCCAGCTCGGCTATACACCGACTTGACACAAAAGAGTGTGTCGCTCCAGAATCAAACAAAGCTTCTACACTTCTACCAGATATAAAACAGACACCTTGCACGAGGTTACCTGATTGGGACGCCTCTGCTCCTGACATGGCAAACACCCTCCCTGCTGCCTGGGGTCTGCTGCCTTCATTTCTCAACTGCTGAGAACCACTGGGTTGAGTCGCCCCATTCCGGTTAGGGCATTCTCTAGCAACGTGTCCTGTCCTTTGGCATGCAAAACACCTTCTCTCCGAATTCTTCTTGGGGCACACATTGGGCACGTGTGGTCCACCACAGAGGGAACATTTTGGTTTCCAGGGTTGCTGCTGTTGAAACTGGGGTGACCCTGTTCCCGCCCGATGTAGTGGAGGTCTCGCATATGGCCTGCCTTGTGAATGCTGCACCTTAGCCCGCCCACTGGAAGAACCCCCTGGGTGCGACCTGATCACCCGGGGATCACCCTTTTCCAGGGTCTCCACCATCTTCGCCTTTTCTACCAAGGCGTGAAATTCCCTGATGCACATCGGGGCTATCGTCCTCTTCAGCCCGTGCTTCAGCCCTTCCTCAAACTTCCTGCACCTCCAAGCTTCGGAGGTCGCCTGAGTGTAGAATCGGGCGAGGTACTCAAACCTAGCAGCATAGGCGTTCACCGACATCACCCCCTGCTCCAACTTTAAGAACTCCGCTTCCCGCGCAAACTTTGCGCTGTCAGGGAAGTATTTCTCCAAGAACCTCACCCTGAAGCTCTCCCAGTCCAACACCTCCTCTCTAGCCTCCATCATTTGCTGAGCTCCCATCCACCAGAATTCGGCTTCACCCGATAGCAGATAGGTGGCGAACAACAACTTCTTCTCTTCAGGGCAGGAGGTCGCCCTAAAGATTTTCTCCATTTCCCTGACCCACTGATCTGCTTGATCAGGGGTAGCATTCCCACAGAACTTGGGTGGGTTGTGCCTCATGAACTCGGCCAGTCCCATCCGTTCCTGAGGCTGACCGACGGGCGAATTCGTATCAGCCGACCGAGCAGCTTCCCAGTGGTGCATGGTATCTTGATGGTTCTGAGCCATCGCCGCATTCTGTTGCTGGATGGCACCTGCCATCATCTCAATGGCCCTGGCGATCTGGCCCATTTCAGAAGAAGGTTGGGGAGAGGTAGGAGGTCTACGAGTCATCTTCTTCGTTCTCAGATTCCGAAACCACTAGCTTCTATATTCCCTACAACTACAAGAATGAAATCGATAAGGAAATCAATTCATTCAAGGGGGATAACATCTCGACCTCACAAGGTCAGCTTCTCAAATTCCTTAGGAATTTGAGTCCATCTACAGAAGCAGAAAGCTTATAACCTCAAGCAAAACACCAGAACAGCTACTGGTGTGCAACCATCAATCCACACAGCCACTCACAATCAATTACAAGAACACTCAATAACATGAAATAGATCACACCAGAAGTCAAAGTATGCTAAACATTAAACCTCTGGAATTTAGATTGAGAATCACCCCGATCCGGTCATGAGTGTGCACCCTCACCACCTTATCAAGACCCTCTCATTCTAAATACTAAGATCTTCAGTTAGGCATACATTCACTACAGCACACACAAAAAGTTCAATACAAAAACGTTTGAAAACCTTTCACAATAGTTGTCACTTAAAACTCAAATAAGTTTTCATGAGCAGAAGAAAACACAATGGATCCACAGCCCTCAGGTCATCCAAAGGACGAACTGCTCTGATACCATTAATGTAACATCCCGCCAAATACATTTCGCATTTTTTTTCATTTTCGTAATATGAAATAACGGTAAAACAAATATATTGAAATAAACAGAATTGTATATATATACAAAGGAGTTCTCCTCGCAGGGAGTTTAATACAAAGCGGTCGTTTTCCAAAACTTAAACATAAAGACAGCAAAATACAAAACTACCGATCTCCTAACAGAAAACGGAGATCGCCTATCGGAAAAAATGGCAAAAGGGGGCGATCGCCCAGCAAGAACAGAAAACCGGCGACCACATACGGCGATCACTCACAGGGGAATTCCACTTCCTGCAACCTCATCTGCTCCCGTGTAAAGTTACACGATCATCACAGGTTTAAGAAAACAGCCACAGAAACAAAATACAGGGTAAGCTATATATTTAAGAAAACTTTGAATCAAGAGCATACATAAGAACTTCCCAACATACATGAACCATATCAATATCAGCCATCACATTTCCATATTCCACAAGACTATCAGGAAATCCCATCTTTCACAAATCAATCCAAGAGTATTTCAATTCACATCAGCAATCAAGTGTCTATTAATTCAATTTCTCATTTCTCACGTCAGACTTTCCACTGACTCATCACACCAGACACTTGACCACTATTTCCGGAGACTCGTGCGTTGATTAGACCCAGAGATTCGCACCTGTCATACCAAAAGGCTGGAAAGTGCCCTCAGCCATGCGCATCACACCATCTCAATATTCTCATTATCACGGTATGACAAGGTTAATCCATACAACAGGCCGAACTCGTTCTGTTTCACACGAGACACCCATACGTATGAACCTCCATCGACTCTCCACAACTGAGTAACTTCCTCTATGTGATTTCATTACCTCAGTAGAGTCAGGATGTCTCATTATAGGATCACCGATCAATACACCTATTACACGACCTTACACGGTATTTTCTTTCCTGAAAATACTATGCCTCGATCCACAATCACAACATTCAACACATCACATAACACTTCAATGAACGATTTCAATCACAGCAAAACTCATACCAAGGTTCAAATTTTCGAAAACCACATTTAAAATCTCAAACACTTTTGAAACAGCATAAAACAGGGGATATTTCAATAACAGATGAAAAACCGGCGATCACGAACAAAACTGGGTTTAAAGCAAGAACAGTTTGAACACCCGGCGACCACGTCGCCCCCAACATCAAAAATCATCACACATACAGTTTTCATTAGAAGTAAGGCTAGCTTCCCTTACCTGGATCAGCGTGAAACTCACTTCAAGCTCTAACCACCGAACGTAAAAGATGCCTGAACTCTGCCTAAGCGTTCTAACCGGTAAAACTTGTAGAGAACCTTCTCAAATGCTCTATGGCAATCGCTGGTAAATAAACTGGTGCCTGGAATTACTGAGTCGCAGCACAAAGGAGAGAAAAGAGAAAGATGAAGGTGAACTCACTCTGTCACCTTTTATACTCTCACTGCGTTTTCTAAACTCACTAAGAGGCGGTGCATTCCGATACTAGGAACATAGGCCTGCCATGTAGCTATCATTACCTATTCTCTAACTAACCCTTCTGTGTGGGTTTTCTTCCTAGAATTAAATGCAAACCTGACAGTATGGCCACGTGGCGTCTCTGCGCACATGGAGCTACTGTTCCGAAGGACTTTCACTGCCTACATGTCGCACATGCAGCACGTTCGTCCTTGAAACCAGGGCCCCACTTCATCTGCGTGAAACACGACATCGCACGATAACCTCTCGCGCGATGACAATCCACCGATGACCCATCCTGGAGGACGACCGATGTCTCTCTCTGGAAGACGACCGATGTCTCTCTCTGGAAGACGACCGATGTCTCCTCCTCCTGGAGACCGACCGAGGTCTCTTCCTCCTGGAGACCGACCGAGGTCTCCTCTTCCTGGAGACCGACCGAGGTCTCCTCTTGGCGACACCCGCATGACTCTCGTGCCCGGGCAAAGCCCACATGCATCTCGCGCCCTGGCGATGCCCGCATGTCTCTCGCGCCCTGGCGATGCCCGCATGCCTCGCGCCCTGGCGATGTCCGCATGCCTCTCGCGCCCTGGCGATGCTCGCATGTCTCGCGCCCTGGCGATGCCCGCATGTCTCGCGCGCCCTGGCGATGCCCGCATGCCTCTCGCGCCCTGGCGATCATGTTCCAGGCGATCTCATGGCTTTCTAACTACACTTTCCTTCATTTTTATTTTAAATAAAAACATACTTAGAATTCACTTAAAATATATCACTTTTATTCCAATAAGATTTTCCAGGTCCTTACATGCTCCTTACGAACCTACCTTCCTAATTACGAGACCTCTAACCCTAAATGACAGGTTCGTACTGACCTCACATCGCTCGCAGGCGAGGGAGGATTTAACTGGTGAACCCTTCTGTTCAAGTTGGGAGTTTTCACTCGAAGAGGAGGTGTTCTCTACGAACCTACCTTCCCACTTACGAGACCTCTAACCCCTACTGACAGGTACGAACTTACCTCTCCTCGCTCATAGGCGAAGGAGGATTTCACTGGTGAACCCTTTTGTTCAAGTTGGGAGTTTTCACTCGAAGAGGAGGTGTTCTCTACGAACCTACCTTCCCACTTACGAGATCTCTAACCCCAAATGATAGGTTCGAACTGACCTCTCCT
The DNA here is from genome assembly GCA_037954025.1 of Phaseolus coccineus. Taxonomy (NCBI): domain Eukaryota; kingdom Viridiplantae; phylum Streptophyta; class Magnoliopsida; order Fabales; family Fabaceae; genus Phaseolus; species Phaseolus coccineus. The sequence continues at coordinate 43,343,504 of CM075681.1, forward strand.
CGCTCATAGGCGAAGGAGGATTTCACTGGTGAACCCTTCTGTTCAAGTTGGGAGTTTTCACTCTAAGAGAAGGTTTTCTCTACAAACCTACCTTCCCACTTACGAGACCTCTAACCCCAAATGACAGGTTCGAACTTCATTGTACAAACACATTCAAGAATATATCTTAATTGAAAATTTTATTGGGTGACCTCATTAAAAACCCTTAAAAGGGAAAAAAGAGTGTCCCCTAAACTGTGTACAATGTTACATAGTCTTAACTGAAATAAAACTTCAGGTGAGTCGCATTCCATGTACGAGGAATCGGACCACCTTCCAGAGTTTCAAGCCTATACGCTCCATTTCCCAGGGCCTCTGTCACTCTAAAGGGACCAGTCCACTTAGGGGATAGCTTGTTCTCTATCTGGTAGGGAGATGCCTTCCGCATGACTAGGTCGGCGACCTGGAACTGCCGAGCTCTCAACTTGGAACTGTGCTTGAGCTCAACCCTCCTCTTCAACGATTCGGCTTTGATTCCTGCCTCTTCCCTAACTTCATCCAAGAGATCTAAATTCACCTTCCTTTCTTCGTTGGATTCCTCAGCCATGAAGTTCTGGAAATGTGGTGAGCTCTCCTGGATCTCTACAGGGATCATGGCGTTTGAACCGTACACCAAGCTGAAAGGGGTCTCCTTGGTGGTGGACTGAGGAGTGGTATGATAGGCCCATACAATTCTGGGAACCTCCTCAGCCCAAGTCCCCTTCGCCTTCTCCAGCCTTCTCTTCAGCCCTCTGAGTAGGACTCGGTTGGCTGACTTGACCTGCCCATTAGTCTGAGGATGTTCAACTGATGCAAACACCTGCTTGATTCCCAACTCTGTGCATAGCTTTCCCAACTGTTGACTTGTAAACTGGGTGCCATTATCAGACACCAAGTGCTTGGGTACACCAAAGCGGCATACTATGTTCTTCCACACGAAGTGTTGGATCTTGTGGGCTGTGATTTGTGCTACTGGTTCAGCCTCGATCCACTTCGTGAAGTATTCTATGGCGATCGCAAGGTACTTCATCTGCCGCACAGGCAAAGGAAAGGGCCTCAGGATGTCAATTCCCCAGGTGTGGAATGGCCAAGGGCTGTATATAGATCTGAGCTCCTCTGGAGGCGCCTTGTGCCAATCTGCATGTAGCTGACACTGTTTGCACTGCTGCGCATACTTCGTGCAGTCTTCCCTCATGGTTGAACAGTAATACCCTGCTCGAATGGCCTTTGATGCCAAAGCACGACCTCCTATGTGACTCCCACATATTCCTTCATGGAACTCTGCCATTATAGGCACACACTGCTCACCATGCACACACACCAAAATAGGGTGTGTGAACCCATGTCTATACAACTCCCCATCAATGAGTGTGTACTTGGTTGAGTTCTTCTTTACTTTCCTTGCCTCTATTGGCTCCATTGGCAACATCCCATCAGCCAAGTAGCGCTTGTAGGGCGTCATCCACGTTTCTCCACTCTACAACAAGCATACCTGTGGCGACGTCTCCTCCAGTGCCACATACACGTTGACCCTTGGCTTCTTCAAAGTTTCCTAGGTCAACGACCGATGACTCCTCCTCCTACCGTCTGTTTGGCTGATCTGGTGGACTCCCATTAAGTTATCAGCTGTGTAGGTGCGAGGTGCCCTCAGGGTGATGTGATTCCACTAGCCACAATAGCATGATTCTTTGATATTCTATGGAATCAACTTGAGTTGGCAAAGGTTAGGCACTTTTATAGAAGAGGATCAATGTTCTATATTTCAAGAACTCACCAAATCTTGCACCACAAACCAAACTCACATGGAAGCTCCATTTACTATCAATTGAATCGATTAAAATAGATGGAAACAGAATTTGAACCGAAAAAAAATAGAGAAAAGGAAGAACAGTTGCTGGAAAACATGAAAACTGAACTAAAAACTCAAAAACACAAGCTCAAACAAGAACAACTAAAGAGAATAAAGGAAGGAGAGTAGAAAACTTATGAAGATGGATGTGTGGTGATATGAACACGCCACTAGAAGTGATGGATGCTCCTAGATGAGTGTGCTGCCACCACTTGAGGACGCCATGGATCCTTCAAGATAAGACTAGAGAAGAAGGCTCAAAAGCTCTCCAATGTTCACTCAAAAATTGAGTAGAGTTTCTTTTCTATAAAATTCCAATCTGAAAAATACAAAGAGAGCACCTCTATTTATAGCCTAAGGTGCTGAAATGCAAGCTGCACAAATTCAAAAATCTACCTCCTAAAAGGTTCTATAATTGGTGCCAAAAACAAAGCATAAGGAAGGTGAGATCCTTCTCTTACTTCGGCACCTCCTTATTTACTTCTACACCTATCTACTAATACACCCTCCCTAATACTCCTAACTAAAGACTAAAATATGTTATAACAATAGAGGTTTCTAATGTTTCCCTCTAAGCACCTTCAACCAAAGAAATTACAAAAAGAGAGAATAATTGTTCCCTAGCTCCTAAAGCTTTGAACATGCTTCTTGTAAGCCTTTGAGGTGGGCTTTGACCTCCATGGGCGTCCTCTATTTGCGCCTCTACCTCTTCTTGATCTTGTTGATTGGCCTCCATGTCCACTAGAGCTTGATCTCCATCACAGGGTCTCCTAGATGACCATCCTCTGCCTTCCCCCCTTGCCCGAGCTTGCGAGTTTAGCTAACAAGTCAACTCGGGCATTCTGATCTCTGGGCACATGCACCAATTCAAAAGTCGCAAAGGAACTCTTCAATACCTGGACATACTCTAGGTAGGAGGCCATTTGAGGATCTTTGGCCTGGTACTCTCCCGCCACCTGACCTGTGACCAATAGGGAGTCACTCTTTGCCAAAAGACTCTATGCTCCCATCTCCTTGGCCAACAGCATTCCAGCGATTAGAGCCTCATACTCAGCCTGGTTATTGCTGGCCTTAAAGGCAAACTGTAGGGCTTCCTCAATCAACAGCCCTTTTGGTCCCTCCAAGATCACCTCAGCCCCGCTACCTTGCAGATGAGAAGACCCATCTACCGAGACCACCCATCTGAAGTTAGGTCCATCCTGTTGGGGTTTTGCCGAGGACATCTCAACTACGAAGTCGAAGTATACTTGGCCTTTGATCGGGCCTCTGGGCTCGTACTGTATGTCGAATTCAGACAATTCCACTGCCCATCGCACCATCCTCCCTGCTACATCTGGCTTTTGCAAGACCTTCATAATGGGTAGGTCTGTCATCACCACCACTGTAAAGCTCTGGAAGTAATGGCGAAGCCTACGCGCAGAGAACACCACGGCCAATGCCGCCTTTTCTATGGCCTGGTATCTCACCTCGGGCCCTTGCAACACCTTGCTAACGAAGTAGATAGGTTTTTGGCTCTGGTCCTGCTCCTGCACCAAAACTGAACTTACTGCTTTCTCAGTGACAGCGAAGTACAAACGCAATGGGGTGCCGATCTGTGGTTTGCATAGCACTGGCGAGCTGGCCAGATATTGTTCCAACTTGAGGAATGCTTCTTCACACTACTCAGTCCACAAGAACCTGTTGTTCCTCCTCAAGCATTGAAAGTAAGGGTGGCCCTTATCACCCCCAGCTGACACAAACCTGGAGAGAGCAGCCATCTGACCTGTCAGTTGTTGCACTTCCTTGACCGACGTTGGGCTCCTCATGGCTAAGATCGCCGCACACTTGTCTGGGTTGGCCTCAATTCCTCGTTTAGTGAGCAAGAAACCGAGGAACTTGCCTGCTTCCACCCCAAAGACACACTTCTCTGGGTTAAGCTTCAACCCGTATCTAGCTATGGTAGTGAATAGCTCCTCCAAATCAGCGACGTGTTTATCTCTCACCTGGGATGTTACCACCATATCATCTACGTAGGCCTGCACGTTGCGTCCTATCATGGGTGCAAGAACCTTGTCCATCAGCCTTTAGTAGGTAGCACCCGCATTCTTCAGCCTAAACGACATGACTGTATAGCAGTAGCAGGACAGCTCAGTCATAAACGCTGTCTTGCTCTCGTCCATTGGGTGCATCTTGATCTGGTTATAACTGGAAAAAACATCTGAGAAGCTGAGCAGCTTGCACCCCGAGGCGTTATCTACCAGCGCATCAATACTCGGCAAAGGATAAGAATCCTTTGGACATGCCTTATTGAGGTCGGTAAAGTCCACACACATCCGCCACTTCCCATTGGCCTTCTTCACCAACACCACATTCGCTAGCCACTCAGGGTACTGGATTTCTCGTATGTGACCAGCCTCGAGTAGCTTTTGTGTCTCTTCCCTGATCACCTGTCTCCTTTCTTCGTTGAATTTTCTCCTCCTCTAACGGACAGGTCTGACTTGGGGATTTAACGTTAGGCGACGACGTAGAAAATCTGGGTCAATACCTGGCATGTCTGAGGCAGACCAAGCAAAAGCATCCAAATGCCGCTTTATGACTCTTGCTACTTGGTCTTGGGTATCTTGGCATAGGGATTTTCCGAGTTTAAACATTTTGCCTACAATCTCCCTCTCTACTACCTCTTCCGCTGGTTCAGGTCGTCTCTCTCGGGCAACCTCTACTCGTGCAACCCCGACGTCTCCTCAGGGCAGGTCAGTATCAGTGCACTCTCCACCCGGTGGTTGGGTGGTCACCGTGCATACTCCCCTTCTCGTCTTGAGGCTGTTCTCATAGCACTTCTTAGCCTCCTTCTGATCTGACCTAATGGTGATCACCACACCTTCCATTGAGGGCAACTTCATCTTCATATGCCTCGTCGACACTACGGCTCCCAGCCTGTTCAAAGCTGGCTTGCTCAACAGCATGTTGTAGGCTGATGGGGCATTCACAACCAGGTACTTGATGTTCTCGGTGCGGGAGGCCACCCCATCAGTGAATGTGGTCCTTAGCTCTATATAACCCCGCACCTCGACCTGGTCTCCTGCGAACCCATACAGGCAGCCAATACAAGCCCTTAGCTGATTTGGGGATAACTGCAACTTGTTAAACGTCGACCAGAACATCACATCAGCCGAACTTCCTTGATTGACGAGTACCCAATGCACCCTTCTCCCCACGGTAACCACCAATATCACCACTGGGTCATTGTCATGGAGAACAACGTCCAGGCGATCTGCCTTCGTGAATGTGAGGTCAATATCTGGAAAGTGGTCTTTCTCACATGTTTCCACTGCCATCACCGATCGCGCATACGTCTTGCGCTGCGACGAGGTGCACCCCCCGCCTGAGAACCCACCTGCGATGGTATGGATCTCATCGTGTATGGGCACTTCGTGCCCCTGATCAGCCCTCAGTGCCACCACCACCTCTCCCCGTTGTGACTCTCGCAAGTAATCATTCATGAAGCTGCTTTTGACCAACTCATCTAGCTGATGACCCAGGGCCAAGCAGTTTCGAATGGGATGGCCGAACGCTTGATGGAACTCGCACCATGTGCTCTTGTTGGGCCCTAGTCTCTTGTCTGTCTTTGGAGGAACCTTCAGCCTTTCTGCCATGTTAGGTATGGCGATAAACTCTTTGAGCTCCACCAAGAAGTTATGTCTGGGGGGCACATCCTCCTTAGTGCGTGCCCTAGTCTGGGGCTTCCTGGCCTCGTAGGGCTTCTGCTTTCCTTGAGCTCTCTTTCCTGTCGTCGCCTCATGTACCCGCATGGGCTGAGGGTGACTAGGCACTCGCGACTGTGAAGAGGTTGCGCTCTCACGCTTCTCATTGAGTTCTCCTTCGGCAGCAATGTGAGCAACAACACGACACTTGATGTCACCAAAGGTCTTTGGGCGACTTCGGATAAGGGACTCACTGAAAGGTCCTCGCAATATTCCCTTTCTGAAGGCATGCACCACCATATCCTCGTCTTTGGTGTGCAGCCTCACCACCATCGCCCCAAATCAGTTGAGGTAATCTTTCAGGGACTCCCTCTGATATTGCCTAACGTTAAAAAGGTCGTAAGACACTAGTGGGGGAGGCCGGTTGACGATATATTGCTCCCTGAACAGCGTGGAGAACTGCGCGAAGGACGTGATATGTCCCTCAGGCAGGCTAACAAACCACTCCAGCGCTGTCCCCGTCAACGTGGTCATGAAGAGCTTGCAATGCACCGTGTCTAATCCCCTTGACAGCATCATCTGCATGTGAAACATCATGAGATGTGCTTCTGGATCCTCCACCCCCGTGAACACAGTCTTAGGGCCCACGAAGGTAGCTGGGACCACCGTGTCCATGATTTCTTGGGAGAAGGGCATTGGAAAAGCCCTTGGTGGCGTTGGTGGAGCCCGATCATCCACCACACGATTCCCTGCTTGCTGCAAATTATGCAAATTCACGCGCAATTCTTCATTTGCCCTGTGTAGCTCCTCGTTCCTTGTGTACCGTGTCTGATCCCCCTGACAGCATCATCTGCGTGTGAAACGTCATGAGATGTGCTTTTGGATCCTCCACCCCCGTGAACACAGTCTTAGGGCCCACGAAGGTAGCTGGGACCACCCTGTCCATGATTGCTTCGGAGAAGGGCATTGGAAAAGCCCTTGGCGGCGTTGGTGGAGCCCGATCATCCACCACACGATCCCCTGCTTGCTGCAAATTATGCAAATTCACGCGCATTTCTTTGTTTGCCCTGTGTAGCTCCTCGTTCCTGGCCTGTGATGTGGCCAGGTCCATCTGCATTCGCACTTGATCTGCCCTTGATTCCGCCACCGTCTCCTAGAGGGTGCGCATCGTTTCCATGAGTTGCTGCATGGTAACGCTTTCACCCCCATTTGGCGGGACAGATCCTTGCCTGGTATTCCTCATGTCTCTGGTTTCTTCTCTTTTGCTTGTGTATGGGACCTTGTTTTACTTCGACCCCACAGTGGGCGCCAAATGTTCTTGTCGATTGACCCTCCTGTCGGTTGACTTTACGAAAATCACGCACCTCCTTTCCTCACCTTGAATTATGCTTTGCTGTCTCGAGACAACCTGCACCTGCAAGATAGAAAGGGGCGCCCTAGAGGCCGTTTGCACTCCGACGCTCAACTCAAAACTAGGACAAGTACACCAAGTGTATTGAGTATCTGTGTTTAGGTCTAGAAACTGCATACCTTTGTGAAGTATTTTACTACCCTTTATATAGTCTAGGGTTTCCTCTGCGTCGCTACCCATATTTAGGGTTTACTGGAATACCCTCGTGCCGCTATCACCCAAACTTAGGGTAATCTAGCACGTAAGGTTTCCTTAACTGGAGTGCAAATTCTAACAGGATGGCCACCTGGATACCCCCTCGTGCACCTAGTCTCTGGGGCCTCTTGTCCTGGGAGCGCCTTCACTGTTCACGTGCCATGCATGTAGCTTCACTGGGAAACCCTAATCCTGATGAGTACTCGACCCTTCAGGACTCTACACCTAATTGTGCTTTCCCTGCCACACACATGGGCACTTCGTGACTTAGGCTTTTCCCTTCCTCTGGGCATTTTACTAGTCATTGGTCTTCCCTTAAGACCCATCGTAAATATTCTAGTTTTGTTGTTTGAAACATCCACGACCGATGTCACATCGTCGAACCCAACTGCCGAGGACTCATCACCCTGCTGAGTGACGAGGACACCTCAACCCACTCTGGTGATCGACACGCTGATGACTAATCATCCCACTAGTTCATACTACCTGCAGGGTCCATCCCACGTGGCTTTGGCCCATCATGTGGGGCCCAGCTGACGCGGCTCACCTTTACTAGCTGTTCTCCGTGTCCGAGGACTGGTCGGTACAGGATCAAACTTGAATATTTTTCAAGAATCGAACTCTGATACCAATTGTTAGAATATATGGCCTTAAACAAGAGGGGGGTGAATTGTTTATGAAAGATTTTCACAAACTTTGAAGGTATAATGAACTTCAATCCAGAATCACAGAGAAAGAAATCAAGGAAACAATCAAACAAAATTGTTTAAGTTGATTATCAGAAAATCAACCAGTTGTTTTTGCGATTCAACTGATTGTTTTTATCAGCAGTGTTAAAAACAACTTAAATGCAGAATTTAAATTTATACTGGTTCACTCTTATCTTAAGAGCTACATCTAGTCCTCAGAAACCATTGGGTATCTACTATGCAATCAAAATCCAGATTACAAACAAACCACACCAAGGAAGTGACCTTGAACACCTCAAAACACTTCCTTTGGCACACAGCACCACAGAAATCAAAACACCCTCTGATTCTACACTTGCACAATAGTATTCAGAAATTCAAGAGATACAGAAAGGATTACAACTGATAAAGATCAAAATGAAAGATTACAGCAATCCTATTCCACTCCTTTGTGAAAATCTGAAAGCTTGAATGCAAATCTTGAAAAACTCAAATTTGTTTTCACACTTTCAAAATGTGTAAAGTTAGAGGTCTCGTAAGCGGAGAGGTAGGTTCGTAGAGAACACCTCCCCTTCGAGTGAGAACTTCCAACGTGAAAGAAGGGTTCGCCCAGTGAAATCCTCCCTCGCCTATGAGCGATGTGAGGTCAGTTAGAGCCTGTCACTTGGAGTTAGAGGTCTCGTAAGCGGAGAGCTAGGTTCGTAGAGAACACCTCCCCTTCGAGTGAGAACTTCCAACGTGAAAGAAGGGTTCGCCCAGTGAAATCCTCCCTCGCCTATGAGCGATGTGAGGTCAGTTAGAGCCTGTCACTTGGAGTTAGAGGTCTCGTAAGCGGAGAGGTAGGTTTGTAGAGAACACCTCCCCTTCGAGTGAGAACTTCCAACGTGAAAGAAGGGTTCGCCCAGTGAAATCCTCCCTCACCTATGAGCGATGTGAGGTTAGTTAGAACCTGTCAGTGGGGGTTAGAGGTCTCGTAAGTAGGAAGGAAGATTCGTAAGGAACACCTCCTCTTCGAGTGAGAACTCCCAACTTGAAAGAAAGGTTCACCAGTGAAGTCCTCACCCTCGACTTCTTACAGCGAGGCTAAGGCGAGAGAAGTCCTCACCCTCGACTTCTTACAGTGAGGTTGAGGCGAGAGAGAGAAGACCTCACCCTCGACTTCTTACAGCGAGGCTGAGGCGAGAGAAGTTGATGTGAGTTTCTTATGAACCTTTCTTGGTTTGGGTTGAGTTGATATAGATTTCATTGTATTCATGACACTTTCAAGAATTAGGATCAAAATTCTAAAGAACAATTAATAGAGTTTCTACTCAAGAAAACAAAGGTTCATACTAAAAACACATGAATAGGTAACTTGTAGTGTAAGATAACAATGGAATATGAATGGGTAATTCAAGAACAGTACCAAACTTCAAAGGAAACACAAGAACAACATAAGAACACCAAGAACAAGTGAAAATACTGATTGAAATTCAATAGGAGTTAGAAAATCACCAAGAAATTCATCAAAGAACAAAAACCCATGGATGGAAAACAAGAACAACACATGTATATGGAAACCCATGGTTTGGACGAAATTAAAACAGCAAGAAAACAAGGAAATAAACCAACAAAGTGCAGAACAATGGAAGCAAATGAAAGGAAACAACTCATGGAAAAGATTGAACCGATTAAAAATGGAAAAACTACAAGAAAACACAAATGGGTATTTTTAGAAGATGAATAGAAATGACTTATGTGGTTGTAGCCTTTTGGAGATGTGATTCACGCCACTTGGAGGGTGGTTCTTCCAAGATGAGTGGGTGGTGCCGCCACTTGAGAGTCTCCAAAGCTCACAAGATAAGACATGAAGGAGAAGAAGAGACAAGTCTCACAAACTCACTCTCTCTCAATTTCAAGATAGTTTCTTTTCTTCTAACTTTCAACTTTTTTATTCAAAGTACCAAGCACCCCTATTTATAATGGAGAGGGCTGGTCATGTTACAAAGGGGAAGGAGTGGGAAGAGTCACTCTTCTAGCTCCTTCTAGTGCCTAAGAGAGAAAGGAGTAGAAAAGTCACTTTTTCCACTTTTTCCTAAAGAAAGTGCCTAAAATGCCTTACATTTAGAGGTTTCTTTTGGTTTTCCTCTTTGGCATACTCCTAAGGATATTTCTATATTATTTACAAATTTATACAAGAGTATTTACAAAGATTTATTTATACTACTATCTTTTGAATTTTCAAGAGAACCCAAAATGTTCTACTTTTCAAGAAGACTAGTAAGAAGAATTTTAAATGCTTGGGTGGATGACCTCTTCCTCCATTAGTAAAATCCTCTTCTACTTGATCTCCATCATGCTCCCCAGGTTGGAGAGAATTCGTCCGCGAATTCAGAATCCCTACATATAACAAAGTCAGTTTGCTATCAAATAAAATAGTGGATGATAATAAAGGCAAACTTGACTTAGCATTATGAATCATTGGGATGTCGGAAAAAGAAGTCCTATAGACAGACCATGTTGGAAAAAAATGTGGGGGAATGATTATTTTCTTAGGAAAAATTCCCTTTAAAGGGTAAAAACCATTAGTAGGTATGGAAAAATCATCCCTAACATTTTTCAACCAATATGGAGTGCAAGTAGGAACTTTTGGTAATGAAAAAGACAAAGAAGAAGAATACCTTGGATGCTCAAATTGAGGCATAGCATGAGTAAAAAAGATTGATTTAGTTGATAAGGTATTATGACTCATTTTATCATTTTCTTCTTTTTCATTTTCTCTTTTATTTTTCATTTTTAATTGGTCCTCATGAACTTCTTGTGGAGATAGGGGTTTTAAGGTAACCTTGCGCCCTTGGAAGGAAAAAGACATTATATTGGTGAGGCCATCATGTAAAACATGTCTATCAAATTGCCAAGGCCTCCCTAAAAGAATATGGGTTGCTTCCATAGGCACAACATCACATAAAACCTCATCTTTATACTTTCCTATTTCAAAATTTATGAGGACTTGTTTATTAACCATGATTTCTCCCTTTTTAGTAAGCCATTGGAGCTTATAGGGCTTGGGATGAGAGATAGTGGGTAAAACAAGCTTATCCACCACTCTTGTACTAGCCACATTTGTACAACTACCCCCATCAATTATCATGGAACATAACTTTTTGTTGATAAGGCACCGGGTATGGAAAATATTTTCTCTTTGGGTATCATCCAAAGGTTTTTGAATTGTGCCCATCATGCGCCTTATCACCAATAAGTCACCTTCACATTGTATTTCACATTCATTATCACTAGGGCTAGGGGAAGGGGAGTTAGATTTAGAAGAATTATCACTATGATCACTTACAACTAAACCCCCTTTTACCATCATGGTTCTTTTTGTTGGACAATTTGCGGCTATATGACCATAACCTAAACACTTAAAACATTTCTTACTTGAGGTTTTGGTTGGTGATTTATTAGTTGAAGTGGAAGGCTTTGAATCCTTGGATTTGAAAGATGAATCTTTAGAAGGAAATTTGGACAAAGACTTGTTTTTATTTTTCCAAGTTGTAATAGCCATCATTATGAGTATTTTTGAAAGCAAGTTTCTTTGCAATTTGGGTTTCAACCTTGATGGCAAGGTGAACCAAGTTTTCTAAAGAAGAGTACTCATAAAGTTCAACAACATCTTGAATGTCCCTTCTAAGACCACTTACAAATCTAGCCATCTTAGCTTCATCACTTTCATGTATATCAACTTTAAGCATAAGCGTTTCTAGCTCTTCAAAATAAGCATCCACACTTACCGTGCCTTGGTGAAGCCTTTGGAGCTTCAACAATAGGTCTTTCCTAAAGTGTGGTGGAACAAATCTAGCGCGCATACACTCTTTCAAATTGTTCCAAGAAACCACGGGAGGTCTCTTGTTTAGCCCAATGTCCATAAGAGTTTTATGCCACCATTGCATGGCATAGTCTAGAAATTCTAAAGTAGCTAGTTTTACCCTTTGGTCTTCTTGGACCTCATGTACATGAAAGATTTGTTCAACCTTTGCTTCCCACCCCAAATATACATTTGGATCACCTTCACCACTAAAGCTAGGTAATTTTACAAAAGGCATATAAGGCTTTGCCACATGTTGGCGCCTTTCTTCATAATGATGATGCCTCCTCCATTCGGTTTCATCTTCATGTCCATGATAGTTGGAAAAAGTTCTTGATGAATGCCTTGAAGAATGGCATCTTCTATGGTGTGTATGGCTGGACCTTTCATTAGTCACTTCAAGCCTTTGCAATCTTTCTTCCAATTGTCTTATAGCTTCATCTTTTTGTGCAAGTGACCTTTTGGCTTCTTTTAATTCACCAAGAATGAAAGCTTTTTGTGGAGAGTGTGGTTTGGAAGATTCACCACTTGAATATTGAGCCATTTTCAAAACAGTACAGCAAAGACAAATAGCAAACAATTAAAGAAACAATGTTAGAAAACAAAGAAAATATGGTGCGGTTTTGGACAAAAAATAAAGGCACTCAAAATCACTCCAAGAAATTATACTTCCCTCAACCAAGCTTCTCTTGTGGAATGGAGTAACCTCAAATGAAAGATGCCAAAGCACTCAACCACTCATCCAAAAATAACCACCACAAAACTTAAAGAATAATAAAAGACAAGCAAGAAAAGGTACAAAACAAGAAAGGGTAGTGCAAAAAGAATACAAGATATATGACAAAACTTAAGGAATGAAAGACAAGCAATAAAAGGTACACAATAAGACTCAAAGAATACTCACTAAACTTTATAATCAAGAAAGAAAGTACAACTCATAAACTTGTCAAAATACAAGGATCAAAAGTTCCACAAAGTAGACAACAATTTGCCAATCACTATGAATCCAACTTTGGTATGAAAATTAATGTGCAAAAGAATGAATAGATGCAAATACCAAACTGTTTTGAAGGATTTAAAAACAGAATTGGTTCTGTTTTGTTCTGTTTCAGTTATGTTTTTTTTTCTTTTTTTTTTTTATACCAAATGGAACTTATGTAGTGAAAGAACCATAATATGCATCATATGGAAGTTGAAAACATCAATCAAATTGCACAAAAATTTTATGAAGGATTCAAGACAATTGAACACTTGAAATCAAATGTTAGGAACCTCCAATCACAAGTACTAAAACAAATTCAAGAGAAACACAAACTTTCAAAATCAAAAGCAAGCAAGTAGAGACAAGATTTGGACACCTAGAACACTATGAACATAAAACTCAAAGCAAAAAGTATGATCAATGAAAAGGCACAACTAAAACATATTCAAACCAAACAAAAGTATGAATATAAGGTGCTGGAAAAACAAGAAACACGAAATTATAGGTGCTGGAAAAAAAAATTACCCAAAAAGAAAGTGTCTATTCAACTCACAATCAACAAATCAACACCATGGCTCTAGATACCACATGATGTGAGTTGATTTTAGGTTCATTATATTTGTGACACTTTCTTAGAATTAGGATCAAGATTCTTAGCAATTTAGAGTGAGTCACCTAAGGAAAATCCCCACTGGACATTAACTTAACAAGTGTTAAGTAGATGTGAAGGTTCATTTCCAAAGGTCCAAGGTTAAAACACAATTAATGGTGATGAATGAATGAAGAACAAGGTGCTGAACTCAAAAAAAGAATAGGTGCAGAATTTAAACACAAAAAACAGAATGGAAACACAATTTGAAACAAAAGAACCGATTGAAATTAGAAGAAAAGTTACTATACTCAAATTGTGAGTGAATTTTGTGAGACTTGTTCTCCTCTTCCTTGTCTCATCTTGTGAAGCTTTGGGAGCACTCAAGTGGCGGCAAATCTGCACTTATCTTGGATCATCACCTCCAAGTGGCGTGTCCATTCCCAATCCATGGCTACAACCACATAAGTTTCATCTTCTTTCATCTTCTATTGTCATTTCAATCGGTAGTTTTGATTCTATGTCTTGTTCTTGAATTTCAATCGGTTCTTTTGTTTCAAATTGTGTTTCCATTCTGTTTTTTGTGTTTAAATTCTGCACCTATTCTTTTTTTGAGTTCAGCACCTTGTTCTTCATTCATTCATCACCATTAATTGTGTTTTAACCTTGGACCTTTGGAAATGAACCTTCACATCTACTTAACACTTGTTAAGTTAATGTCCAGTGGGGATTTTCCTTAGGTGACTCACTCTAAATTGCTAAGAATCTTGATCCTAATTCTAAGAAAGTGTCACAAATATAATGAACCTAAAATCAACTCACATCAGAAGTCCTCACCCTCGACTTCTTACAGCGAGGCTGAGGCCAGAGAAGTCCTCACCCTCGACTTCTTACAGCGAGGCTGAGGCCAGAGAAGTCCTCACCCTCGACTTCTTACAGCGAGGCTGAGGCGAGAGAAGTCCTCACCCTCGACATCTTACAGCGAGGCTGAGGCGAGAGAAGTCCTCACCCTCGACTTCTTACAGCAAGGCTGAGGTGAGAGAAGTCCTCACCCTCGACTTCTTACAGTGAGGCTGAGGCCAGAGAGAAGACCTCACCCTCGACTTCTTACAGCGAGGCTGAGGCGAGAGAAGTCCTCACCCTCGACTTCTTACAGCGAGGCTGAGGCCAGAGAAAAAGACCTCACCCTCGACTTCTTACAGCGAGGCTAAGGCGAGAGAAGTCCTCACCCTCGACTTCTTACAGCGAGGCTGAGGTGAGAGAAGTCCTCACCCTCGACTTCTTACAGTGAGGCTGAGGCGAGAGAAGAAGTCCTCACCCTCGACTTCTTACAGCGAGGCTGAGGCGAGAGAAGTCCTCACCCTCGACTTCTTACAGCGAGGTTGAGGCCAGAGAGAAGACCTCACCCTCGACTTCTTACAGCGAGGCTGAGGCGAAGAAGACCTCACCCTCGACTTCTTACAGCGAGGCTGAGGCGAGAAAGAATAGTACTGTCCTCCTCAATATAGCACTCGAGGTCGACCCACCAAGAGGTCTTCCTTGATGAGTTAAGATCGATCGAGTTAAGGCTTTCCTTGGCTTGTCAGTCAAGGTCGACTCAGGAGGAATCTCCCATCTCCCAGTATAAGGAGGAGGTCTTCTTAAGCTTATCGACAAGCAAGAGGGGTCATCGAGAAACACGCTTCCTCCCCACAACAAGGCATCATCTTTAGCGCTCAGGCCCTCTATGCACTTAGCACTGGAGTGACAAAGAAGTAAAGCAAATCCTGAAGCGCGATGACTGATCGGTGGTGCACTAACATGCTAGTCGGTGGTAAAAGCTTTTAGTAAGAAAGCTTTTCCAGGAAAGTTCTTGTGCGATAAGCCGAAGCATTTAGGCCCCGTTAAGTCGGTCATCCAGCATGAAGTTATGCATAAAGACTGTTAAAGAGAATGCTAAGGTAACAGTTAGGTTTATACATAAGTCATGCGGCAAACAAAGAAATTACAGAAAAGAAGAAGTTGCAAGGGGAGAAGCTCAAGGAGGAAGAATGATCTTGCCATCGACCACTTAGTCTCTTCGCTAAGAACGAGTTCACAGCTGGAGACTGGGGGGCTTGTGATCCGGTAGGTCATCGGTAGTCTATGACGTCAACAGCAGATGACCACGTGGACCATTCAAAGGGTGACACGTGGTAGAAGATAGCAGGTGAATCAGAGAGGAGATCACTCAGAACGGTGATCAGTGGTCAGTTGCTAAAGTGACCACCACCAGCAGATCAGTGCCTAGATGAGCGCTTGACAGCAGAGCGCGAGAAGTACTGAAGCATCGGGGAGAAGGGTGATTAACACCTCTTTGTCGAGAAAGAAGTCCTCAATTCGAGCAGAGAGCTCACCAATGAAGTCCTCAGAGGGTTAAGAGATGTGGGTGATGACAAGGTGGTGAGATGTCCCTTTAGCGCGCTACTCACGTCCTTACGCGCAGAGCCACGTAGGTCGCCCGAGCCGATGACTTAGTCTCTTCGCTGAAACAAGTTAACAGCTTGAGACTTGGGGGCTTGTGTACCGACCAGTCCTCGGACACCGAGAAAAGGTAGTAAAGGGCGAACCACGTCAGCTGGGTCCCACAGCATGGGCCAAAGCCACGTGGAATGGACCCCGCAGGCAGCTTCGATTAGAGGGTGATCAATCATTGGTGTGCCCAATCAGAGTAGGGTGATCAGTCATCGGTATGTCCCCTCAGAGAAGGGTGATCAGTCATCGGTGTTCCCAATCAGAGAAGGGTGATCAGTCATCGGTGTGTCCCCTCAAAGAAGGGTGATCAGTCATCGGTGTGTCCCCTCAGAGAAGGGTGATTAGTCATCAGCATGTTCCCACAGAGAAGGGTGATTAGTCATCAGCGTGACGATCACCAGAAAGGGCTGATGTGCCCTCGTCACACCGCAGGGTGATCAGTCCTCGGCAACAGAGTGTGACGAGGTGACATCGGTCTTGGGTGATTTGAACAGCATAGACAGAACAGCTAAGATTGGTTCCCAGTGTGGGCCAATGACCAGTTAAATACCCAGAGGTAGGGAGAGGCCTGAATAGGATTCTACTTGTATTGATTTCAGATCTTCATCTGTAACAAGTGTAATCTTTGTAAACTGCTGAAACAATTCTTCTGTCTATTGTTGCTGAGATTGGTTGTGTGTTCTTAAGGTGTTCAAGATCAGCAATCTTAGTGTTGGCCAAGGAGAGTGTGTGTCTTGAGGTTTTCAAGGTCATTCTCTTGGTTGTTGTGTAAGTGATCAAGGTGTGATTGCTTAGTGGATTTCCTCAGGGGTTCTGAGAAGACTGGATGTAGCTCTGGGTTGGAGTGAACCAGTATAAACAACTGTGTACAATCTCTCTATCCCTTACTCTTTAAATTCAGTTTGTTTGTTGTTTGCTAATATAAACAACCGATTGTTTCGAAGAAACAACCGATTGTTTTCCTGGCAGTGCAATTTTGCTTACTGTTTTGGCTAACTGAATTGCTTAATCAATTGGTTTTTGAAATAAATTCATTCTAGCTTCAAAAAGTTTGCGAAAACCTCTTTAAACAATTCACCCCCCCTCTAGTTTAAAGCAATCTTTCCTAATAGTTTTGACAAAACAACAGGTTGTTTTTCACTTAGTTGAAAAATATTCCATTTTAAAAAGGCTTTCAATTCAAACTTGTTTTGGATTCAAACAAGGTGTGGATTACACAATCTACCCCTGTTCCCACCCATACATAGAAGCAACTCTAGCCATCATCAAACACTTTGGATTTGGATTCTTCAAAGCTCTTAATCATCCTTAATCAACACAATCTCCATTGTCTAGAAATTGTTTGATAGGTGTCATCCAGTTTGTTTATACCTCAATTGTCATGCACTTGTCCAATCCAATGTTGGGATTCTTGAGATTGATGTAGATGATTGACCGATGGAGTCCTTTCTTCTTAACGGTTGCTAACCATGAAAGCATGTCAGCTTTGGTGTTGTGCTCTTGACAGATATCTTCAATTCCCACATTATTGAATTTGGAGATCAATTTCGGACAAAGTGATAATACCTTTGTAGCAAAGATTCATTGACTTCAAATTCTCCTTTGAGTTGCCCAACGATGAGTTGGGAGTCACTTCTGCATACAAGTTGTTTGGCCTCCATATCCAGTGCTAGATTGAGGCCGGCTATGATAGCCTTATATTTAGCTTGATTATTTGATGTTTTAAAATCAAACTTTAAGGCTTGTTCAAGGAGGATGTCGCTCGGGCCTTTGAGCACTACTCCTGCTTCACATGATTTGCGGTTAGAGGATCCATCACCATGTAGGATCCATTAGGAGTCCTCATCCCTGGTCGAATGAGGACTAAGCTCTATTGTAAAATTAGCCAAGGCTTGATATTTAATTACCCCCCTGGGCTGATACTGAATCTGGAATTCAGATAATTCTACAGCCCATCCGATCATTCGGCCAACCAGATCCGACTTTGCTAATATCGTCATTATCGGGTAGTCAGTCTTAACTATTATGCGATGATTATGGAAATACAAGTGCATTCTTCATGCAGTAACCAATAATGCCAAGGCTACCTTTTCAATCATCTGGTAGTGTACCTCGGGGCCACGTAGTACTCGACTTACAAAACATATTGTTCGCTCCTCTTTTTCAACTTCTTGTACCAGTGCTACACTAACCACGTCTTCTGAAACTGCGAGATAGATGATTATTGACTCAACATTGTAACGCCCCTCAAAATATCGTTCATTTTTATATAATGAAATAAAGGTGAAACGATAATATCAAAACTTAACATAGATATATACATAATATAATTCATCCATTAATACAAATGTGCTTCAAAATAATATCCCTTTTCGAGGAAGTTTTAATACATCTCCATACAGGAGTTTTCAAAATAAAACAAAACAACAGCATTCAAAAACCGGCAATCTCCTCCTCCAGAAAATGCTCACTGAGGAGCTCTACTACCTGCAACCTCATCTGCTCCCGTGCAAATATACACGATCATCACAGGTTTAAGAAAAACAACCACAATACAAAACAAAAGGGTAAGCTATATATTTTTAAAACTTTAAAACATGAAACTTGATATTAACGTAAACCATCAAATATTCACACATTTCACAATTCCCTCAAGTGTCATTCATTTCACATAATCCATCAAGTGTCTATCACATTTTCAATATTCATCTTTCTCACGTCAGACTTCCACTGACTCATCACACATAGACACTTGACACTACTTCCGGAAGACTCGTGCATTGACTAGACTCAGAGATCTGCACCTGTCATACTACATTGCTGTAAAGTTCCCACAGCTATGCGCATAAACATAATCTCAATCTCAATCTCATCACTCTCCTAGTATGACAGGGTTAATCCATACAACAGGTCAAGTAGTTATCTTTCAAACCACTTAGCCATACATATGAACCTCCATCGACTCTCAACGCCTGAATAACTTCATCTATATGATTCCATTATATCAGGAGAGTCAGGATATCTCATTATAGAAATCACCGATCAATGCACATTCTACACAATCTTACACGGTATTTTCTTTCCTGAAAATACTATGCCTTGATCCCACATTCACAACATTCAACACATCATATAACACTTAAATGAACGATTCCAATCACAGCAAAAATCATTCCAAGGTTCAGATTTTCGAATATCACATGCATTTCACATTTCAAACTCAAACAGTTTCAAACGACACTAAAATAGGGGAGTTTGAAATCAACATTAAAACCGGCGATCACGTCGCCCCACATATAAAAACAGAGCATCGTGAAATAGAATATGAAACCGGCGACCACGCGCCCTCACTTCAGAACCTACTCGCCTAACGTTTTTATAAACAAAAATACTAGCTTCCCTTACCTGGACTAGCGTAAACTTCACTAAGAGCTCCAACCCAACGAGATTCAAGGATGCCTTAACCTGCACCATGGAGCCTTAGTCACAAAACTAGCTATACCACTCATTTCTACGTTAACAGAGACGATTCCTGAAGCCAAGAGAGCTGCATGCAACGCCTATGCAGAGGCAACCCTCTCAAGTGCAGGATCGACTCGAAGAACAGAGCGAAACGACTTACTCTATTTTAGCGTCCGGTTTGGAGAACTTGTAGAGAACCTTCCAGGTGCTCTATGGTAGTCGCCGATAGCCAACTGGTACGCTAGGACGTCTGAACGTATGGAGAAGGAGAGGGAAGAAACAGGGAACCAAAGCTAACTCACTCAATCACTCTCGAACCACAGCAACGTCCACTACCTCTCAAGAGTGAGTTTTGAATCTAAGCCAACTTGCCCAGAAATGCCGCTGCCCCCCGCCCACTCTGCAGGAAAGCTTGCGTGCACACTTCCTTGAACAGTATGACCACGTGGGTTTCTGCGCATACCAACTCTCTGACGCTAACTATTCTGAAACACCCTTTCTTTCTACGTGTCACGCATGCAAGACGTCTCATGTTGGGAGCCTGGGTCCCACCTTATCTGTGGGAAACACGACATCGCGCGATAACCTTCCACCGATGACTGCTCGCGCGATGACTATCCACCGATGTCTCATCCTAGCAGACGAACGATGTCTCTCCCTGGAAGACGACCGATGTCTCTCCCTGGAAGATGACCGATGCGTCTCTCATCCTGGCGATGACCGTCTGTCTCTCGCCCTGGCGATGCCCGCGTGTCTCTCGCCCTGGCGATGCCCGCGTGTCTCTCGCCCTGGCGATGCCCGCGTGTCTCTCGCCCTGGCGATGCCCGCGTGTCTCTCGCCCTGACGATGCCCACGTGTCTCTCATACCGGCGATGACTGATGTGCCTCTCATCCCGGCAATGACTTATGACACATCGCCACGCCTTGCTGAAGGTTCTTCATCCCACTATGTTACGTCCAAGGTATCACCTCCACATGGCTTTGTGACGTCGGTAGCTTCACATTTCCAAGAATAGATCAGCACTACTCCTCGTGCGCCCATGCATGCAACACTAAGGACGATTTCTTATGCTCAAGCATAGAGCTTCGCATGCACAGCGTATCTAAGGCTTAACCCACACCTTGATACGCGTGGTTTTTGGAACCCACTATGGTTGATCCAGCATCTTGACCACATACTAAGTGCACTTTCGGCGATCATGTACACCATAGGCGATTGGCAATCATGTGTACTCTAGGCGACAGGCGATTACGTACCAGAGAAGTCGGAGATCGCCTCCGTCTTCAACAACGGCGATCTCGTAGACTTCTAAGCTACACTTTCCTTCCTTTATATTTTAAATAAAAACATACTTAGAATTCACTTAAAATATATCACTTTCATTCCAATAAAATTTTCTAGGTCCTTACATTCTTCCCAACAAGAAAAATTTTCGTCCTCGAAAATTGAATTACAAGGAAAAGAGGTATGGATAGGCTTCTCTCATGGTTTCTTCTAACTCCCAAGTTGAATCCCTTGATCGGTCATCCCACACCACCTTCACCATGTTGATGGTCTTGCCTCTGAGCTGCTTACTCTGGCGATCGTCAATCCTAACTGGTTTCGCTTCAAAAGACAAGTCGTCCTTGATCTGCACATCGTCCACTTCCAACATGTGACTAGGGTCTGCCATGTACTTCCTCAGCTGTGATACATGAAAGACATTATGCAGATTCGCTAACTGAGGAGGTAGAGCAATCTCGTAAGCCACTGGACCGATCCTCCTCAAGATCTGATATGGCCCGACGAACTTAGGAGATAGCTTCTTTGATCTGATAGCTCGTCCTACACCCTTGGTCGGTGTCACTCTCATGAACACATGATCTCCTACTGCAAACTCTAAGGGTTTTCTCCTCTGATCTGCATAAGATTTCTGCCGACTCTGAGAAGCTTTCATTCTGTCTTTTATCTGTCTCACCTTCTCGGTCGTCTGCTGAATCAACTCTGGCCCGACCAAGACAGCTTCGCCCTCCTAGTACCAACACAATGGAGTTCTGCATTTCCTTCCATACAAAGCTTCATATGGTGCCATCCCAATGCTGGCATGGTAACTGTTATTATAGGTAAACTCTACCAGTGGCAACATCTCATCCCAGCTTCCCAATTGGTCCAAAACACATGTCCTCAGCAGATCTTCCAAGGACTGAATTGTTCTCTCAGACTGTCCATCTGTTTGAGGATGATATGCAGAGCTCATCCTCAACTTAGTTCCCAAAGAGTCTTGTAAAGTCTGCCAAAACTGTGAGGTGAACCTGGGATCTCTATCCGAAACAATGCTGGAAGGCACTCCATGCAGCCTCACAACTTCTCTGATGTATAACTGAGCCAACTTGGCCATGGATATTCTCAAATTAACTGGAAGGAAGTGGGCACTCTTTGTCAGCCGATCTACTATGACCCAGATTGCATCATGACCTCTTACCGATCTGGGTAAATAGGTAACAAAATCCATAGCAATGCTATCCCACTTCCACTCAGGTATATCCAGTTGCTGTAACAAACCGCCAGGTCTTTGATGCTCTACCTTTGCCTTCTAACACGTCAAGCAGGTAGTAACATACTGGGCGATGTCTCTCTTCATGCCCAACCACCAAAATGACTCCTTCAAGTCATGGTACATCTTGTTCATGCCTGGATGTAGGCTAAGGCGACTCCTGTGACCTTCCTCTAGGATCATCTTCTTTAACTCTTCATTTGCAGGTATGCAAATTCTGCCATTAAATCTCAAGATCCCATCATCGCCCATCACAAAGTCTTTAGCCTGATCGGTCCCTAGTGACTCCACAGTACGCTTCAGACTAGGGTCCTCCAACTGCTTATCCTTTATCACTCCAAGGAAGTCATTAGTTATAGCCAGCTTACTACAACTAATGTGATTAACATGGAATTCTACTCCCAAGTTCAAGTCTCTGAATTGCTCGATCAGTTTCTGTTCTTCAATCATCATGTATGATACTTGCATTGATTTCCTACTCAAAGCATCTGCCACTACATTGGCCTTCCCTGGATGATACATGAGTTGGAAATCATAGTCTTTTAGAAACTCCATCCATCTTCTTTGTCTCATATTTAATTCCTTCTGATCGAACAGATATTTCAGGCTCTTATGATCACTAAACACATGAAACCGAGCTCCATACAGATAATGCCTCCAAACCTTCAAGGCAAACACCACAGCCGCCAACTCCAAGTCATGAGTAGGATAGTTTCTCTCATGAACTTTGAGTTGCCTTGAAACATATGCAACTACTCTTTTCTCTTGCATCAAAACGCATCCCAAGCCCTGATGTGAAGCATCACAGTAAACATCAAAAGGTTTCCCCACATCTGGGATCACCAGCACCGGAGCACTAGTCAACCTTTCCTTTAATTCTATGAAACTCTGCTCACATCGGTCGTTCCAAGCAAAAGGTTGATCTTTGCGTGTCAACTGAGTCAAAGGAGCCACTACCTTGGAAAAATCCTCAATAAACCTCCGATAGTAGCCAGCTAAACCCACAAAGCTCCTTATCTCAGTGACTGTCTTAAGACGTTCCCACTGCAGCACTGCCTCTACCTTGGCTGGATCCACTGAGATCCCCAGAGCAGATACCACGTGTCCTAAGAAGTTGACTTCCTTCAGCCAGAACTCACACTTAGATAACTTGGCATAGAGTTGCTTCTCCCTCAGAATCTCCAACACTGTCCTCATATGTTCCTCATGTTCTTCCTCGGTCCTTGAATAAATGAGTATGTCATCTATGAGGACTACCACAAACTTATCCAAGAAAGGACGAAAAATTCTATTCATGAAATCCATGAACAGAGCTGGAGCATTTGTTACTCCAAACGGCATCACCACATACTCATAGTGCCCATAACGAGACCTAAATGTTGTCTTTTGAACATCCTCAGCTCTTACCAAAATTTGGTGGTACCCCGATCTCATATCAATCTTTGAGAACACCGAGGCCCCATGTAATTGATCCATCAAATCATCAATTCTAGGTAGAGGATACTTGTTCTTGATGGTCAACTTGTTCAACTGCCTGTAATCTATACACAGCCGAGACCCTCCATCCTTTTTCTTAACTAGAAGCACTGGAGCCCCCCATGGAGATACACTGGGTCTGATGAATTATTTCTCCAACAAATCTTCCACTTGCTTCTTTAATTCTACCAACTCGGCTGGAGCCATTCTGTATGGTGCCATTGACACTGGTCCAGCTCCAGGTACCAAATCAATAGAGAATTCCACTTCTCTCTTAGGAGGTAATCCAGGTATTTCTTCTGGAAATACATCCATGAAATCCTTCACCACATGTATACTGCCCATATCTTCTTCATTCTTCACTCCCCCTCGAGCTAGGATCACAAAGCACGTCGCCCCTTCTTTCAACTCCGACCGTACCTGCTGAGCAGATATCACATCTGGCTCTTGGAGATCGGGAAACACCACTTTCTGCCTACCGCAGTCTATGAGAATGTGATTAGCAGATAGCCAATCCATTCCTAGGATAACATCCAGATCCTGCAGAGGTAGACAGATCAAATTTACTTTGAACCTGCGTCCCTCTACTATCACTGGACATTCTGGGCAAACTGTGGAGGTCATAACCTGTCCTGATGCAGGTGTAGAGACCAACAGTTCAAAAGGTAGCTCCTTCACTAGAAGGCCCAGCTCGGCCACACTCCGACTTGACACAAAGGAGTGTGTCGCTCCAGAATCATACAAGACTTTTACACTTCTACCAACTATAAAACAAGCATCTTGCACCAAGTTACCTGACTAGGACGCCTCAGCTCCTGTCATGGCGAACACTCTCCCTGTTGCCACAGGTCTGCTGCCTTCGTTCCTCCACTGTTGGGAACCACTGGGTTGAGTCATCCTATTTTGCGTAGGACAATCTCTAGCAACGTGTCCCGTCTTTTGGCATGCAAAACACCTTCTCTCCGAAGCCTTCTTGGGGCACACATTGGGCGTGTGTGGTCCACCACAATGGAAACATTTGGGTTTCCAGGG
Source organism: Phaseolus coccineus (assembly GCA_037954025.1). Lineage (NCBI taxonomy): Eukaryota > Viridiplantae > Streptophyta > Magnoliopsida > Fabales > Fabaceae > Phaseolus > Phaseolus coccineus. The sequence goes on from CM075681.1 coordinate 43,367,758, forward strand.
TTGCTGCTGCTGAAACTGGGGTGACGCTGCTCCTGCCCTATGCTGTGGAGGTCTCGCATAAGGCTTATTCTGCTGCTGCTGCACCTTTGCCTTCCCACTGGAGGAACCCCCTGGGTGTGACCTGATCACCCGAGAATCACCCTTTTCCAGAGTTTCCACCATCTTTGCCTTCTCTACTAAGGCGTGAAATTCCCTGATGCACATAGGGGCTATGGTTCTCTTCAGCCCATGCTTCAGTCCTTCTTCAAACTTCCTACACCTCCAAGCCTCAGAGGTCGCCTGGGTATAGAATCGGGTGAGGTACTCAAATCGAGCAGCATAAGCATTCACTGACATCTCCCCCTGCTCCAATCTGAGGAATTCTGCTTCCTTCGCAAACCTTGCACTATCTGGGAAGTATTTTTCCAGAAATCTCACCCTGAAGCTCTCCCAGTCTAATACTTCCTCTCGGGCTTCCATCATCTGTTGAGTTCCCATCCACCAGAACTCAACTTCTCCAGATAGCAGGTATGTGGCAAACACCAACTTCTTATCTTCAGGGCAGGAGGTCGCCTTGAAGATTTTCTCTAACCCCCTGACCCATTGATCTGCTTGGTCGGGAGTAGCATTCCCACTGAACTTAGGTGGGTTGTGTTGAACCAAGTGGTGTTCAAGGTTTTGAAGAATCCAAATCCTTTGAAGGATGATGAAGCTTTTGCTGTGCTTGCTGTTGCTGTGCTGGTTTAGTTAGGATCTGGGTAGTTTGAGTTGTGTAACTCAACCTTTGATTGAATCTAAAGCTCAAGCATCTCAACTTTCAAACAAAGTAAAGTGTTTTTTCAAACTGAGTTAAAACAACCGATTGTTTTATCGAAACAACCGATTGTTTAAGCTTAGGTGTTTTGAAAACTGTTTTAAAGTGTGAAAATTGGTTAAGTAACAAAACAACCGATTGATTCGAGGAAACAATCGATTGTTTGTTATGTTTTTATAACAGAAAACAGTTTTAACTTTGACTGAGCTTTTAAATGCTTTTAATTCTTACGCTCCAGTCATTGAATGCTTTGACCAATCTTTCTGAAAGCTTTTATGGGTTTGTTAAGATTTGATAAACAAACTTCCTTTTATATAATTCAGAAAATCTCTTTTAAAAAGAGAAGAATGCTTTTGACAAAGTGCTGCTAAGAGAGTTTTGGAAAATTGCTGAGATTGCTTAAGAGCTAAAGAGATTGATCAAAGTGCTGAGATAGGATTCTCTTGTATTGATTTCAGATTGCTTCTGTAACAAGTGTAATCCTTGTAATTCTGTGAACTTTCGTTTTGTGCTGTTGCTAAGAAGAGCTGTGTGTTCTTGAGGGGATCAAGATCAGCTTTCTTAGTGTGGTGTGCTGACCAAGGAAAGTGTGTTTCTTGAGGGTGTTCAAGGTCACTTTCTTGGTTGTGTGTAAGTAATCTAGTGTTGATTGCTTAGTGGATTTCCTCAGGGTTTCTGAGAAGACTGGATGTAGCTCTGGGTTGGAGTGAACCAGTATAAACATCTGTGTACAATCTCTCTATCCCTTACTCTTTAATTTCAGTTTATTTGTTGTTTGCTGGTATAAACAACCGATTGTTTCGAAGAAACAACCGATTGTTTTCCTGGCAGTGCTGTTTTGCTTGCTGTTTTGGCAAACTGAATTGCTTAATCATTTGATTTCTGAAAGATATTCATTCTAGCTTGGAAAAGTTTGCGAAAACCTCTTTAAACAATTCACCCCCCCTCTAGTTTAAAGCCATCTTTCCTAACAATTGGTATCAGAGCTTGGTTCTTGAAAGTTATTCAAGTTGATCTTTTTTTTTATGGCTGGAAAACTATCTTTTGAGGAAGGTGCTTCAATCTACAAACCTCCTTTATTCTGTGGATTGAATTATAAGTTTTGGGAAGCAAGAATGAAAATCTTTATTGAATCAATTGATCAAAGAATTTGGGACTCAATTGAGAATGGTCCTTACATTCCAAAGTTCAAAAAGAATAATTCCTTTATTATAAAACCTTTGTCCAAATGGACAGATGATGAATGTAAGATGGCTCAGCTTGATAGGTCTGCTCAAAACATTATAGCTTCTGCACTAGATACTAATGAATTTTTCAGGATATCAAAGTGCAAAACTGCTAAGGAAATGTGGGAGACTCTCAAGGCTGCTCATGAACCAAAGGAAGCAATGACAAAGAGTCAAGCAAGAAGGAAAAGAAGACAAAATAAGAAAAGCCTCAATCTTTGCTTAATGGCCAGAAGGGAGGATGACTCATGTAGTGTAAGTTCATCAAACTCTTCAAACTCTGAAAATTATGGTCAATTGCTTCAAGCCTTTCAAGAAACACATGAAGAAGCAAACCGATTGGCTCTCTTAAACAATCGATTGAAAGAAAAGAATAGCTGGCTTGAAAACAGGGTAAAAGCACTGGAGGAGGATTTAGAAAATTCAAAAATGGATTTTGAAAATCTGGAAATCATTTACAAAAACTCCTCTTGCATGTGTGACACTCTAGTTTGTGAAAATTGTGAAAATCTTGAAAAGAAGGTCCACTATCTTGTTAAAACCGTGGATAAGCTTTCTAAAGGCCAATCCAACTTTGAAAGTGTGCTAGCTTCTCAAAAGTGTGTTTTTGGAAAATCAGGATTGGGTTTTAATCCACAAAACCAGCAAGATAGATTTTCAAAAACTTTTTCAAAAAGGCCAGAAAAACAATCGATTGGACCATCGAAACAATCGATTGTTACATGCTTCTATTGCATGAAAAGAGGTCATTCTGTGCGATTCTGTAAAATCAGAAAACATGCTGTTCCTAAAGGGCTTATGAAGTGGATTCCCAAGAAAAATAAAGCTTGTGTTGATGAGTATACACCAGATGGACCCTCATTCATAAGGGGACCAAACCTATGTACTTGAGAATTTTCTTTGTAGGAAATCTTGGAGGAGAGAAAGCAGCTTTGGTACTTGGACAGTGGATGCTCCAAGCATATGACAGGGGACAAATCAAAGTTCCTGAGAATATCCTTCAAGCAAGAGGGTCATGTCACCTATGGAGATAACAACAAAGGAAGAATACTTGGAAGAGGATCCATAGGAGATGAGAGCATCTTGGTGATTCATGATGTGCTCTTTGTTGAAGGCCTAAAGCATAATCTGCTGAGTATTAGCCAACTGTGTGACAAGGGGTATCAAGTGATGTTCAAGGCAAACACATGTGAAATTTGTCTACCCAACACTAAAGAGGTAATGTTGGTAGGTAAGAGAGTTAATAATGTATATCTTCTAGATATCTCTTCACCATGTTCAATTGGATGTCTTCTATCCAAGCAAGATGAATCTTGGCTTTGGCATAGAAGAATTGCTCATATTCACATGAATCATTTGAACAAGCTTATATCAAAAGATCTTGTGATTGGGCTGCCAAAACTCAAGTTTGAGAGGGATCACATTTGTGAAGCTTGCCAAAAAGGGAAACAAGTGAAAAGTTCTTTTAAAACCAAAAATGTTGTCTCTTCATTGAGACCTCTTGAACTCCTTCACATGGATCTCTTTGGACCCTCTAGAACTATGAGTCTTGGTGGAAATTATTATGCTCTTGTTATTGTTGATGATTTCTCTAGGTACACTTGGACCTTGTTCTTGGAGTCAAAGAGTGATGCCCTTGCTGCATTCAAAAAGCTAGCAAGAAGACTTCAAAACACAAAGGGCAGTAACATAGGCTCAATAAGGAGTGACCATGGAGGAGAATTCCAAAATGAGAAGTTTGTCAAGTTCTGTGAGAAGTTGGGAATTCTACACAATTTCTCTGCTCCAAGAACACCACAGCAAAATGGAGTTGTAGAGAGGAAGAACAGGTCTCTTGAAGAGCTTGCAAGGACAATGCTTAGTGAATCTTCTCTTCCTAAGTATTTTTGGGCAGATGCAGTGAGTACCTCCTGTTATGTGATGAATAGGGTGCTTATAAGGCCCATTTTGAAGAAAACTCCATATGAACTTTTCAATGGAAGAAAGCCTAACATCAGTCACCTCAAAGTCTTTGGCTGTAACTGTTTTGTTCTCAACAATGGAAAGGAAAGCTTGGGAAAATTTGATGAGAAAGCTGACCTTGGCATTTTCATTGGTTATTCCCTCACAAGCCATGCTTATAGAGTCTACAACAAAAGGTTAATGACTGTAGAAGAATCAGTCCATGTAGTCTTTGATGAGGTAGATCGCAGAATCAGTGAGAACCCAAAGATCAGTGCTGAGGAAGACGAACAGAGCATCAGTTTGGAGAAGCTGGAAATCTGTACAGAAAAACAACCGGTTGATTCGCAGAAACAACCGATTGAAATTCTGCAACAGAGTGAGCTGCCCAAAGAGTGGAGAATTCCCAGAGATCTGTCAGTGGATAACATCATAGGACAGATAAAGGAAGGTGTCTCCACACGTAGCTCCATCTCAAACTTCTGCAGACACACAGCTTTTGTCTCTCAAATTGAACCAAAGTCAATTGAAGAAGCTCTCAAGGATGAGAAGTGGGTTGAAGCTATGCAAGAAGAGCTAAATCAATTTGAAAGAAATGAGGTATGGTTTCTTGTTCCTAGAACTAATGAAATGAATATTATTGGTGCAAAATGGGTTTTCAGGAACAAGCTAGATGAGGAAGGAGTTATCACAAGAAACAAAGCAAGGCTAGTTGCAAAGGGCTACAATCAAGAAGAGGGCTTAGACTATGGTGAAACCTTTGCTCCTGTGGCTAGATTGGAGGCTGTGAGGCTGCTGCTGGCCTTTGCATGTATGAGTGGTTTTAAACTCTTCCAAATGGATGTAAAAAGTGCCTTCTTGAATGGCTACATCAATGAGGAAATCTATGTAGATCAACCACCGGGTTTTGAAGACCACAAGTATCCCAACCATGTTTTCAAGTTGAAGAAAGCTTTGTATGGTCTGAAACAAGCTCCAAGGCAGTGGTATGAGAGGCTTAGTAACTTTCTGCTATCTCTTGGCTATGAAAGAGGAATGGTAGACAAGACTCTCTTCATCAAGAAGTCACATGCAGAAATAATTCTTGTGCAAATATATGTTGATGACATCATCTTTGGTGCTACACAAGATAGGTTGTGTGAAGAATTTGTGGCTGCTATGAAAGGTGAGTTTGAAATGTCTATGATGGGAGAACTATCTTTCTTTCTTGGATTGCAGGTTAAACAAACAAAGGATGGGATCTTCTTAAGTCAATCAAAGTATTGCAAGGAGATTCTCAAAAAGTTTGAAATGGAGAATTGCAAAGAAGCAAGCACTCCAATGCCATCAAGCTGCTACATGGATGCAGATTCTGCTGGAAAGAGTATAGATCAAACAAAATTCAGAGGATTGATTGGATCATTGCTTTATCTAACAGCAAGTAGACCGGACATCATGTTTGCAGTGTGTCTATGTGCAAGATTTCAAGCAAATCCTAAAGAGTCACACTTCAAAGCTGCAAAGAGAATTCTGAAATATCTCAAAGGAACATCATCTGTAGGATTATGGTATCCCTCTCATTCTCCAATACATTTAATTGGTTATTCAGATTCTGATTTCGCAGGTTGCAAGCTAGATAGAAAAAGCACAAGTGGGACTTGTCACCTTCTTGGCTCTAGCCTAATCTCATGGCATAGCAAGAAACAAGCATGTGTTGCTCTCTCAACTGCTGAGGCAGAATATATAGCTGCTGGTAGCTGCTGTGCACAGATCCTATGGCTCAAACAACAACTTGCAGATTTTGGTGTACAAATCAGCAAAGTTCCTTTGATGTGTGATAACACAAGTGCAATCAATCTTACCAAAAATCAAATCCAGCACTCAAGGACCAAACATATTGAAATAAGACATCATTTCATCAGAGATCATGTGCAAAATGGGAACTGTGAAGTAAAGTTTGTGGAGACCAAACTGCAGCTAGCTGACATCTTCACAAAGCCTTTGCCAAAAGAGAGGTTTTTCTTCTTAAGAAATGAGTTAGGTATTCTTGATCTAAATAATCTCTCTTAAAATCTGTGTTTGGTACATGTTAAAGTCTATTTGTGAAGACAAATAGGGGGAGATTTATTGGTACTTGTATATCTGTATCTTATATGCATAAAAATGTTTAAATCTCTGAGTATAAAAGTGTTTTCTGCTGCTGCTGATAGAAACAATCGATTGTTTCGTGAAAACAACCGATTAAATTTTATGTTAAAAGAGGTATAATCTAACTGGCTGCTGTAAGAAGCTTTGGATGGTACAAATGTTTTCTTTGCAGGAACTGCTTCAGATTTAATCAGTACAACACAAGCACCAGGGATTTGTCTTCATCAAATAGGGGGAGATTGTTGAACCAAGTGGTGTTCAAGGTTTTGAAGAATCCAAATCCTTTGAAGGATGATGAAGCTTTTGCTGTGCTTGCTGTTGCTGTGCTGGTTTAGTTAGGATCTGGGTAGTTTGAGTTGTGTAACTCAACCTTTGATTGAATCTAAAGCTCAAGCATCTCAACTTTCAAACAAAGTAAAGTGTTTTTTCAAACTGAGTTAAAACAACCGATTGTTTTATCGAAACAACCGATTGTTTAAGCTTAGGTGTTTTGAAAACTGTTTTAAAGTGTGAAAATTGGTTAAGTAACAAAACAACCGATTGATTCGAGGAAACAATCGATTGTTTGTTATGTTTTTATAACAGAAAACAGTTTTAACTTTGACTGAGCTTTTAAATGCTTTTAATTCTTACGCTCCAGTCATTGAATGCTTTGACCAATCTTTCTGAAAGCTTTTATGGGTTTGTTAAGATTTGATAAACAAACTTCCTTTTATATAATTCAGAAAATCTCTTTTAAAAAGAGAAGAATGCTTTTGACAAAGTGCTGCTAAGAGAGTTTTGGAAAATTGCTGAGATTGCTTAAGAGCTAAAGAGATTGATCAAAGTGCTGAGATAGGATTCTCTTGTATTGATTTCAGATTGCTTCTGTAACAAGTGTAATCCTTGTAATTCTGTGAACTTTCGTTTTGTGCTGTTGCTAAGAAGAGCTGTGTGTTCTTGAGGGGATCAAGATCAGCTTTCTTAGTGTGGTGTGCTGACCAAGGAAAGTGTGTTTCTTGAGGGTGTTCAAGGTCACTTTCTTGGTTGTGTGTAAGTAATCTAGTGTTGATTGCTTAGTGGATTTCCTCAGGGTTTCTGAGAAGACTGGATGTAGCTCTGGGTTGGAGTGAACCAGTATAAACATCTGTGTACAATCTCTCTATCCCTTACTCTTTAATTTCAGTTTATTTGTTGTTTGCTGGTATAAACAACCGATTGTTTCGAAGAAACAACCGATTGTTTTCCTGGCAGTGCTGTTTTGCTTGCTGTTTTGGCAAACTGAATTGCTTAATCATTTGATTTCTGAAAGATATTCATTCTAGCTTGGAAAAGTTTGCGAAAACCTCTTTAAACAATTCACCCCCCCTCTAGTTTAAAGCCATCTTTCCTAACAGGTTGTGCCTGAGGAACTCGGTCAGTCCCATCTGCTCCTGAGGCTGACCGATGTGGGAAGTTGTTGCAGCCGATCTGGCGGTCTCCCAATGCTGCATTGCAGCTTGATGATTCTGAGCCATCACCGCATTCTGCAGCTGGATAGCACTCGCCATCATCTCAATGGCCCTGGCGATCTGGCCCATTTCTGCAGAAGGTTGGGGAGGGGTAGGCAGTCTAGGAGCCATTCTTCTCTGTAGAAGATTAGGAAACTATTATTCTCTAATCATACTCCTATAAAATGAACTTGATAACGAATCAATTCATTTAGAAGACCACACTAGGTCTTACCAAGGTCAGCATCTCAAATCCATCTAGAATTTGAGTTTATCAGCCGATCATGATACTTATAACCTCAAGCAAAACACCAAAACAGCTACTGGTATAAAACCATCAATCCAAACAACCACTTTCAATCAATTACAAAAACACTCAGTAAAATGAAATAAATCACACCAAAATTCAATGTATGCTAAACATCAAACCTTTGGAATTAAGATTGAGAATCATCTCGATCCAGTTATGAGTGTGCACCCTCACTACTTTATCAAGATCCTCTCATTCTTAATACTAAAATTTTCAATTAGAGCATATATTTACTCGAGCACACACAAAATTTCAATAAGAAAAACATTTAAAAACCTTTCACTATAGCTTTAATTCAAAAACTCCAATAAATTTTTGTAAGCAGAAGAAACACAATGAACCCACTACCCTCAGGTTATCCTAAGGACGAACTGCTCTGATACCATTAATGTAACGCCCCTCAAAATATCGTTCATTTTTATATAATGAAATAAAGGTGAAACGATAATATCAAAACTTAACATAGATATATACATAATATAATTCATCCATTAATACAAATGTGCTTCAAAATAATATCCCTTTTCGAGGAAGTTTTAATACATCTCCATACAGGAGTTTTCAAAATAAAACAAAACAACAGCATTCAAAAACCGGCAATCTCCTCCTCCAGAAAATGCTCACTGAGGAGCTCTACTACCTGCAACCTCATCTGCTCCCGTGCAAATATACACGATCATCACAGGTTTAAGAAAAACAACCACAATACAAAACAAAAGGGTAAGCTATATATTTTTAAAACTTTAAAACATTAAACTTGATATTAACGTAAACCATCAAATATTCACACATTTCACAATTCCCTCAAGTGTCATTCATTTCACATAATCCATCAAGTGTCTATCACATTTTCAATATTCATCTTTCTCACGTCAGACTTCCACTGACTCATCACACATAGACACTTGACACTACTTCCGGAAGACTCGTGCATTGACTAGACTCAGAGATCTGCACCTGTCATACTACATTGCTGTAAAGTTCCCACAGCTATGCGCATAAACATAATCTCAATCTCAATCTCATCACTCTCCTAGTATGACAGGGTTAATCCATACAACAGGTCAAGTAGTTATCTTTCAAACCACTTAGCCATACATATGAACCTCCATCGACTCTCAACGCCTGAATAACTTCATCTATATGATTCCATTATATCAGGAGAGTCAGGATATCTCATTATAGAAATCACCGATCAATGCACATTCTACACAATCTTACACGGTATTTTCTTTCCTGAAAATACTATGCCTTGATCCCACATTCACAACATTCAACACATCATATAACACTTAAATGAACGATTCCAATCACAGCAAAAATCATTCCAAGGTTCAGATTTTCGAATATCACATGCATTTCACATTTCAAACTCAAACAGTTTCAAACGACACTAAAATAGGGGAGTTTGAAATCAACATTAAAACCGGCGATCACGTCGCCCCACACATAGAAACAGAGCATCGTGAAATAGAATATGAAACCGGCGACCACGTCGCCCTCACTTCAGAACCTACTCGCCTAACGTTTTTATAAACAAAAATGCTAGCTTCCCTTACCTGGACTAGCGTAAACTTCCCTAAGAGCTCAAACCCAACGAGATTCAAGGATGCCTTAACCTGCACCATGGAGCCTTAGTCACAAAACTAGCTATACCACTCATTTCTACGTTAACAGAGACGATTCCTGAAGCCAAGAGAGCTGCATGCAATGCCTATGCAGAGGCAACCCTCTCAAGTGCAGGATCGACTCGAAGAACAGAGCGAAACGACTTACTCTGTTTTAGCGTCCGGTTTGGAGGACTTGTAGAGAACCTCTCAGGTGCTCTATGGTAGTCGTCGATAGCCAACTGGTGCGCTAGGACGTCTGAACGTATGGAGAAGGAGAGGGAAGAAACAGGGAACCAAAGCTAACTCACTCAATCACTCTCGAACCACAGCAATGTCCACTGCCTCTCAGGAGTGAGTTTTGAATCTAAGCCAACTTGCCCAGAAATGCCGCTGCCCCCCGCCCACTCTGCAGGAAAGCTTGCGTGCACACTTCCTTGAACAGTATGACCACGTGGGTTTCTGCACGTACCAACTCTCTGACGCTAACTATTCTGAAACACCCTTTCTGTCTACGTGTCGCGCATGCAAGACGTCTCATGCTGGGAGCCTGGGTCCCACCTTATCTGTGTGAAACACGACATCGCGCGATAATCTTCCACCGATGACTGCTCGCGTGATGACTATCCACCAATGTCTCATCCTAGCAAACGAACGATGTCTCTCCCTGAAAGACGACCGATGTCTCTCCCTGGAAGACGACCGATGCGTCCCTCATCCTGGCGATGACCGTCTTGTTAGAAATTATGGCTTTAAACTAGAGGGGGGTGAATTGTTTAAAGAGGTTTTCTCAATCTTTTTGAAGCTAGAATGAGTTTATCTCAGAAACCAATTGATCAAGCAATTCAGTTAGTCAAAACAGTAAGCAAAACTGCACTGTCAGAAAAACAATCGGTTGTTTCTTCGAAATAATCGGTTGTTTTTATCAGCAAACAACAAACAAACTGAATTTAAAGAGTAAGGGATAGAGAGATTGTACACAGATGTTTATACTGGTTCACTCCAACCCAGAGCTACATCCAGTCTTCTCAGAACCCTGAGGAAATCCACTAAGCAATCAACACTAGATTACTTACACACAACCAAGAAAGTGACCTTGAACACCCTCAAGAAACACACTTTCCTTGGTCAGCACACCACACTAAGAAAGCTGATCTTGATCCCCTCAAGAACACACAGCTCTTCTTAGCAACAGCACAAACGAATGTTCACAGAATTACAAGGATTACACTTGTTACAGAAGCAATCTGAAATCAGTACAAGAGAATCCTATCTCAGCACTTTGATCAATCTCTTTAGCTCTTAAGCAATCTCAGCAATTTTCCAAAACTCTCTTAGCAGCCCTTTGTCAAAAGCATTCTAAAACTTTTAAAAGAGATTTTCTGAATTATATAAAAGGAAGTTTGTTTATCAAATCTTAACAAACCCATAAAAGCTTTCAGAAAGGTTGGTCAAAGCATTTAATGACTGGAGCGTAATCAGTTTCAAAACATTTAAAGCTCAGTCAAAGTCAAAACTGTTTTCTGTTATAGAAACATAACAAACAATCGATTGTTTCCTCGAATCAATCGGTTGTTTTGTTACTTAACCAATTTTCACACTTCAAAACAGTTTTCAAAACACCTAAGCTTAAACAATCGGTTGTTTCGATAAAACAATCGGTTGTTTTAACTCAGTTTGAAAAAAACACTTTACTTTGTTTGAAAGTTGAGATGCTTGAGCTTTAGATTCAATCAAAGGTTGAGTTACACAACTCAAACTACCCAGATCCTAACTAAACCAGCACAGCAACAGCAAGCACAGCAAAAGCTTCATCATCCTTCAAAGGATTTGGATTCTTCAAAACCTTGAACACCACTTGGTTCAACACGTCTGTCTCTCGCCCTGGCGATGCCCGTGTGTCTCTCGCCCTGGTGATGCCCGCGTGTCTCTCGCCCTGGCGATGCCCGCGTGTCTCTCGCCCTGGCGATGCCCGCGTGTCTCTCGCCCTGGCGATGCCCGCGTGTCTCTCGCCCTGGCGATGCCCGCGTGTCTCTCGCCCTGGCGATGCCCGCGTGTCTCTCATACCGGCGATGACTGTAACATCCCGCCAAAACGTTTCACAAATAAATAATGAAGATAAAGATAAAACAAAATATTGAAATGAACATAATTATATATATGTCATAAGCTTTTTCCTCGCAGGGAGTTTAATACATAAACCGTCAATTTTTTTCCATAACTTAAAACGAATTACAGCAAAAAATACAACCCGACAGGCGATCTCCCAACATAAAGAGGCGATCTCCTAACATAAAAGGCGATCTCCTGACAGAGAACAGGAAAAGGGGGTGATCGCCCAACAGAAACAAAACAGGCGATCTCCCAACATAAAGGGGCGATCTCCTTCCGGCGATCACTGAGGAGCTCTTCTTCCTGCAAGATCATCTGCTCCCGTGTAAAATACACGATCATCACAGGTTTTAAGAAAACAGCCACAGAACCAAAATACAGGGTAAGCTAGACATTTAAAAGAGAGTTTGAATATGAACTTAAAAACCAATCATGAAACCAATTTAAGACATCCACATAAAACCATCAACTTTCTCATTTTCCACAAAACCATCAGGTAATCACATATTTCACAAATCAATCCAAGAGTCTTTCAATTCACATCAGCAATCAAGTGTCTAACGATTCAATTTCTCAATACTTCACGTCAGACTTTCCACTGACTCATCACACAAGACACTTGACCACTATTTCCGGAAAAACACGTGCATTGACTGACTCAGGGATTTGCACCTGTCATACAAAAGGCTGGAAAGTGCCCTCAGCCATGCGCATCACCCAATCTCAATATCATTTCTCACGTATGACAAGGTTAATCCATACCACAGGCCGAACTCGTTCTGTTTCACACGAGACACCCATACGTATGAACCTCCATCGACTCTCAACGCCTGAATTACTTCATCTATTTGATTCCATTATATCAGGAGAGTCTGGATATCCCATTATAGACATCACCGATCAATGCACATCCTACACAATCTTACACGGTATTTTCTTTCCTGAAAATACTATGCCTCGATCCACAATCACAACATTCAACACATCACATAACACTTCAATGAACGATTCCAATCACAGCAAAACTCATACCAAGGTTCAGATTTTCGAAAACCACATTTAGAATCTCAAACACTTTTGAAACAGCATAAAACGGGGGATATTTCAATAACAGATGAAAAACCGGCGATCACCTCCAGAAACCGGCGATCACGAACAAAACTGGGTTTTTAAACAAGAACATTTTTAAAACCGGCGACCACGTCGCCCCCAACATCCAAACAGAACTGTTATCGTAAACATCTCACATTTCAACATCAAACACCGTGAAAGCGAAGTAAAATCGGCGACCACGTCGCCCTATCATCACAAACATCAAATATCCAGTTATCGTTGGAAAAAGACTAGCTTCCCTTACCTGGACTAGCGTGAAACTCTCTCTTCAAGCTTTAATCCACCGAACTCACGGATGCCCGAGCTCAGCCTAAGCTTTCTGATCGGTAGACTTGCAGAGAACCTTCCCAGGTGCTCTATGGCAGTCGTCGCTCGTCTTTGCTTTTTGCTCGAAGGTGCTTGAATCGCAGCGCGAAGGAGAGAAATGGAGGAGAAGGGAGGTAACTCACTTTTTCGCTCTTTGGATAACTGCAACGTTTTTCCTCCTCTCAGAAGTGGGTTCTTGCCTCTTAAACCAACTTGTCCACAAAAGCAGCTGCCACCACCCACTCTGCAGGGAAGTCTGAGTGTACCTTTCTCTGAACAGTACGACCACTGTTGTCTCTTGTGCATGCCAACCACTGCTCTGAACAGTACGACCACTGTTGTCTCTGGTGCATGCCAACCACTGCTCTGAACAGTACGACCACTGTTGTCTCTTGTGCATGCCAACATTCTGATGTCACTGTTCTCAACCAACACTTTTTGTCTACGTGTCGCGCGTGCTGCGCGTCTCATGTTGGGAGTCTGGGTCCCACCTTCTCTACGTACAACTCGACATCGCGCGATAACCTTCCACCGATGACCTCTTGCGTGAAGACTCTCCACCGATGACTCATCCTGGAGGACGACCGATGTCTCTCTCTGGAAGACGATCCATGTCTCTCTTTGGTGATGCCCGCATGCCCCGCGCCCTGGCGATGCCCGCATGCCTTGCGCCCTGGCGATGCCCGCATGCCTCGCGCCCTGGCGATGCCCGCATGCCTCGCGCCTCGGCGATGCCCGCATGCCTCGCGTCCCGGCGATGCCCGACGACACACCCCGCCTTCCTGAAGGTTCTCCATTCCACTATGTTACGTCCAAGGTATCATCTCCACATGACTCGGTGACGTCGGTAGCTTCACATTTCCAAGGGTAGATTGGCACTTGTCCTCGTGCGCCCATGCATGCAACACTAAGGACGATCTCCTATACTCAAGCATAGAGCTTCGCATGCACCGCGTGTCTAAGGCTTAACCCACACCTTGACGCACGTGGTTTTTGGGAACCCACCATGGTTGATCCAACATCTTGACTACACACTAAGTGTAGTTTCGGCGATCATGTGTACTCTAGGCGACAGGCGACTAGGTACACTACAGGCGATTGGCGTTTAGGTGAAATCAAAGCGACAGGCGATCATGTGCCAGAGAACTCGGAGATCGCCTACTCTTTCAATTTCGGCGATCTCGTAGACTTTTAAGCTATACTTCCCTTCCTTTATATTTTAAATAAGAATATACTTAGAATTCATCCAAAATATATCACTTTTATTCCAATATAATTTTCTAGGTTCTTACAATGACTGATGTGCCTCTCATCCCGGCGATGACTTATGACACATCGCCACGCCTTGCTGAAGGTTCTTCATCCCACTATGTTACGTCCAAGGTATCACCTCCACATGGCTTGGTGACGTCGGTAGCTTCACATTTCCAAGAATAGATCAGCACTACTCCTCGTGCGCCCATGCATGCAACACTAAGGACGATTTCTTATGCTCAAGCATAGAGCTTCGCATGCACAGCGTATCTAAGGCTTAACCCACACCTTGATACGCGTGGTTTTTGGAACCCACTATGGCTGATCCAGCATCTTGACCACATACTAAGTGCACTTTCGGCGATCATGTACACCATAGGCGATTGGCGATCATGTGTACTCTAGGCGACAGGCGATTACGTACCAGAGAAGTCGGAGATCGCCTCCGTCTTCAACAACGGCGATCTCGTAGACTTCTAAGCTACACTTTCCTTCCTTTATATTTTAAATAAAAACATACTTAGAATTCACTTAAAATATATCACTTTCATTCCAATAAAATTTTCTAGGTCCTTACAAACATTATTTAGCTCTGGATGACCAAAGGAGATGCCAAGAAAGCTTTTAGTTGAAGAAATATTTCTTCACATTCGTCCGTCCATTTGAACTTAGTTGTTTTGCGTAGTAATTGTATGATAGGCTTAATTTTCTTTGCTAACTTTGGCACAAATCTGGAAAGGGTCGTGAGCCGACCAATTAACCTATGAATTTCTTTCCCGTTTTCGAGGCTACACATTTCAGTGATAGCCCTGCATTTCTCTGGATTTGCTTTTATGCCATGATGAGTGAGCATAAAACTCAAAAACTTTCCTCCTTCTACCCAGAATGCGCATTTATCGGGGTTGAGCTGCATGCCATGGTCTCGAAGGGCTTGAAAAACTTCCTTGAGATCTTGGATATATTGTAGACATGATTCAAATTTTTCTACAATGTTGTCTACATCAACCTTGACATTTCGATCGAGCATCCCTTTAGAGATGTAATCCATTAGTCTTTGATAAGTGGCGCTAGCATTCTTGAGGTCAAACGACATGACCTCATAGTACAAGTTGTCACTGTCAGTCCTAAACGCCATATTTTCCTTATCTCTCGGGTGCATCTGGATTTGATTGTATCCTTAGTATGCATCCAAAAAAAATCAAAATATTATGACTAGTCGCTCCATCTACTAGGCGATTGATGCTCGGTAAAGGATATGAATCCTTTGGACAGGCTTTATTGAGGTTGGTGTAGTCAGTGCACATTCTCCATTGTCCATTTGCCATTTGACTTTTAACCATGACCACATTGGCTAACCAAGTTGTGTAGTGTGCTTTCTTGATAAAGACGACTTTGACTAATTTATCAGCCTCTTGTCGTGAAACAACATGCTTTTCCTCACTCATTTTTCTTTTCCTCTAGGGGATCGATTTGGCTTCTTTGTATACAGAGAGACAATGTGTGATGATGTCTGGAGTCACTCTAGGCATATCTGAAGTTGTCGAAGCAAACTAGTCAGCATTATCAATTTATGTTTAACTCACTAGTTTATTGTCATCCGGCTTCATGGAATTCCCTATGTGCGTTGCATGTTCTTCATCACGTAAGGGTAATGGGCAAAGGTCCTCACTTGGTTCAATGTGGGTTTCATTCAGCCGAGGGTCGGGGTCGACCAAGGCAACCATGTGCTCCCATTTTGGGGATTTTCTCTCTCGAGACTAATCTCTGATCGACCCTCTAGATCCTGGCAAGCATCCTCTTCTTCTGGTAGGTTGTCCGCATGGAGATGCCTTGTAAAGTTGATTATTTGGTTCGACTTTAAAGCTTGTGACATACCATTCGCGAGCTATTTTTTGATTGACATGAATGGTAACTATGTCACCTACTACCGAGGGAACTTCATTGTAAGATGTGGAGTGGACACTATTGCTTTCAGGCGATTAATGGACGACCGACCGAGCAATATATTATAGAAAGTATTTGCATTTACCAAAAGGTACCTGATCTTTATAGTTTTGCAAAGATATCTACCTTCTCCAAACGTGGTGTACAAGTCGATGAAACCCCGTGTGTCCACCTACTCTCTAGAGAAGCCTACAATCTGGTCATCATAGGGTTGGATTTCTGACTCTGGAATCCTCATTTTTTTGAAAGTCTTCTAGTAAAAAATGTTGACCAAGTTTCCTTGATCCATTAAGACCTTCGTGATGGCGAACTTATCGATCTCCACAGTGATGACCATGGGATTGTCCTGGGTCAAATCGATAGCAGTAAAATCGTCATCTGTAAAAAAAATTGTGGGAATTCTTGGTCAGTCACTGGTGGTTATTGAGTGGACCAATTGGATAAGCCGAAGGTGCTTCTTCTGAGCGGAACAAGAACATCTTCCTCCTGCAAATCCTCCAACAGTCATATTTATCTGCCTCGCACGGTGTTTGGGAATTCTACTTTTCGGAGAAGGACTTCAACATGATCGTCCATCCCTTCAACTACTACCTCCCAACAGAATCCCGCTAGTGATGGTATTGATGACCTTGTAAATGTCATGTCTTGAGCAATTGTTTCATCGAGGACTTTCACTTTAAGGTCAACCCCATTATATAGGACTTTCACTCCTCCTCTATTGTTTTGTAGGGCGTCAGTCGTCTTCAAAACGATGTGATCCTTCTTGGCCATGCTAAATGTACTACTCTTTCTACTCTCTAGAAGGGTACCTCTCTCTTTGTGGGGATTGATACGATCTTCTATTTGTCTGGACAAACTTGCACAAATGACCGGCTTGAATAAGCTCTTTTATGTTGTCCTTCAAGGCCTGGCAATCTTTGGTTATGTGTCCGAAGTTGCGATGAGAATGACATTGTTTGGACATGTCAGTATTTTTTGGACTCTGTAGCTTCTTCAATGTCGGGAGTAGATCAACATGTAAAGCTTTATCCATGATTTTACCCCTTTCAGCATTTAATGGGGTGTAAGTATGGAACTAAGGGCCTCAATTTTCTTTGAATCTGTCAGACTGACCGAACATGGGCCGGGTACCTCGGTGTTTCTCCTCTCCCTTGTCTCCGCCACTTTCAGTCCAAACATTTTTGAGAAAATTGCGTAGTTCCTCAATCTGCATGAACTTGGTGGCTCGATTCCGCAATTCAATAGTATTTTTTGTCGGTTTCTTTATCAAGTTGTCGGTGAATTGACTCAATCAGAGAGCTGAGATCAAGTGATGCACGACTATCTTCAGCATGAGATTCCTAGTGCTTAGAGATATTTTGCTAAACCTCCCCATGAATGTTCATAAGGATTCTCCCTTTTCATGCCTGATGTTGAGAAAGGCTATGGATGACATATGGTGTGGTCGACTCGTAGCGTACTGGGTGCTGAACTTTGTCGATAGAGTTTTAAAACTGTCCACCGAGTTGGGTAAAGCAACTAAGTGCCCCCTCTTGGAGAGAGGCGGGGAAGACCTTGCGCCATACTGCCTTATTTGTGGTGTAGAGATTCATTTGTGTCTTGTAAATGTTCATGTGCTCGTCCGGATTTGTAGAACCATCATAGAGTTTGATATTGAGTCCCTTCCATTTGGGAGGGAGCTATGCCTCCATAATTTCATCAATAAAAGGATTATCTTTTGGATCATCATCATCGTTTGCTGTGTGATTCTGTTTGGTTTGTCGGGATGCTTGCTGAGTACTTGTCCGAGTGGTTGCTAATTTTTCTTGGTTGTGGGAGTGATTGCCCGACCGAGATTACTCTCCTCAATCAGATCCATTGAGTTGTCATTTTAACTCTTTGTTCTGCTCCTTGAGAAGGCGCACTTCTTCTTCATTTCTTAGTTGATCTTCAATGCCTTTTTGACGCATCTCCTATTGAAGATATATGAAGATTCTTCACATGTTAAAGTGTGTGTTTGATGTAGAAAATAGCTTCGAAGGTTTATAATATTGTATTTAGTGTTCAATATAGGTTAGAGGTTGTTTAAGGTAGCCTTTTGCATTGTGATTTACCCCATATCCCTAACCAAGGTAGTGAGCTCAAACATAAGAAGTTCGTTAAAAGGTTTCTCAGAATCTACCTTAAGTTTTCTCAAAATCATTTTTCTGCACAAAAATAAATCTTTTGTTTTATAAAACAATAGATTCTTTCTGCACTGGTGCTCTTTTACTAAAGCTTTTTCAAAATTTAGTTTTGGCACCAAAAAGTTTGTTTCAGCCCTTTTTATTACCGTTAAGCTGAGCTATAAGTGTTTTGGAAATCATCTTTTGCTTTTTAAAAAAACAATCCATTTATTTTAACTTCAACCTATTTTTTTTTATAACATTTTTTAACTATTTTTTGAAAAAATGTTATAAACTGTTTTCTATATAAAGAGAGGCACATCTCACATGAAAAAAAAAATACAGAGCTATCACGTTTTTTAACATAGATAAAAGAGTTTTGAGTGAGAGATAAAAGCTTTGAATGATTTTTGAAAGGTTCTCTTAAAGAAATTCAAATGTGTTTATTCATTGTGTGCCTTGGTCAAGGTTAGAAGTGTTGTCACTGCTGTGCTGCAGAAAAGTGTTGTTGTGTGCGGTTTCTTGCATCTTCTTTTCAGATGTTTTCTTTCCTTATTCTTTCTTGTGTAAAGGTGATTGTATAGGCACTTCTTGATAGGGTTTCTTGAAGTGTAAAAGCTACTGAAATAGTGTTTTTCAGCATTGTGTGCCTTGTTCTTAAAGGGTTCAAGAACCACGAGGTTTTGTAAGAGTTTTGGTTTGATTTAGTGGAATCCACCTTGGTGTGAGGTGGTATTGGATGTAGCTCTTGATGAGTGAACCAGTATAAATTGTGTGTGCCTTTTTCCTTCTCAATCCCTGCACTCATTTATGCATAATTGATAATCTGCGATAAAATTAATCTGTTGATCTGAAATTGAATATGTTCTTTCTCGGCTGTCACATATTGTTCTTCAAGTTTCTCAAAAAGTTCTTGGTTACCTATGGATATCTGAATCTGTGTGTTGGTTGATTCAAGAAAGTAATAAAATCTTTAAAATAACTTTGTTCAAGATTCACTTTCTTTTCAAGATTCACTTTCTATTCAAGATTGTTCTTAAAGATTTAAACTTGGATTTCTTGGTGTAAAATCTCTCTTAATCTGTGTTGTTATCAAGGTGCTTACATTGTTCTGGAAAATCACTCATTTAATCTCAACCTAATCTGGTCAAGGTTCTGGATTTGATAAAGTAATCAGAAAATAAATTTGTTCTCCTTAAAATCATTATGTTCTTTTTCTTAGGATTACTGGGAAAACGGTTCTGTTTGCGAAAATTTTTAAAAGCTTAATTCACCCCCTTTTGAACTTAGACACTAATAGACCCAACATCTCCTCATTTGTTTTTGGAGAGTTTGAAACATGGCGATTTGCTCCTCAATGATCGTATCGTTGTTGACTATGTTCCTTATTGACACCATTGTTGCTTGCCTGAATTTGAATTTTATGTCGACCCCACGGTGAGCGCCAATTGTACCTGTATAGGCAAAGTGGGACTAGATAGTAACTAGATTGGTTGTACAATTTTTGACATGTCGGTTGCCTCCTTGCTCGTCACTTCAAGTCTCCTTCTTTAATTGTTGGTGCGGTTGGGGTTAACCTAAAAAAGGTACTCCGGTGATCAAGGAAGTGCTCTGTGTAAAGAGTGTATAGTGAAAACTGATTAAAGCGTACCCTACACCTCTGTAGAGAGTTTATAGTGTTCTGTCATGGGTGTTGAGTATGGGAGCTTTGATGTTTCAAATCCCTGATGAAGCTTGAAGCCTTGCTGCTTTTGGGTTTGGGTGTAGCTTAGAGTGTTCAGAATTTGTGTAAAAGATCAGTTCTTAGTTCCTACACAAAGCTTGGCAAATTTGTTTTTAAAGTAAAGTATTTTTCTAAAGCCAAGAAAAACAACCGGTTGAATTGTCGGGATAACCGGTTGTTCTTTGCCTAGTTGACACAAAGGTTTGAAAAAGCTTTTTGAAAGTGTTAAGTCATAGCTTGACCCATTTAACCGATTATCTCGTGGTTTTAACGGGTTAAATGTAAGTCTGCATAACAACTTTTTGAAAAACTCTCTTGACTGTTTTAAAACTGTTTCAACTGATTCATGTGCCTCAAATAGCTACATTTCAAGTGCTATAAATATATCCCTTCTTTCCAAAACAAATAGAACATTTTTACAGAACAATTACAGAAGATCTACGAAAGAGTTTTTGAGATCAAAAGAGAGATTGAAATGTGTTTTTGAAAGAAGTTTTCAAGATTTGCAAGATTGCTTTTTAAGTTTTGCACTGATTCAAGATCTGATCATAGGAATTCTTGGGTTGTGTAATATCAGGTGTTTTCTTTTCCTACTCATGTTCTTGTTGTTGTAATTTTTAAACTCATGAGTATATGTGAAATCCTGTAAAGTCAAAGGGTGTTCTGACTTGAGCTGTGTGTGGTGTTGCAAAGATGGTGAGTGGGTCTTATGGTTTTCAAGATCACTTCTTTGTGGTGTGTTGGTGTAATCTGTTGTTGATTACTAGTGAAACTCAGAGGTTGTTCTGAGACTGGATGTAGCTCTGGGATTGAGCGAACCAATATAAAATTCATGGTGTAAATCTCTCTCTTTCTCTCTCTCTTTGAAAACTATTTGATATAAATTGCTTCTGCCATCATAAGAACAACTGGTTATAATTCTGCAACTGTTTCTATGTATCATTGTTTAATTGCTTCTCTAATTTCTTATCTGTGTTTGTTTGATAAAGATTCAATCTTAATCAAATATTTGCGAAAAGCTTTCGAAAACAATTCACCCCCCTATTGTTTTAAGTCATCAATTCTAACAATTGGCATCAAGAGCTAGGTTCTTGAAAAATATTCAAGTTTTTGTTTTTCTAAAAAATCTTTTCAAAAATGGCTAACAAAATGTCCTTTGGGGAAGGTGTTGCTTTAAACAAACCACTTCTGTTTTGTGGTGAAAACTATCAGCTTTGGTGTATAAGAATGAAGTTCTTTATTGAGTCACTAGATAAAGAAATCTGGAATGCTATTTCAAACAATGCCTTCATGCATATGCCTGAAAATAACTCTGCATTAATAATGAAGGAAAGAGAGCATCTTGATTGTATAGCAAAAAATCTAATTGTCTCTGCACTTGATTCTGATGAATTGCTCAAAGTTTCAGAATGTATATCAGCCAAAGAAATGTGGGACAATCTTGAGAAATGTCACAAGAATCCAAGAAGTGCATGGCTAGACAAGGATGAGTCCTCTGCTGAATCATCATCCTCTGAATTCAAGATGGAAGTCTGTCTCATGGAAAAAGAAGAATCTGAATCAAGCCAAGTAACTGCATCCTCTTCCAATAAAAGTGAAAATTATTCTCAATTGCATGAAGCTTTTCAAGAGACTTATGAAGAAGCTCATAGATTAACCTCTTTAAATAACTAGTTGAAACTTGAAAACAACAGGTTAAATGACAAAGTCAGAGTCTTTGAAGAAGAATTGGATAATTCCAAAACTGATTTCGAAAACCTTGAATTGATTTATCAAAATTATTTTTGCAAGTGTGATTCTAAGTTTTGTGAAAATTGTGAATCCCTTCAAAAGAAGGTCATTTATCTTGTGAAAACTGTGGACAAAATTTCAAAAGGAAAATCCAACTTTGAGAATGTTTTAGCATCTCAAAATTGTTTATTTGGAAAATCAAGTCTTGGTTTTAATCCACAGAAGCAGAACAATACCTTTTCAAAACCCTTTTCAAGTATCACGGAAAAACAACCGACTAAAGTTTTGAAACAACTGGTTGTTTCTTGTTTCTACTGTATGAGAAAGGGGCATTCTGTGAGGTTTTGCAAAGTTCGCAAAATTCTTGTTCCAAGAGGAATTTTAAAATGGGTTCCTAAGAATCCTAAGCCTCCTAACATTCCTGCTAACACCCATGGACCCAAATTCAAAAGGGGACCAAATCTTGCTTCTTAATTTTGTCTTGTAGGTATTCTTGAAAGCCAAGAACTACATTGGGTGTAAGGAATAAAGTCTCAAGGAAAGAAAGATTAAAGATAGTTCAGTTCTTGTGCCTGCACTTGTCAAATGTATACATCTAGCAAGGTTCCTTGAATGACAAGAGACATCCTTGACAAAGACTGAAATGATTGGCTAAAAGAGAATCTTCAAGAATAAAGAATGTATGCATCACCTAATTTAAGTAAGTGTGCCTTGTGACCATATGAACATCTCAAGGTCTTCTCTTTTGGATGAATCTATTGGGATTCTCTGTGCAAAGGTATGAAGAAACATTGTACTGCATCTTTCATCACTTTAAAAGGTAATTTTAGATTGTGAAAATGTTTCCTTTGTTGTCACAGTTAAAACAACCGATTGTTTTCTCGAAACAACCGATTGTTCTTTCTCTGATATCTCTGTGTAATGCTGCCAAGTTTTCTTGTGCATGGTTAAACCTATTATCTTTTAAATCATGCTTTTGACCATATAGAGGGAGAAGTTTATGTGTGATTTGGTTGTTTTGATAACTTTAAAACTGGTGTTTAGTATGATTTAATCTGCTGCTATTATAATGCTATGCAGACACTATTTTGTAATATCTCTGCATTGGTTTACAACACTGCTCTTACTGGTTTATGTGTGCCTTGTTATCCTGCTGCTATGCTTGCTTTGTATATGCATAAAATCTATTTTGTAGGACCTTTTCAATTACATGTGCTATTATGAAGGCTAATCAAAGTGATGTTTAGTTTTATTGTTCAAGAGCATCCACCTTACTCAAGCTCATGTCCTATGGAAAGTAAGTTGTACATGTTCATCCTATGGTTTTGGAATCATAAGACCAAATGAGCTTCTAGACATGTTAAGGTAAGACAAAGGTATCAATGTTTTAAGCATTTCCCATCAATTTGAAAGGTGATTTGCTATTTCTTGTTGTCCAGAAAATTTAACTGGTTATTTCCTCGAAACAATTGATTATTTGCTCCCTGTCAGCACTGGAATATCTGTTTTTAAATTCTGTGATTTGATTTGTGGTTCTATTCAAGCCTATTGATATCTGTCGTCAAAATTGTACTAATTGCATGCTTGAATACTGTTTGCCTCTACTATAACTGCTCTATACAAATCAGATTCCTTCAAATCTTGGAAATCAAAATTGCTTTTATGGTTTGGTCAAATCAACATGTGATTCTCTGTACCTTCTGTGTTGACTGACAAACAACTTTATGACTTTGATTTGATTCATTTTTTTGTGTTGTAAATGAACCACATTATGTCATCTTTGACCAAGGGTTTTGGTTCTATTAATAGAAATTTTAACCTGCTGTTTTTCACAAACAACCTGTTGTTCTTCCTTTTCTCTACTCAAAGTGCTTTCTGCAGTGTACCAAGTCCTTCACTGATTTGAGCAATGGCTGGTACTCCTCCATCTGCGAAAAGAATGAAAACCAAGGCTGTTAGGAGTGGTGGAAAAATTGAAGGGTGGTTCTCAGGAGAATCAGAACCAGATCAATGATCTACAGTTTCAAAGAGATGACAGTCCATCTTTCTAAAGCTTATGCTTTTCAACCGGTTATCTCTGTGAAATAACTTATTGTTCTTATGAATGCCTACTGGTTTGCTCATCTGATTTGGCTGATGTAAATCACCTAATGGGAACCAGTGTCTAGTACTATATTTGGGTCATGCTTATAAGGGACATTTGGACTAATATGCTTGCAATATGGAATTGAAAATATCCAAGAAAGATGGTTTCAACTGCTATCCTACAAATGTCAAAAAGAAGTATTCATGGTTGTGTTGGCATTGCTGGAACTAATACTTTGATGAAGCAATACTTTGATGTCTTCCTTGAAGGAGGACTACTTGAATGGGCCCTTGTTGTGATGGGCCAAATCTATCAAATATCACTTGTTAACTGATTCATAACATAATCCCTGTTTTATAAGGAGATATATTGGTATATCTGTATATTTCATATTTGGTGAATATCTTGGAGAATATCTTCAATATCTTTCTCTTAATCAGTGTTTAGCTAATATCTCGGAGATGTCATTCGGATTAAGTGAGACATGATCATGATTCCTAAAGAATTCCCATAATTGTTGTTGCGGTCGTTTAATTTATTAAGTGTCTTAATTGTGTTTTGACACTATCGGTCAGTCACTAAGGCCAAGTGATTGGCTTGTCCGGTACTGACTGGTACACCAACACTACAAGAAAAATCCATTTTAGCTATCAACAAAAAACGGGGGCTATAAACAATAAGCTACTAGCATGGGTGAAGTATACTCAAGTTGGACACAAAAATAAATGTCAAATATTGTGTCCACTATGGAGACCTTTAACTCATACTAAAAATTATTAAAATAATAATAATAATAAGTTAGCGTCTAGAATGGGAACACAAAGTGATGGCGGACCATCCAAGCAACCATACACAACAATAAAGACAAAAGAACTTTCTGTATAAATACAATAGAATACGCTTGTATAGGATTTGTATGTTTAAATACTTTTAAGAGTATTTTATAGATGAATCAAATACACTTTAGAAGATCCTCACTTGTCACACAAACAAGAATTTTTAAAGCATCTTAAGAGGACACATACACCTCTCCTTAAGCCACCAAAACCTCACCATATTTAAGCTTGCTTAACTAGGGTTAAGGTAGCTTAAGGAGCAAGCTACCTCATCTTTCTCATCTATAAAAACCCTCCATAAACCTTTGAAAGGTTGGCCTCACCAACTTCCCCTTCAAAGCATTCATCATCACCGAACCCTACCTTCACCAAATACCTCACGATTTTCCTCCATTCATAAAGTCTTCCGCTGCCTCTCCACCGTTCCACCACAATCAAGAGCTTGGACTGCATCAGGTGGATGATAGCACATCAAAATCGGGCCAAAGCTAAGCCAAGTTCTTCGAAAAAAATTTCCGTTCATCATGTTGTTCATGTTTTCCCTTTCGCTCTTGATTTTTTTGTCATTGATTCTTTGTTTTCCATCGATTATCTTATATTTCCACTATTTATCTTTTGTTTGCATTGATTAATTTCACTTTTTCACCATTTACTTTCTTTGAAACATTCATCAAACAATTTCATTGATGTTTTGCTACATAACCTACTGTGTTCCTTGTTGTTCGTCAATTTCTTATTGTTTTTGCTTGTTTTAATCGGTTTCTTTTGTCTCTTTGTTGTGTTTTACTGTTTCTCTCACTCTTGTATGTGTTTCCTTAAGTTCCATAGTTTTTTGATTGGTGCTTTCTTGTTCATGTTCATTCCCAAGACATCTGCAGTAGTCCCTGCCAAATGCAACAAGTTCTTGCGCCGATCTTCAATACGATTGGTGTTTCTTACTCCAAATTCGTGTTTTAATTTGTTCTTGTCCTCTTTTTGGTGTTAACTATTGTTTCTCCTCCTTGCATGTCTTTTGTTACGTCAAAATTTTTGTGTAATCTTGTCTTATTGCATCATGTCTTGCTGTTGCATGCATGATGTTTGAATTTTGCTTTGGTGCCTATCAACTGTTTGTGAAAAGTCTTGATGTTTTTACGTCTTCTTTTTTGAGCTCATCTAGTTTTGTGTTGTTTGCTTTACGTTTCCTTACTTGCCATTTTTATTTGGTGAGTTTCTTGCCTTAATTCCACTATTTTCCTTGTGGTTTTGTCAACATTTGATTCTTTTAGGTTTTTCTTCCAGTTTCCAGAATTTCATACTTTACACCTACTTTGCAAAATTTATTTTGACCGCAATACATATCCAAAATTTTTGCAAACTTTTTTGCACCACAATTTACATGTTCACAACAATCTATAAGAAAGGAACGTCCTAATTGCATCTACAAAAATAATAATAATTGTTAAAAGCCACGACGTTGATGGTGTTACCACACTATTTCAGTGTTCCTTGGTGCTCTTGGTTTTAAATTTTCTGCACCCATTTCCCTTGGTTTTTTTGCACAAAACTTTTACCATATCTTGTTTTATATGTTACCAATGTCCTACAAAAATTTCAGCTCCAAATTCGCTGTACAACAATTACCATAAATTTTACAATATATGCTGCCAAACTGTTTATGTTTTGTCCAAATTTGATTGATTTGTTTCTCTGTATATAGATATCCTTTTGCCGTCAAATTTGTGGCATTTTGTTCATAATTGAGCTCATCATATACCATAAAATTTCACATTCCAAATCACTATATCTAAATTACCATAATTCGTACACTTTTTGTGGTCGGTACTACACATAGTCTCAGGTTTAGGTCATTTTACTTGTGGTTTACGCGTTTTGTTCCATTTATTTCTCCGTGTTTACTAAACCTTTTGACCTTAAATTTGTGCCATATTGTGAATCATTGTGTGTAGTTTGTCCCATCAAAATTTCGGACTTTTCTATTTCGCAAATCATTTTGTATAAATTCTGGAATAGTCACTGTTAGTTCCTCTGGATTTTGGTTTTTGTAATCTGCTCTAGCACTTTTCTTAGGTCCTTTTCCTTGTGCTTCCTTTTATTGGTTGTCTTAATTTTTTTCTTTTCTTTTGATTGGCTCTCTATTGTGTTTTTTCGCTTCTATTCCTATTGTGTTTAGCTTTTCCAATTTTTTGCTTTTCCTACCTTATTTATTGTTTTTTCTCTCTTGTTTTGGTCTTTGGTGGTGCTTGAAAGGTGCCTCAAGAAGTGGAGTGATTTCAATTTTCGATGGGTTCTCATTGGCTATCTAGACTTACTATCAAGACGAGACAAAGGGGTACCAGAGAAGTTTTCAACTTCATTTCACCAGAATCAAATCAATACACCTCATTTACAATTTTTCTATACAATTGTATTTTCTTGTAACTTGTGTATCACAATTTTGTGTGCATTTCAATTTTTCTACGCCTTTTAGTTTACTTTTCATTTGGGAAAACACTCTATTAAGCAATCCCACTAAACATTGTAATAGTTGCATGCACTAGTGTGGTAGTGTGTCAGTGAACTCTCAAGTGTTCATTGCACTATCACCCTAGGTTTCGACTAGCATCTGCATTCTTTCTTTCTGTTTCTCTAATTTTTGTTCTTCTTGTATTTCTTTTCTTGATTTGTACGTCTTTGTGATACATTAAGGTTTTTCTTTTCTTGCAAATAGAATAACCTTTCTTTGGTTGTAAGCGCATTTACATACATACATCCATTTTCTTCAAATTATTTTTGAAGTTGTGCTTTTTGAATCTTTTGTGAGTTATCATTAAGGTACGCTCTGGCTAGGAAAGCCTTGGTACTTAAGTAATCCTTGTGCCTTATGTCGCTTTCCTACGAGTGAACTCAATACTTTCTCACTATTGCTTCCTTGCTTTAACTTACCCTTTAACTTCTTCTTTTTCCCATTTTTTTTACTCGTTTTCTTTCTGTGCGTTTTTTCTTTCCTTCTAAGGAAATTTTTTGATGTTCTCTTTCTTTCTCCAAACAGGAGTGATCCATCCATCATTCTAGTGTCCATGGGAATTTACATTCTCTCTTTGCCATTGATATCACGGGTACTCTTCAAAATCATGATTTACAACTACAAGAAATTAAAAATCTTTTATATCAGCTTGTCCTCGAACGTGATCACAAATCTCACCAGTCTCATAGTCGGCATCGGGACCCTTCTCATCACTGTGCCAGTGTTCACCACCCTAGTCCCCCTCCTAGTCCAGATGGATACAATAGCCATCGTAATCATGACTATTGTCAACCACCCCCCAAATAGTTCGACACTCACCGCCATTCTACGTTTCGGGAACCCAAAATATCTCTTCCTTCTTGATGAAGACCTAAAGGATAGAGCATCCCCTGAACTAGCCCAATCTTCCAGAAGGATGACCCAAAGCATGACACATGATTCAGGGCTAGGTTAGGACCATCAACTAGCTAGTGCCTCAGAACCTATCATTCCTCAAAGGATCACTAGGAGTAGAGCCCACATGATGGGAGTTGAGCACCAGCTAGTCTCTTTATTTTTAATTTCAGTAGATTAGGTTTAAATAGCATAAATTGGAGTGTACTTAGCAAAAGAGTAACCCATAAAATGTGCAATCCTAAAATCAACTCACATCACTTCCTTTTTTGGCACGGGTAGTAACGATGACTATTTAAACTGGGAAATGAAGGTTGAGCAAATCTATGACTGTCATCACATTAACCATGAGCGTTGGGCGTGTTAGAATATATGGTCTTAAACAAGAGGGGGGGTGAATTGTTTAAGAAAGATTTTCGAAAACTTTGAAGGTTTAATGAAACTCAATGCAGAATTACAGAGAAAGGAATCAAGATAGCCAAGAACCAAAACTGTTTTAAGATGAAACACAAAAAAATAATCGGTTGTTTCTTCGATTCAATCGGTTGTTTATACCAGTAGTATTTAAAACAACTTAAAAAAAAATTAAAAGAGTTCAGAGCAAGAGAAAAGAACACAAGCAATTATACTAGTTCACTCTTACACCAAGAGCTACATCCAGTCCCCAAAAACCATTGGGTAAACAACTATGCAATCAAAACCAAATTACAAACACCACACACCAAAGTAGTGACCTTGAACCCCTCAAGAAACACACTACCTTTGGCAAACCACACCAAGAGTGTTGATCTTGAACACCTCAAGAACACACAACACTCCTTGACAACACAAATACAGAAATACAGTAATCAAGGAAGAAGAGAATAGAATACACCTGGGTATTACGAAGCTCAAAGTTCAGGAATACAACCCAATCCTATTCCATACACTTAAGAATGATCCAAAGCTCTTTCAAATCTTGGAAAAGCTGTTTTGATAAACTCTTTTTCTTACTCCAAGATTAAGAGTGTAAAACCACCTTTATATAGACCAACCAAGTGATAAAAAAACATTTAATAAAGGAGCCAAGGTAGTTAGGATCATTTAAAACATATTAAAACCACTTAACAGAATTCTGTTAAGGTTTTCAGAAAAACAATCGGTTGTTTTATCGAAACAATCGGTTGAATTGACTTGACAGCAAAGTCAAGCTTTTCAAAACCTTTTCAAAAACTACTAAGGTAAAACAACCTGTTGAAATTTCAACAGCTTTTTAGAAAACCCATCTTTTCAAAAGGTTAGAGATTCAAATGAACTTAGATCATCTTAAGGAGTGAATTAACAACTTTATAACAACTAGACAACACACACACACCCAACAGCAAGGTTTTCAAGCTTTTCTCTTGGATTTGGAGACATCAAAGCATCTTGTTCAACAGGGTGGTCTTAGCCACTCTTAGCTTCTAAGAGGGTGCTCTGCATTGGTGGACTGCCTATTCTCGTGATCTTCAATTACATCATAACCCTCCCATTAAATAATGGAATGAACTCCGTTTTGCTTTACGCAAATGATATATTCCTTCTTATTATGATCGAGACCTTATGAATTAAATCCATCGCCTCACTCAAAAAGATTTATCGGTTGATCAGTATAGGCAAAAAATGGAGTTGCTTATGTTACGGCTGGCATTTGTGAAGAACCTCGCTTGACTATCGCCAGGTTTCTCAGTGGCCTCAACTTTGATATACGGGATAAAGTCGAGTTTCTACCATACAATGATCTTAAGGATCTTGTGCAACTCTGTATTCGCTTAGAAGACCAAATTAACCATAAACTCTCTTTTCGGAAATCTTTCCCTTCTTCCTCCACTACCCCTAAAGATTTTCAGAAAGATACTTCCGCTACTCCCCGACCTCATCCCAGAGAAAAAGATCTCACATAAACTCAGGATAAATCTATCTCTACTTCTTCATCCAAGGAGACCCTAAGACCAAAACGGTCCAATGTTTTAAATTTCTCGAAATAGGTCATTACTCTTCAGAATGTCCACAAAAAAAGGCTTTTCTCTTACAGAATCCTGAAAATCCTATACAGCCACATTCTCTTTCTACTTTTAACCCCGAGGATGTACCCACTTTTGATGAGGAATGTCATCCTTATACAAGAGAACTTTTTATTATCCAATGTCTGCTCCATACTCAACCTGTAGAACTCACTAGCTCACAACGCGAGAACTTATTTCATACTCGCTGCCAAATTCTAGGCAATATTTGTTCCTTAATCGCTGATAATGGTTCTTGTTGTAACTATTGTAGTACTTGGATAGTCCATAAACTTTCTTTACGCACTCAACCCCATCCTTCTCCATACCGCTTAGATTGAATTAATCAAAATAACGGTATAGTTGTCAACACCCGAGTCCTGGTGCCCATACAGATAGGTACATATGTTCATAATATTTTATGTGATGTTATTCCTATGGACATCGGACACATTATTCTTGGTCATCCTCGACAGTTTGAAAAAAATGCTACCGTCTCTGGTAGGGGCATACTTAATGAGTCTTCTGGAAGACAATGGGATTGAAATGAAATCCAATAATTGTGATGAAAATAGATCCATGTGTGGTCCATATGAATGATGGAATTGGTATTGAAATTTTATATGACAACATTTAAAGAAATGTTTATAAATGATTAGTTTGATTGGTTCTTTTTGCATGAATTAAATATGTTATCAAATTTATTTTCATTAGTTTACCCTTGCTTTTCTTGTTGTGTTTGAACCGCAATGACTGTACTACGTACACGAGCAGATGATCATACAAGTGTCGGAGGATCTGGAGGGCTTTAGGATGTAGTTTTGAATCTTATATTGTTAATATTTGTATTTCTGTAAGTCATAATCTTATAATAGAAATATTTTAAAAAATCCAAGTTTGTATAGAAATCGGTAGAACTTGTATTGTAATAATTAGATGTATTTTATGGGGTGTTACATTTAAAGGTATCAGAGCGATTCATCCTTAGGATGACTTGAGGGTAGTGGGTTTATTTTATTTCTCCTGCGTGTAGGTTTTTATTTAAGTCTAGCTTCAAGACTTAGTCAAAAGTTTCTAATAGGATGTTTAACAAAGTTGTTGCTTCAAATATTTTTTTATGTTTGAGTCAAACTGGTTGTTATAAATAAAGATGAATGTATTAAGACTGAAAAGAATCTTGATAAAGTGGTGAGGGTGCACACTCATGACTAAATCAAGATGATTTTCTATCTTAATGCTAAAAGTAGAGTATTTTTTTATATATGTTTTGGGATAGTTATTTCTATATTATGTTAAGTTGATATTGAACACATGTTTATTTGAGGCAAATAAATTTAATAATGTTAAGTGTGTAATTTTAAGTTTTAAAGTGGTCTTTTCAGCTAATAGTTTTACACCAACATTTGCTTTAGTGTAATATTTTTTTTTATATATATACATGATAGGTGGTTGTTAGTACCGATGGACTCAAATTCTAAGTGAGTTTGAGACGTCTGTCTTTGGAGGACCTAGATACAATCTTTCGGGATGAATTGACTTTATGTCGGTCACTTTCTTTTTAGTTGTGATGAATAGAAATGTGACAACTCCAAATTAGAATAATATGGAATGAGTGGTTGCACAACGAGTATAAAATGGGTTACTAATTAGGGTAACTTGTTTTATAATGCAACTTCAAATAAAGATAAATAATACCGATTAGACAAGTAGTACTTCGACAAAGTGGAGTTCTATACATAGTTTTCTAGAGCAAGTGTCAAGGTTGTCTTCAAAGAAAAAAAATGGAATTTTCTTTAGTCTCATGCTTGAGCAAGGTTGGTGTTAATGACACCTTATAAAATGACTTCATCTAAGCAGTAAAGTTGAAAAATTAAATTGGAGAAAATAAATTTTTGGGTCGAGTATGCTACCATGAGTAATATCAATATTGTTAGTAAAGAAGAAGGATGAGGAATCTAGATAATGTGTGAATTTTTAAAAGATAAACTAGATTGTTGAGGGATAATGGTATGATGGATCAAGTTGCATGAAACATTAATGTTTTCCAAGTATACATGAGATTCAAGTATCCAAACTTTAAGTAAAAAGTGAATATATGTATAAGACAACCTATAGATCCAAATACGATCAGTAAGAGTGAGTAATGATGTGGTTACAAGGCTAGCATGGAAACGAAAAGTTATGTGGATTTAATTTATTGTTACACGAGGTTGATTAGTTGCAATCAATATTGTAAGAATCTTAAGTACTTGTTTGATCAAAAGAGACTAGACATGGGACAAAAGAGATTGATGAAGTTATTAAGGGAGTAAGATTTCAAGTTTGTGTATCATCTAGGGAAGGAAAATTTGGTTGAAACTGCCATGAGCAAGGATATATTTCAAGTGTCAGAATGGTTAATGATTCAAATTAATGGAGTGTTAAGAACTAAGTGGACTGGGAATTTCATTATGAAAGTAAAGGGGTAATTATGAGGTTTAGGATAAGTTGTTTGTATTTGCAAACAAGAAGTTAGAGAACATACTCTTGTATAAAGTTATGGAAATGATTTAATGTACATCAAGCAAAACTAAGATAATATTTGAAGAATTTTTTTATGGTTAAATATAAAGAGAAAGTGGCTCCATAGGTCCTTGTTTGTCTGACCTATAAAAGACTGAAGTGGAGTATCAAAGACCTGGGATAACGTTAACAACCATTGAACGTGACTAAGTAGAAATAAAGTTGTGTTGTTATATGTGCGGTTCCTTTTCCACAGACAATGAGAGTACATAATGGAATATGGATTGTGGTAGACCAAATAATGAATGATGCATAATTCGTTTTGGAGAAGATGAATGGAGTTTTGAGAGATTATTAGTTTTTAGTGAAAGTACTATCCTTGGAAAGGAAAAGTTTTTACAGATGGTTAAAGTCACAAGGAGACATAAATATCAAAACTTAAGATTATATGGTTGGAGTTGAGTGGAAGTTTCAAAAGTTTAATTTTGGAAACTGTAGTACATTTGTTATAACTAATGAGTTTCTAGAAAAAGTAAGAGTAAGGAAATTGGTGAAATTGAATTTGAAGAATATTCTAAAATTACTGAATTATGAAAAGTAATGATTTCTCTATGGGAGGTGAATGGTATCTTGAGATTTAGAAACAAAATATGTACGCCAAGGATGAAAAATTGAAGTAAATGGGTCATCTAAAAGTCACGAAAGCAAGTTCAATGACATCTAAGTACGACCCAAGGGTATCAAGATTTTAGGAAGTTTATTTGGTGACATGGTACGAAGGAAGATAAAGTCAAATATGTAGTTACTTGTTTATCTGTCAAAAACAAAATCAAAGGTCGAACAAATAATGATTAGGAAGTATGTTAACATAGTTTTGACATTCTCGGGATGAAAGTCAAATAATATTTCCATGAGTTTTATCACCTACTTGTCACATACAGGGAAGGAAAAATAAATCAATATGAGTAATATGGGATGGATTAATGAAGATTGCACATGCTCTACCTATGGAAGGGAATTATATGCTTGAGGTTATGCAGATAACTAGGTGAGATAAGAGGTCTCAGTTTGACAAAAGTGGTGAAGAGGTGACATTGGGTACTATAACTAATGTTAAGGAAGTTTGTGTTTGGCTGGGTTATTTTTATCCTTTCATAAAGGTAAGAATGAATCCTTTTAGCACATGGTATTGGGTGGAGTGAGATGGTGGTATATTTTACTCTTAGTTTTAAGCCAAGGTCTCTAGTAATTGATGTTGCATGTCCTTCTGAATATGAGAATATTATAGCTCGAAATTGAAAAACAAAATGAGCTAGTGATGTTGACACCCATATATGACCATTAGAAAGTAAAAGAGGTTCTCCTAATAAATATGGGAATAATCCTTTTTGATTTATATATATCAATCTCAAGGTAAACTTGAATTGGACAACATGAATGTTATTAGAGATATGCTTGCAAAGAGGTTGGTGTGAGATGTCTCTATTCATGTTAGAATACAACAAAGTCGTGGATCATTGAGGTAGGTTGCATGAAAATCTCTTAAGCAATTTGACAAGAACCTTTAAGTAGAAATATTGTTCGAAGATCATGGGGTTGACCTAGATCATTTATTTGAGATGGAGGAAAAAGACATCAAAGCATTCATTGATATGCACCAGGAGGAAGTAAGCCAAGCAAAAATAAATAAATAAATAATCAACGTATTTTTTTCATCACTTCAATTATCAGTAATTGAAAGTCAAATCTTGAGAAATGTGTTGATTGAAGACATCTTCAAGCAAACAGATATATGACACAAATAAAGCAAGAAAACCTTTAGGATTCTCTATGGGTAAACATGATTCTCTAAGAGTTACATCATTTAATGGTGTAAGGA
The DNA here is from genome assembly GCA_037954025.1 of Phaseolus coccineus. Taxonomy (NCBI): domain Eukaryota; kingdom Viridiplantae; phylum Streptophyta; class Magnoliopsida; order Fabales; family Fabaceae; genus Phaseolus; species Phaseolus coccineus. The sequence continues at coordinate 43,402,282 of CM075681.1, forward strand.
GAGCGGTCATATCAAAAAAGTTGACTTAAAGTTCATAAGTCCTCGCCATATTTGTAAGAGAATAGAGTTTGTTTCATATAAACTTCTTCTACCCCTCAATTGGCCAACATTCTCACTATCTTTCATGTATTGAACTTAACGAAATGTTTATTTTATTCTAATAATGTCCTATCATCTAATTTAATGAAAGTAAAACAAAATTTCTCTTTTGAGAGGAAGTCAGCTGAAGTTTTAAATTTTCTAGAGTAATATCTTAATTGAAACATCGATAGAGTCAAAGTAATATGAAATCTTATATGATGTGATTCCACTTGAAAAGTAGAAGAGAAGATAAGAGAATAATATCCTAATATTTCTTGGTAAGCTAATTTTCGAGGACAAATATTTTTGTTGTTAGGGATAATTGTAAGACCCGGGAGCAGCAGCATTGCCCCCTACACACACACTTTCATTTGTTCTTCTTTTGTCACCCAACACTTTCTCTCTCCCTCTTCCTTCTCTCTTCAATTTCTCTCCCATACCTCATTTATTCTAAAATTTGATCACACCAAGTTGTAGCTGAGGAGTCAGGCTACATTTCTACCCAATCAGATTTTCAAACAGAGTAAGTTCATTTTTACTCTAAAGATCCTTTATTCTCTATTTTTCTCTATGATTTAGTCATCAATATTACTGGGACCAGTTAAGAAAAGTGTTTCTCTCAACTTGATTAAGCTCATACTAAAATTTGGTAGTATTTGGATAACTTACTATAGATTCCTCAATTTTGGAGTGGTTCCCATGTTTGAGGTAGAATTTCCATCAGAATAAGGAATTTAAGGTAAGGGAAGCTACCTTTAACTTTTAATAACACCCTAGGCTAGAAGATCTGGATGTGGAGGGGAGGTTGTCCCAATATTCAATTTCTCTTGTAGGGATGTTAGTTGATAAAATCGTTTGATTTTATGTTGTGTGAACGTGTATAAATATTATATTTTGATAGTTTGAAAGTTAAATATTGTTTTTGATGTTGGAAAAGTTCTTGAATGGTATAAATATTTAAATGTTATGTGATTGAATGATATGTATTATATATGAATGATGAAAATTGTATGAAATTGATGTCATATATTTGGGATAATGTATGAGTTGTGATAAAAATAGATCCATGTGTGGTCTATATGAATGATGGAATTGGTATTGAAATTTTATATGACAACATTTAAAGAAATGTTTATAAATGATTAGTTTGATTGGTTCTTTCTGAATAAATTAAATATGTTATCATAGACATCATCGGGAGAATAGAGAGAGATAGAAAATCATAGAGGGGACAGTCGTCAAGGAGAAACACCCTGGATCTTCTTTTCTTGATTTTGATGCTTGTAATGGCCAACATGAGTGGCTAATTCTTCGCTTTGAAATTTGGAGTAATATGTTCAAACTCTTATGTATTTAGGTGATATTTATTTATAATATTTTTTTCTTGGATGATGATTGGTATTGCCATTTTATTATTAAAGTTTGAATCTTTATTCATGAATTTGATCCTTAGATTTCACTAGAAAGTATTTCTAAGTATCTGACCCAAATGATAATGCTTGACATATTTGAATGCTAGAAATAGATTTGAAATGTTAATTTCTTTATGACATTTGTTTGTAATGATAAGGAGTTTTTATAAATGTGCGAGAAATCAATATTTAGGAGACTATCTTAATAATTTTGCATGCGAGGAATTGATATGAATGATTTTTATACGTGCATCAATGTCAATCAAGATGGAATATTATATGTTTTTATTCATTGAAAATACAAACAAGTGAGAAGGATTGATGTGAGTTGATTTGTTTTAGAATTGCAGATTTTAGATGTTTCACTTTTGTTTATGTTTTTTTTTTTTTGGATTAGCAGGATATGGTGAGAGCTCAAAGAAGATTGCCACTGGGCATAAACTTAACCAAGTAGTTAAGTGAGCAAAAGAAAAAAAAAACACAATATAAAGGTAAAGATGATGATTGTGGACTTGAAACAACATAAGATAGACAAAATCAAGTAATGACCAAATTGTAAAGAAGAAAAGATAAACAAATGGACAATGGAAGGAGCGTAAATGAAGAAATAAAAAAGAGAAGGGGTAAGAGAAGCTTATTGAAGGAGGGATGATCACACCACTTGAAATGGTGGAAAATTCCAAGATTAGTGGTGAAGAGTCGCCACTTGGAGTATGCTCTCTCAATATAAGACCCAAAACTTTAGAACACTCACAAATCACTCAAGCACAGTTTTCTTACTATATTTATTCAATGTGAAAATACAAGAGGCAAGGCACTCTATTTATAGGAAAGACTGCCTTGGAAAACAAGAGAGAGGGGGGAAGGGGGCAACATTTCCAAAGCTTCTAGAAGCTAGGTTAAGCCTTGGAATGTTGCACCATTTAGGAGTGTTTGCTAGAAGGTAGGTTAACCTGAAAACCTAGGGCAACACATGGAGTAAAAGATGGGCTTGGCACAAGCCCAATTTACACTAAGTACATCCTAATCTACTGAAATTAAAAATAATGAAACTAGCTGGTGCTTAGCTCCAATTATGTTGGCTCTACTCCTGGTAATCCTCTGAGGAATAGTAGGCTCTGAAGCATTGGCTATGGACTGATCCTGTCCTAGCCCTAGGTCCTGTGTCATGCTCTTAATCATCCTTTTGGAAAGTTGGGCTACCTCAATGATTGCTCTATCTCTTAGGGTTCCCTCAACGTGAACCAATCCCAATCCCAATTTTTCCAATGGGCTCATCAAAATCATTTACTTTGCTTTTATTTAATTTCTTACAAATTCATGATACAAACAAATTTTTCAACAAAATTTTCCACATTTTCTTATATTTAGTGAATCTTATATTTGAGATTTTAGAATTGTTCCTTGTAGGTTTGATATCCCTCCTTAGGGATAATTTATTACTTTTGACTCGGTACACTAGTCATAAAATAGTCATCAACATTCACATCATCCTTCGTTTTGCCTTTAATGTTCATAAGTGTTTCAATTAAGCTGTCATACACATTCTTTTCTACGTGCATTACATCTATATTGTGTCAGACATCTAACTTAAACCAATACGAAAGATAAAAAAAGATTGCTCATTTCTTCCATATTTCAGTCACAATTTGGTTCTTCTTTTTTCCAAAATGATGAAAACCGATCCAACCTCGAAACATTTGGCTAAGAAGATTGGAAGCAAAAAAAGGAGCTAAAAAAACTCTCATCTTTTTGTGATATTGTTGCCTAGTTTAGGCAAAGAACAACACAAAGTGAACAAAAATATATTTGAAAAGAATTGTATTTTTCAAAAAATTTATAAAAATAAAGGGACTTATTTTTGTTATGTTTTCTTTTTCTTTAATTTTCTTTTAAAGAAACTTGTTTCATGTTTGTTTGATGTTTATTGTAGATGGATATTTGATCTTAGAGGAAAATAACAAATAAACAGAGGTTGCTGTCATTGAACATCATTCAAGATCTGAGGATAGATCCTTCTCAAGAGGGAGGGAATGATGAAAACCCATCTAGCCTCGAAACATTTGGCTAAGAAGATTGGAAGTAGAAAAAGGACCTCAAAAGACTCTCATTTCAAGAAAAATTAATTTTTGTCTGCTCCATTTTTTCTCTAATGTTATAAAAATTGTATAGAGTAGTATAGGTTTTATTTTGGGCTTATATTTGGGTCATTTCCTTGGGCTATGTTTTGGGACAATTTTCATGGGCCATGTATTGCGCCAATTAGAGTAGGGTGTAAATAGAAAAAGAAAGAAGCTAGAGTTACAATTGGGCCTCCTTGGACCCAATGCAACTCTAGACCATCTAGGGTGCACAAATAAATTACTAGAGTGCAAATAGAAAGCATGGAGTGGCAAGGAAGGATGAAGGTCCACATGTCATCTCCTTAATGGAGAGGATCCCCACCAATGCCAAAAGGACATTTGTCTTCATGGGAATGGAGAGGATTCTCTCCAATTAGAGAAGGACACTTGTCAACCTCTAATTTGAGAGGATTTGTTCCAATTAGAGAGAGTCACTTGTCCTTCTATGAGTGGAGAGTTTTTAGGGTTAAAGCTTGAACCTTGGCTGCTCATAGCACTATAAATACAAGTGCTAGCCCCCTTATAAATTAGCTTTGAATAGACTATTGAATTGTTGCCAAAATTTCAGCCTCAACTAGTATCTTAGCTCACTCTTTGGTAGCCTTATTTCTAAGTGTTTTAGCAAGGAACCTCTTAGGAGTTGATCTAACCTCTTTTAAGCTTCTTTATCATTCTCCATACACCAATACTTTACAATTTATTTCACTCATTTTAGCCACCCAATCTTGCCAAATTCCACACTCCAAAATACAAAACAAAAGATTCATAGCAATGCAAGCTAGGATTGCATCACAAAATCCATATTAACATTTTTTACCTTTTCATAAATTAGAAGGCCACTTAATGGAATGGGAAAATGTCATGTTCTTAGTATCCGTTGAAAACTTTTTTAATCTACGATATAGGTGATATTTCATTAGAAATCTACGATGTCGAAGATACATTGTCATCCTTCCATTATTCAACTACTCATATGATGTGTTCTCTTCACATATTGGACATGCTTTATGAATTTTCACACTATAACCTGACAAGTTTTCATATGCAGGTAAGTCATTGATAGTACAAAATAACATTGCATGCAATTGTAAAGATTCATTCTTAAACGCATCAAACACATCAACCCTTTCATCCCACAATAATTTCAAATCTTCAATCAGTGGATTAAGATAAACATCTATGTCATTTCTAGGTTGTTTTGGACCAGAGATCATCATATATAACATTATGTATTTTCACTTCATACACAAAGCAGGAGGTAAGTTGTAAATGACGAACAAAACAGGCCATGAACTATGATTACTACTTAAATTTCCAAAAGGATTCATTCCATCAGTAGCCAATTGATACAATCCAACATTCACAAGAGATGACCAAGGACTCAAGAGACCATTCACATTCATCTCAACAATCAAGTCAAGACCCCACCAAAGATCTAGTGGACCTCACTGGAAGAAGAAGTAGGCGTAGACCAGAAAACCAATTGTTCTTTCTTCTGGTCTACTTAAAAATAAAACATGTTGTAAATAATTTAGGCTCACTTTAGGCGTCCAAATAGCAAAGATAGGCAAGAATAAGGTGTCTTTAGCATAATAGGGGTGTAGTTATCATTTTAGCTTATTCTTAGCCCTTTAGAAAGGCCTTTTGACTTAGTTTCTAGAAGGACAAGCCTAAGATGCGGGTTTGACTTAGTCAAACCATAAGGCTGCCCATTTTTTCTCTTTTCCCATCCTACCCCTCCTACTTGTTTTCCAAGGATCCTTCACCTATAAATAGGAGGCCTACCCATTGTATTTTTCATGTTGAATTTGAATAGAAAAGTTACTCTGCACAAATTGTGTGAGGTGTGTGTGAGGCTTCAGTCCTCTAGCATTTAAGGTCTTATCTTGAGTGAGTTGAGAGCTCTCAAGTGGTGGCCCTCTACACTTATCTTGGAGAATCCACCATCCAAGTGGCGTGTTCATCCTCTAATTCCATCATTCGTAAGCTTCCTTTTCCTTCAACTTTGTTTTTCCATCTTCCATTTCCATCTCTTCTCTTCGGTCATTATTTTTTTTTTGTTTCCTTTATGTTCTTTTAATTTCCGCCTTGCATCATTGTCACCCATATTCTTGTGTTTTTCTCTTTGCCCTTGTGAAGTGAACCTTCACACTCACTTAATCACTTGGTTAAGTTCGTGTCCAGTGGGGATCTTCTTAGGGTTCTCACCATTATTGTGCTAAAATCTCAATCTTAAGTAAAGTGTCATCTAAAATTAAAACATCTAATTCTTACTCCGTTATGCAAAATTGTATGAATTCTTCCACCCTCTCTCGTATGCATCACTTATATGTAGTGTATTGATCCAATTCCGATCCATAAAATTGGTAAACTGAGAAAATTTAAATCAAAATTGCTGAAGGTTGAAACTCCCGAACTTAGCATCAACATGTTTAATACATATAAATACTATCTAATTCATTATAAAACTAAATCAAAATTGTAGAAGCAACGTCGCAACAGTTAGCATGGCGTCACACAGGTTCGTGTGCTTCAGGCGACTAGCGAGGTGAGCAGGGGCAGGAGTGAGAGGGTGACACAGTGCAGCACAGTGGAGGGAAAGTGAGAGAAGGGTGAGAACATGACAGTGGGAGTAAGAGAGTGTGAGAGAATAAATTTTTGAAATTTGATTGCTTTTCTACGATGGTTGGGTGAGGAACCGTCGTCATTTTGCTCCTTGGACCACTTTCAACGATGGTTGTGTGAGGAACCATTGTCATTTCTCTTCTTAGACCACTTTCAATAATGGTTTTGTGAGGAACCATCTTTATAAAACTCAAATAATTGCAAAATTGCCACCGCTCTTTTTTTAACAATAGTTTTCTAATAAATGTATTTATTTGGGGTTGTCGTTTGAATATTTTGTACTAGTGAAAAAAGATATATATAGAGTGATCTTAGCAGAACTACTATGTTCCAAGGATAGTTCTCAATTGTATAATATTGTGTTAAAAATCATATGATAACAAACCATGGGAGCATAAACAAAACATCACCTTCCATTAAAAATGGAATATGCTCTTAATTTTATCCAAAAAAAAGTTCCAAAAAATGATTTCCATAAATGAAAATGGTTTTGCACATTATAGAAGAAGAGACAATGGTCAAATAATTGTTAAAATGATTTTACATTAGATAATTGTTTTGTCATCCCTTATTACCTTATGTTAATACTAAAGTACCAAGCACATATCAATGTTTAATGGTGTAATCAAAGTACTTTTATCGAGTACTTATTTAAATACTTAATAAAGGGTATGACAAGATAATATGCTATTTTTCCTAAAGACACTCAACTCACCTCACTACCTTAGCCTATAGATGACATTAAATAATATTTAGATTGTAGAAATATCTTCCCATCTAAGGTATATGTTGGCAAATATTTTATTTTTATATTCTTGGAAGAAATTTAGTAGTTAAATTGTTTTTCCATCTTCCAGGGGAGCATGTTTTATATTTTAAAGATGAAGATCACATTGATGACATAATATGTAAGCCAAAAAATTACACAGTCAATGGTCACAACTTGGATGGAATGTAGTAAAATATTCCAAGATGCTAGAAATTTAACATATGGATAATTTGTTTAGAAGTTTGTTTATGTAAAGAAGGATAAATGTTGGAAACTTAGAAAAAAAAGGAAATATCATTTGAAGGCTTATTTGGGTACCACCAAGTACTAGTGAACTTTTTATTTATGGAGGATGCTAACAATTGTAAAAGGACCTTTATGCTATGAAGACATACAAAATGTTGATAACATAACATATCCCACATTTACATAAGCATGCTTTGCATCAAGATTTTTAGCAAATGACACAAAATATATAGAAGTTGTTAAAGAAGCAAAGAATTGAGGTTTAGAAAATTATCTCAAAAAGTTATTTGTAAACTATGTTATTATCCAATTGTGTCAATAATCCAAAAATATTGTGAACACTTGGGAATGAATTTCAATGGAATTCTAAATAATCAAAGAAAAAAGCTAAAATGCAAGGTAAACAACATCTATATTACATAATTATCATGCTTCACAAACTTCAAAGACAATCAAATTTCAATCAAATTTTCAATTTGCTTACTAGAAATAATTATAATTACATGTATGTTATGTTAACTTCTGAAATTATTAGTATAAAACTCATACAATCTAATACGATTCTACATTTTACAATATGTATAGATGAACAAAGACAAATTTTTTAGAAGATGATGCATGTTGTCAAGAAGAGAAAAAAAGGAGTTATGTTCTTTTTATATGGCTATGATGGGACAGGGAATACATTCATCTAGAAGACATTAGCATCAACTTTTCATAGTCAACGAAAAATTGTCCTAATTATGACAACAAATGGAATTGTCTATCTTTTATTATCAGGAGGAAGAACAACACATTCAAAAGTTAAGATACTAGTACCAACACAAGATGATCCATTTTGTAATATCCAACAAGGAAGTGAAGTTTCTAAATCATTACACAAAGTTGAGTTAATTATTTGGGACGAGGCACCAATAACACATAAGTTTTATTTTAAAGGACTAGAAAAAAAAATTGAATGACATACTGAGAATAAAAAATAAATGTAAGTTTGTGTTTGGTGGAAAAGTAATATTTTTTGGAAGTGACTTCAAACATATCCTACTTGTTATTCCTGGAGGAATCAAATTAGATATTAATCTTCAACAATTAATTATTCCCATCTTTGGAATCAATGTCAGACATTTAGATTGACAAAAAAACATGTGTTTATAGCAAAAAATATTACAAACTACTAATGCACAAAAAATTCAGGAATTCTCTAAATGGAAGTCAAACTGGAAGATGGTAAATTATTTAAATTATTGATGGTTTAGTTCAAATACAAATTCTAACAAAAGCTCTTAATGTCATATTGTGATGCTCCCATTAAAGCAATAGTCGCTAACAATTACCTAAGATTAATTGAAAACTACAAAGATCAAAATTATTACAGTCTAGGACAATATTGGCCATTAGAATTGAAATAGTCAATCATATAAATGAATACGTTTTATCCTTAATACTTGGTACTTTTGCATAACATTTGTCAAAAAATATTTGTAATTTAATCATATAGTTATTTATGTAAACAGTATTGCAAATGAAACATTTTATATTCATCGTTGTAGAACAATAAAAATGTATCTAAGTTATGATAGCATTTTGATAAGTGTCATATTTCAGTAATATTTCATATTAAAATAAAGACACTTATGGATATTTATTGATAAAATAATTATAATTCAACCTCTAATTTAGGAATTTTAACCTTTTTACATATTTTTGGATTATGATATGAATAAGAATGATATATTCCTAATTTTGTGTTATTTTTAGGAATTTAAGGAGAGATGAAGCATATAGATATATTATGAATAAAGATGTTACTTACCCAAGCCCAATTAGGTTAAATAGAAGCCATGAGTCATATTCATTAGGATCATTGGGAGAATAGAAGGTGATAGAAAACCCTAGAGGAGGCAGCCGTCAAGGAGAAATATCCTCGATCTTCTTTTCTTTCTTTCCATGCTTGTAATGACCAATATGAGTGGTTAATTCTACCTTTTAGGATTGGGAGTATTCTGTTCAAACTCTTATGTATTTAGGTGATATTTAAATATAATATTTTATTTTTGATTAATGATTAGTATTGTCATTTTATTTGTAATGCTTGTTTATCATGATTTTTATCCTTATATTTGACTAAAAAGTACCTTTAATTTTCTGACCAAAATAATAATGCTTAATATATTTGAATGCTAGGAATATCTTTGAAATGTTAATTGCTATCAACATCTAATCATAAGGATACAAAGTTTTTATAAATATTCGAGAAATCAATATTTAGGAGACTATCTTAATAATTTTATATGCGAGAAATTGATATGAATGAATTTTATATGGGCATCAATATCAATCGAAGATAGAATATTATTATGCTTTTCAAAATACAAAAGAATGAGAAGAATGAACCATAATCCCAATTTTTCCAATTGAATCAAACAACTTTGTACTTTTTTTTTATTTAATTTTCATGCAAACTATTGTCAATATCAAATCAAATCAAATTATTGTACATATTCTCATACTTAGTGAATGTTACTATTAGGATTTTAAATAACTATTCTTGGTGGGTTCGATATCCTTCCTTAGAGACAAATTATTATTTCTGACTTGATACACTTGCCATAAAAAAGAGTCATCACATTGATAGTTCTGATATGAAACTGATGTGTATAACTAGAATTTTTTAATTCCTTAACTACATCAGGTATTTCAAACCATAAACTTAAGTTTGAGATTGGGAGACCAATAATGCTTTTAAGAAACTTGGATCAGGTTAAAATTTTATGTAATGGAAATAGATTGAGGGTAACAAGGCTAGCAAATCATGTCATTGGTGCAAAGATTATCACCGAAAGCGTTTGTGGGAATGAAATATATATTCCACAAAAGTCTATGTCTCCATAATATTCACCATGATCTTTTAAGCTTATTAGAAGACAATTTCCTATCATCATATTCTATGTTATGACAATAAACAAATTTGAAGGGCAACCTTTAGCTTAAATAGGACTATACTTACCAACAACAGTTTTTAGCCCTGATTAATTTTATGTTGTTTTATCTAGAGTTCAGAACAAGATTGTGAACATTTAAAAAATATATTATCATATAGTAAACAATAAATGATGAACTTCAATACATTTGACATCATTATCTCATTTAATTATAGTCTTTTAACTAATTATGCATATAATTTAACTAATTATGAATAATTATTTAACTAATTATGCATATTATAACATTCATATAACCTCATAAAGATTTTTCTCTAAAGTACAAGATTGTGAACATTTTATATATATATATATATAATTATAATTATAATTATAATTATAATGTAGTAAACAATAAATGATGATCTTCTATTCAATCTCAGATTACATTTTACATCTTTATGCATTATCTAATTTAACATCTTTTACTCATTTAACTTAATAAACAGTTCAATTTATTTTCACGAAAATAGGTATCAACATAAATATTGAATTAAGAAGACAACTAAATATTATTAAAGTTCAAGACTAAATACCCATTTATAATCAAACAACTCTAAATTCGGATCCAACTCTAACCCATTCAAATTGTTGTCTTTAACTTCGTTTCTTACTTCTATAGATCTTCAACACAGCTAAATCTGCATAAAACAATTAACATATTTAGTTAAATTTCAAATCTTAAAAAGGAAAAAATTAATAAGTAATCAATGAAATTTCAAATATAACAATAAAACTTCTTACCTTACTTGATTTAATAGCTCATCACCTTTGCAAACTCCTATTGTGCTGACACCATGCCTTCAACTACATGTATATACGATCAGGAATATTCACTGCAACAACACAAACTAAGAGTTTCCCACGATATGTATTTATAGGTCACTTTGGTCTTTTAACCCCCTTGTGGGTGTACATGGAAACTATGCTAGTTCAAAATAAAAAATAAAATATAAAAAATAGCCCATCCATAGTGAAATACTGAGCTTGTAGCTATGGGCATGTAACTGTATAGTCCAAATTGCAATCCAGAATTATCATTTCCCTTTCCGCCTCCACATAGGTTATTACACTACTATAATTATATCAAAATATTTCAAAAATCATTTCAATTTATAGTATCAAACTGTCAACAATCTATAATATAAATGCTAAATAGTCATGGCTATTAAGTAATGATTTTATACAGTTATGTTAAAAAATTACTTATTTAAAATATTAGATACACCAAATTTATTAGAATAGAACACAATAGTTAGTATACAAAAATTACAATTTATAAAGATAAATATAAGAAAAGAAGCTACTAGGGAAAATACCATATTAACCAATTTAGTATGTCTGCACTTATCCATGAGTGTTTTTTCTTTACACATCTTTTTATTAAGAAATTTACCTTATTACTCTCATTTAATATGTTTACACCAGTCTATATACTTGCTTTTTATGTGTGCTTATATTTGTTTACTTTCTGCCATCTCTTTCTATTCTATATATGTAGTGCGTTGAAGACTTAATAAAGAAAAAAGTGTAGTTGAAATAAGTTGAACTATTAACGAATTGAAGGTATTCGACGACAATAAAATTAGAGATTAAATTATTTATTTTACAATGAAAACAAATTATTTTTCTTTTACGTTATGAACATCTTTTGATTAAATAAATTCAACAACACATAATATCATTTTGAATAATTCAAATTATTTCTTATACTATCATCAATTAAAATATATTATTAATAATGTTAAAATATTAATAATATATAAGATAAATTATAAAAAAGTACTAATATTGTAATACATATAAGTGAAATATTTAATTGATGTAATAAACTAATTTAGAAAAAAAGATAAAAAAAATATAGGAGCCTTGCGTATGCAGGGTTTTGGGACTACTACCAAAAGCATTGGTTTTGAAAAGTGTTGGTTTAAACGTATCGTCGGGAGAAAGACTTAGAAAATTGGGATCCCAACCCATCATATAAGTAATATCTAATTTACATGTAGTATACGTGCTTTTAAGGGGAATTAATTAAAATAAAAAATAAAAAATAAAATTTATCTATTTAATAAACTGTTTTGTGTGATGCTTTTATAATTTACGGAAAGTGTCATTTTTAAAAGTATCACATAATGATAACACTCAATCCAAAATTCTGAAAAAGAAGAGGGCGACCAAAAAATCAGAATTGACAAAAACTGATAAAAAAAACTCCAAACACTTTAAAAAAGTCTCTACTTAAAAAAGTCAATAAAGTTAACCTGATATAGTATAAACTAATTTTATTTATTTTTAGATTTTATATTTATTTAAGTTATATATTATGAATTTATGTACTTTTGGTAACAATGAATATAAATTATAAATTATTTTTAATTTAAAGGTAAAAATTTAAAGATGATAAATTTTTTTATTCACAATTTGTTTTCTTATTTTTAATTTAATTTTTTTCACACTCATCTCCTTCGTTCACACTCATAAATCTCCTACACTTATTCCTTTCATTCAGAGTTATCTCATTTATCTACACCCATCTCCTTTATTCACACACATCTCTTTCATCTACACTTTTCTCTTAATTCTTTCATTCACATCTACATTCATATGCTTCATTCACATATATCTCCTTCATTAATACTTATCTCCTTCATCCACTACAATTTTTTTTCTATTTTTTGTTTATATTTTATTTTGTTGAAGATGAACTGTTTTACGAGATTTTTTTTTGAAATTTTTGTCATTAGTATTGACTAAGCCGACACAATCATTAGAAGAAAATCATTAAATATAAACTAATTTAGAAACAAAAATATTAGTAAGAAAAAAAAGTGACGGTGGTACTATGGACACTAAATAGTATCAACTAAGCCTTCATTATTAAAAAAATCAAATAAAATGTGGGTAAGTGTGGGTTATACTCACCTAAACTTTAAAACAAAAATAAAAAAAGGGTTGCGTTGGTCAAACGGTCACTACTAAAAATATAAATCATAATAAAAATTTAAAGTTTTGAAGGTTAAGCTCATGTATTTTGAAATTAAATTTAAATAGATAATAAAATTGTGAAGGTTCAGCTTATACAAGTAATTAATTTTTTATTTATTTGAAAATTGCTCAGCTTGGGTGCTTGGAAAAAGACTGAAAATTGAGCGTGAGCGTGGATGCAAATTTGTGCAACACTATGAAAGATTGAAATATACTCCAATATTCGAAGTTGTGCGAGCTGTTGAGCAGTGCGAGCGGTCAAGCTGCAACCGTGAAACCGTGGGACTGTGACCATGAGTTTCGCATTTCCTTCCTTTTTCAATCTTTCCGAGTTGAAGGTTGAGTCTCCATCTCCATTCCTATGATGAATTTCTTTCTTTTTTTCATTCTTTATGAGTTGAAGACTCAACCCTAGGTTTTTCCCCATCTTGATAAAGTGCTTTCAAGTGATTGTTTGAAATTCTTTTGGTTTTTTGAAAGGTTTTCTCAAAAACTTCAAGTGTGCTTGTGCTAGTGTTTGTTGGTTAAGGAATTCAGGTTCTGTCATAGTGCACTGCAGAAAGGGAGATTTGTTTTCAGTTTCTTTCATCTGCAATTTAGGTGTTTTCATTCCTATTATTTTCTTTTCTTGTGTAAGGGTGTTTGTAATTGCATTTCTTGATAGGGTTTCTTGAAGTGTGGGTGGTGCTGAAATAGGGTTTTGCAGCATTTTTTTTCTTTGTTCTTGGAGGGTTCAAGAATCAAGAGATTTTGTAAAAGATTGATTTGATTTAGTGGAATCCACCTTGGTGTAAGGTGGGATTGGATGTAGCTCTTGTTGAGTGAACCAGTATAAACTGTGTGTTCTTTTCTCTATTCTTGATCTTTGCGCTAAAATCTGGAAAAACTGATAATATGCTATAAAATGAATTTGTTGATTTGAATTTGAATCTGTTGTTTCTGGGTTGATTCATATACTGGCTCTTTAAGATTTTGGAAAAATTCATGTTTGCTGGAGAATCACTGAATTTGTAATATTGGCATGGGAAAGCAAGTAATAAGGTCTTCTAAATAATTTTGTTTAGAATTCTTTTTCTTTTCAAAACTGGTTTCAAATATTTGATGTTGAATTTCTTGGTTTAGAATCTTTCTCAAATATATTTGTTATTGCTGCGGATTAAATTGCTCGTGTTCAGTTTTGTAAAGTTGAAAGTTAAATCCATTTGTTCTAAATCCAATCTGTTTAATTTCTAGAAGTACTTGTGTAATTAGAAAAATAAATCTGTTATACTCTAAATCAATCTGTTCTTTTTGTCAGGATTTCTGAAAACTAGTATTCTAAAAACCAGTACTCTAATTTGATTGCCACATTGTCAGAGAAAAACTTAAAGCCAGTCTCCTCAAATTACTTCTTATTTCTTCTGCGTGCAAACTGCAGACATTCTAACTAAACCCCTAGCACCTTCTGATTTAAAGACTCCTAAGTCCAAGTTGGGAATGAAGAATATATATTCCCAACTTAAGGGAGGGTGTTAATCTTATTGTTGGGCTTCTTCTTGGGCCCTATTTTGCTTCGTGTAACTTATTTTCTCTAGGCCATGTTCTTTTAGCCCATTCCTTTTTTGTTTCTTTGCTTTTTCCATTATATATCTCTTTCTATAACTTTTCCAGCAACAATAATAAAAATACTATATCTCTTTGTTCTTTACTCTTTCGTTTTATCTCCCTGCACCCTGTCTCCAGTGTCCTTCACGTTCCTTTTTTCCCTTCCACTTGCACACTGCAGACTGCTTGTATCCCCTTGGTGTTGCTGCAATTTTCTTCATCTTGTCCCGGAAATCATAATCGTATTATATTGTGTGAAATATTCACAAATATTTAGTTTGTACAAAGTGTACATGTCTCATCGTGAAGAGTATACAAGTGGAACAAACCGTATCTTTGAAGAGTTTTATGGGGAAGACTTATATTTAAATTGGCTTCTTACTAAGGACAAAAAAAAAATTGCAGTAAGGATTGTATGAAAAAGAATCTAAGGTAGAGATCATTCTGTTAGATTGGAAACAAAAGACAATAATAACCGATACTTATTTTGTAAACAAACAATACAACAACACTTCAAGTCATGGAATTTGGTGAAGGAGCAACTTATGCAAGCATGATTGTCAATTTGGTGTCAGAGGATAATCTTAGACTGTTTCAAACAGATTTCAGTTAATATTTATTTGGAGTAATTTGGCATTAGAGGATAAACTTACACCGTCTCAAACATATTTCAGCCAATATTTATTTTGAATATCAATGTGAGTACGTATATGTACTCAGGGAGATTCAATCTCGGGAAAATAATATAAAGATACCATACATTTATTAATTAACAAAAATAAAAGGGTAAAAGATGAAAAAAATAATTAAACTAATTAACCTTGAATGAAATAAATTATCGATTTGAATTTCAACTATTAATAATTTAACTGATTGATATCTAAAATAGTTTCTATTATTAAACAAAATTATGAATTAATTTTTAAATTAGTATCTAACATTACCTACTAAAGTTTTAGTTACTGTACCGACCAATCCTCGGACACCGAGAACAGATAGTAAAGGGCGAACCACGTCAGCTGGGTCCCACACTATGGGCCAAAGCCACGTGGAGTGGACCTAGCAGGCAGCTTGGATTAGAGGGTGATCAGTCATCGGTGTGTCCCATCAGAGAAGGGTGATCAGTCATCGGTGTGTCCCCTGAGAGAAGGGTGATCAGTCATCGGTGTGTCCCCTCAGAGAAGGGTGATTAGTCATCAGCATGTTCCCACAGATAAGGGTGATTAGTCATCAGCATGTTCCCACAGATAAGGGTGATTAGTCATCAGCACGTTCCCACAGAGAAGGGTGATTAGTCATCAGCATGACGATCACCAGAAAGGGCTGATGTGTCCTCGTCACTCCGCAGGGTGATCAGTCCTCGGCAACAGAGTGTGACGAGGTGACATCGGTCTTGGGTGATTTGAACAGCGTAGACAGAACAACTAAGATTGGTTCCCAGTGTGGGCCAATGACCAGTTAAATACCCAGAGGTAGGGAGAGGCCTGGATCACGAAGAGCCTATGCGGGTAGCAGGGAGAGCACAGTTAGGTGTAGAGTCCTGAGGGGACGAGTACTCACCAGAACTAGGGTTTTCCCAGTGAAGCTACATGCATGGCACGTGAACAGTGAAGGCACTCCCAGAACAGGCGGCCCCAGAGACTAGGTGCACAAGGAGGCACCCAGGTGGTCACCCTATTAAAGTTTGCACTCCAGAGAAGGAAACCTTATGTGCTAGATTACCCTAAGATTGGGTGATAGCGGCGCAAGGGTATTCCAGTAAACCCTAAATATGGCTACCAGCGCAGTAAACCCTAATTAGGGCTAGCGGCGCAGTAAACCCTAGACTATATAAGGGACAGTAAAATACTTCACAAAGGTACGCAGTTTCTAGACCTAAACACAGAGAGACTCAATACACTTGGTGTTACTTGCCCACTATTGACTTGAGCGTCGGAGTGCAAACGGCCTCTAGGGCGCCCCCTTTCTCTTTTGCAGGTGCAGATTGTTTCGAAATAACCAAACACGTATCAACGTGAGGAAGGAGGCGTGTGAGTGTCGTGGAGTCAACTGACAGGCGAGTCAACCGGCAAGAACAGTTACTAACTACTTTAAAAATTATTTTATAAATTTTTATTAATAATTTAGATATTAATAATTTTTTAATATAAATCTTATAGTTAATATAATGATTAATTATTTTTTATTTCTAAATTAATTGATATTTAATTATTTTCTTATAATGAATTTAAATTAATATTAGAATTGAATTTTATTTAGTGTCGATAAAGTTTTAAATAAGTCAAACATTAAATTATTTTAATTAAAATATTGTTTTAAAAAATTGACGTATAGTCTTCAAAAATCGGTGTCAATAAATTAATATTAATAATTTTAGAATCACACAGATATAGCGTTGGCTTTTAATCAAGTTAAACATCTATTTTTTTATATAGTGACATGATGCTTGAGTTAGTATACTCTTAAATATAAATAATTGTATTTTAACTATAATTAGTAGTATTTAGAAATAAAGTTACATAACCACTTTCAAAACAGTTTACAACGGTAACAATTTGCTAAACTGAATTTGGTCTCAAAATGAATCTATTTTTTTTTAAAACAACAGATTGATTTTTTTTTTTTGCAATAACAAGGTGTTGAAAAACTTAAAACAAATTTTGAGAATAACTTTGTAAGATATCCTTGTGCTTGAGCTCATTACCTTGGTTATGAGATATGAGATAGATCACAATGCAAAAGGCAGATTTAAAAACCTCTAAAACCTAATATGGACCATGAATTACATAACAACAATCTTCAAAGCTATTTTCTACATCAAACACACTCTTAGTCATGTTGTGAAGAAACTTAATTGATCTTCAACAATCTCTCCCTGTTTAATGGAGACAAATCCCCATTGCTCCATTGCTTTGAAGGAAGACTCACGATCAATGTAATAGCATCTACTCTTTGATGTTAGAATATACAAAATTTGAAAAACAAAACAGACAAAACAAAAATGCATTACAAATACCTTCCTGCAACCTCTATTTACCTTATGCAACCAGTAATGAGCTTTTTTTCTCCCCCTTTGTATTCATCAAACAGGATTGGAGCATATAGTAAGAGAGAAACAAGCAATAGCCATGCATAATAGTTCAAAATATATTACTTAGAGTGCTATAGCACATTACAGTCTAGAAATTAAACATAAACAATGCAGGAAAAATAAAAACAAATTGGTCAACAGGTGATGAGGACCTAGAAGGGAATACGCCTACTGACCAAGCGCAACCTTAGAGGAGGCAAACTAGGAGCATGACATAAGACCAAGGGCCAAGTTAGGATGCTCCAACCATTGTCTTAGCTCCCACCATACCTCAGAGGATTACAAGAAGCAGAGCACAAGCTTTGGGTGTTGAGCATCAATTGTTTTCTTTATTTGTAATAGTAGTAAAATAGGTGTCCTTAAGTATTAGAGGGGGGTGTACTAGCAAATAGGTGCCTTTAGCAATAGAAGGGGGGGTGTGCTATCAAAAAGGTGCCCTTAGCAATAGAAGGAGGGGTGTGCTAGCAAATAGGTGCCTTTAGCGAAAGAAGGAGGGGTGTACTATCAAATGTTGCATTTTTGACCTATCTTCTAGAAGATTAGGATGATGGTGTGGTTTGACTAAAGTCAATACCCTAGGCAGCCCCACTTTTTGTATTTCCATCCCTACCCTTTAAGCTTGCTCACCAAGGCTCCTAAACCTATAAATAAGGAGGCCTACCTCATGTATTTCCAAGTTGAAAATTAGAGTAAAGTTACTATACACAAATTCTTGTGTGAATTGTGAGTGAGTGAGCTCCTCCAAAATTGGTCTTATCTTGTGAGTTTTGAGAGCTCTCAAGTGGCGGCATCCTTCACTTATCTTGGAGTCTTTTCACCATCCAAGTGGCGTGCAACCATTCTCAATTCCATTTCTCATAAGCTTCCTTTTCCTTCATCTTTTCCTTCCATTATCATTCCATCTATTCATAAACATGTTCTTATTTTGCTTCATTATATCTATTCGGTCTTTATATGTTGCTCTTGTTTTCCTTATGTAATTCCACACCATAACTTATCATCATCATCACCTTATAATTGTGTTTTCCTTTTGCCTTTGTGAAATGATCCTTCACATCTACTTAACCACTTGGTTAAGTTAATGTCCAATGGGGATTTTCCTTAGGTTCTCACCTTAATCATCCTAAAATCTCAATCCTAATTAAAGTGCCACCATAAAATGCTAAATCATAAAATCAACTTACATCAACAGGACACATCTGCTTGTAGTACAACTCTGAAAGCTGATCTTGAACACCTTCAATTTGATAATCTAGGTGTTGAAACCTAGCCTGGGTCATTTCAAAATAGGTCCTCTAGTCAGTGGAGAGATTTTCCATGCGATTAAGAACTTCTCTTTCAAAACTGGAGAGTGGTTCACCACGATACTCAGGTGCTTGATATGCAACCAGGGCATTGAAATTGTTGGCAGCAACATCCTCATGCAGAGATGGGGCTGGTGAGTTCACTTTGTGAGATGATGAATTATGCATCTCATAGCAAGATGCCTCCGTAGCTTGTACAATTTCATCTTCCATATGAGAAGCATCATCATCCTCATCTGCATTGCCTCGGTTGGATGCTTTATGTTCCATTTTGGGAGCAACATTTCTTCTAAACACCCATGTGTTTTCCTCCTTTTGAAAACCCATCTTGATGAGAGTAAAGTTGTCTGTTTCACTTATTGCCTTGATGGTCTCGTTCCTTTCATTTGTGGTGTCAATCTCAAAACAATCAATTAGTTTGGGGATAAAAATAGCTTATGGAAATCTATAGTCAGTGAGCCTTTTAGATTTTAGCATATGTTCCATCATAATACTCACCCAATTAACTTTAATTTAGTTCATTATGTTAGTTTATATGGCCTTAAACAAGAGGGCGAGTGAATTGTTTATAAAAGATTTTCACAAATATTGAAGGTATCATGAATCTTAGTGCAGAATAACAGATCAAGGAATCAAGTTAGCCAAGAACACAAACTGTTTTAAAGCAAATATAGAAAAACAATCGGTTGTTTCTGCGAAACAATCGGTTGTTTATATTAGCAGATATTAAAACCAACTTAAAACATCAATTGAAAGAGTTAAGGATGAAGGAAATGATCACAACAGTTTTATACTGGTTCACCCTAATCACAAGGGCTACATCCAGTTCCCAAAAAACCACTAGGTTCCACTATGCAATCAATCACAGATTACACACACCACACACCAAAGTAGTGACCTTGAACCCCTCAAGAAACACACTACCTTTGGCAATTCACATCACAGAATTTAGAACCCCTCTGAATCTTCACTTACAACCTTCAAACAGAAATACTATAATCCAGAAAGAGAGAACAGGATACACTTGGGAGTTATAAAGCTTCTAGATCAAATTGACAACCCAGTCCTATTCCACACACATGAAAATCCAAAAGCTTGATTGAATCTTGAAAGCACTTAGTCAAATCTCACTTTGATTTTTCAAAACTGTTTCTTACTCTTTAGTGTTGAACCAAGTGGTGTTCAAGGTTTTGAAGAATCCAAATCCTTTGAAGGATGATGAAGCCTCTGCTTTGCTTGATGCTGCTGTGCTGGTTTATTGTTTTGTTCTGGGGTAGTTTAATGTTGTAATCCACCCTTAGATTAAATCTCAAAGCAATTAGCATATCAATCTTTAAACAAAGTAAAGTGTTTTTCAAACTAAGTTGAAACAACTGATTGTTCTGTCGAAACAACCGATTGTTTACACTTAGAAGTTTTGAGAAAGTTTGAAAACTGTTTTTGAATGAAGAAAACTGTTAAGTGACAAAACAACTGATTGATTCGAGGAAACAACCGATTGTTTGTTATGGAACCTTAACAGAAAAACTGTTTTCTTTGACTGAGCTTTAAATGATTTGAGACTGAATACGCTCCAGTCATTAAATGCTCTGATACCAATTGTTAGAAATTATGGCTTTAAACTAGAGGGGGGGGTGAATTGTTTAAAGAGGTTTTCGCAAACTTTTTGAAGCTAGAATGAATTTATCTCAGAAACCAATTGATTAAGCAATTTAGTTAGCCAAAACAGTAAG
Organism: Phaseolus coccineus; assembly: GCA_037954025.1. Classification (NCBI taxonomy): domain Eukaryota; kingdom Viridiplantae; phylum Streptophyta; class Magnoliopsida; order Fabales; family Fabaceae; genus Phaseolus; species Phaseolus coccineus. Next base: position 43,423,216 of record CM075681.1, read on the forward strand.
CAAAACTGCACTGTCAGAAAAACAATCGGTTGTTTCTTCGAAACAATCGGTTGTTTATATCAGCAAACAACAAACAAAATGAATTTAAAGAGTAAGGGATAGAGAGATTGTACACAGTTGTTTATATTGGTTCACTCCAACCCAGAGCTACATCCAGTCTTCTCAGAACCCCTGAGGAAATCCACTAAGCAATCACACCTTGATCACTTACACAACAACCAAGAGAATGACCTTGAAAACCTCAAGACACACACTCTCCTTGGCCAACACTAAGATTGCTGATCTTGAACACCTCAAGAACACACAACCAATCTCAGCAAAAATACACAGAAGAAATGTTTCAGCAGTTTACACATATTACACTTGTTACAGATGAAGATCTGAAATCAATACAAGTAGAATCCTATTCCAGCACCTTGATCAATCCCTTGAGCTCTTAAGCAATCTCAACTCTTTGAAAACTCTCTTAGAAAAACTTTGTCAAAAGCATTCTTCTATTTAAAACAGTTTTTCTGAATTTATATAAAGAAAGTTTGTTATCAAATCTTAACAAACCCATAATTGCTTTAGAAAACAATCGATTGTTACATGCTTCTATTGCATGAAAAGAGGTCATTCTGTGCGATTCTGTAAAATCAGAAAACATGTTGTTCCTAAAGGGCTTATGAAGTGGATTCCCAAGAAAAATAAAGCTTGTGTTGATGAGTATAAACTAGATGGACCCTCATTCATAAGGGGACCAAACCTATGTACTAGAGAATTTTCTTTGTAGGAAAACTTGGAGGAAAGAAAGCAGCTTTGGTACTTGGACAGTGGATGCTCCAAGCATATGACAGGGGACAAATCAAAGTTCCTGAGAATATCCTTCAAGCAAGAGGGTCATGTCACCTATGGAGATAACAACAAAGGAAGAATACTTGGAAGAGGATCCATAGGAGATGAGAGCATCTTGGTGATTCATGATGTGCTCTTTGTTGAAGGCCTAAAGCATAATCTGCTGAGTATTAGCCAATTGTGTGACAAGGGTTATCAAGTGATGTTCAAGGCAAACACATGTGAAATCTGTCTACCCAACACTAAAGAGGTAATGTTGGTAGGTAAGAGAGTTAATAATGTGTATCTTCTAGATATCTCTTCACCATGTTCAATTGGATGTCTTCTATCCAAGCAAGATGAATCTTGGCTTTGGCATAGAAGAATTGCTCATATTCACATGAATCATTTGAACAAGCTAATATCAAAAGATCTTGTGATTGGGCTGCCAAAACTCAAGTTTGAGAGGGATCACATTTGTGAAGCTTGCCAAAAAGGGAAACAAGTGAAAAGTTCTTTTAAAACCAAAAATGTTGTCTCTTCATTGAGACCTCTTGAACTCCTTCACATGGATCTCTTTGGACCCTCTAAAACTATGAGTCTTGGTGGAAATTATTATGCTCTTGTTATTGTTGATGATTTCTCTAGGTACACTTGGACCTTGTTCTTGGAATCAAAGAGTGATGCCCTTGCTGCATTCAAAAAGCTAGCAAGAAGACTTCAAAACACAAAGGGCAGCAACATAGGCTCAATAAGAAGTGACCATGGAGGAGAATTTCAAAATGAGAAGTTTGTCAAGTTCTGTGAGAAGTTGGGAATCCTACACAATTTCTCTGCTCCAAGAACACCACAGCAAAATGGAGTTGTAGAGAGGAAGAACAGGTCTCTTGAAGAGCTTGCAAGGACAATGCTTAGTGAATCTTCACTTCCTAAGTATTTTTGGGCAGATGCAGTGAGTACCTCTTGTTATGTGATGAATAGGGTGCTTATAAGGCCCATTTTGAAGAAAACTCCATATGAACTTTTCAATGGAAGAAAGCCTAACATCAGTCACCTCAAAGTCTTTGGCTGTAACTGTTTTGTTCTCAACAATGGAAAGGAAAGCTTGGGAAAATTTGATGAGAAAGTTGACCTTGGTATTTTCATTGGTTATTCACTCCCAAGCCATGCTTATAGAGTCTACAACAAAAGGTTGATGACTGTAGAAGAATCAGTTTATGTAGTCTTTGATAAGGTAGATCGCAAAATCACTGAGAACCCAAAGATCAGTGATGAGGAAGACGAACAGAGCATCAGTTTGGAGAAGCTGGATATCTGTGTAGAAAAACAACCGGTTGATTCGCAGAAACAATCGATTGAAATTCTGCAACAGAGTGAGCTGCCCAAAGAGTGGAGAATTCCAAGAGATCTGTCAGTGGATAACATCATAGGGCAGATAAAGGAAGGTGTCTCCACACGTAGCTCCATCTCAAACTACTGCAGACACACAGCTTTTATCTCTCAAATTGAACCAAAGTCAATAGAAGAAGCTCTCAAGGATGAGAAGTGGGTTGAAGCTATGCAAGAAGAGCTTAATCAATTTGAAAGAAATGAGGTATGGTTTCTTGTTCCTAGAACTAATGAAATGAATATTATTGGTGCAAAATGGGTTTCCAGGAACAAGCTAGATGAGGAAGGAGTGATCACTAGAAACAAAGCAAGGCTAGTTGCCAAAGGCTACAATCAAGAAGAGGGCTTAGACTATAGTGAAACCTTTGCTCCTGTGGCTAGATTGGAGGTTGTGAGGCTGCTGCTGGCTTTTGCATGTATGAGTGGTTTTAAACTCTTCCAAATGGATGTAAAAAGTGCCTTCTTGAATGGCTACATCAATAAGGAAGTCTATGTAGATCAACCACCGGGTTTTGAAGACCACAAGTATCCCAACCATGTCTTCAAGTTGAAGAAAGCTTTGTATGGACTGAAACAAGCTCCAAGGCAGTGGTATGAGAGGCTTAGCAATTTTTTGCTATCTCTTGGTTATGAAAGAGGAATGATAGACAAGAATCTCTTCATCAAGAAGTCACATGCAGAAATAATTCTTGTGTAAATATATGTTGATGACATCATCTTTGGTGCTACACAAGATAGGTTAAACAAACAAAGGATGGGATCTTCTTAAGTCAATCAAAGTATTGCAAGGAGATTCTCAAAAAGTTTGAAATGGAGAATTGCAAAGAGGCAAGCACTCCAATGCCATCAAGCTGCTACATGGATGCAGATTCTGCTGGAAAGAGTATAGATCAAACAAAATTTAGAGGTTTGATTGGATCATTGCTTTATCTAACAACAAGTAGACCGGACATTATGTTTGCGGTGTGTCTATGTTCAAGATTTCAAGCAAATCCTAAAGAGTCACACTTCAAAGCTGCAAAGAGGATTCTGAAATATCTCAAAGGAACATCATCTGTAGGATTATGGTATCCCTCTCATTCTCCAATACATTTAAGTGGTTATTCAGATTCTGATTTTGCAGGTTGCAAGCTAGATAGAAAAAGCACAAGTGGCACTTGTCACCTTCTTGGCTCTAGCCTAATCTCATGGCATAGCAAGAAACAAGCATGTGTTGCTCTCTCTACTGCTGAGGCAAAATATATAGCTGCTGGTAGCTGCTGTGCACAGATCCTATGGCTCAAACAACAACTTGCAGATTTTGGTGTACAAATCAGCAAAGTTCCTTTGATGTGTGATAACACAAGTGCAATCAATCTTACCAAAAATCAAATCCAGCACTCAAGGACCAAACATATTGAAATAAGACATCATTTCATCAGAGATCATGTGCAAAATGGGAACTGTGAAGTGAAGTTTGTGGAGACCAAACTGCAGCTAGCTGACATTTTCACAAAGCCTTTGCCAAAAGAGAGGTTTTTCTTCTTAAGAAATGAGTTAGGTATTCTTGATCTAAATAATCTCTCTTAAAATCTGTGTTTGGTACATGTTAAAATCTATTTGTAAAGACAAATAGGGGGAGAATTATTGGTACTTGTATATCTGTATCTTATATGCATAAAAATGTTTAAATCTCTGAGTATAAAAGTGTTTTCTGCTGCTGCTAATAGAAATAATCGATTGTTTCGTGTAAACAACCGATTGAATTTTATGTTAAAAGAGGTATAATCTAACTTGCTGCTGTAAGAAGCTTTGGATAGTGCAAATGTTTTCTCTGCAGGAACTGCTTCAGATTTAATCAGTACAACACAAGCACCAGGGATTTGTCTTCATCAAATAGGGGGAGATTGTTGAACCAAGTGGTGTTCAAGGTTTTGAAGAATCCAAATCCTTTGAAGGATGATGAAGCCTCTGCTTTACTTGATGCTGCTGTGCTGGTTTATTGTTTTGTTATGGGGTAGTTTAATGTTGTAATCCACCCTTAGATTAAATCTCAAAGCAATTAGCATATCAATCTTTAAACAAAGTAAAGTGTTTTTCAAACTAAGTTGAAACAACCGATTGTTCTGTCGAAACAACCGATTGTTTACACTTAGATGTTTTGAGAAAGTTTGAAAACTGTTTTTGAATGAAGAAAACTGTTAAGTGACAAAACAACCGATTGATTCGAGGAAACAACCGATTGTTTGTTATGGAACCTTAACAGAAAAACTGTTTTCTTTGACTGAGCTTTAAATGATTTGAAACTGAATACGCTCCAGTCATTAAATGCTTTGACCAATCTTTTTGAAAGCAATTATGGGTTTGTTAAGATTTGATAACAAAATTTCTTTATATAAATTCAGAAAAAATGTTTTAAATAGAAGAATGCTTTTGACAAAGTTTTTCTAAGAGAGTTTTCAAAGAGTTGAGATTGCTTAAGAGCTCAAGGGATTGATCAAGGTGCTGGAATAGGATTCTACTTGTATTGATTTCAGATCTTCATCTGTAACAAGTGTAATCTATGTAAACTGCTGAAACATTTCTTCTGTGTATTATTGCTAAGATTGGCTGTGTGTTCTTGAGGTGTTCAAGATCAGCAATCTTAGTGTTGGCCAAGGAGAGTGTGTGTCTTGAGGTTTTCAAGGTCATTCTCTTGGTTGTTGTGTAAGTGATCAAGGTGTGATTGCTTAGTGGATTTCCTCAGGGGTTTTGAGAAGACTGGATGTAGCTATGGGTTGGAGTGAACCAGTATAAACAACTGTGTACAATCTCTCTATCCCTTACTCTTTAAATTCAGTTTGTTTGTTGTTTGCTGATATAAACAACCGATTGTTTCGAAGAAACAACCGATTGTTTTTTTGACAGTGTAGTTTTGCTTACTGTTTTGGCTAACTGAATTGCTTAATCAATTGGTTTCTGAGATAAATTCATTCTAGCTTCAAAAAGTTTGCGAAAACCTCTTTAAACAATTCACCCCCTCTAGTTTAAAGCCATAATTTCTAACATTTAGGAGCGTTTAACCAACTTTATATAATCCAACAAAGTGGTTAAAAAACATTTAAAACAGGAGCGCAATTAGTTATAAACACTTAATAAAATATTCAATTCAAAACCAAGAAGCTGTTAAGATTTTCCAAAACAAACAATCGGTTGTTTTATCGGGACACCGATTGTTTTGGCTTTGACAGCTTAGTCAACAAAGCCAAAGCTTTTTAGCCTTTTCCAAAACCTTTTCACCAAAGAACAACCAGTTGTTTCAACAAAACAACAGGTTATTTTTCACTTATTTGAAAACCAAACTCTTTTAAAAAGGCTTTCAAATCAAACTTGTTTTGGATTCAAACAATGTGTGGATTACACATATTCTACCCCTGTTCCCACCCAAACATAGTAGCAACACCAGCCATCATCAAACACATAGGATTTGGATTCTTCAAAGCTCATGATCAACACATTATACGATAAAGCAAAATTAGATCTTTTTCATGGAGAACAGCATGATTACTACCTTGAGGAGTGAGCTGTCATGCAATGACATAAGCTAGAATTCGTGGAGTTAGGTCCATGTTACCTGCATCGAATCTGTTCACTGGTTGAGCTGGATCCCTTTCACAACTCCTGTAAAACTATATTTTATTAAACTCCTGGATCCCAACAGTGGTTCCTTTGCCTACTTTCAGTCCATAGTACTTAATCCCAACAATGTTATTCCAGACTTCATTTGTGATTTTCAGCTTTACTCCTTTAACATATGAGACAAGGTTTTTTCCATCTAGGGTAAGGTTTGTGTAGAAAACCTTTACCAGTTCTGGATACACATTTCTAGTCATCTGCAAGAAGTGTTTCAGTCTTTGATGCTTGAGAACATCTCTTGGTTCTGCTAAGTTCTCACCCTTCAGCCAAGAAAACTCCAAAATCGTGGGCACATTGATTTGCTTTCTACTCATTTCGTGTATGAAGGTAGTCATAGCCTCAGTATCTCCAGTGAACCGGTTTTCTAGAATCCCTTGACTGTTGTTGTGTTGTTGTTGGGATCTTCTTTTCTTGTGTGAAGAGGATGTCATTTCTGAATCTGCTCTTAACTGCACTTTTATTCAAGAAAGAAGAACACTAGCTAGAGAATGTGTTAGTAATAAACTGATAATAACAGAATGCAAAGCTAGCAGAAGAGAAATAGTAACTTGTACAACTTGAAGAAAGGTTGGAAAAGTGTGAGAAACAACAGTTTTGAACACAGACTTATGTAGAAAACAAATTAGGTTTAGGAATTTGAGTGTGAAGATGAGAAAATATCATGGGAACAAATGTAGTACAGATTTGATTCTTGATATACAGTAGGGTACAGTTTTGAGTGAAGCAAGAATATATTGGAAACATGTTCCTTTTTCTAATTTAAATCAATTTCCCAAATAATGTATCAAATTAGTTAAGATTTCCTAGACAGAGTAGTCATAAACCTCTTGGTCAATAACCACCATAAAAAGCAGTCAATGGTCAAAGAGAGAAAAATAAATGTTTCTCTTTCCTGGTCATGCATGTGATCCAGAATCAGTAAACAACATGTTAAAACAAGAAACAACAGGTTGACATTTTTACTGCAAAGGACAATTAATACTTATTATGCCCAATTCATTTAGCAGAAAATTGAATCTTTCTTTAGCAAAGGGTTTAGTAAATAGATAAGCTAATTGCAGTTCAGTTCCAATGAATTTGATTTTACAATTCCCATTAGCAATACGTTCTCGTAGAAAATGATGTCTTATTTCAATATGCTTAGTTTTGGAATGCATAATAGGATTTTTGGTCAAATTAATGGTCACATAGGATAGGTATTCTACTCAGAATGATACCAAAATCACTTAGCTGTAGTTTTAGCCATAAGGTTTGAGAACAACAACTTCTAGCTTCTATATACTCTGCCTCTACTATAGAGAGAGCAACACATGTTTGTTTTTTACAGAGCCAGGAGACTAGGCTTGATCCTAGCATGTGGCAGGTTCCACTAGTGCTTTTCTTATCAATTTTACAGTCTGCAAAGTTTGAATCAGAAAATCCAGTTAGATTTAATGATACATTACTTGGATACCATAGACCAACTTCTTTGGTTCCTTGTAAGTATTTCAAAATTCTCTTGGCTGCATTGAAATGTGATTCCTTTGGAGCAGATTGGAACTTGGCACACATACACACAACAAACATAATGTCAAGTCTACTAGCAGTTAGATATAGTAATGAACCGATTAAGCCTCTATATTTGGTTTGGTCAACAGATTTTCCAGCCGGGTTCTGATCAAGATGACAGCTTGTGGAAATTGGTGTGTTGATTGCTTTGCTCTTGTCCATCTTAAACTTTCTTAGCAAATCCTTGCAATATTTGGCTTGATTTATAAAAATTCAATCCTTTAGTTGTTTAACTTGCAGACCAAGAAAATAGTTCAGCTCCCCCATCATAGACATATCAAATTCACTCTTCATAATCTCCACAAATGTTTCACATAGACTTTCATTTGTAGACCCGAAGATGATATCATCCATATATACCTGTACAAGTATAATGTCTTCACTTTTTTTCTTAATGAACAATGTCTTGTCAGATGTACCACAATCATAGCCCCGTGACAACAGAAAATCACTCAATCTCTCATACCATTGCCTAGGAGCTTGTTTGAGTCCATAAAGTACCCTTTTGAGCTTGAATACGTGTTCAGGAAATTTATAATCTTCAAAACTCGGGATCTGTGAAACAAAGACCTCTTTGTTTATGTAACCATTTAGGAAGGTACTCTTGACATCCATTTGGAATAGTTTGAATCCTTTTATGCAAGAGAAGGCTAGGAGAAGTCTGACAGCTTCAAGTCTTGCAACTGGTGCATATGTTTCATCATAGTTTATTCCATCTTCCTGATTATACCCTTTGGCTGCCAGTCTTGCTTTGTTCCTTGTGATTATCCCATGCTCATCCATCTTGTTCCTATATACCCACTTAGTTCCTATGATATTCAAGTCAGACGTTCTTAGAACTAGAGACCATCATTCCTTGTAAATTAATTCAACTTTTCCTACATAGCCAAAATCCAGTTGCTGTCTTGTAGAACTTCATTCAGATTCTTAGGCTCCACTTGTGAAACAAATGCCATTGTTTCACACAGATTATTCAGAGACCTCCCGGTAGATACCCATTTTTCAATGTTGTCAATCACATTCTCAAGTGACAAGTCCCTAGGAATTTTCCACTCTTTGGGTAAATCTGCATTAACAACAGGGTTAGAAGTTTCATTTGAAATTGTGCACCTGTTGGCTTCGAAATTGACCTTGTAGCCCTTGTCACATAATTGGCTAATACTTAGAAGGCTATGCTTGAGTTCTTCCACATATAAGACATTCTCTATTATGGTTGAATCCTTGGTTCCAACATTCCCTCTTCTGAGAATCCTTCCACGGTTGTTGTCCCCGTATGTGACATGCCCCTCTGCTTTAAGTTTTAAATTTGTAAACTAAGTCAGATCACCAATCATATGCTTTGAACACCCGTTGTCCAAGTACCATTAGTTTTTCCTACTGCTTTTTTGCAAAAACAAAGATTAACACATATGGTGCCCCTTTGATGAAGACCAAGTAGAGGAGGTGCCTGAGGCCCAAGCCAATGAAGCCCAAGCCCAACCAAATAGCTTAACATCCTTCATGCCTCAAAGGATGACTAGGAGCAAGGCTAAAGCTTTGGGAGAAGAGCATCAATGGATGTCTCTTTTTGTAATTACTTGTGTATAGTTTTTAGTAGAACTTTAAAGGAAGATGTAGATATTAAAATAAGGAGTGCCAATGTATAAAGATAGGTCACACCTTCCATGTGACATAAAGAGTAGGTGTAGGTGTAGTTTTTAGGAGGTGCCAAAGTAGAAAAAAGGTCACACCTCCCATGTGACTCAAGATTGGCTCCAAATTTGAATTAGAATTAGGAGGGAATTTTGAATTTGTTTCACTTTCATTTCAGCCCTCTAAACCTATAAATAGAGGTGCTTGGTCATTGTAAATTGAACATTGAAATTAGAAGAAAAGTTACTATACTCAAATTGTGAGTAAATTTTGTGAGACTTGTTCTCCTTTTCCTTGTCTCATCTTGTGAAGCTTTGGGAGCTCTCAAGTGGCAGAAAATCTGCACTTATCTTGGATCATCACCTCCAAGTAGCATGTCCATTCCTAATTCATGGCTACAACCACATAAGTTTCATCTTCTTTCATCTTCCATAGTCATTTCAATCGGTAGTTTTGATTCTATGTCTTGTTCTTGAATTTCAATAGGTTCTTTTGTTTCAGTTTGTGTTTCCATTCTGTTTTTTGTGTTTAAATTCTGCACCTATTCTATTTTGAGTTCATCACCTTGTTCTTCATTCATTCATCACCATTAATTGTGTTTTAACATTGGACCTTTGGAAATGAACCTTCACATCTACTTAACACTTGTTAAGTTAATGTCCAGTGGGGATTTTCCTTAGGTGACTCACTCTAAATTGCTAAGAATCTTGATCCTAATTCTAAGAAAGTGTCACAAATATAATGAACCTAAAATCAACTCACATCATGTGGTGTCATGAGCTATGGTGATGTTTTGTTCTTAGTGAGTTGAATTGACACTTTCTATTCAAGCAATTTCCATTTTCCAACACCTTATATTTGCGCAGAATTGTTTTTTTTAGGTTCCTATTTGTGTTAGCTATTATGTTTTTTGTTTTAATTTGAGTCTTTCTTGCTGTTTTAATTGTTGCAAATTAATTGTGTTTGAGTCATTTTGCTTTTTGAGTCCATACAAGTTTTGTCAAGTCACGTTTCTCTTAAATTGTCATCACTTCTATGTAGTACTTTTCTTGATAATTTTTGGTTGATTGCTTTTAATTTTGAGTGCAGTTTCTAATCTGTTTTGTTGAGCCTTTGGTGCATTTTAATTTTAGATTTGAGTTCATGCTTGTGTGATAGATCCATACAAGTTCATATACATCAATTCTATTGTGTCTTTGAAGTTTCTTAATATTGTTTTAATTCCAAATTAGGCTTCCTCTATTTTTGTTGAAACTGTGCTGGCTGTTTTTGTTTACAGAATTTAATTTCGTTTATGATAAATTGTGAAATTCTGGATCTGAACAGATTGATGTGTTAGAAAAAAGTGAAAAAAAAAAGTGAAGCAAAATTCAAAATAGAAAAAAAATGATAAATCAAATACAATCAGTGTGCAATTCTGGCGCCAAAAAAATGGTGAAGTGGCATCAGATTTGAAAACTTTATCACAATTAATTGATGCATCATTTTGGTGTGATTCCAGCGCCAAATTTGACCTAAGATCTTGAAATTTCTGTGGTTTAAATTTCAAATTCAAATTTGAATTATCCAGCTCAGCATAAATTGTTTAAGTCATGCATTTTGACACCTTAATATTCTATAGTACTGTTTTGGTTTTGTTAATCCAATTCTAGTACCATTCTCTAGGTTCTCTTTGTGTACTACCTTTTATTCAGTGCCTTATTTTCTTTGCTTGTCATTTTCATTCAATATTCTTTTCCAAAGTTTTGTCATATCTTTACTTCCACTTTGGTTTAGCTTTTCTTGCTTATACCTTTTCTTGCCTGTCTTTCTTGTTTCCTCTAGTTTTGTGGTGAATTGTTCTTTGAGTAAGTGTGGTTTGCTTTGGCATCTTTCACTTGAGGCTCATCCAATCCACAAGAGAGGCTTGGTAAAGGAAGGATATATTTTCTTGGAGTGGTTTGAGAGATTTTACATCATTGCCGCAAGCTATATTTGCTTTTCACCTTGTTTTTCTAACTTTGTTTTCTATAATAGTTTCTTCTTTGTGTTTTTGTGTTTCATTTTATCATGGCTAATATTTCTAGTGGAGAATCATTTAAGCCTCACTCACCTCAAAAAGCATACCTAATTGATGAATTAAAGGATGCTAAACTAACACTTGCACAAAAGAATGAGGTGATAAGACAAATGGAGGCAAGGCTCCAAATATTGGAGTTGGACAGTGAAGATCATCATCACAACCGTGAGAGAAGACACCATCATCATCATAGGCATACCTCAAGGTCTTGTCAAAGTTCTTATGGATATCATGAAGAAACCAATTGGAGGATGCATCACAATCATGAAGATAGGCACCAAAATGTGGCTAAGCCTTTTATGCCTTATGTAAAATTACCTAGTTTTAGTGGTGAAGGAGATCCTAATGTGTATTTAGGATGGGAGGCTAAGGTAGAACAAATATTTTTTGTACATGAGGTCCAAGAAGACCAAAAGGTTAAGCTAGCCTCCCTAGAATTTATGGATTATGCCATGCAATGGTGGCACAAAACTCTCATGGACATTGGGCTAAACAAGAGACTGCCCGTGGTCTCTTGGGATGATTTAAAAGTTTGCATGCGTGCTAGATTTGTGTCTCCACACTTTAGGAAAGACATATTGTTGAAGCTCCAAAGGCTTCACCAAGGCACGCTAAGTGTGGATGCTTATTGTAAATAACTTGAAACGCTTTTAACTAGAGCCAATATGCATGAGAAGGATGAAGCTAAAATGGCTAGATTTGTTAGTGGTCTTAGAAGGGATATCCAAGATGTTGTAGAACTTAATGAGTATTATTCTTTAGAAAATTTGGTTCACCTTGCCATCAAGGTAGAATCTCAACTTGCAAGGAAAAATTCTTTTAAAAATACTCATAATGATGGCTTTTACAATTCATCTTGGAAAAACAAAGGAAAATCTTTTTCAAAATTTCCTTCAAAAGATTCTACTTTCAAATCTAGAGATTCTCAAGCCTCACCTTCTACTCCTAAATCACCAACTAAATCTTCAAGTAAAAAGTGCTTTAAATGTTTAGGCTATGGTCATATAGCAGCTAATTGTCCTTCCAAAGGGAATATGATGATGCGTGATGGGGTGGTTGTCAGTGAGCATAGTTCGGATTCCTCTAGACCTTCCACACCACCTAGGTCCCTAAGTGAGCATGAGAGTGAAAGTCCACTTGAAGGCGACTTATTAGTAGTGAGACGAATGCTTGACCAAGTTTTAAAACCCTTTGATGAAAGCCAAAGAGAAAATATTTTCCATACAAGATGTCTCATTAATGATAAGTTGTGTTCTTTGATAGTGGATGGGGGAAGTTGCGCTAATGTGGCTAGTACAAGAGTAGTAGATAAGCTTGGATTGTCTACTATCTCTCATACAAAGCCCTACAAACTACAATGGTTAAGTGAGGTTGGAGAAATCATAGTTAACAAACAAGTCCTCATTGCTTTTTCCATTGGTAAATACAAAGATGAGGTCTTGTGTGATGTTGTCCCAATGGAAGCAACACATGTTCTTTTGGGTAGGCCATGGCAATATGATAGAAAAGTTTTTCATGATGGCTTTACCAACAAAATTTCTTTTAACTTCCATGGGCACAAGGTCATACTTAAGTCTCTCTCTCCAAAGGAAGTCCATGAGGACCAAATTAAAATGAAGCAAAAGAGAGAGCATGAAAATGATAAAAACAGTTCAAAGAGAAGCCTTCTCATGACTACTCAAGAAGTTAAAAAGGTAATAGTTGCTCAAAAGCCTATTTTTTTAGCTATTCCTAGTATTATTGATTGTGAGTCGGCTAAGGATAGTCCTACATGTTTGGACAATTTGGTAAAGGAATTTGAAGATATGTTTCAAGATCCTCCTAATGGCTTACCACCTTTAAGAAGGATTGAACACCAAATAGACTTCATTCCCGGGGCTTCTTTACCATATCGCTCGGCATATAGGACCAATCCCATGGAGACCAAAGAAATTCAACAAGAAGTTGAGGGATTAATTGCTAAGGGATGGGTACAAGATAGCATGAGCCCATGTGCTATGCCTGTCATCCTTGTTCCTAAAAAGGATGTGTCATGGAGAATGTGTACGGATTGTCACACTATAAATAACATTACAATCAAATACAGGCATCCCATTCCTAGGTTAGATGACTTGTTGGATGAATTACATAGGTCTAAAATATTTTCCAAGATTGATCTTAAGAGTGGTTATAACCAAATCCGGATTAAACCGGGGGATGAATGGAAAACTACTTTTAAGACCAAATTTGGTTTATATGAGTGGTTGGTCATGCCTTTTGGCTTGACTAATGCTCCTAGTACCTTCATGCGACTCATGCATCATGTCTTAAGACCATTCATTGGCAAGTTTGTTGTGGTTTATTTTGATGATATTCTTATATATAGTTTGTCTTTGAAAGATCATGAGAAGCATGTTAGGGAAGTTTTAGAAACCCTTAGGAAGGAACATTTGTATGCTAATCTTGCTAAATGTATGTTTGCACTTGATCATATAGAATTCCTAGGGTTTGTTGTAAGTTATAAAGGGTGCATGTTGATCAAACAAAGGTTGCAGCAATTCAACATTGGCCAACACCCTCCAATGTTAGTGAAGTACGAAGTTTTCATGGACTTGCTAACTTTTATAGGCAGTTTGTGAAAGACTTTAGTACTATTGCCGCACCTTTCAATGCTATAGTAAAGAAGGATGCGGTTTTTAAATGGGGACAAGAGCAGGAAAATGCTTTTCAAACTTTGAAAGAAAAATTGACTAAGGCCCCTATCTTAGCCCTTCCTAACTTTACTAAAACATTTGAGATAGAATGTGATGCCTCTAATATAGGCATTGGGGCTGTTCCCCTCCAAGAGGGCCACCCCATAGCTTATTTTAGTGAGAAACTCAAAGGGAGTCATATCAATTACTCCACTTATGATAAAGAACTTTATGCTCTTGTTCGAGCTTTGCAAAATTGGCAACATTATCTTTTTCCTAAGGAATTTGTGATCCATAGTGATCATGAGTCCCTAAAATATTTGAAAGGCCAAAGCAAGCTTAATAAGAGACATGCAAAGTGGGTGGAGTTTATTAAACAGTTTCCTTATGTGATCAAACATAAACAAGGTAAAATTAATGTGGTTGTTGATGCTCTTTCAAGAAGACATACCTTGTTAAATGTTTTAGATTTCAATATTTAGGTTTTGATCACATAAAGGAACTATATCATGATGACTTAGATTTCTCACTTATCTATCAAGAGTGTTTAAAAGGAGGACACAAAGACTTTTTCTTACATAGTGGTTTTCTTTTCAAAGGAAAAAGACTTTGTGTTCCTCATGGTTCTATAAGACAATCTCTTGTTAGAGAGGCTCATGAGGGTGGGCTTATGGGACATTTTGGGGTTGCTAAGACTTTAGAAACATTGCATTAACATTTCTTTTGGCCTCACATACAAAAATCCGTACATAGTTTCTGTGATAAATGTATAGCATGTAGGAAGCACTACAAAAAATTGTGTAAAAAGTGGCGGTTTTAATATGGCGGTTATTAATAACCGCCACAAATTGAAGTATAATACGTCATTTTATTAACCGCCACAATTATCTTTCAAAATATGTCATTTTTAACCGTCACAATTATCCTTCAGAATAAAGACAAATTTTGCTTCCCTCATTATTCCCAATTATTTTTAAAAATATTTTTGATAACAAAATTTTTTTATTCCCAATTATTTTTGAAAATCTTATTTTACTATTTCCAATTATTTTTGAAATTGTGGTTTGATTATTGGGAAAGAAAAATTTGTTCCCTCTCTTTACTCTCTTCCCTCTCTTCGCTATCTTCCTTCTCTGTGCCTAAGTGCCTAAACACTCAAACCCTCACGAACCCTCACGAACTCGCCCTACGTGAAGCTCTACTGACGAACCCTCACGAACCCACCCTAATCGTGAAGCTGTACTGACAAACCCGCCCTAATCATGAAGCTCCTCACGAACCCTCACTCAAATCCTCACGAACCAGTGTGAGCCCTAATCGCGAAGCTCCTGACGATCCCTCACTCAACCCTCACGACCTTGTGTGAGCCCTAATCGCAAAGCTGACGAACCCTCACTCAAACCCTCACGAACCAGTGTGAGCCCTAATCGCGAAGCTCTACTCAGGAACCTTCATGTGGTGGCCCTGGAGGTAGTGGAAGGAGGGCGAAGATCTACACAATTTTCATTTCAACAAGGTTTTTTTCGCCATCTCGTTTCTACTTCTTTCATCACATTCTTTCTGAGATCGATTTATGAAGTGTTCTTTGATTTGATTGGATTGGATTGGTTTTCTTCTGTTGATTTTTCGGTTTGCTGTCTTAATGTTTTGATAATTTGTTGTTATGTGGATATCCTGAGATCCTCTGGAAGAGGAAACCTGCAATTTTTTCCAACCCTATCTCTTATTTAAATTATTTTCCCTCAATTTTAAACCTGAGCAGTGTAGGTAGTGCAGGATGCACCATTGTAGTATTGGATCTATCTAAAGTGAAATAAGTAAATGAAAATAGAAAATGTCTGAGGCGCAGACAGTTGTTTAGCATTTCCTCCAACTAGAAACATGGTTGATCAGTTATCTCCCTAACCCTGCCTAGTTGGTTGGGCACTTAGGCCAACAGAATAAAATTAAATGATACAAGAATATCTTCTGTTCATTCCTACAATACTCCTAACAACCAAAGCATCTCATATAAGATGAATGCATTAAAGCTATGGAAAATAATTTCAAACCAAATCTAATTGAGTGAAGACAAACACTAAACTTTGAACGCAATATGGTGAGACCTGATCAGCATGGATAATTTAATTAGTGTTTTTTGCAGGCCAGTAGATGAGTCTATGAAGGAAATACCACTCATATTGGTTTCTACGTATTGGGCCATCTTGCTTGGTATTTGTTTCCCACATTCTAATACTATAATATAAAATAATGGACCATACACCATATGCACATGTTACCTCCTACTTGGTTGGCCCCACCAAAATTTTATTCTAAAACCAGTTGCCCCGCTGAGTGATCTTAAAAACTTTTCTGTAGCTGCTCACATCAGTTCCCTATTTTTGTTCTCCACATGCCGCTGTTGCTTTTATTATATATCTTTTTTCCTCTCCCTTTTCTACCCACGACAAAGTAGATGAGGTCTCTTTCAGTTACACACATCAACCACAATGTTTAATACGGAAAAGGTGAAGAAAAATAAAAAAGGGCATCTCCATAAATCTTTTTAACAATCATGAGTGTCTGGTACTTAGAGAAGCCAAGTCAAACCAAAATTTCTGCTTGCTGGGTGCCTACTCTTGGATCATGCAATGAATTATACAAAAAAATGGTAATGGTATGCAAATCCTTGAAATCGTGGAAGGGGAATGGAGTTTTGAAAATGGATTATTGGAAGAAAACGATGAATGATTCGTGCATAAATGTGTGTGGGAGTTAGGTATTGGCATGATGGGAAGTGTGTTGAGTGACTCGTGTGGTTACAACAGTTAAGCCTTTGAGCTTTGTTTGACAATAACATTGGTTGGACCTTTGATGCCCCACACCATCCCTTCCCATGGCTCTCTTATTTTCATCCATCCTTATTCTACAATTTTAGGGCAGTTTACTAGTTTTTCTATTAGTTAGTTTTTTTTTTTATTGTGGGAGAGATTTGGTGTCTAATACTGGTTTTGTGATTGATCTGGCAGGGAAGGGCCCTTTATTACATATAAAAGGCATTTACTACAGCTGCCTCAAAGTTGGAGAAGATTGAATATGGTAAGTGCAGATTATGGGTTTTTTTCTTTGTGGGAGATTGTTGGTCACAGTTGCAAAAGCTGGATAGTGTTTGAGGTATACACTTGGTTTAGTGTTCAGACAGAGCTTAGTTTTGGTTAGCCCTTCCACAAGCTGTATCTTATTTTTATTATAGATGTAGTTTGACTTTTGAAGTTAGTCTTAATTCCTAACCACCCTAAAGTTGCTTTTGGAGAAATTACCTTCATTCATGTCCCATATTGCTCTTGATGAAGTTTGATGATGTACAAAATAAAATCTCAAATGATTCTCAATGGCCTACATATGTAGGTGAATTCAATGCACATAATTGCTAACAAGCACTTGATTTCAAAGTTTGATTATGTCAATTAATACACTAAACCAGTCCCTATATCATGGTAGGTTTTTAACAACTACCCCCTGTTCAAACTACATTTTTAAATGATAAAGTCACTCCTGAATAAACTATTGTTTAGTTGTACTAAAAACTAGTTGCATTTTGTATCCTATATTTATATATTCTTTTGAAAATCAAGCTTTTTGCAGATGTGTCTCCATCATTAAGCAACATTGTGTTCTTTTGTAGTTGGTAGTATTTAGAAAGACTTTGCTTTTGGGTTGCATCATTATGGATCGTTTTATTGTATGAAATTTATATTTATGAAAGAACATTTAACTGTAGTGTTTTTTAGTATAGTGGAATTTTCTAGATTTGTGCAGGATAAGAAGATCACGCTAATCCCTTATACCTAGAAATTTGGCTATCATGGCCCCATATTAAATGCTTGGGGTTGGTTTAATTTGATTGGTCTTGTTATACTTGTTAGCATCATCCTATGTTCATACACCATAGCCTTTTGATCTCCCTGCCAGGAAATTTTCTACAGAGTGCAAAGCAGACTTTTCTAAGAATATGCTTTTATGATTGAATTAATTTATATCTAATCCTTTGATCAGACAATGTAGCTTCTTCCTAGATGGACCTTGACTTCTAATTCCAGCTCTGGTATTTTTTTAGTTCAGAAAATAATTCCAACTTCTAATTGTGATGTAACATATATCAATCCATTTAAAATTCTTTGATTCTCATAGTTATGATATGTAAATTCAAAATAAGTTACTAGTCATATAAATATAAACCTTGTTTTTAGTTAGCGAAATAGATATTACTGCTTCACTTATTATTCATCATCATAGTTCTTTGGTTTTCTTTATCAAAATAATTATTTGAATGAGATTAGTTAGGATACTCTAATCCTTTTATAACTTAATACTATTAAATATAGATTTGGAAAGGAATATATCTTGAATTAGTCCATCTAAATCAACCCCTTTAAATCTCTACCCTTTGTTGGGCATATGAGTCATAATCCCTAGCCTTTGTTGGGCATATGAGTCATAATCCCTAGCCTTTGTTGGGCATATGAGTCATCTTCATTCAGACCCAACAAAAGCTTTAACAATTCATGAAAACATACCAAGAAATTTTTTTCCAAAATACATATATAGGATAAGCAAAGCCTGGTCCAAAATGGTCAAATTGATTGACCCAATTGCACTCCATTTTTTGTATTTTCGTATGTGGTTGTGTGCTATCTCCATGAAAGGTTGTTTGCTCTTAGGGGATTTCTGTGCTATTTTATTTTCTGAAGCTGAACACCACAAAACATTGATTTGTTGTTTCTGTTCAAAAAGTTAGTCCAAACTGTGCATATTTAACATCTTTAACGTGTAGATGCAGTGAATCTCGAATAGCCATTTGGGAGCTTGAATACAGTTCTTCAACAAAGGTGTAAGTTTTCATTAAAACATTTGTAGCTTAAAATTATTTTTAGATATAAGATAAAATGACTCATTTAGATGCAGAAAAGGTAGGAGTAGTTGTAGTAGTTTAGCTTCCACTGAATGGGATTTTTCCAATTTTATTATTTTTCTCCTTTTGACTGTTAACTGAATGGCGATGTTTGTATGTTAGTTGCGGAATGTGTCATTTGTGGTGTGAAAATATGCTGGTAATTGGTGTAACGCCCCTCAATTCCTTTTCATGTTGATATACTAGAATAAGCGTAAAACATTAATTTATAAAATTAACATATGTATATATAATGAAAATACATCATCTCATACATTGTATCTTCAAAGAGAAACATCCCTCTTATAGGGGCTTTAATACATCTCCATCAAGTGTTTCAAAATAAATCCTAAGTACAGCATAAAAAGAAAAACAGGCGATCTCTTTCTGGCGGCCACTCACTGAGGAGCTCTACTTCCTGCAACATCATCTGCTCCCGTGCAAATTATACACAATCATCACAGGTTTAAGAAAACAGCCACAGAACAAAGACACAGGGTAAGCTAGATATTTTAAACCTAAAAAAAAACTTTAAGTGTGAAATTTTAAACCAATATAAAACAGATTTAAAACACCCACATAAAATCCCTCAAGAAATCACACATTTTACAATCTCCTCAAGTGTCTATCAAATTTCAATATTTCTCATTTCTCACGTCAGACTTCCACTGACTCATCACACATAGAAACTTGACACTACTTCCAGAAGACTCGTGCATTGATTAGACTCAGAGATCTGCGCCTGTCATACTACATTGCTGTAAAGTTCCCATAGCTATGCGCATAAACATAATCTCAATCTCAATCTCATCACTCTCCTAGTATGACAGGGTTAATCCATACAACAGGTCAAGTAGTTGTCTTTCAGACCACTTACCCATACATATGAACCTCCATCGACTCTCAACGCCTGAATAACTTCATCTATATGATTCCATTATATCAGGAGAGTCAGGATATCTCATTATAGAAATCACCGATCAATGCACATTCTACGCAATCTTACACGGTATTTTCTTTCCTGAAAATACTATGCCTTGATCCCACACTCACAACATTCAACACATCATATAACACTTAAATGAACGATTCCAATCACAGCAACAATCATTCCAAGGTTCAGATTTTCGAATATCACATGCATTTCACATTTCAATCTCAAACAGTTTCAAACGACACTAAAACAGGGGAGTTCGAAATCAACATTAAAACTGTAAGGACCTAGAAAATCTTATTGGAATAAAAGTGATATATTTTAAGTAAATTCTAAGTATGTTTTATTTAAAATAAAAGTAAAGGAAAGTGTAGTTAGAAAGCCATGAGATCGCATAGAACATGATCGCTAGAGCGCGAGAGGCATGCGGACATCGCTAGAGCGCGAGAGGCATGCGGACATCGCTAGAGCGCGAGAGGCATGCGGACATCGCCAGGGCGCGAGACATGCGGACATCGCCAGGGCGCGAGAGGCGTGCGGGCATCGCCAGGGCGCGAGATGCATGTGGGCTTTGCCTGGGCGCGAGAGGCATGCGGGTGACGCCAAGAGGAGACCTCGGTCGGTCTCCAGGAGAAAGAGACCTCGGTCGGTCTCCAGGAGAAAGAGACCTCGGTCGGTCTCCAGGGGGAAGAAACCTCGGTTGGTCTTCCAGAGAGAGACATCGGTCGTCTTCCAGAGAGAGACATCGGTCGTCTTCCAGAGAGAGACATCGGTCGTCTTCCAGAGAGAGACATCGGTCGTCCTCCAGGATGGGTCATCGGTGGATTGTCTTTGCGCGAGTGGTCATCGGCGAAAGGTTATCGCGCGATGTCGCGTTTCACGCAGATGAAGTGGGGCCCTGGTTTCCAGGATGAACGTGCTGCATGTGCGACATGTAGGCAGTGAAGGTCCTGCAGGAGCAGTAGCTCCATGTGCGCAGAGAACGCCACGTGGCCATACTGTCAGGTTGCACTGAATTTGAGGAAGGAAAACCCACCCAGGAGGGTTAGTTAGAGAATAGGTAATGATGGCTACATGGCAGGCCTATGTTCCTAGTGTCAGACTACACCGCCTCTTAGTGAGTATAAAAACGCAGTGAGAGTATGAAAGGTGACAGAGTGAGTTCACCTTCAGCTGTCTCTTTTCTCTCCTTTGCACTGCAACTCAGAAATTCCAGGCACCAGTTAAATTACCAGCAATTTCCATAGAGCATTTGAGAAGGGTCTCTGCAAGTTTTACCAATTAGAACGCTTAGGCAGAGTTCAGGCAACCTTTACGTTCGGCGGTTTGGAGCTTGAAGTGAGATTTCACGCTGATCCAGGTAAGGGAAGCTAATCTTTTTCGAGATAACTGGATAGTTAATGTTTGAAATGATAGGGCGACATGGTCGCCGGTTTTACTTCGATTTCAAGGTGTTTTTGATGTTGTAAGGAAAGCTAGCCTTACTTCTAATGAAAACTGTATGCGTGATGATTTTGATGTTGGGGGCAACGTGATCGCAAGGTGTTCAAACTGTTCTTGCTTTAAACCCAGTTTTGTTTGTAATCGCCGGTTTTTCATCTGTCATAGAAATATCCCCTGTTTTATGCTGTTTCAAAAGTGTTTGAGATTTTAAATGTGGTTTTCGAAAATTTGAACCTTGGTATGAGATTTGCTGTGATTGAAATCGTTTCATTGAAGTGTTATGTGATGTGTTGAATGTTGTGATTGTGGATCGAGGCATAGTATTTTCAGGAAAGAAAATACCGTGTAAGGTCGTGTAATAGGTGTATTGATCGGTGATCCTATAATGAGACATCCAGACTCTACTGAGGTAATGAAATCACGTAGAGGAAGTTACTCAGTTGTGGAGAGTCGATGGAGGTTCATACGTATGGGTGTCTCGTGTGAAAAAGAACGAGCTCCACCTGTTGTATGGATTAACCCTGGTCATACCGTGATAATGAGAACATTGATATGGTGTGATGCGCATGGCTGAGGTCACTTTCCAGCCTTTGGTATGACAGGTGCGAATCTCTGGGTCTAATCAACGCACGAGTCTCCGGAATAGTGGTCAAGTGTCTGGTGTGATGAGTCAGTGGAAAGTCTGACGTGAGAAATGAGAAATTGAATTAATAGACACTTGATTTCTGATGTAAATTGGAATACTCTTGGATTGATTTGTGAAATATGGGATTTCTGATAGTCTTGTGGAATATGGAAATGTAATGGCTGATACTGTTATGGTTCGTGGATGTTGTGAAGTTCTTATGTATGCTCTTGATTCAAATGTTTTCTTAAATATATAGCTTACCCTGTATTTTGTTTCTGTGGCTGTTTTTCTTAAACCTGTGATGATCGTGTAACTTTACACGGGAGCAGATGATGTTGCAGGAAGTGGATTTCCCCTGTGAGTGATCGCCGTATGTGGTCGCCGGTTTTTCTGTTCTTGTTGGGCGATCGCCCCCTTTTACTATTTTCTGATAGGCGATCTCCGTTTTCTGTTAGGAGATCGGTAGTTTTGTATTTTTGCTGTTTCTTTATGTTTAAGTTTTGTACTAAACTCCCTGCGAGGAGAACTCCTTGTATATATATATACAATTATGTTTATTTCAATATATTCGTTTTACCATTATTTCATATTACGAAAATGCAAAAATGCGAAATGTATATTGGAGGGATGTTACAAGAGATCGCCGTTTTTTTTATCTCTTGGTGGTGACCGCCGGTTTTATGTCCTGTAGCAGATCGCCTGTTTTGGGGCCTTCTGTTACCAGATCGCCGGTCTTGTAGTTTTGATTGAATTTCATTAAATTTGTAAGCATTTTGACTGGTTATGTATTAAACTCCATGAGAGGAGTAAGTTCATTACTTATATATATATATATTACCATGTACTCTTCAATATTAATTGTGTACCTTTACTTTCATTATACGTGTATGTCTAGTTTTATTTTGGCGGGATGTTACATTAATGGTATCAGAGCAGTTCGTCCTTTGGATGACCTGAGGGCTGTGGATCCATTGTGTTTTCTTCTGCTCATGAAAACTTATTCGAGTTTTAAGTGACAACTATTGTGAAAGGTTTTCAAACGTTTTTGTATTGAGCTTTTGTGTGTGCTGTAGTGAATGTATGCCTAACTGAAAATCTTAGTATTTAGAATGAGAGGGTCTTGATAAGGTGGTGAGGGTGCACACTCATGACCGGATCGGGGTGATTCTCAATCTAAATTCCAGAGGTTTAATGTTTAGCATACTTTGACTTCTGGTGTGATCTATTTCATGTTATTGAGTGTTCTTGTAATTGATTGTGAGTGGCTGTGTGGATTGATTGTTGCACACCAGTAGCTGTTCTGGTGTTTTGCTTGAGGATTATAAGCTTTATGGTTCTGTAGATGGACTCAAATTCCTAAGGAATTTGAGAAGCTGACCTTGTAAGGTCGTGATGTTATCCCCCTTGAATGAATTGATTTCCTTATCGATTTCATTCTTGTAGTTGTAGGGAATATAGAAGCTAGTAGTTTCGGAACCGAGAAAGAAGGAAGATGCCTCGTAGATCTCCTACCCCTTCCCAACCTTCTTCTGAGATGGGCCAGATCGCCAGGGCCATTGAGATGATGGCAGGTGCCATCCAACAGCAGAATGCGGCGATGGCGCAGAACCATCAAGCTACCATGCAGCATTGGGAGACTACTCGGTCGGCTGATACGAATTCACCCGTCGGTCAGCCTCAGGAGCGGATGGGACTGGCTGAGTTTATGAGGCACAACCCACCCAAGTTCTGTGGGAATGCTACCCCTGATCAAGCAGATCAGTGGGTCAGAGAAATGGAGAAAATCTTTAGGGCGACCTCCTGCCCTGAAGAGAAGAAGTTGTTGTTTGCCACCTATCTGCTGTCTGGAGAAGCAGAGTTCTGGTGGATGGGAGCTCAGCAAATGATGGAGGCCAGAGAGGAGGTGTTAGACTGGGAGAGCTTTAGGGTGAGGTTCTTGGAGAAATACTTCCCTGACAGCGCAAAGTTTGCGCGGGAAGCGGAGTTTTTAAAGTTGGAGCAGGGGGTGATGACGGTGAACGCCTATGCTGCCAGGTTTGAGTACCTCGCGCGATTCTACACTCAGGCGACCTCCGAAGCTTGGAGATGCAGGAAGTTTGAGGAAGGGCTGAAGCACGGGCTGAAGAGGACGATAGCCCCAATGTGCATCAGAGAATTTCACGCCTTGGTAGAAAAGGCGAAGATGGTGGAGACCCTGGAAAAGGGTGATCCCCGGGTGATCAGGTCACACCCAGGGGGTTCTTCCAGTGGGCGGGCTAAGGTGCAGCATTCACAAGGCAGGCCATATGCGAGACCTCCACTACATCGGGCGGGGACAGGGCCACCCCAGTTTCAACAGCAGCAACTCTGGAAACTAAAATGTTCCCTCTGTGGTGGACCACACATGCCAAATGTGTGCCCCAAGAAGAATTTGGAGAGAAGGTGTTTCGTATGCCAAAGGACAGGGCACGTTGCTAGAGAATGCCCTAACCGGAGTGGGACGACTCAACCTGGTAGTTCTCAGCAGTTGAGAAATGAAGGCAGCAGACCCCAGGCAGCAGGGAGGGTGTTTGCCATGTCAGGAGCAGAGGCGTCTCAATCAGGTAACCTCGTGCAAGGTGTCTGTTTTATATCTGGTAGAAGTGTAGAAGCGTTGTTTGATTCTGGAGCGACACACTCTTTTGTGTCAAGTCGGTGTATAGCCGAGTTGGGCCTCCTAGTGAAGGAGCTGCCTTTTGAACTGTTGGTCTCCACACCTGCATCAGGACAGGTTATGACCTCTACAGTTTGCCCTGAATGTCCAGTAATAGTAGAGGGACGCAGATTCAAAGTGAACTTGATCTGCCTGCCTCTTCAGGACCTGGATGTTATCCTGGGAATGGATTGGCTTTCTGCCAAACACGTTCTCATAGATTGCGGTAGGCAGAAAGTAGTGTTGCCCGATCTCCAAGAGCAGGATGTGGTATCTGCTGGGCATGGGCGGTTGGAGATGGAAGAAGGGGCGAGGTGCTTCGTGATGCTAGCTCGATTGGAAGTGAAGAACGAAGGGGACGTGAGCAGGATACCTGTGGTGAAAGACTTCATGGATGTGTTCCCAGAAGAGGTACCTGGGTTACCTCCTAAGAGAGAAGTAGAATTCTCTATTGATTTGGTACCTGGGGCTGGACCAGTGTCTATGGCGCCCTACAGGATGGCACCAGCCGAGTTGGTGGAATTAAAGAAGCAAGTGGAAGAGTTGCTGGAAAAACAATTCATCAGACCCAGTGTATCTCCATGGGGGGCTCCAGTACTCCTAGTTAAGAAGAAGGATGGAGGGTCTCGGCTGTGTATAGATTACAGGCAGTTAAACAAGTTGACCATCAAGAACAAGTACCCTCTACCCAGAATTGATGACTTAATGGATCAAGTAAATGGGGCCTCGGTGTTCTCAAAGATTGATCTGAGATCGGGGTACCATCAAATTTTGGTAAAGGCCGACGATGTCCAGAAAACAGCCTTTAGGTCCCGGTATGGGCACTATGAGTACGTGGTGATGCCGTTTGGAGTGACCAATGCCCCAGCTCTGTTCATGGATTATATGAATAGGATTTTCCGCCCTTTCTTGGATAAGTTTGTGGTAGTCTTCATAGACGACATACTTGTCTATTCAAAGACCGAGGAAGAACATGAAGGACATCTGAGGTCGGTGTTGGAGGTTCTGAGGGAGAAGCAACTCTATGCCAAGTTCTCCAAGTGTGAGTTCTGGCTGAAGGAAGTCAACTTTCTAGGACACGTGATATCTGCCCAGGGGATCTCGGTAGACCAAGCCAAAGTAGAGACAGTGCTGCAGTGGGAACGTCCCAAGACAGTCACTGAGATAAGGAGCTTTGTGGGTTTGGCGGGTTACTATCGGAGATTTATTGAGGACTTTTCCAAGGTGGTGGCTCCGTTAACACAGCTGACCCGTAAGGACCAACCTTTTGCTTGGACCGACCGATGTGAGCTCAGCTTCAGGGAACTAAAGGAGAGATTGACCAGTGCCCCAGTGCTGGTGATCCCCGAGGTAGGAAGACCTTTTGACGTCTACTGTGATGCCTCACATCAGGGACTGGGATGCGTTTTAATGCAAGAAAAAAGGGCAGTCGCCTATGCTTCAAGGCAACTCAAGGTCCATGAGAGGAACTACCCTACGCATGATTTGGAGTTGGCGGCAGTGGTCTTCGCCCTAAAGATCTGGAGGCACTACTTATATGGAGCTCGGTTCCAGGTGTTCAGCGACCATAAGAGCCTGAAATACCTGTTCGATCAGAAGGAACTGAACATGAGGCAAAGAAGGTGGATGGAGTTCCTTAAGGATTACGATTTTCAACTCATGTATCACCCAGGGAAGGCCAACGTAGTGGCAGACGCTTTGAGTAGAAAATCAATGCAAGTAGCCACCATGATGATAAAAGAGCAGAAACTGATCGAGCAGTTCAGAGACTTAAACTTTGGAGTGGAATTTCACGTAAATCACATTAGTTGTAGTAAGCTGGCTATAACTAATGACTTCCTTGGGATGTTAAAGGATAAGCAGTTGGAGGACCCTAGTCTGAAGCATACTATGGAGTCACTAGGGACAGATCAGGCGAGAGACTTTGTAATGGGCGATGATGGGATCTTGAGATTTAATGGCAGAATTTGCATACCTGCAAATGAAGAGTTGAAGAAGATGATCCTAGAGGAAGGTCATAAGAGTCGCCTTAACCTACACCCAGGTATGAACAAGATGTACCATGACTTGAAGGAGTCATTTTGGTGGTCAGGCATGAAGAGGGACATCGCCCAGTATGTTGCAACCTGCTTAACGTGTCAGAAGGCGAAGGTAGAGCATCAAAGACCTGGCGGGCTGTTGCAGCAACTGGATATCCCTGAGTGGAAATGGGACAGCATTGCCATGGATTTTGTCACCCATTTACCCAGATCGGTGAAGGGTCATGATGCAATCTGGGTTATCATTGATAGGCTGACAAAGAGTGCCCACTTCCTTCAAGTGAATATGAAGATGCCTATGGCCAAACTGGCACAGTTATACATCCAAGAAATAGTAAGATTGCATGGAGTGCCTTCCAGCATCGTTTCAGATAGAGATCCCAGGTTCACTTCACGGTTTTGGCAGACCTTGCAAGAGTGCTTGGGAACTAAGTTGAGGATGAGCTCTGCATATCATCCCCAAACAGATGGTCAGTCAGAGAGAACGATCCAATCCTTGGAAGATCTGCTGAGGGCGTGCGTCTTGGATCAATTGGGAAGTTGGGACGAGGTGTTGCCACTGGTGGAGTTTACGTATAATAACAGTCACCATGCCAGCATTGGAATGGCACCTTATGAAGCCCTGTATGGGAGGAAATGCAGAACTCCCTTATGTTGGTACCAGGAGGGCGAGGCAGTCTTGGTTGGGCCAGAGTTGATTCAGCAGACGACCGAGAAGGTGAAACAGATACAAAGCAGAATGAAAGCTTCTCAGAGTAGGCAGAAGTCCTATGCAGATCAGAGGAGAAGACCTTTGGAGTTTGCTGCTGGAGAACATGTATTTTTGAGAGTGACCCCAACCAAGGGTGTAGGACGAGCTATCAGACCAAAGAAGCTGTCTCCTAAGTTTGTTGGACCTTACCAGATCTTGAGGAAAATTGGTCCAGTAGCCTATGAGATCGCCCTACCTCCACATTTGGCAAATCTGCATAATGTCTTCCACGTATCACAGTTAAGGAAATATCTCGCCGACCCTTGTCACGTGTTGGAGGTGGACGACGTGCAGATCAGGGACGACTTGTCTTTTGAAGCAAGACCAGTCAGGATAGACGATCACCAAAGCAAACAGCTCAGGAATAAGACCATCCATATGGTTAAGGTGGTGTGGGATGAGAGATCCGGTGATTCGACTTGGGAGTTGGAAGAGGACATGAGAAACGACTATCCCCATCTCTTTTTCTTGTAATTCCATTTTCGAGGACGAAAATTTTTGTTGTTAGGGAGATTGTAAGGACCTAGAAAATCTTATTGGAATAAAAGTGATATATTTTAAGTAAATTCTAAGTATGTTTTATTTAAAATAAAAGTAAAGGAAAGTGTAGTTAGAAAGCCATGAGATCGCATAGAACATGATCGCTAGAGCGCGAGAGGCATGCGGACATCGCTAGAGCGCGAGAGGCATGCGGACATCGCTAGAGCGCGAGAGGCATGCGGACATCGCCAGGGCGCGAGACATGCGGACATCGCCAGGGCGCGAGAGGCGTGCGGGCATCGCCAGGGCGCGAGATGCATGTGGGCTTTGCCTGGGCGCGAGAGGCATGCGGGTGACGCCAAGAGGAGACCTCGGTCGGTCTCCAGGAGAAAGAGACCTCGGTCGGTCTCCAGGAGAAAGAGACCTCGGTCGGTCTCCAGGGGGAAGAAACCTCGGTTGGTCTTCCAGAGAGAGACATCGGTCGTCTTCCAGAGAGAGACATCGGTCGTCTTCCAGAGAGAGACATCGGTCGTCTTCCAGAGAGAGACATCGGTCGTCCTCCAGGATGGGTCATCGGTGGATTGTCTTTGCGCGAGTGGTCATCGGCGAAAGGTTATCGCGCGATGTCGCGTTTCACGCAGATGAAGTGGGGCCCTGGTTTCCAGGATGAACGTGCTGCATGTGCGACATGTAGGCAGTGAAGGTCCTGCAGGAGCAGTAGCTCCATGTGCGCAGAGAACGCCACGTGGCCATACTGTCAGGTTGCACTGAATTTGAGGAAGGAAAACCCACCCAGGAGGGTTAGTTAGAGAATAGGTAATGATGGCTACATGGCAGGCCTATGTTCCTAGTGTCAGACTACACCGCCTCTTAGTGAGTATAAAAACGCAGTGAGAGTATGAAAGGTGACAGAGTGAGTTCACCTTCAGCTGTCTCTTTTCTCTCCTTTGCACTGCAACTCAGAAATTCCAGGCACCAGTTAAATTACCAGCAATTTCCATAGAGCATTTGAGAAGGGTCTCTGCAAGTTTTACCAATTAGAACGCTTAGGCAGAGTTCAGGCAACCTTTACGTTCGGCGGTTTGGAGCTTGAAGTGAGATTTCACGCTGATCCAGGTAAGGGAAGCTAATCTTTTTCGAGATAACTGGATAGTTAATGTTTGAAATGATAGGGCGACATGGTCGCCGGTTTTACTTCGATTTCAAGGTGTTTTTGATGTTGTAAGGAAAGCTAGCCTTACTTCTAATGAAAACTGTATGCGTGATGATTTTGATGTTGGGGGCAACGTGATCGCAAGGTGTTCAAACTGTTCTTGCTTTAAACCCAGTTTTGTTTGTAATCGCCGGTTTTTCATCTGTCATAGAAATATCCCCTGTTTTATGCTGTTTCAAAAGTGTTTGAGATTTTAAATGTGGTTTTCGAAAATTTGAACCTTGGTATGAGATTTGCTGTGATTGAAATCGTTTCATTGAAGTGTTATGTGATGTGTTGAATGTTGTGATTGTGGATCGAGGCATAGTATTTTCAGGAAAGAAAATACCGTGTAAGGTCGTGTAATAGGTGTATTGATCGGTGATCCTATAATGAGACATCCAGACTCTACTGAGGTAATGAAATCACGTAGAGGAAGTTACTCAGTTGTGGAGAGTCGATGGAGGTTCATACGTATGGGTGTCTCGTGTGAAAAAGAACGAGCTCCACCTGTTGTATGGATTAACCCTGGTCATACCGTGATAATGAGAACATTGATATGGTGTGATGCGCATGGCTGAGGTCACTTTCCAGCCTTTGGTATGACAGGTGCGAATCTCTGGGTCTAATCAACGCACGAGTCTCCGGAATAGTGGTCAAGTGTCTGGTGTGATGAGTCAGTGGAAAGTCTGACGTGAGAAATGAGAAATTGAATTAATAGACACTTGATTTCTGATGTAAATTGGAATACTCTTGGATTGATTTGTGAAATATGGGATTTCTGATAGTCTTGTGGAATATGGAAATGTAATGGCTGATACTGTTATGGTTCGTGGATGTTGTGAAGTTCTTATGTATGCTCTTGATTCAAATGTTTTCTTAAATATATAGCTTACCCTGTATTTTGTTTCTGTGGCTGTTTTTCTTAAACCTGTGATGATCGTGTAACTTTACACGGGAGCAGATGATGTTGCAGGAAGTGGATTTCCCCTGTGAGTGATCGCCGTATGTGGTCGCCGGTTTTTCTGTTCTTGTTGGGCGATCGCCCCCTTTTACTATTTTCTGATAGGCGATCTCCGTTTTCTGTTAGGAGATCGGTAGTTTTGTATTTTTGCTGTTTCTTTATGTTTAAGTTTTGTACTAAACTCCCTGCGAGGAGAACTCCTTGTATATATATATACAATTATGTTTATTTCAATATATTCGTTTTACCATTATTTCATATTACGAAAATGCAAAAATGCGAAATGTATATTGGAGGGATGTTACAAGAGATCGCCGTTTTTTTTATCTCTTGGTGGTGACCGCCGGTTTTATGTCCTGTAGCAGATCGCCTGTTTTGGGGCCTTCTGTTACCAGATCGCCGGTCTTGTAGTTTTGATTGAATTTCATTAAATTTGTAAGCATTTTGACTGGTTATGTATTAAACTCCATGAGAGGAGTAAGTTCATTACTTATATATATATATTACCATGTACTCTTCAATATTAATTGTGTACCTTTACTTTCATTATACGTGTATGTCTAGTTTTATTTTGGCGGGATGTTACAAAAACCGGCGATCACGTCCAAAAACAGGGGATTATGCAATAACATTTGAAACCGGCGACCACGTCGCCCCAACATCAAAATCTTCTAGCTTAAGGTTTTCTTGAAAATAAAGCTAGCTTCCCTTACTTGGACTAGCGTAAACTTCACTAAGAGCTCCAACCCAATGAGATTCAAGGATGCCTTAACCTGCACCATGGAGCCTTAGTCACAAAACTAGCTATACCACTCTTTTCTACGTTAACAGAGACGATTCCTGAAGCCAAGAGAACTGCATGCAACGCCTGTGCAGAGGCAACCCTCTCAAGTGCAGGATCGACTCGAAGAACAGAGCGAAACGACTTACTCTATTTTAGCGTCCGGTTTGGAGAACTTGCAGAGAACCTCCCAGGTGCTCTATGGTAGTCGCCGATAGCCAACTGGTGCGCTAGGACGTCTGAACGTATGGAGAAGGAGAGGGAAGAATCAGGGAGCTAAAGCCAACTCACTCAATTTCTCTCTACTCAAGCAGCGTTCCAACCTTGCCTATCCAGACTGAAGTTTGAACTTAAGCCACCCTTCCTAGGAATGCCGCTGCCACCACCCACTCTGCAGGGAAGCTTGCGTGTACATTTCCTCTAACAGTAATGCCACGTGGGTCTCTGCGTACACCAACTCTGGTTCACTTTCCATACCAACTCTCTGGAGCCACTGTTCTGAAGCACTCTCCCTGACTACGTGTCGTGCATGCAAGACGCTCATGCTGGGAGCCTGGGTCCTACCTTATCTGTGTGAAACAAGATCCACCGATGCCTGGTCGCGCGATGACCATCCACCGATGCCTGGTCGCGCGATGACCATCCACCATCCACCGATGCCTCTCATACCGGCGATGACTGATGTGCCTCTCATCCCGACGATGACTGATGTGCCTCTCATCCCGGCGATGACTGATGACACATCGCCACGCCTTGCTGAAGGTTCTTCATCCCACTATGTTACGTCCAAGGTATCACCTCCACATGGCTTGGTGACGTCGGTAGCTTCACATTTCCAAGAATAGATCAGCACTACTCCTCGTTCGCCCATGCATGCAACACTAAGGACGATTTCTTATGCTCAAGCATAGAGCTTCGCATGCACAGCGTATCTAAGGCTCAACCCACACCTTGATACGCGTGGTTTTTGGAACCCATTATGGTTGATCCAGCATCTTGACCACATACTAAGTGCACTTTCGGCGATCATGTACACCATAGGCGATTGGCAATCATGTGTACTCTAAGCGATAGGCGATTATGTACCAGAGAAGTCGGAGATCGCCTCCGTCTTCAACAACGGCGATCTCGTAGACTTCTAAGCTACACTTTCCTTCCTTTATATTTTAAATAAAAACATACTTACAATTCACTTAAAATATATCACTTTCATTCCAATAAAATTTTCTAGGTCCTTACAATTGGTGCTCTATGATGCACCTTCGACAGTGTGTGAATTGGGTAAAAGAATCATCATGGAGATATCTGGGAAAAAGGTGTTAGGAAAGTTAACTAATAAAGAACCCACTGTTAGCTTTTTCTATTTTGATTTTTCCCATCATATCCATCTCTTTTGAGTTTTCACATGTTCTACACCAGTTTATTTAATTAGATAGGAAGATGTTTTAACCTTTCTCTTCTTGCAAATGTTTTAACTATGATCTATTATTCTCTTTTATCTCTGCCTTTAAATTAAATTTTAATATTTAAAATAAATTGTGAATAATTAAAATAACTTTTAATAGTCAATTAAACTATTAATATTACATACTTAAAAATGATTATTTATTATGAACTCTAATTATATAAAAATAAATAAATATCTATCTTGCATGGTGCTCCAACAAAATTTATTACCAAAAAATCATTAAACAGAAATTAATTATAAAAATAAAAAATAATTAATTTTTATATTAATTAAATTAGATATTATTTTAGAAACTAAAAAAATTATTAATATATAATTTAATTAATATAAAAATCAATTATTTTTTATCTCTAAAATTAATTTTTGTTTAATAATTTTAAAGTAGTGTAAACAATCTCTTTAAATATTACTTAATGTCTCAAATCCTTTCCATCTTTTCTTTTTCTTTCTACATTTTGATTTAGATCTTGATGAGATTTTTAGAGAACAAATGTAATTCTCTTCCACGACTTCTCACATATCTAACTTTTTTAAATAAGTTTATTTTTATAATCCATAGATCATGTTTTTTTCATTAAAGAGTGAAATAATGACTATATTTTTTTTTCTTACCTACTATAGGTGCCATAAGTACGATTACTCCAATGTTATTGTTGAAATTTTAGGATTTTAAGTGTTTTATAGAAGAACTAATGATTTATTTTATTTGTATACTTATATATACAACAAAATGTAACATAATATCAAATTGTTCACCATGAAAACACCTTAAATTTAAAATTAAATACTAATATTATATAAACTTACCTAGTTTTATAACTTTTGAAAAACATACTTATAAAACAATTAGTGGTGGTTGTATATTTACATTCACTATTTAGGACTAATATAGATATTAAAAAAATTAATTTAATGTCAACTTTACTACTACTACTATATTTACTATTATTATTATTACTATTATTATTATTATCTATAGATATTACAAGTTTCTCTAAAAGGATTTTTTTGAAAAAAATTAAAAAATTAAACAAACCTTTAGAGAAGTTAGGGAAATTATATATATAAAAACGTGTACAAATTATTCTATGCATATGCTAAATGTGAAAGGGAGAAAAGGGAGAAAGGGAGAAAAGGGAGAAAGGGCATCTACCTGCTTCCCATAGTCAAAACTTAAAGATATAGGATTCAATTTTTGAGTTATTGTAAGTTAAATGTGTCATTCCTGACTAACCTTGTTCAAATATTTTTTTAGGACATTTTCCAGCTTCAAAATCATCTAGCAGCTTCATAGGTTATACGTGTATTCGGTTTTCACAACCATCACTCCAAGTAAGTTTGCTTTTTATTTAATTATTTATTACTTATTTGAATAAACTATTTTTACAACCCAATTAACTATTTTTTTAGTTAAGTATTTGTTTTAGTTAACTTTTTTTAGTTAACTTTCCTTTATTTAAGAGAGTTAACTTCAGTTTAATATATGTACACATTACTAGATAAGTAATGTTTTATTTTGCTGTTTTGTTGTAGTCATGCCAATTGATAAATCGTGGATTTGTAAACCACAAAACACAGTTGAGTATGCAAATGGGTTGAACATGTTTTTAGATATTGCATTTCAACATGCTAATGGTCCTGTAATTAAGTGTCCGTGTGCAAAGTGTGGTTTCAAAAAGTGGCAAACAAGGGATGTAGTTCAAGAACACTTAACATGTACAGCTTTCCCTCAGAACTACAAAACATGGTATTTGCACGGTGAAGGATCAAGTGTAACTGAGTCAATGGTCGCCACACATGCGCATGTCATTGAAGATTTATTGGAATCTCAAAATCCAATGGAAGACATGTTGAATGATGCATTTGGGTTTGCGGGGCATGATGAGGATACTGAAGTTGATGGTCTGCAAACTAATATGGTGGGTGATGAAGGAAATACAAACTTTGATGAATTGATGAAGGACAATAATGAACCCTTATATGAAGGTTGTACAAAGTATTCGAAGTTATCATTCATGTTGAAGTTGTACCATATGAAATGCATGAGTAGAATGAGTGACAAAGCAATGACCATGATTCTAGAGTTGCTAAAGGACGCATTTGAACATGCTAAGTTTCCTAACTCGTTCTATAAGGCGCAGACTGTGATTACCAAACTTGGACTTAATTATGTCAAAATACCAGCTTGCCCAAAAGATTGTATGCTATATTGGGGTGAAGACAATGAAGGCTTAGAAGAATGTAAACGGTGCAAAACATCTAAGTGGAAAAATAAAGATAAGAAGCAATACGCAAAAATCTTGCGTTACTTTCCATTAAAACCGCATTTGCAAAGATTATTTATGAGTTCTAAGACGATTGAGTCTATGACATGGCAAGCATCAAAGGATAATCAAGATGGGTTGATGAGGCATCCTAAAGATTCTGAGGCTTGGAAATCATTTGATTTATTGCATCCAAAATTTGCAAATGATCCTCGAAATGTACGATTAGGCTTAGCTGCTGATGGCTTCAATCCTTATGGAAACATGAGTACAAACCATAGTATATGGCCAGTGGTTCTCATCCCATACAATCGCCCCCCTTGGCAGTGTATGAAGCAAACATCTTTTATCCTCTCCATGATAATTCCTGGAAAACAAATGGTAGGAAATGACATTGATGTTTACTTACAACCACTCATAAGCGAATTGAAGGAGTTATGGTTTGATGGAGTGCAAACATTTGACTATTCAAAAAAAGAAAAGTTTACATTGCGAGCGGCTTTGTTATGGACAATTAGTGACTTCCCTGGGCTAGGTAATTTGTCTGGATGGAACACGCACACTGGTCTTGCTTGCCCTACCTGTAACTTTGAAACCGACTCTTCTTGGTTGTACAGGGGCACATTCTACTTTATGGGACATCGTAGATTTTTAAATAAAGAGCATAAATTCAGATTGAATCGTCATCTTTTTAATGGAACAAATGAACTAAGGGATGCACTAGAACCTTTGTCAGGGTTAGACACATGGAATCAAGTTGAGGGTGTGAATGTTACATTTGGAAAACCATTAGACCCTATAGATACAAGTAAGAGGGCTCGTGGAAAGAATGTTGTTCAAGTTGGAGCAGAGCAATGGAGAAAGAGAAGTATATTTTTTGAACTTCCTTATTGGCGGACGAACTTGTTACGCCATTGTCTAGATGTGATGCATATTGAGAAAAATGTTTGTGACAATATTTTGTATACATTTCTCAATGATCCTAAGAAGTCCAAAGATAATATCAAAGCCCGAAAGGTTCTTAAAGAAATGGGTATAAGGAAAGAGCTTTGGCCAGATGATAAAGGAAGATTTCGGCCAAGTGTATTTTCATTGTCAAAAACAAAGAAAAAAACGTTTTTGCAGACGTTGAAAAATGCTAAACTGCCAAATGGATACTCAAGTAATATTGCAAGGTGTGTTGATTTGAAAGGTGGAAAGATTTTTGGACTCAAGAGTCATGATTGTCATATTCTTATGGAATAATTACTACCTATTGCTATACGTAATGTTCTACCAAACAATGTGACTGCAGTGATAGTAGAAATGTGTTCATTTTTTCGGCAATTATGGGGGAAAAGTTTAAATCAATTTGATCTTAATAAACTTGAGTCTCGCATGATTCAAACTCTTTGCCACTTGGAAATGTTATTTCCTCCTACCTTTTTTACAATTATGGTTCATTTAACATGTCACCTAGCTGGTGAGGCAAAGCTTGGAGGACCAGTACATTACCGTTGGATGTATCCCATAGAAAGGTAAATTTTGTGCGGACCTTTGTAATTTTTAATAAGTTCAAAATTTGATTATTCTAATTGCGAAATCATTTTATAGGTATTTGGGGCACTTAAAATCGTACGTTCGAAACAAGGCACAACCTGAAGGTTCTATTGCTGAAGGATACCTAGCTGAAGAGGTTCTAACCTTTTGCTCTCAATATATGGAAGGGATAGAGACAAGAACTAATAGACCTTCACGTGTGGATGACTCTTCTAACACAAATATTTCAGAATTGAATACCCTATTTCCACCAGTTGGTAGAGTTGTAAGTGCTGCCTCAACTTTTGAGATGTCAACTATTGAGAGAACGCAAGCACATCGATATGTATTATTTAATTGCCCTCAAGTTCAACCTTACATTGAGTGAGTATTAACACTCAATATAAATCTAATTATATTGAAAAGTTGTCCTTTATGGAATTATTAGTAATATATTGTTTCAAATTTTTTCTTAGGGAATTTAGACAACATTTACGAAGAAGGTCTAGAGGGAGAAGAATTCCAAATACAGAGCTAGAGAAGATTGTCAATAAGGATTTCATGAATTGGTTTCCTCAAAGGGTAGGTACAATATGTTTTTACAAGTTCGAAATTTAAATTTCAAAGATATACTGACAATAATCATTATCTTTGTAGATTAATAACCTAGACATTTTAAGTACAGTTGCAACTGATCTTAAATATCTAGCTCAAGGTCCAACAACACATGCTAGAAGAATTTCTGCCTTTAATGTAAATGGTTTCAAATTTAGAACTGAAAGTCGAGAACATCACTTAAAAACCCAAAACTGTGGAGTGTTCTTAACTTCTTCAACATCATGTGTTGCAAGTGCTGTAGATCAAAACATTAGACAAGCAGATTTGGCATACTATGGCAAATTAGAAGATATAATTGAGCTTAATTACTATGGTCATTTTAAGGTTACCTTCTTCAAATGTAAATGGGCTGACACCACAAGGGACTGGGGGTTGAGGAAGGATCCTTGGGGTTTCACTTGTATTAATTTTTCAAGGTTAATTCACACGGGAGATCGTGAGGAGCACGATCCATACATTGAAGTTTCACAAGCTGAGATGGTATATTATATAGATGATGAGGTGAATAAGGAATGGTCAATTGCTGTCCATTTGAAACCACGAGACTTATATGATATGGGAGAAGGAGATGGTGAAGTTCGTGAAGTAGAGCCATGTCCACAACAAGACTTAAATGAATTTTTCAGCGACTCTGACCAATTGGCATTATTTAGGGATGATGAAGATGATGAATTACTAAATGAGGACAACAATGATGATGAACTTCTTGAAAATGACTCTATGTCAGAGTAATAATAACCTTGGTTCAGCTGCAATATTAATATATTCATTCATCTAGTATGTGCATGTATGAAGCTTTTAATATATCTTTACCTTAAATATATCTTCAAATTTAAATTATGTTGTTCATTACTTCATTTTTATGTGCAGATATGCCTAAACCTAAAAGGATCAAGAACTTGCTTAAGTCAATTGCTGTTTCAGACAAATCTGTGGCCAACTATGTAAACATTAGTGCTACACATTCTGTTACACAGAACCAGACAAGAACTACTTCTGCTACACAGAACCAGACAAGAAATACTTTTGCAAGTCCATTTGGATCTCCTCTACCACAAGCTTCTCAATCTATACATCAACAAACTCACAACCTACACAACCACAAACTTCACAGGTTCCACTATCACAAGCTTCACAAGTTCCACAACCATAAGCTTCACAAGTTCCACAACCACAAGCTTCACAAGTTCCACAACCACAAACTTCACAAGTTCCACAACCACAGACTGAATCTGAAAATCCTGAATCATCTGAATCTGTACTTCCAACAACTTCTGAATCTGCACCAACACAACCAACTTTTGAGTCTGAACCTGAAAGAGTGCACCCAAGAAAATCAAGGCAGTCAAACCACTATTGGTTTGTTGATGCTATAGGTAAAATCTTTTGTTATTTTCTTTACATGTAATAAGTTTCACTGCACATGAAATAATGTATTTGGATTTTTATAGATCGGGAAGGAGTTAGTCAAAAACTAAAGGTGAAGGTTAGGGATGCTCATAACTTACCTAACGGATTACGTGTGGTGGTGAACTATGATGACAATTTTCAACCAATTGGAGAAGCACCTCGTCTACTTGCTGGAGTTTGTGGAAAGCTAGCAACAAATCATGTATTGTTCCCTATTAGTTTTGAAAAGTGGTCAACTTTGCCAGATACTTACAAGGATACAGTGTGGGAGAGTGCACTAAAGGTAATAGAACTTACATTGAAATAACTTTAATTTATTCAATACATTCGAACTAACTTTTTTTCTTTTTTTGAAGTCTCGATTTTCTTTCCAGGTAAATGAAGATTTGGCTAAAAGAGATGTTATGTTTAAAATTGGGAAACTGTGGAGGGAATACAGATGCAAGCTTTGGAATGAATTTTATGACCCACTTATGAGCAGAAGTGACCTCATCAAGAATGTTCCACCTGAATTAAACATGGAACAATGGGCTGTTTTTGTTGATTATCGTTTGAGGCCTTCTACAGTGGTAAACTCTATTTTTTTTTATTGTTAATAAGCTTACTTTAAGTTTACACAAAACTGATTTCATTTCACTTTGTAGAACATGTGTAATAGAAATAGAGATATAAGGAAGAGACAAATTATTCCGCACACAGGTGGTGCTATGTCTTTGTCTAGAAGAAGAAATAATTTGGTATTTGTTTACTTATATTGTGCCCTCTATTTTAATACTTTATAATTTCCGCCACATTATACTTATATTGTTATTGTTGAACATATAGAAAATTGAGACTGGTAAAAATATTGGACGAGCTGAAATGTGGAAGATTACACATAAGAGGAAAAATGGCACATATGTGAATGATGAGGCACTGGAAATTGGGTAAGTGTTTCGACTGCTTTGATGATGATGTATTGATCATGATGATATACTGGATTGTTTTGATGATGATGTATTGATCATGATGATATACTGGACTGCTTTGATGATGATGTATTGATCATGATGATAAACTGGACTGGTTTGATGATGATGTATTGATCATGATGATATACTGGACTGGTTTGATGATGATGTATTGATTATGATGATATATTGGACTGGTTTGATGATGATGTATTGATCATGATGCTATGCTTTAGTTATAGTTGAGAGTTCAACCATTTCATTATGTTTACTGCTGCCATAATATATTTTAACAAGTATATGTTGTTCTTTTCATTATTTTCAACTTTATCCAGGGAAAAATTGATGAACTAATGTTTTCAAATCCAGAAGATGGTTTAGACATATCTCCAGAAGATCCAATTGGTGTCATATTTGGTAAGGAGCATCCGGGTCGAGTTAGAGGGCTATCATATGGAGCTTGTCCCAGCCTTGCTTTCAAAGGATCCAGAACAAGGCTAAGTGGTATGAATTATGCTTCCTCTAGTTCAACTTCATCAAGTGTGGAGGACAAGGTATCTCAAATGGAAAATGAGCTTGCAACTGTGAAAAATCAAATGAACACTTTACTTGCATATATTGCTTCAAGAAAAGATGTTCCAGAACATTTTGCTGCAATGGCAGCTAATTTGGTTCATGCATCCATCAATGAGGTATTAATATATTTAAATATTTATTGGTGTCTTTTATTTTATAATTATAAAAATACAAATTCATTAACTTAAAATTATTTATTTCAGGCATCAGATAATGGAAGTGGGGCTCCATCACCTAATCAAGTAATAGGATCAAATGCTGGAAGAAAAACTGATTAGGGATGCTATTTTAATTTTAAATTTGATTAGAGATTTATGAACTTTTGATCAATTATGTGTTGTAATTTTAAACTTGATTAGGGATGTATGAACTTTTTATGTGTTTTAATTTTCAATTATGTATAAACTTTTGAACATTATTATGCGTGTTTTAATTTTCAATGAAATGAATTGATGATTATAACTTATACATTATTTTAGTATGAAAATATATTATGTTTAGGGTAATTATATAAAATAGATTATAAAAAAAATTATTAAAAAGTGATGGTAAATTTATTTATTCAGAATTAAAATTACGTCAGTTAAAAACGCCACTACTTACTTATATTATGGTGCCAAAATCTTCTTCAACGAATGTAAATTGCGACAGTTATAACTGACATATTTAAACCGCCACTATTTACATTATGTTTAAAGTGGCGGTTGTTGCGGCAGGTAACATAAAACCGCCACATTAAACTTTGTGGCGGCCAGTTCTGTGGCGGTTTGGGAAACTGCCATAAGCGTATATTGTGGCGGTTATAAACGTCACTTTATGCAAAAAAAACCGCCACAATAAACACTGTTTTTTGTAGTGAAGGCTAAATCTAAAGTCCATCCCCATGGTTTATATACCCCTCTTCCTATCCCATCAATGCCTTGGGTAGATATTTCAATGGATTTTATCTTAGGTCTTCCCAAGACATCGACAGGAAAGGATTCTATCTTTGTGGTAGTGAATCGCTTCTCTAAGATGGCTCATTTTATTCCTTGCCACAAAGTAGATGACGCTTGTTATATTGCAAATCTCTTCTTTAAGGAAGTTGTTCGTTTGCATGGGCTTCCTAGAAGTATTGTATTCGATAGGGATTCAAAGTTTTTAAGCCACTTTTGGAGGACCTGTGGGGCAACCTTGGCACAAAACTTTTGTTTTCTACTACTTTCCACCCCCAAACTGATGGTTAAATTGAGGTGGTCAATAGAACTTTGGGTCAAATGTTAACATGCTTTATTTCCAAGAACCCAAGGGTTTGGGAGAATTTACTACCTCATATTGAGTTTGCTTATAATAAAGTAGTAAATTCTACAACTGCCCATTCTCCTTTTGAGGTTGTTTATGGGTTCAACCCTTTAACACCTCTAGATCTTCTTCCAATTCCTGTACTTGATGAGATCTTATGCAAAGATGGTTTTGAAAAATCTTCTTTTATTAAAGACTTGCATAATCACATCAAGTTACAAATTGAGAAGAAAGTTGGCAAATATGCTGAGAATGCCAAAAGGCGTAAGGCATTAATCTTTGAACCTGGCGATTGGGTTTGGCTACACTTAAGGAAGGATAGATTCCCTACTCAAAGGAAGTCAAAACTTATGCCTCGTGGTGATGGTCCTTTTCAGGTTATCATGAGGATTAATGATAATGCCTATGAGTTAGATATGCTTGATACATTTCTTGGAAGTAATTCTTTTAATATCAGTGATCTAACTCCCTTTTCTGCAGGTCTTCCAAAATTTGTGGACGAATTTTCTCCCACCCAAGGAGCATGATGAAGACCAAGCCCAAGTTGGGGCCCAAGCCCAACCAAATAGCTTAACATCCTTCATGCCTCAAAGGATGCCTAGGAGCAAGGCTAAAACTTTGGGAGAAGAGCATCAATGGATGTCTCTTTTTGTAATTACTTGTGTATAGTTTTTAGTAGAACTTTAAAAGAAGGTGTAGATATTAAAATAAGGGGTGCCAATGTATAAAGATAGGTCACACCTTCCATGTGACATAAAGAGTAGGTCTAGGTGTAGTTTTTAGGAGGTGCCAAAGTAGAAAAAAGGTCACACCTCCCTTGTGCCTCAAGATTGGCTCCAAATTTGAATTAGAATTAGGAGGGAATTTTGAATTTGTTTTCACTTTCATTTCAGCCCTCTAAACCTATAAATAGAGGTGCTTGGTCATTGTAAATTGAACATTGAAATTAGAAGAAAAGTTACTATACTCAAATTGTGAGTGAATTTTGAGACTTGTTCTCCTCTTCCTTGTCTCATCTTGTGAAGCTTTGGGAGCTCTCAAGTGGCGGAAAATCTGCACTTATCTTGGATCAACACCTCCAAGTGGCGTGTCCATTCCCAATCCATGGCTACAACAACATAAGTTTCATCTTCTTTTATCTTCCATAGTCATTTCAATCGGTAGTTTTGATTCTATGTCTTGTTCTTGAATTTCAATAGGTTCTTTTGTTTCAATTTGTGTTTCCATTCTGTTTTTGTGTTTAAATTTTGCACCTATTCTGTTTTGAGTTCATCACCTTGTTCTTCATTCATTCATCACCATTAATTGTGTTTTAACCTTGGACCTTTAGAAATGAACCTTCACATCTACTTAACACTTGTTAAGTTAATGTCCAGTGGGGATTTTCCTTAGGTGACTCACTCTAAATTGCTAAGAATCTTGATCCTAATTCTAAGAAAGTGTCACAAATATAATGAACCTAAAATCAACTCACATCACCCTTTTTAGTATAGGGTCCAACAAAATTAATACCTTTCCTTAGGAAGCCATTTGGCCAAACCTTTAAGAACAAGGTACTTTCTAACTTTGCATGTTCTAGTGGTGTGTCCAGTTTTCATACAATAAAAACAAGAAATAGGAAGCATTGTTTTAAAACTGTTAAAAGAAGAAAAATCAGTTTTTGAGGGAACAAAAAAACTTGACAGCTTTTTAACACTATTCTTTCTTACTGAATTGTATCCTATCCCATTTTTATTAAAAACAACATTTTGTGATCCTAAGAGAGTCTCAAGATTCTCTCTTCCCTTAGTGAAATTGGACAAGGTTTTTAACAAATATTCAACCTTCTTTTCCATATTTTTACAATTTTTACATGTTTTTATAGATGCATGCAGACATGTCAATTCAAGACTAACTAGCTCAGTTTTAGCTTTATGCAATTCTTCCTCAAGTGAATTAACCTTAGGTTCAAGTATTTTATTTGCACTTTTCAGTTTATTGCATATAATAGCTAATCTGTTTGCTTCATCATGGGTTTCTTTGAAAGCAATTAATAACTTATCATAGCTTTCTGAATCTATGGAATAATCACTAATCAAATAAAAGCTTGAACCTTCATTGTTCATCGTGAAGCATATATTTGCTTCTTCACTCTCAGTTGAGGAGCCACTTGATGAGGATACTTCATTGTCCTCCTAGGACATATATACTCTTTTTCCTTTGCTTCTTTCACCTTTCTTGCTGGCTAGTTTGTCTCTATTTTGATTGTTTGGACAATCAAATTTTGTGTGACCTAGTTTACCACAGCCAAAGCAAGTGTAATTAGATGAATTTGACTCATTGGATTTATAGTACCTCCTTTTTTATTAAGTTCTGTCTCGGTTTTTTCTCTTCAGGAATCTGCTGAATTTCCTTGTGAGAATACTCAAAGTCTCATCTTGTTTAGTATTCTCTTCTTCTTCACTTGTATCATTCTGCACACTGGACTTCAATGCAATACCTTTGGTTTTCCTTTCCATTGTTTCTTGTTCTTTTAATCTTTTGAGTTCTAACAATGCAGCAGTGGATAGCTTGGAAAAATCTCTGGATTCAGAGATTGCTGTTACTTTAGATTGTCAGCTTTTGTCAAGGCCTTTCAGAACCTTGATATTGAGCTCTTCTTTGTTAAAAACCTTACCAAGTCCAGTGAGATGATTTACAATATGCATAAACCGTTTATGCACATTTGCAATGCTCTGTTCTGGCTGCATCCTGAAGAGTTCATATTCATGGATGAGTGTATGCCTCCTTGCTCTTTTCACATCATTCGTGCCCTCATGAATTACTTCAAGTATTTCCTACATTTCTTTAGCTTAGTTGGACTGGGACACTATGAAGAATTCATTCATGTTTAGAGTTGAGGTTATGATGTTCTTGGCTAGAAAATCATACTGAGCCTTCTTCCTTTCACTGTCACTCCATTTAGACCAAGGCTTTTTCATTGTTTCATCTTTGACAACCTGCACAGGCACAAAAGGTCCATTTAGCACTGGATCCCAGATTCCCATGTTAATAAATTCCATAAAAAATTTCATCCTAATTTTCTAGAATGTATAGATCAATCCACCAAACATATAGGGGGTCTATTGATTGATGCTCCTTCAACAAAAGGAAATTTAAACTCAGACATTTTGAACAAAAAAAGAACTTGAGTAAGCTACAAGTTCTAGCTCTTGATACCAATTGTTGGGTTTATTAGTGTCTAAGTTCAAGAGGGGGGGGGGGGGGGGGGGCTGGGTGAATTGAGCTCATAAATCCTGACAAAAAGAACATATTGATTCAGAGTATAACAAATTTATTTTTCTGATTACACAAGCACTTCCAGAAATTAAACAGATTGGTTTTAAAATCAATGGATTTAACTTTCAACTTTACAAAACTGAACACGAGCAATTTAATCAGCAACAACATCAAATATATTTGAGAAAGATTCTAAACCAAGAAATTCAACATCAAATATTTGAAACCAATTTTGAAAAGAAAAAGAATTCTAAACAAAATTATTTAGAAGACCTTATTACTTGGTTTACTCTGCCAATATTATAGATTCAATGATTCTCAAGCAAACATGATTTTTTCTAGAATCTTGAAGAACAATATATGAATCATCCCAGAAACAACAGATTCAAATTCAAATCAACAGATTCATTTTATCGTATATTATCAGTTTTTCTAGATTTAAGCATAGAGATCAAGAAGAGAGAAAGACACACATAGTTTATACCGGTTCAATCAACAAAAGCTACATCCAGTCTCACCTTACACCAAGGTGGATTCCACTAAATCAAATCAATCTTT
Source organism: Phaseolus coccineus (assembly GCA_037954025.1). Lineage (NCBI taxonomy): Eukaryota > Viridiplantae > Streptophyta > Magnoliopsida > Fabales > Fabaceae > Phaseolus > Phaseolus coccineus. The sequence goes on from CM075681.1 coordinate 43,467,697, forward strand.
TACAAAACCTCTTGATTCTTGAAACCTCAAAGAATAAAGAAAAACAATGCTGAAAAACCCTATTTCAACACCACCCACACTTCAAGAAACCATATTAAGAAGTGCAATTATAAACACCCTTACATAAGAAAATAATAGGAATGAAAACACCTGAATTGCAGATGCAAGAAACTTAAAACAAATCTCCCTTTCTGCAGTGCACTGTGACAGAACCTGAATTCCTTAACCAAGAAACACTAGCATAAGCACACTTGAAGTTTTTGAGAAAACCTTTCAAAAAACCAAAATAATTTCACACAATCACTTGAAAGCACTTTAAATTGTATTAAGAAAATATGATTCTTCAGCAATTTCAAAATGAAATTCACCTCTCCTTTTATAGTTTTCATATCAAAATAGAATTTCAAAAAATAGTTAAAAAGTTGTTATCAAAATAACAGATTGAAGTCAAAATGATCATATTGTTTTTTGAAAATACAGTTGGTGGTTACATAACCACTTTCCAAACAGTTTACAGCGGTAACAATTTGCTAAAATGAATTTGGTCCCAAAATAGAACTTTGAAAAGGACTTGGTAGTTTTGCCCCAATACAAAATGAATCTATTGTTTTGTAAAACAACAGATTGATTTTTTTTTTGTGTAGTAACAAGTTTTTGAAAAACTTAAAACAAATTTTGAGATTAACTTTGTAAGATACCCTCGTGCTTGAGCTTGTAACATCCCGCCAAATACATTTCGCATTTTTGCATTTTCGTAATATGAAATAATGGTAAAACAAATATATTGAAATAAACATAATTGTATATATATACAAAGGAGTTCTCCTCGCAGGGAGTTTAATACAAAGCGGTCGTTTTCCAAAACTTAAACATAAAGACAGCAAAATACAAAACTACCGATCTCCTAACAGAAAACGGAGATCGCCTATCAGAAATGGCAAAAAGGGGGCGATCGCCCAGCAAGAACAGAAAACAGGCGACCACATACGGCGATCACTCACAGGGGAAATCCACTTCCTGCAACCTCATCTGCTCCCGTGTAAAGTTACACGATCATCACAGGTTTAAGAAAACAGCCACAGAAACAAAATACAGGGTAAGCTATATATTTAAGAAAACTTTGAATCAAGAGCATACATAAGAACTTCACAACATCCATGAACCATATCAATATCAGCCATCACATTTCCATATTCCACAAGACTATCAGGAAAACCCATATTTCACAAATCAATCCAAGAGTATTTCAATTCACATCAGCAATCAAGTGTCTATTAATTCAATTTCTCATTTCTCACGTCAGACTTTCCACTGACTCATCACACCAGACACTTGACCACTATTTCCGGAGACTCGTGCGTTGATTAGACCCAGAGATTCGCACCTGTCATACCAAAAGGCTGGAAAGTTCCCACAGCCATGCGCATCACACCATCTCAATATTCTCATTATCACGGTATGACAAGGTTAATCCATACAACAGGCCGAACTCGTTCTGTTTCACACGAGACACCCATACGTATGAACCTCCATCGACTCTCCACAACTGAGTAACTTCCTCTATGTGATTTCATTACCTCAGTAGAGTCAGGATGTCTCATTATAGGATCACCGATCAATACACCTCTTACACGACCTTACACGGTATTTTCTTTCCTGAAAATACTATGCCTCGATCCACAATCACAACATTCAACACATCACATAACACTTCAATGAACGATTTCAATCACAGCAAAACTCATACCAAGGTTCAGATTTTCGAATATCACATTTAAATCTCAAACAGTTTTCAAACAACACAAAAACAGGAGTTCATTCAGTAACAGATGAAAACCGGCGATCACCTCCAGGAACCGGCGATCACGAACAAAACTGGGTTTAAAGCAAGAACAGTTTGAACACCGGCGACCACGTCGCCCCCAACATCAAAATCATAACACATACAGTTTTCATTAGAAGTAAGGCTAGCTTCCCTTACCTGGACTTGCGCAAAACACCAGGAGCTCCGAAACCCAACGAAGCTTAAAGAATGCCTTGGCTCTGTTTTTGCGTCTGGTTTGAAGGACTTGCAGAGAAGTTCCCCGGTGCTCTAATGGTGGCCGTCGCTCGTCGTACTCTTGTGTGAAGGTGCCAGAGTCGCAGCGCGAAGGAGAGAAATGGAGGAGAAAGGAGGTAACTCACTCTTTGGCTTTTGAACAACTGAAATGTTTTCTTTTCCTCAGCAGTGGGTTTTTCCCTCTTAAACCAACTATTCCACAAAAGCCGCTGCCACCAACCACTCTGCAGGGAAGTTGCGTGTACGCTGCACTGAACAGTACTACTAAGCGTGCCTCTGCGCAGGCTAACACTCTGAGGTCACTATTATGAACCACCCTTTTTGTCTACGTGGCGCACGTGCAGGACGTTCCATGCTGAGAGTCTGGGTCCCACCTTCTCTACGTACAACTCGACATCGCGCGATAACCTTCCACCGATGTCTCTCTCTGGAAGACGACCGATGTCTCTCTCTGGAAGACGACCGATGTCTCTCTCTGGAAGACGACCGATGTCTCTCTCTGGAAGACGACCGATGTCTCTCTCTGGAAGACGACCGATGTCTCTCTCTGGAAGACGACCGATGTCTCTCTCCCTGGCGGTGTCCGCATGTGTCTCGCCCCCTGGCGATGCCCGCATGTCTCTCGCGCCCTGGCGATGCCCACATGCCTCGCGCCCTGGCGATGTCTGTGTGCCTCTCGCGCGCTGGCGAAGTCCTCATGTCTCCCCCTCCTGGAGATCGACCGAGGTCTCTTCCTCCTGGAGACCGACCGAGGTCTCCTCTTGGCGACGCCCGCATGCCTCTCGCGCCCGGGCAAAGCCCACATGCATCTCGCGCCCTGGTGATCATGTTCCAGGCGATCTCATGGCTTTCTAACTACACTTTCCTTCATTTTTATTTTAAATAAAAACATACTTAGAATTCACTTAAAATATATCACTTTTATTCCAATAAGATTTTCCAGGTCCTTACAGAGCTCATCACCTTGGTTAGGAGATATGAGATAGATCACAATGCAAAAGGCAGATTTAAACAACCTCTAACCTAATACGGACCATGGATTACATAAAAACAATCTTCAAAGCTATTTTCTACATCAAGCACACTTTTTGTCATGTTGTGAAGAAACTTAATTGATCTTCAACAAGAAGGAGAGGAAGAGTAGTTAATTTTGCAACCGGTGCAAAAGTATCCGAGAAATCAAGACCTTCCAACTGAGTGTAACCTTTGGCAACCAAACGTGCCTTGTAACGGTCTACAGTCTCATCTGATTTGTATTTAATTTTATAAATCCATCTACAATCAATAGTCTTCTTACCAAGTGGAAGGGAAGTAATTTGCCATGTTTGATTGCCATCAAGAGCATCTAACTCAGCTTTCATTGCTTGCTGCCAACAGGTTTGCTTGGAGGCTTCTTTATAATTGCGTGGCTCCATATGGGATGAAATAGAAAGAATCATACGCTTAAAACTAGGTGATAAAGCATGATATGAAACATAATTGTTAAGGGGATAGTGAGAACTTACATGGTGTACAACAGGCAAATTAGTTTGAAATTCTTCTAAATAAGTTGGAGGTCTCCTTGATTGTGTTAAACACCTAGGGGGAGGATCAAGAACATTTTCAATATTGTTGGTGGCAGTAGTTTCAGCAATATAAGGTGTAGTGGAAAAAGAGAGATCACATTTTGAATCATAATTGGGAGGAAGAGGTAAAGACAAATTATTTGGACTCTTTTGAACATCAGTAGTTAATTGATATTGAAAATTAGTTTCATGAAAAATAACATGCCTTGAGACCTCAATTTTATGGTTTTTAAGATTGAGAAAAATATAACCTTTGGTGTGATGCTGGAAACCAAGGAAAATACCATGAACAAAATGTGCATCTAATTTCTTTTTATGTGAAGTAAGAGTATTAGAGTAGCACAAACACCCAAAGACACGTAAATTTGAAAGATCACAAAGATTACCATTTAGTTTTCCACAAGGAGAAGAATTTTGTAAAAGGGGAGTAGGAGTACAGTTAATTAAGAAAGTGGCATGTTGGACAACAAAGTTCCACAACAAATGAGGTAAATGAGCTTGAAAAAGTAAAGCACGAGTCACATTTAAAAGATGTTGATGTTTGCATTCTACAATGCCATTTTGTTTAGGGGTTTCAACACAAGAGGTTTGATGAAGTATACCTTTAGCAGAGAAAAAATATTTCATAGCAAAGTTAACACCATTATTAGTTCTAATAGTTTGAATAGTAGTTTTAAAATGGTTTTCAATATAAGGAACAAAACTGACTATATGATTATAGACTTCAAATTTATTGTGCAAAAAAATGGTCCATGTAAAGCGAGAGAAATCATCCACAATAGTTAAAAAATAACGAAAACCTTGCATAGAAATAACAGAACATGGACTCCAAATATCCATGTGAATCAACTCAAGAGATTTTGAAGAACAAGAACTGCTTAAAGTAAAAGGAAGCTTTTTCTGTTTGGCAAGATGACAAGTATCACAAACATCAAACTTCTTAGCAAAAATATAAGGGTATTGGGTGCTCAAAACCATCTATCTTTCATTTGAAAGATGTCCCATTCTATGATGCCACAAATTTATGTCCTTAACAGTACAGTGTAAAGAAGGAATAATATGAGGTGCAACAGTATTTTTAAAAGCAGAATGTTCAAAACTATACAATCTAACTCTAACATCAACTAAATCAATCCTCTCTTTGGTTTGATTGTCCTGTATCACACAGTTTATGGATGAAAAAATTAAACTGTAGTTAAGATTAGAACACAATCTAGAGGTGGAAATCAAATTGAAAGCAAATTGTGGGATATACAAAACATCAATAAGGTAAAATCTGTTATTAAAGACAATAGTGCCAGAAATTTTAGCAAAAACATTTTGACCATTTGGTAAAATAATTTGAACATGAGTTATACTTTTATACATATTAAAAGCAGATAAAGGGGTGCAAACATGATCGGTTGCTCCTGAATCTAAAATGAAGAATTTTCAGTTTTCTTTATACTATTGAAAGCATAAATGTTACTAGTTGGAGATTGGTCTGTTGCTTTGTGTGTGAGATTAGCAGTAAAAGATCCCGCCTGGTTCACATGAGCTGGATTTGCTGGATTGCTGCAGGGATGTTGCCTAAACAGTTAGGACAACACTTGATATTGTTGTCCAATGACGTGAAAATATCTATTTTCCTGTTTCTTTTGAGAATGCTCAGAAAAAACTTCATCAGTAGTAACAACACTATTAGCTTGACTAGTTTTACCATTATAGAACCTGTACCCAGGAGGGTATCCATGTTTTTTGTAACAAGTGTCAACCTTATGACCATTTCTACCACAGTGAGTACACGTTTTTCTGTTATTTTTATAGGCCCTATTATCTTGTCCAGGAAAACCAACTTTACGGAAACACACATTCTTAGTGTGACCATTTTTTCCATAAAAGGTACAAATAGCAGGAACAATAGTTTGATTAGAATTAACATTATTTATATTGGTCATAGAAAATTTGTTAACCAATTGACGTTCTTGCTGAGCCACCAGAGAAAAAATCTTGGGTATAGGTGGTATAGGTTCCATTAAAAGGACATGAGACTTGATGTTATGATACTATTCATTTAACCCACATAAGAATTGCATAGCCTGATCCTCACATTTTCTTTGACTAATAATCAAAGCAACAGAACAATCACAATTTGTTTGATAGACACACACAGGATTAGGTATGAAATTGTCTAGTTCATCCCAAATGATTCTAAGTTTAGTAAAATATTCTGTAACTGACAAATCCCCTTGATTTAAAGAAACTACTTTAGATTGCAAGTTAGAAATTCTAGAAAGATCTCCTTGTGAATATCTAGTTTTTAAATCACCCAGATATCTATGGCCATATCCATCCATATTATACTCTGTCTAATAGGAATAGTGACCGAATGCACTAACCAAGAAATAACCATGTTGTTGCACCTTTGCCAAGCCGAATACGTTGGATGGTTCTTGGCTGGGCAGGGATGTGAACCCAAAATGAACTCCACTTTGTTCTTTGCACTCAGTGCCGTCACCACATATCTGCTCCAAGAATGATAGTTTGTAGAGTCAAGCACCGGTGACACCAAGGGGGCAGCAGGATTTTGATTGGGATGTAGGTAAAGAAAACTATTCGTCGATTGGCTCTGTTGATCGGACTATGTTTGTTGCTTTGAATCTTCTTCAGCCATACCTAAAGAAAAATAAAGAAAGAAATTAGGGCAAGAAAACAAGAAATCAATGAAGAAAAAGAAATTTAAGAGTGCACACCTCTTCAAAATAAAGAGCTTTGATACCATAATACGATTATGATTTCCAGAACAAGATGAAGAAAATTGAGCAGCACCAAGGGGATACAAGCAATCTGCGGTGTGCAAGTTAAAGGGAAAAAGGAACGTGAAGAACACTAAAGATAAGGTGCAGCGAGATAAAGCAAAAGAGTAAAGAAAAAAAAGATATAGTACTTTTATTATTGTTTCTGAAAAAGTTACAGAAAGAGTTATATAATGGAAAAAGCAAAGAAAAAAAAAAGGAATGGACTAAAAGAACATGGCCTAGAGAAAATAAGTTACACGAAGCAAAATAGGGCCAAAAAGAAGCCCAACAATAAGATTAACACAATAAGCTCCCAACACCCTCATTGCCTTGAAACATTTACATATAAAATTAAATATTTATGGATAGTTCATGATATAATAGTTCTATTAAATTTTATTAAGATAAATTTTTGATATAATATTAAGGAAATTTAATTCGAACATATTACTGTAAAATGATGTTTACTTTTACTTATATAATATAAATAAATGCAGTTATATATAACAACACAATGTATTCATAAAATTTATGTTTATTTCTTGTTTTCAATTTTCCTTTTTCTCTTTGTGCCTTGCCCAAGTCAATGCTGCAAATACATGTGTACTCTGTTTTAGTCAGTAAAATTACAAAAATCGTCTCCGTATCAAATGCTACTTTGTAAATGGTCCCCTTTTTTCTTAATATAAACTATTTATGTTAAATAGTTCTTCTAAATCTTACCTTGCACGAGTTATTGACTTACTAAGTTTGGAGAGAAAAAAAATATACAACAAACAACCGTGGTTGCATTCTCTAAAAGCTGTTAATAGCTTTGGTAGTGGTGGATGAATAGAAAGTAAAAAGAAGGGTAAAATACTTGTCACTACTTTTTGGCTGATTTATACATATATCACATTGGAAACTTAGAAAAAGTATGTTTGTTTTAAGTTTTTGACTTTTATCCTTTCCCGTGTAAACAAAAAAGTCACTTTTAATGTTGACACCTCTCAGGAAGATCCCTTGGTTTATAATTAGATAAAATTATTGGTGGTTCTATCTTAAAAATAATTATTAAATAACAAAGAGCAATTTTTTGAAGTTTTATCTTAAAAATTTGAACTCATTTGAATTTTCCAGCAAAAAATCATTCTATACAATAATTATAGATATATGAATAGGGATTAGGGAATAGTGTAGGAGGAGCATTTGACGAAAGAACTTTATTTTTTTTGGGCACACAACCAGAAGAATAGGCGACGTACAACAAGGTACATCCCTAACAGATCTTCAACATTTACAGAACTTATTCATTCCAAAAAACTCCGACATCTTATTTATTGCTACAAAAAACGCACTCTAATTATATGGTATTTTTCACTCATTCAAAACTTAGATTCTTTTTTCCCTACTTTTTTTTCTCATCTCTTATTTATGTGACAATGCCCAATTTAGTTTGGATGTTTCCATTTCTCTAGATAATTTCTGCACTCTTGAGGATGAACATTTATTGTATAGTCTGAAACTATATCTGATTTCTCACAAATTTCTATGTAATATGTAATGATTTATTTATTTATATATATGAAAATCACACATATATGATAGGGTGCATGTGCATATCAAGGATATATGAATATGAGTAGCCTTCATATGCTTTCTCTATCTGCTAATCTGACAACTGCCAAGCAAACCAGATCTTTTCAGATTTTGTATATATGCGCTTTATTCTATTAAGTTTTCAGGTGTCACTTTGATTTTTAATCTTGTATTTCTTTTGCCAAGTTTGGCCCCATTTGATGTCTCTTAAATGTGAAAACTCTCATCTATATGATGGTTATGAGAATACCCTTGTTCTGTTTTATCTCTACCATGATCCCTTGTATTGTGAAACATCATAAATGCTATTATAGAAAACAACCGATTGTTTTCATGAAACAACCGATTGTTTTGCCTCTGGCAGTACTGCTTTACAACTGGATTGGTTCTTTGTGCATTGCTTCTGTTGCAGATTCCTTCTCAAAGCTGTTATGGGTCAACATCGCATTTATCATGGCCTTGAATTCGCTATGAAAGGAGTTAAATTAGTCATAAATGGAATATATTTCATATCTTCTTGGAAATTTAAGTGCCATTATGACTAGTCAAAGTCTCTTGTACTAACTATGTGATTTCTATTGTTGCTAACGTGGGACTATGTACATCTGGAACAAATTCTTTTCCTTGAGGAAAACAACCCACTAAAAACCAAAGTTTGTTGCTGCTTTTAATGACTATATAACCATGTTTTGTGCAGCTGTTTTCCTTCCCAGAATCAATCCATTGATTTCTCCTTGGCATTCTTATCAAATTTGATGCACTCTTCTCCTTGGTTTTGAAATTTCCTCATTCCTCCATGGATTCCACACCTCTTTCCTCCAAAAGAATGAAGACCTATGGTGTAAAGAGGGGTGGACATTTGGAAGGTTGGTTCTCAGGAGAAGATGAGAAGATTGAGAAGTATCTTCATGAAACTAGTAGAAAAGCCATCAATAATCCAAAGCTGATTTCTTTAAATTGGTTGAAGGGGCAAAAACTCATTGAAGTGAGGGTTCTCCTTAAAAAAAAACTGCTAAAAAGATTCCTAGAGATGTCAGGGAACATCTATCCTAACCTTGTAAGAGTCTTCTACACAAATCTCCAATTTGTGGGAAACAACGTTATCTCTCATGTAAAAGGAGTGCATATGGAGATAACTCTAGAAGTATAGGCTTCAATTACTAGTCTAAAGTGTGTTGGATTAAGAGTAACAAAGGGAACATTGGTGTTGTTGAGGAATTCGACAAGATGCAGTTTTACAGAAGTTGCCTAAAGAGTCCTCAATCAAAATTAAGAAACTTTTCTATGGGAGGATTGAAGCTATATGAAAGACTCATTGCTTTCATAGTGACTTGGATGTTAACACCAAGGGGGAGTAACCCTTCGGTGCTGGCTGAAGAAGATCTTGTCTTCATCTACTGCAATATGAACAAGATCAAAGTAAATTGGATTCACATTATTAAGGAGCATATGCAAAAATCTATGAGGTTAAGTGATTATCATTATCCTTATGCTATACTTATCTCTAAGTTTTTGCATTAGTTTGAAGTTGATCTTGAAGAGGAGTAGACCGAAGTGGTGAAGTCATCACATGAGGTGAACAATGGTTCATTAAGCAAGATGGGTTTCACCAAAATTGGTGGAAAATGGCTTAGCAAGGATGGTGATCAAGGTGGCTCCTAAAGTGCTGCTCAAGCTGAAAATGAGGGTGAAGAAAAAGTTGTTACTGCTAGTGATGATGCTGGTACAGATGCCTATAATGTTAGAGATGCTGGTGCCTTTGATGTTGGTCCAAGTGCAGAAAATCTGGGAGAACGCATCACTTCAATGTCACCTTTTGAAAGGTTGATGGTGAGAGGAATGGACAGCTTTGCAAATGATCAAAGAAGTCTCCATGATCTCTGTGCGACAAGGTTTCATAGCATGGATGCAAGGTTCCAGAATCTGGATGAACAGATTGAAGTTGTTCAAAATCAGCTCTTTGAGCTCTAATATGGGAAGGAAGATTAAAAATCTTTAATGTTTTTCTTTCGTTAATTGCTGGTCAATTTTCTTCAACTCTATTTTTATCCCTTCTTTCATTCTATTTGTGAAGACAAATAGGGGGAGAATTGTTCTGATTTGTATGTTTTTAAAAATCTATTTTAATTCTGGACTTATCTAGTTTAATATGCTGTTGCAAAAAATCTGATTCTACACCTATCTCTACTGGTTTTTCACAATGTTTTTGTTGGTTTTCTCTTTGAAAATCACATGGTGAAAATTGGTTCCTTGGTGCTAGGAGAAGCTGGATATGATTGCTTCCTGATACTGCATATTTTCTATTTTGCAGGTGCCTTCAAATTCAAACAGAACATCACAAGCAAACCAGGGATTTTTCTTCATCAAATGGGGGAGATTGTTGAACATAGGCTTTGATGTCTCCAAATCCTAGTGGAATGCATGAAGATCTTTGCTGCTGCTTGTGTGTGGGGGTTCTGGGTAGTTTGAATTTTTTAATCCACTCTTAGTTATGATCCAAATTTGTTTTAATTGAGATCTTTTGAAAAAAAGTGTTTTACAAAGAAGTGAAAAAATAACTTGTTGTTTTATCGTTTCAATCAGTTGTTTGACACTTAGTGGTTTTGAAAAGGATTTGAAAAGTCTTGACATGTTTGACTTTGTTTTCAAATCCATTCAATCGGTTGTTTCGAGAAATCAATTGATTATTTTTTTGAAAATCCTTAACAGATTCTGTTAAGTTTGTTGAATCTGTCTTAAATGATTCAAAACTGATTTGCTCTTGCTTTAAATGATTTTAACAGTTTTTGGAGTATGAAATATTTGTTATACGCTCCTAATTAGTTATGAAAACAGATTATACCTTTCAAATCAGTTTTATCCAAGATTGCTTCAAGCTTTGGATTCTTTCAAAGACTAGAATAGGATTGCCTCGTAATTTTGCTTTTGATTCTCAGTTTCTATCAGATGTGATCATTCCTTTTCTCTTTTGATCTTTATAATTTTGTAAAGACTGGTGTGTACTGATCAAGAGGTTGTTCTAATTAGTTGTGTGTGATGTGCCAAAGGAAGTGTGTGTTCTTGAGGGGTTCAAGATCACTTCTTTGGTGTGTGTGGTTTGTAATTTGTATTTTGATTGCATAGTGGATAGCAAGTGGTTTATGGGGACTGGATGTAGCTCTTGGTGTAAGAGTGAACCAGTATAAATCTGTTTGTGTGATTCTCTCTTTCCCTGATCTTACTTATATTTGTTTTAAGTTGATTTTATTCACTGTTGTTAAAAATAACCGGTTGAATCGCATAAACAACCGATTGATTTTCTGGAAATCAACTAAAAAAGTTTTCCTTGTTGGCTGATCAAGGTTCTTGTTCTGTGATTCTTCATTGGCTTTCATTATACCTTCAAATTTTGCAAAAAATGTTTATAAACAATTCACCCCCCTCTTGTTTAAGGCCATAAATTTTAACATTATGAAACTGGCATATGGACATGTTAGTCAACTTGAACCTACAAGACAAGCAAATTTTTCTTCAATGTTATAAATTCCTCTGGAATAACCCATCACATACAAGGTGACTTTTTGGTTTGCCCCCACATCTTCATCTCAACTATCTGTTGAAAGGTAATGAGTGGAAGTGGTTGATTTCCACATTTGTAACATGTTACAAGATTATTTTGTTGTTTTTTTAATGAATATGTAATACTTTTGTGATTTATGTGACATATTTTCTAAATAGAGGCCCAATATTGTTATCTTCATCATGCAATGTCTTTACATTTTGTTACTTACTTCATTTCAAATATTCTTTTTTGCAAACATGAAATGTGAAATAAGTAATGTTTTCATAATAGTTAGTTTTGTACTGATGACTTTCTCTTCAAGAACCAAAAGACAGAGAAATGTTAAGGAAAGGAAAGGAAAAGCTCCAAGCATTGGTAATGGAGTTTCTCGCTTCTTTGTTGATAAAAAAAAAATTGAGTTCCTCGAAGGTCTTAAATCAAACACATATTTTCAACAATCATGATCAAACAATTGAATATGAACAAGGTTTTTACACCAACATAGTTCTACTGCTGAAGTTATACATTTTCAATACTTTGTACAAGTCCCTAATTTTAGTGTCACTTGCAATTTCAACCGATAAACTAGAATTGTCCTCTTTACAATTTAATTGATTGAAGGACCAATTTAATCAAGCTAAGAACTTGCTTATATTCACTACAAAAAAACTTGTAAGCTGTGGCGGTTTTAATATGATAGTTATTAAAAATTGTCACAATTATCCGTATAATATGACATCTTAATAACTGTCACAATTCTCCTTCAAAATGTGTCATTTAAAACGCCGCAAATTTCCTTTCATTCGCTCCATCATATTTACTTTATTTCCCTCCCATAAAATTTCATTTCCCACACTTACTCAAAAATTTGATTTTCCAAAATCCTGTTCTCTCGTTCCATCCTCCAAAATTTTCCAACCCCCTCTCTAGCTCCGCTAAACCCCGCCCCTCTTGCAAGCACAAACCTACAAAGAGAATGACCCTCCCTCCGATCCCAATCTTGCCATCCCTTCCCCCACTAAGTTCAAGAGCCCATTGCCCCCGAGACCACCCTCTTACAACACTCTGAAGCGCAAGCTCCCCATGATGTGAGTTGATTTTAGATTCATTAATATTGTGACACTTTTTAAGAATTAGGATCAAGATTCTTAGCAATTTAAAGGTGAGTCACCTAAGGAAAATCCCCACTGGACATTAACTTAACAAGTGTTAAGTAGATGTGAAGGTTCATTTCCAAAGGTTCAAGGTAAAAACACAATTAGAGGTGAAGAATGATGACAAATGAAGGTGCAGAATTCATAACAGAATTGATACTAAAAACAGAACACAAAAACAGAATTGAAACTGATCCTGCTGCTTGACTCGAACGTCAATACTCCTCCTCTCCAGCTCCAAGCCTTCCAAGAAACCTGAAAGAACAGAAAGGCGCCTCTGCGGCCAGTGTAGCTCCGACGCTCAAGTCAGTGGACGAATCAACAAATTCTCTCAGAGAAAACTAGGAACCGTGCAAGTGAGTTGTTACCAAAATGAAAAAAACCCCCCTGAATACCGTTAGGAATTCTATATATACCTGTGTTTTTCTCTCTCCAGACGGTTATTCCTCTCGACACGTGGACCGCATCTGGTCGTACACGTGTCACCATCTGGAGTACCTGCAACTGAAATGTTACTTTCCCTTTACTCCTGCGACTAAGTTATCCACATAGGGAGTAACTTAGCATGCAGGCTACTCTGGGCACAGCCTTAAAGCTGGTTAACACTGGTTATCATGGTTCTCAGAGCACACGGGCAAATATACCAATTATCTCCTGTATCTAGACCATGTAATAAACGTTTACCAAGTCTTCTCTAATACCCGGCGATGTCCTCTATCGACGATGTCCTCTTCCGGCGATGTCCTCTTCCGGCGATGTCCTCTTCCGGCGATCACGTGCAATCTAGGCGTTTACTGATTACATACGAGAGAAGTAGGAGACCGCCGCCTTCTTCAACAAACGGCGATTCCCTCAACTTCTAAGCTACATTCTCTTTTCTCTTGCTCTTCTTGATCCATGTATTCCCCTGCCATGTCGTTCCACGTGGCACCCTGTGATTGGTCCACGTGGCAATCTACTTCTGAAGTCATCGACTATCGATGACCGACCGGATCAGTTCTGGCTGGGAACCTTGGTCTCAGCTTAACACGCGTTGGCAAGAAACCCCGATGACCGATCGCCCTCTGCATGCGCTTACGACCGACCGGTGCCTCATAACTTCTCCCCGATGACCGGGCGGTGCCTCATGCCTATCCACCGATGACCGTGCGGTGCCTCATAACTTCCCCCCGATGATCGTGCGGTGCCTCATAACTTCCCCCCGATGACCGGGCGGTGCCTCCAGGCGCTTATCTAGGCACCGCTCTGGGGGTGGCGGCCACTTGGTATCTGACTACCGATCACCGTTGTAGGTAATCTCCTCCCTGATTCACTTGCTCTTTCTACCACGTGCCACCCTGTGCATGGTCCACGTGGTCACCTGCTGCTGACGTCATCAACTGCTGATGACCGACCGGATCACAAGCCCCCCAGTCTCGAGCTGTGAACCTGTTCACAGCGAAGAGACTAAGAAGTCGTCTACTGGCGGTCTACAGGAGCGCACACTCTGGCAGTAACACTGTTTCATTCCTTCTTCTTCGCCTTCAGACATTCAAAGCATCTCTCTGTGAGACCTTTCAACTTCTTCAACCTCCAACCTTCGTGCCGCTTTTCTGATCACCCAAAGATAACCTTTTATCTCTTCTACTGATGACTGATCACCCCTCCTCTAGGAGGCACACTGATGACCGATCACTCGCTAATCCAAGCTACCTGCGAGGTCCACTCCACGTGGCTTTGGTCCATGCTGCAGGACCCAGCTGACATGGATCACCCTTTACTATCTGTTCTCGATGACCGAGGTCTGGCCACTACACAAGCCCCCCAGGCCCGAGTTGTAACTTGTCACAACGAAGAGCCTTACAACCCGCCTGATCGCTATTGGACCTACCGGGCTGACGGGCTCTCACCTTTTTGCCGATGACCGATGTCATCTAACGAATGAATTATAAATCTTGTCTTTACAACTCGAATTACTCTTTCTCCTTTACAACTCAACTTTCTCCTTGTGTGGGTTGTTTGTAAAGGTCATCTTCCGCTCTCTTCACTTAGCCTTGTTTCTTTGTGTGTTTAACTGACATGCCAAGTGTTCTGCATCATCGCCAGAAATTCTTCTGATCTGGTACTCGCCGAATTAAATTTGGGCGATGTTGCCTTCTTTACCCAAATAAGACGTCCTCTGTGGGATCACCTTTTGCAACCTTCTATTCGCTTTTTCACCTGTCATTCCTTTATACGAACTCTTCTTGCCTGCACCTGCTCGAAGGCAAGGAGGACTTCTCCTTTCTCGCCTGCACTTGCTCAAAGGCAAGGAGGTCTTCCTCTGTTGCCTACACTTGCTCAAAGGCAAGGAGGACTTCCTCTTTCTCGCCTGCTCTTGCTCAAAGGCAAGGAGGTCTTCCTCTGTTGCCTACACTTGCTCAAAGGCAAGGAGGACTTCCTCTGATGCCTACACTTGCTCAAAGGCAAGGAGGTCTTCCTCTGTTGCCTACACTTGCTCAAAGGCAAGGAGGACTTCCTCTGGTCCCTACACTTGCTCAAAGGCAAGGAGGACTTTGAACTTCGCTGGATGCTTCCGATTGCCAAAGGACGATGAGGACTTTAAAAACCTTTCACTTGTGCCCCTGATCGCCTAAGGGCGATGAGGACTTTAAAACTTTTCACTTGTGCCTCTGATCGCCTAAGGGTGATGAGGGCTTTAAAACTTTTTCACTTGAAACGTGCGCACTCATTTTACTTCTACCTTGAATCACTTTAGGTGATAAGGTTTTTTTCAAAAACTTCTTTAAATCGATAAGCCCTCACACTTTAGTATACTTCAAAATTTCAATTTTGACTTTCTTATTTCTTGGGTGGCCTCGTTAAAAACCCTCCTTAGGGAAAAAAGAGTGCCCCCTTTGCATCTGTTCTTACAAAATTGTTAATGATTCCTCTGAGTTTGTACTACTTACAAAGCTTTAACTGAAATAAAACTTGAGGTGAGTGGCGTTCCAAGTACGAGGAATCGCCCCTCCTTCTAGTGTCTCCAAGCGGTAGGCACCGTTCCCGAGTGCTTCGGTTATTCTAAACGGTCCTGTCCACTTGGGCGACAACTTATTCTCCATCTCGTACTGGTGGGCTTTCCTCATCACCAGATCACCGGTTTTAAACTGCCTCTGTATTACCCTAGAATTGTATCTTCGTTCAATTCTTCTTTTCACCGCTTCAGCTTTCACTCTTGCTTCCTCTCTGACCTCATCTAATAAATCCAGGTTCATTCTTCTCTCTTCATTTGATTCTTCTGCTAAAAAGTGTTGAAATCTCGGCGAGCTCTCCTGGATCTCAACTGGAATCATTGCGTCACAGCCATACACTAAACTAAAAGGAGTTTCGTGGGTACCTGACTGCTCAGTTGTGTGGTATGCCCAAATTATGCGAGGTACCTCATCAGCCCACGATCCTTTAGCTTTCTCTAACCTCTTCTTCAAACCTCTCAAAAGAATCCGATTAGCGGATTCTACCTGGCCATTCGTTGGTGGGTGCTCCACGGATGCAAACACTTGTTGAATTCCCACATCCTCACACAGCTTCTTCAACAGGTGGCTTGCAAACTGAGTCCCATTATCCGATACTAGACGCTTAGGCACCCCAAATCGGCACACAATGTTCTTCCACACAAAGTTTTCGATCTTGGGTGCCGTGATTTGGGCAACTGGCTCTGCTTCAATCCACTTAGTGAAGTACTCGATCGCCACCACCAAGTACTTCCTCTGCCTGATCGCCATCGGGAAGGGCCCCAGAATATCAATTCCCCATGTATGAAATGGCCAAGGGCTATAAATCGACTTAAGCTCTTCTAGGGGCGACTTGTGCCAATCGGCGTGCTGCTGGCACTGCTTGCAGCACTGGGCGTACTTCTTGCAATCCTCTCTCATTGACGGCCAATAATATCCTGCACGAAGAGTTCTAGCGGCTAGAGCTCGACCCCCGGTGTGACTTCCGCATATACCTTCATGGAGCTCAGCCATAATCCTTGTGCATTTCTCCCCGTGTATACATACCAGGAGTGGGTGTGTGAACCCGAACCTGTACAACTCACCATCTACCAGGGTGAACCTGGTAGAGTTCTTCTTGATCTTCCTGGACTCTGCTGGATCCATTGGAAGCACGCCATCGGCTAAGTAACGTTGGTACTGTGTAATCCACGTATCTGGCTTATGTGTGGCACAGACCTGTGCGATGTTCACTCCCACCACAAGGAATGCCCTTATCCTTGGCGTTCTCAAGGTCTCCTGAGTCAAAGACCTGTGACTCCTCGCCGTTCCCCCCGTCGACTTGGTCACCTGAAACACCTGGTGATCTGCCACGAACGCCCTTGGTGTCTTCAATGTTTCTTGAATAACAGTCCTCTGCCTACCCCCTTGCCTGAACTGGCGAGCTTGGCAAGCAAGTCAGCTCGGGCATTTTGCTCCCTTGGTACGTGCACTACCTCAAATGAGGTAAAAGAACTCTTCAACTCCTGCACATATGCCAAGTAAGCCGCCATCTGCGGGTCCTTGGCCTGGAACTCGCCAACTACTTGCCCTGTGACCAGCATCGAGTCACTTTTGGCCACCAACACTTTAGCTCCCATCTCCTTTGCCAACAGGATACCTGCAATCAATGCCTCATACTCTGCTTGATTGTTGCTGGCTTTGAAAGCAAACCTCAGGGACTGTTCTATTAGCACGCCGTTGGGCCCCTCCATAATGACTCCAGCACCGCTACCCTGCTGGTTCGACGATCCATCTACCGAAAGGACCCAACGAAATCCATTTTCTTCAACGTGAGTTGCCTCTGACGAGAGCTCGACAAGAAAATCAGCGAAAACCTGCCCCTTAATTGGCCCTCGGGGTTCAAAGTTAATGTCGAACTCTGACAGCTCTACCGCCCACTTCACCATTCTTCCAGCGACATCAGGTTTCTTCAGGACCTTCTGAATTGGCAAATCGGTCATTATCAGGACGGTGAAGCTCTGAAAGTAATGACGCAACCTCCTCGCCGAAAATACCACCGCTAGAGCAGCTTTCTCCAAGGCCTGATACCTCACTTCGGGACCTTGTAGCACTTTACTCACAAAATAAATAGGCTTCTGGACCCGGTTTTGGTCTTGAACAAGCACCGCACTCACCGCTCTCTCAGTTACAGCATAATACAACCTGAGAGGCACTCCTACTAACGGTTTGCACAGAACCGGTGGGCTTGCTAAATACGCCTTAAGCTTCACGAAAGCTTCTTCACACTCCTGGGTCCAGACAAACCTATTGTTTCTCTTTAAACATTGAAAATATGGGTGGCCCTTCTCGCCGCTAGCTGACACAAAGCATGAGAGAGCAGCCATCCGACCTGTCAACTGCTGCACCTCCTTCACCGTAGCTGGGCTTCTCATCGCTATAATAGCAGCACACTTGTCAGGATTTGCCTCTATTCCTCTCTCCGTCAAGAGAAAACCTAAAAATTTTCCTGCTTCCACGCCAAAAATGCACTTCTCTGGGTTCAGTTTCAGCTTATACTTGGCTATCGTTACAAACAACTCTTCCAAGTCCAAGACGTGCCTGCTCCTCTCCAGGGAGGTCACCACCATATCATCAACATAGGCCTGCACATTCCTTCCCAGCATCGGTGCAAGTACCTTATCCATTAACCTTTGGTACGTGGCCCCAGCATTCTTCAGCCCAAACGACATTACTTTATAGCAAAAACACGATCTCTCTGTCATGAAGGCAGTCTTTTCTTCATCCATAGGATGCATCTTGATCTGATTATACCCCGAGAAGGCATCCAGAAAGCTCAACAACTTGCACCCTGCTGCACTGTCAACCAGGGCGTCTATACTTGGCAAAGGATATGAGTCCTTTGGACAAGCCTTGTTCAAATCCGTGAAATCGACACACATGCGCCATTTCCCGCTGCTCTTCTTAACCAGTACAACGTTAGCGAGCCACTCGGAGTACTGGATTTCCCGAATGTGACCTGCGGCGAGGAGCTTTTGCGTTTCATCTCTAATCGCCTGCCTCTTCTCCTCGTTGAACTTTCTTCTCCTTTGTCGCACTGGTCTAATCTGGGGGTCCATCGCCAGGTGGTGGCACAAGAAGTCAGGGTCGATACCAGGCATATCCAAAGCAGACCATGCAAACGCGTCCAAATGCCTTTCTATCACCCCAGCGATCTGGTCTTGTGCTTCACGATCCAGAGATTTTCCCAGCTTGAAGACCTTGCCTTGTATTTTCCTCTCAACCCACTCCTCCACTGGTTGAGGCCTCCTTTCACTAGCGATCACCGCTTTGGCGATCCCTGTAGCCTTAGCCTCTTCTGGGCGATCGGCATTACTAACTCCTTTCCCAACATCTGCCACGTGTGCATTCCCCTCGGCGATCACCTCCATCGCAACATCAACTGCTTCCCCCCCTTGTCGCCTAGACTCCACGCCAGGAGGCGGTGTGGTTGAGATGTAGCTTATTGATCGCTTATTCTTGAGGCTGTTTTCGTAACACTTCTTTGCCTCCTTTTGATCAGACCGCAGGGTTATTACAACACCTTCCATTGAAGGGAGCTTAACCTTCATGTGCCTTGTTGAAGGCACCGCCCCTATCCGGTTGAGAGTTGGCCTCCCTAACAGGATGTTGTATGTTGAGGGGGCATTCACGACAAGGTATCTGATTTTCTCTGTTCTTGAAGCCGCCTCATCCGTGAAGGTGGTTCTCAACTCAATATACCCCCTGACCTCCACCTGATCGCCGGTGAAACCATACAAGCATCCTCCATAAGGTCTCAACTGATCAAGGGGTAACTGCAACTTGTTGAAAGTTGGCCAGAACATTACATCGGCCGAACTTCCCTGATCAACCAGCACCCGATGGATCTTCCTTCCTGCCGTGACAAGAGAAACCACTATAGGATCGTTGTCATGCGGTACAACATCCCTTCGGTCTTCTTTGGTAAACGTGATGTCCACATCGGGCGAGTGATCCTCAAACGCTTCCACTGCCATCACGGACCGAGCATATTTCTTGCGCTGTGATGCGGTGCACACACCTCCTGAGAAACCCCCAGCTATAGTGTGGATTTCCTCGTGAATGGGCACTTCGTGTTGTTGGCTCTCACTGCTCGCCGGATGGGAGATCGCCGCACTTGCTGCCTTCTTCTCCAG
Organism: Phaseolus coccineus; assembly: GCA_037954025.1. Classification (NCBI taxonomy): domain Eukaryota; kingdom Viridiplantae; phylum Streptophyta; class Magnoliopsida; order Fabales; family Fabaceae; genus Phaseolus; species Phaseolus coccineus. The sequence continues at coordinate 43,487,518 of CM075681.1, forward strand.
CAAATAGTCTTTCAGAAATCCACTTTTCACCAGCTCGTCCAGTTGGTATCCCAACAACAGGCAGGAGTCAAGGCGTGACCAAAACCTTTGTGGAATCCACACCACGCGTCTGGCTTTGGCCCCAACACCTTATCCGACACCTTCTCAGGCACCTTCAGCTTGGCAGCTATATTGGGAATGGCGATCAGGTCTGCCAATCCCATCACGAACTCATGCCTTGGAGGGCGCTTGGAATCCCTCTGGCGACCTGGCGCTCTTCCTCTACTATTGCCATTGCCTTTGTTTTTCTTTAGGTCATAAGGACGGTATGTCCTTTCATCCTTCTTCACCGCCGCCGTCTCCAATACCCTCTGAGGCTGAGGTTTGCTTTGGGCGCGTGGTTTCGCAGGAGCCGTATTCCCTCTCTTCTCTATTACTTCATTCTCGGCGGCGATGTGAGCCACAGCACGTCGCCGAATCTCTGCAAACGTTGCAGGGTGGCTCCTGATCAATGACTCGCTGAAGGGTCCAGGCAGCACGCCCTTCTTAAAGGCGTGCACAAACATCTCCTCATCTTTACCTGGCAGTCGGACTATCTGAGCTCCAAATCTATTCAAGTAGTCCTTCAAAGATTCCCCCTGAAACTGCCTCACATCGAACAGGTCATACGACACAATAGGCGGCGCCTTATTCACAATGTACTGATCGACGAACAGCTTGGAGAATTGTTGGAAACTGGAAATGTATCCAGTAGGTAGGCTCACAAACCAATCCAACGCGGTGTTGTGGAGGGTGCTCATGAACATCTTACAATAGGCCGCATCCGATCCTCCCGACAGCATCATCTGCGTATGGAACACAGTAAGGTGAGCCTCTGGATCTTCCACTCCAGTAAAAGAGGCCTTCACCGCCGCGACATTTGCAGGAATTGCAGCGTCCATGATCACCTGCGAAAATGGCATTGGAAAAACTCGTGGTGCAGACGGTGGCGCACCTCCCCTAGTCGCAGCACTCTCCCTTTGCTCGCGAAGAGCCTTGCGTAACTCTTCATTAACCTTGCTCAGCTCTTCGTTCCTGGCCTGAGAAGCGACCAGGTCATCGTGCATCTTCGTCTGCTCGACACGCGACGCTGCCACATTTTCTTGCAAAGTACGCATCATCTCCAGCATTTGCGCCATCGTCACGGTGTTCTCTCCAGACTGCGCCGCGACTGAACTTGATCTAATTGTCCTCATCTTCCTCATGAAACTTCTACTACCTTTACACAGCTACCTTTCAGCACGCAAAAGTTATCTCGCAACAGCGCTCAATAAACGCTTCAACTTCCTTCGCACAACGATCGATTCAGTAATCAATCGGTAGAAACCTCCAGAAACAATTCTTCACCGATTAAACGCAACTCAAACGGTTAAAACCTCCAAAAACCGATTGCGACAGCAAGCAATCGAACAGAAACCACCGAAAACGCACAAACTCAACAGTGGATGGGAATCACAGTTTACACGGCCCCACGGTGGGCGCCTGATGATCCTGCCGCTTGACTCGAACGTCAATACTCCTCCTCTCCAGCTCCAAGCCTTCCAAGAAACCTGAAAGAACATAAAGGCGCCTCTGCGGCCAGTGTAGCTCCGACGCTCAAGTCAGTGGACGAATCAACAAATTCTCTCAGAGAAAACTAGGAACCATGCAAGTGAGTTGTTACCAAAATGAAAAAAAACCCCCTGAATACCGTTAGGAATTCTATATATACCTGTGTTTTTCTCTCTCCTGACGGTTATTCCTCTCGACACGTGGACCGCATCTGGTCGTACACGTGTCACCATCTGGAGTACCTGCAACTGAAATGTTACTTTCCCTTTACTCCTGCGACTAAGTTATCCACACAGGGAGTAACTTAGCATGCAGGCTACTCTGGGCACAGCCTTAAAGCTGGTTAACACTGGTTATCACGGTTCTCAGAGCACACGGGAAAATATACCACTTATCTCCTATATCTAGACCATGTAATAAACGTTTACCAAGTCTTCTCTAATACCCGGCGATGTCCTCTTTCGGCGATGTCCTCTTCCGGCGATCACGTGCAATCTAGGCGTTTACTGATTACATACGAGAGAAGTAGGAGACCGCCGCCTTCTTCAACAAACGGCGATTCCCTCAACTTCTAAGCTACATTCTCTTTTCTCTTGCTCTTCTTGATCCATGTATTCCCCTGCCATGTCGTTCCACGTGGCACCCTGTGATTGGTCCACGTGGCAATCTACGTCTGAAGTCATCGACTACCGATGACCGACCGGATCAGTTCTCGCTGGGAACCTTGGTCTCAGCTTAACAGGCGTTGGCAAGAAACCCCGATGACCGATCGCCCTCTGCATGCGCTTACGACCGACCGGTGCCTCATAACTTCTCCCCGATGACCGGGCGGTGCCTCATGCCTATCCACCGATGACTGTGAGGTGCCTCATAACTTCCCCCCGATGACCATGCGGTGCCTCATAACTTCCCCCCGATGACCGGGCGGTGCCTCCAGGCGCTTATCTAGGCACCGCTCTGGGGGTGGCGGCCACTTGGTATCTGACTACCGATCACCGTTGTAGGTAATCTCCTCCCTGATTCACTTGCTCTTTCTACCACGTGCCACCCTGTGCATGGTCCACGTGGTCACCTGCTGCTGACGTCATCAACTGCTGATGACCGACCGGATCACAAGCCTGATGATCCTGTCGCTTGACTCGAACAACAAATTGAAACAAAAGAACCGATTAAAGTTCAAGAACAAGACGTAGAATCAAAACTATCGATTGAAATGACTATGGAAGATAAAAGAAGATGAAACTTATGTGGTTGTAGCCATGAATTGGGAATGGACACGCCACTTGGAGGTGATGATCCAAGATAAATGCAAATTTGCCGCCACTTGTAACATCCCGCCAACAATAAAACCATACATACATGTATAATGAAAATAAAGGTAAACAAATAATATCGAAGAGTACATGATAATATATATATAAGTAATGAAGTTGCTCCTCTTAGGGAGTTTAATACATAACCAGTCAAATGTTTTCAACACTTAAACAAAATACAACAAAATAGACGAACAGGCGATCTCCCTACGAAAGGGCGATCTCCTATCAGGCAGGCGATCTCCTATCAGCCAGGCGATCTCCTATCAAACCGGCGATCTCAACTTCCTGTAACGTCATCTGCTCCCGTGTAAAATACACGATCATCACAGGTTTTAAGAAAACAGCCACAGAACCAAAATACAGGGTAAGCTAGATATTAAGAAAAACTTTGAATCAATAGAAAGCGATAAAACTTCATAACATCCATGATCCATATCAATTTCAACATCAACAATCTCAGATTATCATTCTCACAGAAAGACAGGGTTAATCCATACAACAGGTGGAACTCGTTCTCTTTCACACGAGACGCCCATTTAATCCATACAACAGGTGGAGCTCGTTCTCTTTCACACGAGACGCCCATTTAATCCATACAACAGGTGGAGCTCGTTCTCTTTCACACGAGACGCCCATTTAATCCATACAACAGGTGGAGCTCGTTCTCTTTCACACGAGACGCCCATTTAATCCATACAACAGGTGGAGCTCGTTCTCTTTCACACGAGACGCCCATTCATAACATTTCAACAAATGATTCCAGTCACAGCAAAACTCATGCCAAGGTTCAGATTTTCGAATATCACATTTAAATCTCAAACAGTTCCAAATAATCACAAAAACAGAGGATATTTCAATAACAGATGAAAACCGGCGATCACCTCCAGAAACCGGCGATCACGAACAAAACTGAGTTTTAAACAAGAACATTTTGAAACCGGCGACCTCGTCGCCCTTAACATCAAAACAGAAATCGATTACAGTAAACACTTCGCATTTCAACATCAGAACCCCAGAACGAAAGCAAGAACCCGCGACTACGTCGCCCCAACATCTCAATCAGCAAATATAACGTTTTCGTTGGAAAAAGACTAGCTTCCCTTACCTGGATCAGCGTGAAACTCACTTCAAGCTCTAACCACCGAACGTAAAGGATGCCTGAACTCTGCCTAAGCGTTCTAATTGGTAAAACTTGTAGAGAACCTTCTCAAATGCTCTATGGCAATCACTGGTAGTCAAGCTGGTGCCTGGGGAATACTGAGTCGCAGCGCAAGGAGAGAAAAGAGAAAGATGAAGGTGAACTCACTCTGTCACCTTTTATACTCTCACTGCGTTTCTAAACTCACTAAGAGGCGGTGCATTCTGATACTAGGGACATAGGCCTGCCATGTAGCTATCATTACCTATTCTCTAACTAACCCTCCTGGGTGGGTTTTCTTCCTCGAATTAAGTGCAACCTGACAGTATGGCCACGTGGCGTCTCTGCGCACATGGAGCTACTGTTCCGAAGGACTTTCACTGCCTACATGTCGCACATGCAGCACGTTCATCCTGGAAACCAGGGCCCCACTTCATCTGCGTGAAACGCGACATCGCGCGATAACCTTTCGCCGATGACCACTCGCGCAAAGACAATCCACTGATGACCCATCCTGGAGGACGACCGATGTCTCTCTCTGGAAGACGACCGATGTCTCTCTCTGGAAGACGACCGATGTCTCTCTCTGGAAGACGACCGATGTCTCTCTCTGGAAGACGACCGATGTCTCTCTCTTCCTGGAGACCGACCGAGGTCTCTTCCTCCTGGAGACCGACCGAGGTCTCTTCCTCCTGGAGACCGACCGAGGTCTCCTCTTGGCGACACCCGCATGCCTCTCGCGCCCAGGCAAAGCCCACATGCATCTCGCGCCCTGGCGATGCCCGTATGTCTCTCGCGCCCAGGCAAAGCCCACATGCATCTCGCGCCCTGGCGATGCCCGTATGTCTCTCGCGCCCTGGCGATGTCCGCATGCCTCTCGCGCCCTGGCGATGCCCGCATGCCTCTCGCGCCCGGCAAAGCCCACATGCATCTCGCGCCCTGGTGATCATGTGTAGTAGGCGACCGGCGATCATGTTCCAGGCGATCTCATAGTCTTCTAAACTACACTTTCTTTCCTTTTCATTTTAAATACAACATGCTTCGAATCCATTTAAATATGACACTTTTATTCCAATAAGATTTTCCAGGTCCTTACAATCTCCCTAACAACAAAAATTTTTGTCCTCGAAAATTGAATTACAAGGAAAAGAGATGTGGATAGCCCTTTTTCATGGTCTCTTCCAACTCCCAAGTTGAATCACCCGATCTCTCATTCCACACCACTTTCACCATGTTGATGGTCATACCTCTGAGCTGTTTACTTCGCTGATCGTCAATCCTTACTGGTTTTACTCCAAAGGAAAAGTCATCCCTGATCTGCCATCGTCCTCTCCCAGCACATAACTAGGGTCTGCCATGTACTTCCTCAGCTGTGATATGTGAAGGACATTATGCAGATTCGCTAAAAGGGAAGATAGGGCGATCTCGTACGCTACAGGACCTTTCTTCCTCAACAATCTGGTATGGTCCAACAAACTTAGGAGACAGCTTCTTTGATCTGATAGCTCGTCCTACACCCTTGGTTGGTGTCACTCTCATAAACACATGGTCTTCAGCAGCAAACTCCAAAGGTCTCCTCCTCTGAATCTGCCGACTTTGAGAAGCTCTCATTCTGCCTTGTATCAGTTTCAGCTCCTCGGTTGTCTGCTGAACCAACTCTTACTACTCCGATACTTCATCAAATTCCATTCCCTTTCTCATCACTCATCATTCACCACTTCCATTTCGCCAAAAGAGCAAAGTTAAATTTTCTGTTATCCCTTAAATTATTCATTTACAGGTATGCAAATTTTTTTTTGCCCTTAATCTTAATATCCCATCTTCCCCCATTACAAAGCCTTTAGCTTGCTCGGTGCCTAGAACTCCCATAATACGCTTCAGACTAGGCTCCCCTAAATGTTCAATCAAAACTGGTTCGCCCTCCTGGTTCCAACCATAAGGGAGTTCTGCATTTTCCCCAATACAGAGCTTCATACAATCACTGACTTCAAAACCCCATAACACCACTGATCCAGCCCCTTGACCAGACGCCAGAGCTTCTTCTTCTAGCCTCCTCCTTCTCACCAGCTTCGCGCCAAGCACCTCAATGACTTCACCTGAAAGAACAAGTTGGCGCCTCTGAATCTTTCTCTCTCCTGACGGTTATCCCTCTTGACACGTGGAGGATATCTGGTCACACACGTGTCGTCATCTGGAGAACCTACAACTGAGTCGTTACTTCTACTTTGCTCCTGCGGCTAAGTTATCCACACAGGGAGTAGCCTAGTGCGCTAGCTACTGTGGGCGCAGCCTTAACACGATGAACTGGCAGCCTTAACGTGATGAACTAATCTTCTCAAATGTACGGCGATGTGAAAACCCCGGCGATCTGAATATCAGGCGATGTGCTCCTTTCGGCGTTTTGTTGACCACTGATCTCGTATTCTCCACACACGGTCGATAGGCGTGTACTGATTTTCTCTCCCGGCGATAGGCGTGTATTGATCCACACGGCGATAGGCGTGTTCTATTCTTAACACACGGCGATAGGCGATTGCTACTCTGTGTTTCTTTACTTCTCGGGTTCAGCTTACAGGCGCTCGCCTGATACTGATCCGCAAGTGTTGGTCCCTTAACCACCCCAACCAATCACCATTCTGGGCGATCGCCTCTCCGATTCACTTGCCACCCTCTACCACATGACTCCTTTGAACGATCTACGTAATCAACTGTTGCTGGCATCATCTACTGCTGATAGCCAACCAGATCAACCACTACCACTGCCGATTCTAAATCATAAGTAGAATAATTATCTCTCATGAACTTTGAGTTGCCTTGAAGCATATGCAACCACTCTCTTCTCTTGCATCCAAAACGCATCCCAACCCTTGATGTGAAGCACCACAGTAGACGTCAAAAGGTCTTCCGACCTCTGGAATTACCCGCACTGGAGTACCTCATGGAGATACGCTGGGTTTGATGAAATGCTTCTCCAACAGCTCTTCCACTTGCTTCTTCAATTCTACCAACTCGGCTGGAGCCATCCTGCAAGGTGCCATTGACACTGGTCCAGCTCCGGGTACCAAAACAATAGAGAATTCCACTTCCCTCTTAGGAGGTAACCCAGGTACCTCTTCTGGACATACATCCGCGAAGTCTTTCATTACAGGCATCCTGTTCACGTCCTCTTCATTCTTCACTTCTAACCGAGCTACCATCATGAAACACCTCGCCCCTTCTTCCAACTCTGATCGCCCATGCCGAGCAGATACCACATCCTGCTCTTGGAGATCGGGCAACACCACTTTCTGCCTACCGCAATCTATGAGAACGTGATTGGCAGAAAGCCAATCCATTCCCAGGATAACATCCAGGTCCTGAAGAGGCAGGCAGATCAAGTTCACTTTGAATCTGCGTCCCTCTACTATCACTGAACATTCGGGGCAACTGTAGAGGTCACCACCTGCTCTGACGCAGGTGTGGAGACCAACAGTTCTAAGGTTAACTCCTTCACTAGAAGGCCCAGCTCGGCTACACTGACTTGACAAAAAAGAGTGTGTCACTCCAGAATCATACAAGACTCTTATACTTCTACCAGATATAAAACAAGCAATCTTACACCAAATTACCTGACGGGGACGCCTCAGCTCCTGCCATGGCAAACACTCTCCCTGTTGCCTGAGGTCTGCTGCCTTCATCCCTCAACTGTTGGGAACCACTGGGTTGAGTCGTCCTATACTGGGTAGGACAATCTCTAGCAACGTGCCCCACCTTTTGGCATTCATAACACCTTCTCCCCGAAGTCTTCTTGGGGCATACATTGGGCATGTGTGGTCCACCACAGAGGGAACATTTTGGTTTCCAGGGTTGCTGCTGCTGAAACTGGGGCGGTGCCGCTCCTACCCTATGCTGTGGAGGTCTCGCATAAGGCTCAGACTGCTGTTGCTGCATCCTTGTCTTCTCACTGGAAGAACCCCCTGGGTGTGACCTGATCACCCGAGAATCACCCTTTTCCAGGGTCTCCACCATCTTCGCCTTTTCTACTAAGGCGTGAAATTCCCTGATGCACATCGGGGCTATAGTCCTCTTCAGCCCATGCTTCAGCCCCTCCTCAAACTTCCTGCACCTCCAAGCCTCGGAGGTCGCCTGGGTATAAAATCGGGCGAGGTACTCAAACCGAGCAGCATAGGCGTTCACTGACATCTCCCCCTGCTCCAACCTCAAGAACTCCGCTTCCCGCGCAAACTTTGCGCTGTCTGGGAAGTATTTCTCCAAGAACCTCACCCTAAAGCTCTCCCAGTCCAACACATCCTCCCGTGCCTCCATCATCTGCTGAGCTCCCATCCACCAGAACTCTGCTTCTCCAGATAGCAGATAAGTGGCGAACAACAGCTTCTTCTCTTCAGGGCAGGAGGTCGCCCTAAAGATTTTCTCCAACTCTCTGACCCACTGATCTGCTTGATCAGGGGTAGCATCCCCACAGAACTTGGGTGGGTTGTACCTCATGAACTCGGCCAGTCCCATCCGTTCCTGAGGCTGACCGACGGGCGAATTCGTATCAGCCGACCGAGCAGCTTCCCAGTGGTGCATGGTATCTTGATGGTTCTGAGCCATCGCCGCATTCTGTTGCTGGATGGCACCTGCCATCATCTCAATGGCCCTGGCGATCTGGCCCATTTCAGAAGAAGGTTGGGAAGGGGTAGGAGGTCTACGAGGCATCTTCCTTCTTTCTCAGGTTCCGAAACTACTAGCTTCTATATTCCCTACAACTACAAGAATGCAATCGATAAGGAAATCAATTCATTCAAGGGGGTAACATCACGACCTTACAAGGTCAGCTTCTCAAATTCCTTAGGAATTTGAGTCCATCTACAGAACCATAAAGCTTATAACCTCAAGCAAAACACCAGAACAGCTACTGGTGTGCAACCATCAATCCACACAGCCACTCACAATCAATTACAAGAACACTCAATAACATGAAATAGATCACACCAGGATTCAAAGTATGCTAAACATTAAACCTCTGGAATTTAGATTGAGAATCACCCCGATCCGGTCATGAGTGTGCACCCTCACCACCTTATCAAGACCCTCTCATTCTAAATACTAAGATCTTCAGTTAGGCATACATTCACTACAGCACACACAAAAAGTTCAATACAAAAACGTTTGAAAACCTTTCACAATAGTTGTCACTTAAAACTCAAATAAGTTTTCATGAGCAGAAGAAAACACAATGGATCCACAGCCCTCAGGTCATCCAAAGGACGAACTGCTCTGATACCATTAATGTAACATCCTGCCAACAATAAAACCATACATACATGTATAATGAAAATAAAGGTAAACAAATAATATCGAAGAGTACATGATAATATATATATAAGTAATGAAGTTGCTCCTCTTAGGGAGTTTAATACATAACCAGTCAAATGTTTTCAACACTTAAACAAAATACAACAAAATAGACGAACAGGCGATCTCCCTACGAAAGGGCGATCTCCTATCAGGCAGGCGATCTCCTATCAGCCAGGCGATCTCCTATCAAACCGGCGATCTCAACTTCCTGTAACGTCATCTGCTCCCGTGTAAAATACACGATCATCACAGGTTTTAAGAAAACAGCCACAGAACCAAAATACAGGGTAAGCTAGATATTAAGAAAAACTTTGAATCAATAGAAAGCGATAAAACTTCATAACATCCATGATCCATATCAATTTCAACATCAACAATCTCAGATTATCATTCTCACAGAAAGACAGGGTTAATCCATACAACAGGTGGAACTCGTTCTCTTTCACACGAGACGCCCATTTAATCCATACAACAGGTGGAGCTCGTTCTCTTTCACACGAGACGCCCATTTAATCCATACAACAGGTGGAGCTCGTTCTCTTTCACACGAGACGCCCATTTAATCCATACAACAGGTGGAGCTCGTTCTCTTTCACACGAGACGCCCATTTAATCCATACAACAGGTGGAGCTCGTTCTCTTTCACACGAGACGCCCATTTAATCCATACAACAGGTGGAGCTCGTTCTCTTTCACACGAGACGCCCATTCATAACATTTCAACAAATGATTCCAGTCACAGCAAAACTCATGCCAAGGTTCAGATTTTCGAATATCACATTTAAATCTCAAACAGTTCCAAATAATCACAAAAACAGAGGATATTTCAATAACAGATGAAAACCGGCGATCACCTCCAGAAACCGGCGATCACGAACAAAACTGGGTTTTAAACAAGAACATTTTGAAACCGGCGACCTCGTCGCCCTTAACATCAAAACAGAAATCGATTACAGTAAACACTTCGCATTTCAACATCAGAACCCCAGAACGAAAGCAAGAACCCGCGACTACGTCGCCCCAACATCTCAATCAGCAAATATAACGTTTTCGTTGGAAAAAGACTAGCTTCCCTTACCTGGATCAGCGTGAAACTCACTTCAAGCTCTAACCACCGAACGTAAAGGATGCCTGAACTCTGCCTAAGCGTTCTAATTGGTAAAACTTGTAGAGAACCTTCTCAAATGCTCTATGGCAATCACTGGTAGTCAAGCTGGTGCCTGGGGAATACTGAGTCGCAGCGCAAGGAGAGAAAAGAGAAAGATGAAGGTGAACTCACTCTGTCACCTTTTATACTCTCACTGCGTTTCTAAACTCACTAAGAGGCGGTGCATTCTGATACTAGGGACATAGGCCTGCCATGTAGCTATCATTACCTATTCTCTAACTAACCCTCCTGGGTGGGTTTTCTTCCTCGAATTAAGTGCAACCTGACAGTATGGCCACGTGGCGTCTCTGCGCACATGGAGCTACTGTTCCGAAGGACTTTCACTGCCTACATGTCGCACATGCAGCACGTTCATCCTGGAAACCAGGGCCCCACTTCATCTGCGTGAAACGCGACATCGCGCGATAACCTTTCGCCGATGACCACTCGCGCAAAGACAATCCACTGATGACCCATCCTGGAGGACGACCGATGTCTCTCTCTGGAAGACGACCGATGTCTCTCTCTTCCTGGAGACCGACCGAGGTCTCTTCCTCCTGGAGACCGACCGAGGTCTCTTCCTCCTGGAGACCGACCGAGGTCTCCTCTTGGCGACACCCGCATGCCTCTCGCGCCCAGGCAAAGCCCACATGCATCTCGCGCCCTGGCGATGCCCGTATGTCTCTCGCGCCCAGGCAAAGCCCACATGCATCTCGCGCCCTGGCGATGCCCGTATGTCTCTCGCGCCCTGGCGATGTCCGCATGCCTCTCGCGCCCTGGCGATGCCCGCATGCCTCTCGCGCCCGGCAAAGCCCACATGCATCTCGCGCCCTGGTGATCATGTGTAGTAGGCGACCGGCGATCATGTTCCAGGCGATCTCATAGTCTTCTAAACTACACTTTCTTTCCTTTTCATTTTAAATACAACATGCTTCGAATCCATTTAAATATGACACTTTTATTCCAATAAGATTTTCCAGGTCCTTACACCACTTGAGAGCTCCCAAAACTCACAAGATGAGACTAGGAAGAGAAGAACAAGTCTCACAAAATTCACTCACATTTTGAGTATAGTAACTTTACTTCTATTTCAATCTTATTTTACAATGACCAAGCACCTATATTATAGTTTTAGAGGACTGAAATGAAAGTGAAACAAATTCAAAATTCCCTCCTAATTTTAATTCAAATTTGGAGCCATTCTTGAGTCACATGGGAGGTGTGACCTTTTTTCTACTTTGGCACCTCCTAAAAACTACACCTACACCTACTCTTTATGTCACATGGAAGCTGTGACCTATTTTTATACATTGGCACCCTTATTTTAATATCTACACCTTCCTTTAATGTTCTACTAAAAAACTATACAAAAGTAATTACAAAAAAAAGACATCTATTGATGCTTATTTTCCCAAAGCTTTAGCCTTGTTCCTAGTAATCCTTTGAGCTCATGGATTGGGCTTGGGTCCCCACTTGACTTAGGCTTCTTGGGCTTAGGCTTCTTGGGCTTGGACCCTCTTTATTTATACTACTATTTGGATTCTTCAAGAGAACCCAATTATTTACAAAATGTTCTACTCTTTAAGAAGACTAGTAAGAAGAACTTCAAGTGCTTTGGAATATGGCTCTTTCTTCTTTTTATGAAGTCTTCTTTTGATTGTTGAGATGACCCTTTATATATAGCATCTTTGGTCATCCTTAAGTGTTATTGACTTGCATCACGCCATCACCACTGATGTCCTAATCAACAATTCCCTCCCTCCACCCTCCAATTCTAGCGTCAAGGTTGGTTTCTCCTATTAGGGTTTTCGACTTATCAGTTTCCAATGCCTTCTATCTAACTCCAATTTCTCTCTTCTTGCCTTTGTCACAAGTTATTGTGAGGATAAGGTCGCTTTATCCCGACAAGGACGAAGGAGATCCAATTGTTTAAAAGGTTTCCAATGATTCATTGTCCATCAACGGCCATAACTTCACCTTCGATTCTGTTGCTGACCAGCGGTTGTGGACTACGTTTTACGAGAGACACCATTGGAGTCATACGACGTTGTTGTTGCTTCAGTTCCGATCTCCAACCTCACTACAACTCCAATGTGGTCATCGCCATTGGAATGAATTCTTGTAGGTGAGTTTCTTGAGAGAAAGAAGAAAAGTAGGGAGATGGTTCTGCATGTTGCCATGCACACCAGGTGTTTGGTCCTGTTTGTGGTTGCAGTTGTGTTGCACGCATGTACCAAAGTGCTAGCTGCAGTTTATGGACCCAAAGCTGGAACTAAGAAGAATGAAAATCCATAAAAAGCATCCGTTGAAATTATTTGGAAGCCGAAGACTAGACAAATTGGTTGGAACAATGCTAAACTCAGCTCTTTCTTTTCATTTTAAAATAAAAATAATAATATTTATTTTCCATGGTTTAGGAAAAGTGGAGAAGGAGTATGAGATGATATTGAAGAAGACTTTGGAAAGCATTTTCATTTGAACGATATATCCCAACACCACAACTACAGTTATTGTCCAGGCAAGTTTTGTTCTCAATATTAGAAATGTGCTTTGTTACATGTTTGGGATTCAAAGAACTTGGAGAAACGTAACTATGTTTCTTATTCTAATTTGGATAAGAACTATGTTGTTTTGCAATTCTTTTGTGTGAATGTTCTCAGTTAAAATTAGAATTTTATTTTCTTGCCTTCTCATATTTATTGTCATTGGTGATTTATATGTAAGTATATTATGACATATGTTATTTGTAGTTTGTTGATAACTTAATTCTTCACTAATTGATTCTACTGTAGTTTATCCACGATGATGGTGTTGTATCCTACCTAAATGTTTAGTTTTGATATGATTGATATGGTAATTGTTTCTTTATGATCTATTTAGGTGGAGGGAAAGGAGTGAAAATAGGAGTGAGGAATTTGAATGGGTTGTTTTATATATGATAGAAATAGGTAGGAGAAAATAAAATAAAATAAAATTCCAATTGTCTTCTTCACTCTATTTTTTTACCTTAGTCTGTATCTCTCCCCTAGTTTCTTCTCTATTTCTCTTCAACCAAATAATTTTTTTTCTTTATTTCTCACTTTTTTTTTCAATTATCGTTTTTATTTTTATTCACTTTATTTCTACACCAAACAAACCCTTAAGGTTATGATGTTGGGTACTTTTACCACAACCTCCTTTTTAAATCAGAGCATTTTTCACTTTATAATTTGATTCATTGTAACATGTATTTCCTTAAGATTTTAGTTTGATGGTGAAAGTACAACAACTTGTGTTTCAATTTTAACCCCATTTTAAATGGGTAATGTTGGTCTATTATTTTACTTGACCTTGTTATAGTCTCTTCACAATTGGAGGAAAAGACTAATCCTTTGTGATGCATTCTGTAATAGTTCATTATTTCTCTATGAAAGATTTCTGCTATTTTTCTAATCCAATTTTATGGCAATTTCTGAAAGAACAAATTAGAGGGGTGGTGGGTAGTGGACTGGTATTCAGTCATTCTGTTGAGGGAGGAGTTATTACTTGCTTCGGACTACGAAAGAATAAATTAGATTACCATCAATTCCACCAAATACTTTTCAGTTTGATTTTATTGTTTATTACATGAAGCGTAGAGACCTAAAGAGATTAATATTTAAAATATATGCTTCTGGATTTTTGCTCCTTTTTCTTGACTTAACATATAGCTTCTTCCATGTGCAATAAATGCGGCATGTGCTGCACTTGTTGATATTGGAATTCCCTTAAAGCATCTTGTTGGTAATCTAGACTATTTAGTTTGTCTCTTGGTTTATTTTTATATTTTAATTCTATTAATAGTAATTAATTCTCATCCTTGTCTCTTCAGTGTCAATATGTTGTTCTATAACAGATAGTGATGGTATTGTATTGGATCCAACCAAAGATGAAGAAGAGGTTAGTAGAATCGTTTTTGGTTAAAATGTTATTTTATTTTCATATAATTTCTTGGGAGTTTAGTTAGCTGAGTAAATTTGGTCTAGATTTAACTCATTTGTATTCTACATGCCTTGTAAAAAATATTTGAAAATATCATTAAATCTTTGTTGCCCAATTTAGTTATTGGTGTCATGAAAAGCCTTTCGTCATTGATGTTACAAGCCTTCCAGTTAGTCTGAAGATAGATTCCTAATTCCACCATGTACCTTTTTAAATTAGTTTTAAATTATTTTGCTATTTGGTTCTTAAATTGTAATTGTATTGAAATAGTTATTTATTTTTAAAATCTGCAACTATGTTGAAATTGTTATTTGGTTCCTAAATCTGCAACTATGTTGAAATTGTTTTTTTGTCCCTATAAGTTGAAATTGTTGATCTGTTTTTTGGTACAATTGTTGATGTTTACACACTGTTTTGGCTTCAGAATATTGATCATTGCTTCAATTTTATCTAGAAAAAATTTTGTGAATTCTAACTTGATTTTTAACTTGAAAATTAACTTTAAACATGTTTTTATTTATTTCAGGCACCCGATATTAGAAGTAGTGCTCCATCACCAAACCAAAATATTATAGGATCAAGTGGAGGCAGTAAGACAAATTAGGACTAGGACTTGACTTATAATTTGTTCAAATATGAAACAATTATTATTTTGACAATTTAATGTTATCATTTTAATTTACTTGTAGTGTGGATTACTTTGACATTATCAACTTTGTTCTTTCAATGAATAAATGAAGTCATCTTTTGATTATTATATTTATCGATTTTAATTATATTATGAAGTATAATTATATTACAAAATTAGTTTATTTTATGATTTAATTATATTATGAAATTTAACTGTATACTGAAATTTAATTATAATATGAAATTAAATAATATTATGAAATCAAATTATAAAATAGAATTGAATAAATTATTACAAATATTAAAAATAAAATAAAATATTTAATACTCGCATTATGACAGTTGTAAGGGTTATTATAAATGTCATATTATACCATATTAAGTGGCGTTTTAAAATGTCATTATTTACATTGAAATTGGTTTATCCAGTTTCAAAATTACGAAGTTTATAACTGACAAATATTACACGCTTAAAATCGTCATTTTATACAATGTATTATATGGTGTCCGCTACAACGGTTATCAATTGACTGCCACATTAAACTTTGTGGTGGCAAGACTTCTGGCGGTACACGGTACCGTCACACGCGTATAATGTGGCAGTTATAAACGCCAGGTTATAGGAAAATAATCGCCAGCACATACACCTTTTTTTGTAGTGATTGCTCTTGAACATTGCCTTTGTTATTGTACTCATTATTTTGAAACACTTTATCCTTTAAAATGAAAATATTTAAAAGTGAGAAATTAATAGGTGTTGTAAGTGCATCAATAATATTATTGTGTGATAGATATCATAGACTGAGTTGCGTATTTGAAGTGTTTGATTTTTATAGGAAAATATTTGTTTAAAGAAGAATTGTTATAAAGTATATCAATTATCTTGTGATATTCATGTGATAGATCATATCGATTAAATCGTGAAAATTGGATATGAAAGTTAAAGTCACCAGTTTCATTATTAGAAAGAAAGTTATTCCTTAATTATAAGGTATTAGATTTTAATGTAATAGAAAGTATTTAATTAGTGGCATGAAAACTTTATATATATATATATATATATATATATATATATATATTTAAATATTTTATTCTTCAGCAGTTCAATTAGTTATATAATGCTTTCATAGCTTTTTTTTCTTGTTTTGTGAATTATGTTAAACATGTCATAATTTCTAGGTGAAAAAAAAATCCATTTTGTTATGATAAAAGTAAATGAATTAAGTTTTTCATTTTAAAGAAATTTAAGTATATAGTTCATTACTTAAGTGATATTTATCAACAAATTTTTGAATTCATGCATGTTCTTGTATAAAGGGGTTAAGGCAATATGTCCTACTGGTTGAACAAGTTATCCCTTTGGTCGTGATCTTCTTTCTTCCTTTAGACTCCTCTTCTAGTGTTTGGGCTTTGGCTCTTGGTTGGGAATACACTTGCAAAAGGTTCTTCGACGTTCAAGTAAGTATTTAGTATACGAATGCAATAACGTACCTTTGTCTTGGTTGTTGTATATATTTTTAGGGTCTCGATGGACCCTTTTACTATTGGGTTGATGTTAAAATATGCACCATGATTAAGAGATGTATTACATAATCTTCTGTACCACTTACCCTAAGTTAATTGTATATTTACTTTAATACATTTTTCTTGTGATAATTTGTTAGTACCGAGTACTAGTACGTCTTAGGACCATTCGACCCCTAACAATACAATGCATAAATTGATTTTGTCATAAAGGATGTGGGTTTACTCTTAAAATTGGGTTTAGGGTTAATATGAATCATAGAGCTAGATTTTGTCTCGCTACGGTTTGAAATGTTTATTACTTAATGGTTGGTTTAAGTTCTTAAGCTCTTGTATTTGAATTAGGGAATCAACTCCTACACAAATAATTTCCAAATTATAATTTAATTGATAGAATGACCAATTTAATCAAACTAAGAACTTGCTTATATTGTTGTCCTCGTTCTTCTACTAACTATTTTGAAACCGTAAAAGAAGTGATGAGAAAAAACTAAAGTAATTTTTATAACTTAGATATAAAGAAAATAAAAATAGATATTTCATAATTAATTTTATTCAAAGGGAATGAAAATTTTCAATTATTAGTATAACTTTGATTTGATTGTGTTCCTATCGAGGATGAGCTCTCTTGGACAACTATCTTGACTGGGCGTGATTCACCCTCATGTTCTCCTTGATGTTGTCATTGTTGTTGCTCAATTCTACGACAAGTCTGATGCTTGGATCTTTGTCCAACTTGTTCTTTTTCTTGTTGAAAAGAAACATGTTGACGGATGACATGCATCTCATTGCAGTATTGCTCTTGAAGGGACTAGGTTTTGTTATTGTGTTAAGCCCTCAACTATTCCATGTCTTTACCCATCTGGTCCCAAACTCCGAGTATACAACTTTGAGTGCTTCCAATACAGACGAATCCATGTCTGATCGGGATGTTGAGGTTGTTGTTTGGCTTTTTGTAAAACTATACGACGATGTGGTCCTAGGAAATGTTTTACCAAGGTCTCACGGTAGACGCCAAATGTTCCTACCGGAAATGAGATGTACTTCTTTCGATGGTCTTGTACGAGTAGAGTGAGCTCTCCGAACTGCTCAATTAAGTGGTGGAACACTTATAGAAGATTTTTCGACACTCAAATCAGTAAGAAATTAGAGAAAATATGAGTAAATGAATAAGAATGAGAATGAGATCAGAAAATACTTCCTAAGAATCCTCCTATTTATAGGCTATTGGACCTATGTGAGGGTCCAATAAGACAGTTACTTGTTCATAACTACTAGGCCACATTGCAGAAAATGTGACCTCCTTTTTAGGCACCTGGAACGAGGGTGTCGATTTGTAAGGTAACGACAAACAATTTTCCTCCACTACCCAAAACGGTTGGTATTCATTATATTAGTGGTTTATATTTAGTAAGGAATCTTCATTAAATACTTATAATTTAGGTACTGGATAGTACAAATTTCTTACTCGTTGTCTAAAATGTAGCTTTTAGTGTGCCTTATACAATGATGCATGATAAATTGTTCTCTAATATTTACATTTTGATAAATAATGTTATGAAGAAAATATGAACAATTTTCCTTTAAATATTGAAAGACTCATGTGTAACATGAGCTTGTCATTGTAGTTCTATTATATATATATATATATATATATATATATATATATATATATATATATATATATATATATATATATATATGAACTAAAAAAATATCTTAAATGTAATACTCACATAAAGAAAGTCTTCCAATCACTTTTAATCTAAAACTAGAATCAAAAGAGAAGAAAAAAGTATACATGAAGGCACCATTTTATCCTAAAACTTTAAGAACATAAATCTAAGTTTTTTTTTTCTTATGTAAAATAACATAGAATAGTCTCCAAATGAAATAAATTAAAGATTTTATAGTCTTTTGGAAAAAATAAATAAGCTATTTATTGAAGGTGTATTAAACTCAAAATTATTAATATGAAACTCTAATTTTAACATTCCTAACCAATGTTTAATGTTTAAAGTTTGTTACACACATATTATTATATATAACACTTGTAAAGTGGCTATTAATTGCTAAAAGTTTATTTTTAGGCAAGGAAAACATTTTGAGATATTGAAATATGTGTTGTTGTGAACTAGAAAATTTATAAAGCGTTAATTATAAAGACGTTATATTGATTAAAAGAAAATTGTGGCACACATAGGTAACAATTGAGCAGCCAACACAAGACAAGAAGTGAAAAGTGTGAAAAGTTATAAGGTTATTTTATTTTTCAAATGATGTTAACGGCTACCTGTATTATTAGGACATAAGATAGACATGTTAAATGTTAAATGGTAAGAATATATTTATAAAACACTTACTTCTCTAAACACTTTGTGACATATGAATTGTTTTACAATGTATTTCTTTAATCTTTTGTTTTTCTTTTACAATGAATTTTGTACCTGTAAGGAAGGAGGCACTACTTGCTGTTGTGCGTACAATTACTGACGTATCAGTCTCCTTGTTCTCCTTGATCTCTTGAATGTTCCTCTTACTCCTCGGTTGGGCGGAGGGGGGGGGGGGTGGGGGGTACTTGCAAAAGGTACTCCGATGCTCAAGTAAGTAAGTGCTCTTAAGTGTAATGTGCTTAGTGCTTGGAAAAACGTACCTCTTACTAGCTTGAGAGCTATATTTATAGAGTTATCTCATGGGCTTTGATCCCTATAGGCCTAGGATCGGTTAATGACAGACTGGCATAGTTTATACCACGATATCAGGGAGCATATATCACGTTTGGATATATTTCCCAGATTCTTCGGAGTGTGCATTGACTCCTCCAACTCCAAGTGTGACAACTCATTTATTGACATTCATGTAGGCGGTATTCCGTTGGGCCACGTAGGCCAAAAAGGGGTCGTCTGGTACCTACCAGTATAAATTTTGTTACAATGTTTTTTCTTTTCTTTTAACTCTTTTATATTTTTTCATTGTGCTTACTTTTATTTATGTATTATTTATTCATGTTATGAGCAAATAAAAAATGTTTAAATAAATTTTATATTTATAGATCTATTAGAAGAGGATGTTGTTATCTATTATAGTTATCGTTTACATAAATATAAATATATACACTATTTTAAAAATTATCATTCAATAAATTATATCATAAAGAATTTGTTTATATAAAACACTTACCAAAATTATTTTTGACCTAAATAATATTCATCTCAATGCAATGTAATGTAACTTGCTCATCTATTTAACAAAAATTACACATCAAAGTCTAGAAACCTATGATATTTTATGAAGGTTTTGAAACTCATGATATTTTACGGAGGTTATTGAACTCACGATATTTAATAGAGGTTCTGAAAGAATTTTCCTAAGTTTTAAAAAAACTTTAGGAAACACATTTTCCATAGATGGTTTGGAGAGGGAAATTGCAACCCTGATTAAATGACTTAATGGAAGTTTTAACCCTGAATAATAATAAACCTTCGTTAAAATCATTTTTTCTTATAATGTCATTCCACTCTAATTTTTCAATTTGACAATAACTTCACATTATATATATATATATATATATAATATTTTAAGTTTATGACTTGAAAACCCAAAAAAGTTATCGTATAAATAATTCATTACAAATATGTTAATAGCCAATGATGACTTTCAAATGTAAAGTACATAGAAAAATAATAAGCAATTCATACTTTATGAAGGAAAAAACACAAAACCATTGTTTGGGAAAGTCTTAGCTTAAACGTATCGTTGGGAGAAAGACATAGAAAATTGGGATCCCAACCTGTCACATAAATAATATCTAATTGACATTTAGTATACGTGCTTCAAGGAGAATTAATTAAAATTAAAATAAAAAATAAAAATTATCAATTTAATAAACTGTTTTGTATTATTCTTTTATAATTTACGAAAAGTGTATTTTTTTAAAAAGTGTCACATAATAATAATACACAAACCAAAATTCTGAAAAAGAAGACAGCGACGAAGAATTCAAAATTGACAAATGATAAAATGACTCCAAAGATCTAAAGAAAAGTCTGTACTTAAAAAAATCAACTTGGAATTCACTTATTTCGAAATGTAGGACAAAAATTCAAAACTTGTATTTACTAATCATCAAGGATGTAAAACATTTTATTCTCAAAAATCTAAATATTAAAATGTGGAAAGCATAATCTCTCTTGCAAGTTTATCAATTTATTATGTAACAAAGATAAAGTTAACCAAGTTACAATAAAAAGTTTAATTCCTAATAAAATAGTTGTTGAGGAAAAATTATTGCATGCTAAATCAAATGTCTTTTAATAAAGATTACTGAATTAAGCTATAATCAAAATATACTATAAAAAAATATTAAATTAGCTTTCAAATATTAGTCTCGATCAAATTATGATATTATTAGCATCGATTAAAACGACTCTAACGCAACACAAAAGATTAATTCACTACAATAAATATCACTTTAGGCAACAACATAAAAATGTGACCTAAATTTTAGGCAATAGTTTTTCAACTATGGGTATTGTTCAAGGTAACAATTTTTGTTTAAGTCTATCTTCAAGACTTAGCTAAAAGTTTCTAATAGGTTGTTTGACAAAGTTGTTTCTTGAAATCTTGTTTGTGTTTGAGTCAAACTAGTTGTTATGAATAAAGATGAAAGTATTAACAATGAAAAGAATCTTGATAGAGAGGTGAGGGTGCACACTCATGACTACATCAAGATGATTTTCTATCTTAATTCTAAATAATTAGAGTACATCAACAACCCCATACTTTATTTCGGAGGACTTTCTGAGACACAATCCACCTAGATTTAATGGGAAGGTAAGTCCCGAGGAAGCAGACCAGTGGGTGAGAGACATAAAAAGAATCTTTGAAGCTACTCCATGCCCTAAAGAGAAAAAGTTATCTTATGCCATCTATATGCTTATTGAAGAAGTTGAGTTTTTGTGGATAGGTATTGATCCGGTCGGTCATTGGTAGTCGATGATGTCAGCAACAGATGACCACGTGGACCATTCACAGGGTGACACGTGGAATAAGATAGCAGGTGAATCAGGGAGGAGATCACTCAGAACGGTGATCGGTGGTCAGTTGCTATGTGACCGCCACTAGCAGATCAGTGCCTAGATGAGCGCCAGGAAGAAGAGCGCGAGAAGTAATGAAGCACTGATCAGTCATCGGTGCATGGTCATCGGGGTTTCTTGTTAACATGCAGTTAAGCTGGGACCCAAGCTCCCAGTGAGAGCGTTACGCAAGAAGCACTGATCCGTCATCGGTGCATGGTCATCGGGGTTTCTTGTTAACACGCAGTTAAGCTGGGACCCAAGCTCCCAGGGAGAGCGTTACGCAAGAAGCACTGATCCGTCATCGGGGTTTCTTGTTAACACGCAGTTAAGTTGGGACCCAGGCTCCCAGCGAGAGCGTTACGCATGCACCTCGCATGATTCCAAACCAGAAGAAGAAGAGCTGCTCGCCAGTAGGGTTGTGCATGAGGATGGCATAAGAGAGCTAGTAAGCAAGTCAGTCATCAGTGACTCTCTTAACCCATTACATGCATGGCACTGTGCAGTGAGACCATGCATGCATGATGTAGCGCCTGGTGAGTGTTGTAGTGGCCAGACGTCGGCCAAGAGCTGAGAGGTCGGCACAAGAGAGGTCGGTCTGGTGGGCCCAATAGGACATGGAGAACTGATGACGTCACCGAGCCACGTCAGCTGGGTCCTACAGTGTGGGCCAGAGCTATGTGGGGGTGATACCACAGACGTGGAGCAGTGGGTCGATGAGTCCTCAGTAGGATCAATCACCAAAGCGAGGCAATGTGTCCCAATCACACAACAGGGCGATGAGAGACACATCAGTCATCGGTCAGGATGAGGGACACTGTAAGGACCTGTGAAATTAAATTGGAATAAAAGGAATATATATTAAATGAATTCTAAGTATGTTTTTATTTAAAATAAAAAGGAAGGAAAGTGTAGTGTAGAAGACTATGAGATCGCCTGGTTAGTACATAATCGCCTGTCGCCTAGACTACACATGAACGCCAATCGCCTATGGTGCACATGATCGCCGAAAGTGCACTCAGTATGTGGTCAGGATACTGGATCAACCATAGTGAGTTCCAAAAACCACGCGTATCAAGGTGTGGGTTAAGCCTTAGATATGCTGTGCATGCGAAGCTCTATGCTTGAGCATAAGAAATCGTCCTTAGTGTTGCATGCATGGGCGCATGAGGAGTAGTGCTGATCTACTCTTGGAAATGTGAAGCTACCGACGTCACCAAGTCATGTGGAGATGATGTAATGGACTCATATAGAGGAAGTCATTCAGGCGTTGAGAGTCGATGGAGGTTCATATGTATGGGTAAGTGGTTTGAAAAATAACCACTTGACCTGTTGTATGGATTCACCCTGTCATACTAGGTGAGTGATGAGATTGAGATTGAGATTATGTTGATGCGCATAGCTGTGGGAACTTTACAGCAGTGTAGTATGACAGGTGCAGATCTCTGAGTCTAGTCAATGCACGAGTCTTCCGGAAGTAGTGTCAAGTGTCTGTGTGTGACGAGTCAGCGGAAGGTCTGACGTGTGAACCATGAATGTTGAATGTAGTGAATAGACACTTGACGAGTTGGTGGAATATGGGGATATTGATGGTTGCAATTGATATAGATTATGACTGGTGTGAAGATTCATGTTTTCTATTGATATAAAGTTTCATATTTAAAGTTTTTTTTTAATATCTAGCTTACCCTGTTATCTGGTATTGTGGTTGTTTTCTTAAACCTGTGATGATCGTGTATATTTGCACGGGAGCAGACGAGGTTGCAAGTGGTAGGGCTCCTCTGTGAGTGGTCGCCAGAAGGAGATCGCCGGTTTCTGTTTCTGTTAGGCGATCGCCCGTTTTCTATTTTTTGTTAGGAGATCGCCTGTTTGTCTTTTTGCTGTATTTTGTTTTAAGTTTTGGAAATTGATCGGCTATGTATTAAACTCCCTGTGAGGAGAAATTTCATTACATATATATAATTATGTTCACTTCGATATATTTGTTTTACTTTTATTTCATTATATAAATATGAAAAGCTTTTTGGCGGGATGTTACAGACACATCGGTCGACAGGGTGTGACGAGGTGACATCGGCCAGGGTGAATTGAACAACGTGACCAGAACAGTTGAGATTGATTCCCCGAAGGGACCAGTGATCAGTAAAGTGCCCAGAGCCGGGGAGAGGCCTTAGTCACGAAACGTCCATGCATGAGGCGGGGGAAGCACAGCTACGTACAGAGCGTCGGAGCTACAACGGCCGCTAGAGGCGCCGTCTGTGTTGTTTTGTAGGCATCGTTTGGAGTTCCAGAGGGGATTCTCGGAGCGTTCTTGCAGAGCACGCAGTTGCAGAAGGCTAGACGAAGGAGTGACGAGGCATATCCTCCACGTTCGAGTCACCGGCGGGATCATTTGGCGCCCACGTGGGGCCGAAGTAAAACAAAGGTCCCATACACAAAAAATAGAGTAGCAACCACAGAGATGAGAAATCCCAGACAAGGATCCGTTCCACTAAACAGGAGTGAAAATGTTACCATGAAAACGGGAGTGTGCAAGTGTTTCCCAGTTTAAAATTCTCCTCACCCCAGGCGTGAGTGCAGGCAGCTAAGGTTTGAAAAGTCAGGGGTACTAGTAAGACCAAAAGAGGGAAAGGGAGGATTTCGACAAACGTCCTTACCCACTTGGCGTATACCAATATTGGCTTAGTGAAGCCCATAAGTTAAGGCTCTTCTCATCCCAGGAGTGGGAAAGGGACAGAATAACCCGATTCACGTGAGGTCGACGACATTGGAGCAGGCAAGAGGGGTCATCGAGAAACACTCTTCCTCCTCAGTACCAGGTGTAATCGACGGTGATCGGCATTCAGACCTAAAGGTCGATGACCGAGCATGCATGGTCATCGGGGTTTCTTGCTAACACGTGTTAAGCTGGGACCCAGGTTCCCAGCGAAAGCATTACGCATGCACCTCGCATGATTCCAGACCAGAAAAAGAAGAGCTCCTTTCCAGAGGATGTGCGGTGAGACCATGCAGGCAGGATGCGCCTGGTGAGTGTGCTTAGACCAGCCCCACCTGGTGCTCTCCTAGGAGCATGCACTCACTCAGAGGATGTGCGGTGAGACCATGCAGGCAGGATGCGCCTGGTGAGTGTGCTTAGACCAGGCCCACCTGGTGCTCTCCTGGGAGCATGCACTCACTCAGAGGATGCGCCTGGTGAGTGTGCTCAGACCAACCCCACCTGGTGCTCTCCTGGGAGCATGCACCCACTCAAAGGAAAAGTCCTCTACCTCGACTTTGTACAGCGAGGCTGAGGCGAGAGGAAAAGACCTCACCCTCGACTTCTTACAGCAAGGCTGAGGCGAGAGAAGCAAGACCTCACCCTCGACTTCTTACGGCGAGGCTGAGGCGAGAGGGGTCATCGAGAAGCACTCTTCTTCCCCAAAACACAGGCATCATCTTTAGCGATCAGGCCCCCTATGCACTTAGCGCTGGAGTGACAGAGAAGTAAAGCAAAGCCTGAAGCGCGATGACTGATCGGTGGTGCACTAACATGCTAGTCGGTGGTAAAGCTCTGAGTATGAAAGCTTTCCCAAGCAAGTTCTTGTGCGATCAGTCGAAGCATTTAGGCCCCGTCAGGTCAGTCATCCAACATGAATTTATGCATAAAAAGTTTATACACAAGTTTTGTAATAGAAAAAGAGATTACACAGAGGAAGAAGTTGCAAGGGAAAAATCTCAAGGAGGAGGAATAAGCTTGCCGTCGACCACTGAATGGCGAAGGCTGAACTGGGTAAGGTCCGAGTCTGGCAGAATGCAATGAATCTGCTCCAAGGTCATCTTGAAACCAGCACCAGCAGCCATGGTCTCAGATACATCGGCTTCAAGCTCCTTTCTCTCTTTGGCAAAGGAAGACCACTTAGTCTCTTCGCTGAGAACAAGTTCACAGCTCGAGACTGGGGGGCTTGTGATCCGGTCGGTCATCGGTAGTCGATGACGTCAGCAACAGATGACCACGTGGACCATTCACAGGGTGACACGTGGAATAAGATAGCAGGTGAATCAGGGAGGAGATCACTCAGAACGGTGATCGGTGGTCAGTTGCTATGTGACCGCCACCAGCAGATCAGTGCCTAGATAAGCGCCAGGAAGCAGAGCGCGAGAAGTAATGAAGCACTGATCTGTCATCGGTGCATGGTCATCGGGGTTTCTTGTTAACACGCAGTTAAGCTGGGACCCAGGCTCCCAGCGAGAGCGTTATGCATGCACCTCGCATGATTCCAAACCAGAAGAAGAAGAGCTGCTCGCCAGTAGGGTCGTGCATGAGGATGGCATAAAAGAGCTAGTAAGCAGGTCAGTCATCAGTGACTCTCTTAACCCATTACGTGCACAGCACTGTGCAGTGAGACCATGCATGCAGGATACAGCACCTGGTGAGTGCTGTAGTGGCCAGACGTCGGCCAAGAGCTGAGAGGTCAGCACAAGAGAGGTCGGTCTGGTGGGCCCAATAGGACATGGAGAACTGATGACGTCACTGAGCCACGTCAGCTGGGTCCTACAGTGTGGGCCAGAGCTATGTGGGGGTGATACCACAGACGTGGAGCAGTGGGTCGATGAGCCCTCAGTAGGGTCGATCACCAGAGCGAGGCAATGTGTCCCCATCACACAACAGGGCGATGAGAGACACATTGGTCATCGGTCAGGATGAGGGACACATCGGTCGACAGGGTGTGACGAGGTGACATTGGCCAGGGTGAATTGAACAACATGACCATAACAGTTGAGATTGATTCCCCGGAGGGACAAGTGATCAGTAAAGTGCCCAGAGCCAGGGAGAGGCCTTAGTCACGAAACGTCCATGCATGAGGCGGGGGAAGCACAGCTACGTACAGAGCCTTGAGGGGTAGAGAACCCATCAAGATTAGAGTTTCCCAATGAGGTTGCCTGCATGGCACGCGGACCGTGGAGGCATTCCTAGAGCAGTTGGCGCCAGTGATTAGGTAGGGCAGGTGGGCACAGAAATTAAGGGTATACAGAGGTACCCACGTGGCCATCCCTGTCAGACTTTGCACTCAAGTAGGATAAACCTGCACGCAAGATTGCCCTCAGAGTGGGTGATGGCAGCGCAGGAACAATCAAATGAGCCTAGACGTAGCCAGTAAACCTCAAGACTATATGAGGGGCAGAGAAGCACTAAACCAGGTACGAAACGCAATACGCAATTTCGAACTAGAAATTACACAGAGAGATTTCGGTGTTCCTGTTGCCTGACTTGAGCATCGGAGCTACAACGGCCGCTAGAGACGTCGTTTGTGTTGTTTTGCAGACATCGTTTGGAGTTCCAGAGGGGATTCTCGGAGCGTTCTTGCAGAGCACGCAGTTGCAGAAGGCTAGACGAAGGTGTGACGAGGCATATCCTCCACATTCGAGTCACCCGCAAGATCAGGTATTATAAAGCAGATGATGGAAGACAAATAAGAAATTGTTACTTGGGAGAGTTTCAAAGTAAGATTCATGGAGGAGTATTTTCTTCATAGTGTTAGATATGCAAAAGAAATTGAATTCATGCAATTGGAACAAGGAAATCTTTCCGTCACTGAATATGCTACGAGGTTCAAACCCCTAGCTAGATTCTACACCCAGTCCATGATTGAGGCTTGGAGATGTAGAAAATTTAATTTTGGGTTGAAGCAAGAGCTTAAAGAAGTGGTGATTCTTATGTCCCTTAAAGAATTTCCTGCTCTAGTGGAAAAAGAAAAAGTAGTGGAGAGTTTGAAAAATAGTAGTAGACTTGCTAAGCCTCAAGTGGGAGGACCTTATAAAAACATGCCTAAAAATGAAGATAAAAAGAAACCTTATTTCATACCTCAATCTTATATCAGTGGAAGGCCCAGTTCTCAATCCCCACCTAGTGTAAGATGTTTTAGATGTGATGGGCCACATATTGTTAGATTTTGCCCTCATCCAGTATCAAATGTGACATGTGATAGATGTCACAGGTATGGTCATGCAACAAAAGATTGTCGTGTCCAATTGGGAGCTCCAAATTCCAGTGGAGTGCAACAAGTACAACAAAATAATAATAAAAAAACCCAAAGCAGCTAGTAAATTATTTGCTATTACTGGAGCTAAAGCTTCGCAGTCTAATAGCCTTGTTAGAGGTGTTTGTTCTATCCTTGGAACACAGTTATCTGTATCGTTTGTTTCTGGGGCAACCCTTTCTTTTATATCTTTTGATTGTGCTAAGAAACTTAAGTTGCCAATCTGAGAATTAAAATTGAGTTGGTAGTATCTACACTAATAGAAGGTATTATAGTCACTTCTTTTATGTGTGTTGAGTGTCCAGTAATTATAGATGGGCGGAGATACAAAATCAACATGATCTGTATACCTCTAAAAGATTTGGAGGTTATATTGGGAATGGATTGCTTGTTTGCTAATCATATCCTTATAGATTGTGGTCGGAAGAAGTTAATTTTCCCTAAATTAGAAGGAATGCAAGTTATCTCAGCTCAGCAGTTTGAGATAGAGACAAGAAGGTGGAAAGATATGTTTGTAGTTCAGGAGTTAATGAATGTATTTCCTGATGAAATTCCTTACTTCCACCTAATAGAGAGATTGAGTTTGCAATAAACTTGATTCCTGAAGCAGGCCCTATGTCAATTACTTCATATTGAATGACACCAGCAGAGTTAGTTGAATTGAAGAAACAACTAGAAGACTTATTAGAGAAACAATTCATTCGACCTAGTGTTTCACCATGGGAAAATCCAGTGGTATTAGTGAAGAAGAAAGGTGGTTCATCTCCTTTATGCATAGATTATAGGCAGTTGAACAAGTTAACAATCAAGAATAAATATCTTCTTCCTATAATTGACAACCTGATGGACCAGTTGTATGGGGCAGTTGTCTTTTCTAAGATAGATTTGCACTTAGGTTATCGCCAAATTTTAGCGAAAGGGGAAGATTTTCAGAAGACTACTTTTAGATCAAGGTATGATCACTAGGAATTTCTGGTTATGCCATTTGGTGTGACCAATGCTCCAGCTATCTTCATGTATTATATGAATTGAATCTTCAGACCTTTTCTTGATAAGTTTGTGGTAGTGTTCATAGATGATATCTTGATCTATTCTCGTACAAGGGAAGAACATGCAAAAAAATCTTAGAACTGTCCTGGACATTTTCAGAGAAAAACAGTTATATGCTAAACTTTCAAGATGTGACTTCTGGATGTTAGAAATATAATTTTTAGGACATGTTATCTTTGTACAGGGAATATTAGTAGATCCTCCTAGAGTGGAGGTTGTACTTTAGTGGGAACGTCCTAAAACTGTTACAGAAATTAAAAGCTTTGTGGGGTTAGCAGGATATTATAGGAGATTTATATAAGATTTTTCTAAAATAGTGGCTCCTTTAACCCAATTGACTAGAAAGGATCATCCTTTTGCGTGGATTGAACAATGTGAGAGAAAATTTGAAGAGTTGAGAATAAGGTTGACTAATGCTCCTGTATTGATAATCCCTGATACCAATTAGTATTTTGAAGTTTTCTGTGATGCTTCCTATCAGGGATTGGGTTATGTACTGATGTAGAATCAGAAAGTTGTTGCCTATGTTTCTCATTAGTTAAAAGTGTATGAAAGAAACTATCCAACTTATGATTTATAATTTGTGGCAGTTGTCTTTGCTTTAAAAATATAGAGAAATTTTCTTTATGGATTTAGTTTTAATGTGTTCAGTGATTATAAAATCTTGAGGTATTTGTTTTATCAAAAGGAGATTAATATGAGTCAGAGGAGGTGGATTGAAATTTTCAAAGACTATGATTTCCAGCTAATATACCATCTTGGGAAGGAAAATGTTGTTGCAAATGGGTTGAGACATAAAAATATACAAATGTCGTCACTTATGATTAGAGAGCTAGCATAGATTGAAGATTTCTAGAGTATGAATTTGGAGGTTTGCATGTCTTCAAATTGCATTAGTTGTAATACATTTGTTATAACTAATAAATTTCTGGAGAAGGTGAAGGAGAAGTAGTTGGAAGATTCAAAATTGAAGAACATCATGGGCTTATTAAATACTAACAAAGCTAAAGACTTCTCTTTAGGAGTGGATGGTATTTTGAGATTCAAAAATAGAATATGCATACCAGAAGATAGAAGAAAACTCAGTTTACATCCAGGAATGACCAAGATGTATCAAGATGTTAAGAAGTCTTATTGGTGGCATGACATGAAGAATGATCTAGCCAAGTTTGTAGTTGCTTGCTTTGTTAAACAAGGTGCTTTGATGTTTTCAAATCCAAGAGGAATGCTTGAAGACCTTGTTGTTGGTTGAGTGTGTGTGTCTAGATGTATTTGAATTTGTTAATCCACTCTTTATGATGATCCAAGGTTAATTGAAGCTTAATCTTTTTGAAAAAGATATGCTTTCTAAAGAGTGAGAAAATTCAACCTGTTGAAATGTCGATTCAACCGGATGTTTTACACTTAGTGGATTTTGAAAAGGTTTTGAAAGGCTTGACTTTGTTTGACTTTGCTGTCAAGTCAATTCAACCGGTTGATTCGCGATTTCGATCGATTGATTTTGTGAAAACCTTAACAGAATTTTGTTAAGTTGTGCCAATCTGTTTTAAATGATTCAAATTTCTTTTGGTTCTTGAATTAAATGCTTTAACCAATTGATTAGAGTATATAAAGTTTGTTTTACTCTCCTAGTCATTAACTAAGCAAGAGAGTTTAATCACAAAGAGTTTTTTCAAGATTTAAAAGAGCTTTGGATCATTCTCAAGTGTGGAATAGGATTGTCCTGTATTCTCTATACTTTAATCTTTGACTATACCCAGGTGTATTCTATTCCTTTCTTTCTTGATCACTGTAATTCTGTGTGAATTTGTGTTGTACAGTTTCAGAGGTTGTTTTGAAAACTGTGTGGTGTTGCCAAAGGTGGTGTGTGTTCTTGAAGGGTTCAAGATCACCACTTTGTTGTGTTGTTTGTAATCAAGGTTTGATTACTTAGTCAATTCTCAGTGGTTTTAGAGGACTGGATGTAGCTCTTGATGAAGAGTGAACCAGTATAAACATTCTGTGTTAATCTCTCTATCCTTTCACTCTTTAAACTACTTTTCCTTTGTTTTTAAACACTACTGGTATAAACAACCTATTTTTTCGCAAAATCAATCGGTTGATTTTCTGCAATCAAATTAAAAACTGTTTTCTAATTGGCAGAATTGATTTCTAATTGATTGATTCTTCATTGTCTTTCAATCTACCTTCAATATTTGCGAAAATCTTTCATTAACAATTCACTCCCTCTTGTTTAAGACCTTCTAACATGCTTGACTTGTCAGAAATCAAAGAGTGAACATCAACAGCCTGGAGGCATGTTAACTCAGTTAGACATTCCAGTGTGGAAGTGGGACAGTATCTCAATGGATTTTGTTACCCACTTACCACGTACTTTGAGGAAGCATGACTTTGTTTGGATCATAGTGGACAAGTTAACAAAGACGACACACTTCCTATTTATAGATTTGAGAATCTCTATGCAGAAGTTGTGATGCGGACATCCAAGCCCAAGGACGGCTAATCTTTTGGAGGTCCAATTATTGAATGACCCACAATCTAAAAAGACTAAGCTGGATTACATGCACAACATGCTTGGAGTATTAAAATAAAATAATATTATTATTTTGCTTGGAGTTAGGATTTGAACCCAAGACCTATAATTAAATTTGTATTTATACACTTTTGGAAATCAGAATGAGGGGTGAATATTTTGACAGTTTTAAGAGAGAATATTTCTCTGCTAGGGTTTTTCCTTGCATCTTGCGATCTTATCAAGAATCCACCTATTCTTGTGGCGATCATCCTTAGGTTTATCAAACTTTTTTTGTGGTGCCTTCCTTTATCCAGGTTTTCATTATTTTTATTTTTAATTGATTCCTTTCCGAACCCTAAATTCCCAATTCTACTATTAGTTTTATTTGGAATCATATCATTTGGTATTCAGAGCAAAGGTTTGAGTGATAATACAATTGTGTATCCTTTTTTTTTTTCCTCATTGTTTCGCATTGATCACACGGTACTGTTCACGGTGGTATTGTTCACGTCATTGTGTTCACGATATTGTTCATCTTTTTTTTTTCTAAAAAAAATAGAAGAAGAAAACAGAAAAAGAAAAAGGAAAAAAAAAAGAAGAGGAAAATAGAATAAAAGAAAAAGAAGAGAAAAATAGAGATAAGAAAATAGCAATTATCCAGTGCATACTTCCTGTTTGTTAAAAGTGTCTATATATATATTTTATTTTATTTTTCTTTCTATATACATTATACTTGTCTTGCTTGTTTGTTGGTAGTGACATTGCTCTTTCTATATACATTTTTTTCTATAACAAAGTGATGGACTCCATGAGAGGTTGAATCAAATGGAGCAAGCACAACAAGAAAATCATGAAAATAGAGGGGGAGATAGGAGGAGGAGAAGAGAGAATGAAGGACAACAAAGACAACTGAGATTTGATGATGGGATAAAATTAAATATTCCCATATTCAAAGGGAAGAGTGATCCTGAAGCTTACTTAGAGTGGGAGATTAAAGTGGAACATGTGTTTGCTTGAAATGAGTATAATGAGGAGCAAAAGATGAAGTTGGCAGCAATTGAATTTACACATTATGCCTTAACTTGGTTGACTAAATATCAAAGGGAGAGAATTAGATATGAGGAACCCATGGTGGACTCTTGGAGTGAAATGAAAAGGATTATGAGAAAGAGATATATTCCAGCAAGCTACCAAAGGGAGTTGCAACTTAAACTTCAAAGAATAACTCAAGGGAATAGAACTGTGGAAGAATACTTTAAAGAGATGGAGGTGACCATGATTAAAGCTGGAAAGAATGAAAAAAGTGAAGCAACCATGGCTAGGTTTTTCAATGGATTGAAGGATGATATTAGGGATGTTGTGGAGCTACAAGAGTATGTTGACATGGAGGATTTGCTGCACAAGGCTAACCAAGTAGAACCACAACTCAAGAGGAAGGGATTCAAGAGAAGGAGTTCTAACAATAATACTAATTCAAATTGGAGGGATAAGGTTATGCAGGATAAAGTAGTCCCCTCAAGTTCAGCCACATCTTCAAGTGGGAAGTCATCTAATAGATATAATAATTCACCACCTAAAAGGAAGACAATTGAGGTAAAATGTTTCAAATGCTTAGGAAGAGGACATTTTGCTTTAGAATGTCCAACAAAAAAGAATGGGGTCATTTTATCAAATGCGCAAATAGTCAGTGAATCTTCAAGTGAAGAAGAGAAGGAAGAGGTAGAGGTGGAGTTGGATGCATTGAAGGGTGATTTATTGATGATTTGGAGGCTTATGGGAAGCACAATGCAAGCTTTGTACCAAACCTAAAGGGAAAATATTTTCCATACTAGATATTCCATTCAAGGGAAAATATGTTCACTTATAGTTGATGGAGGAAGTTGCACCAATGTAGCTAGCTCAAGACTAGTTACCAAGTTATTTGGAGACAAAACCCCACCCAAGGCCATACAAGCTTCAATGGCTTAGTGAAGATGGAGAGATGACAGTGAGCAAGCAAGTGGAGGTGAACCTATCCATAGGACAATATAATGACAAATGTCTTGTGTGATGTGGTTCCAATGGAAGCAACTAACATTTTGTTAAGGAGGCCATGACAGTTTGACACCAAAGCTATTCATGATGGTTTCACCAATAAAATCTCTTTCATGCAGAATAACAAGAAGATCATTCTCAAACCCTTATCTCCTAGAGAGGTGTGTGAGGATCAAATCAAATTGAGAGAAAAGAAAGTCCAAGAGAAAAGAGAGATGAGTGAAACACCTAAGCAGAACAAGAGTGAAACACTTAAAAAGAGAGAAACACATGAGAGAAAAATGACTGGATTACTGAAAGTGAAGAAAGTTAAGAAGTTGCTACTTTCTAGCAAACCTCTTTATTATTGCGAAAACAACACTTTGGTTGCTGGCCATTCTAACTAAATTAATTTTATTCCTAGTGTTGATTGTCTTTTGCAGGAATTCATGTATGTGTTTCCAAGTGAAATTCCTATAGGACTCCCACCTCTAAGAGGAATTGAACACCACATTGACCTTCTTTCAAGAGCATCTTTGCCTAAAAGGCAAGCTTATAGTAGCAACCCTCAAGAGACAAAGGAGATCCAAACTCAAGTTGAAGAATTGATTAGCGAAGGATGGGTACAAGAGAGCATGAGCCCATGTGTTGTTCCAGTCATTTTGGTGCCTAAAAAGGATGGTTCTTGGAGGACGTGCACAGACTGTAGAACACTAAATAACATTAGCATCAAGTATAGACACCCTATTCCCAGGTTAGATGAGTTATTGGATGAATGGAAAACTGCCTTTAAAAAAAAATATGGATTGTATGAGTGGCGTGTGATGCCATTTGGGTTAACAAATGCCCCAAGAACTTTTATGAGATTGATGAACCATGTTTTGAGAGAATTTTTGGGCAAATTTGTTGTGGTGTATTTTGATGACATCTTCATTTATAGCTCTAGTCTGGAATTACATGTGGAACATTTGTGTGTTGTTTTGAATGTTCTTAAAAAAGAAATGTTGTATGCTAATATTGATAAATGCACGTTTTGTACTGAACAAATTGCATTCTTGGGTTTTGTAGTAAGTGTCAAAGGGGTTCAGATAGATTATGAAAAAGTGAAGGTTATCCAAGAATTATGTTTACCTGATATTGAGCTTGCTTACAATAGGGTTGTTCATAGCACAACAAATTGTTATCCATTTGAACTTGTGTATGGATTAAATCCTTTAATTCCATTAGACTTGTTACCTATGCCTAACATTTTTGTTTTAAAGCATAAAGATGCATAGGCTAAGGTTGACTATGTGAGAAAGGTACATGAAAAGGTTAAAGCACAAATTGAAAAAAAAAATTGAAGGATATTCTAAACAAGCTAAAAAAGGAAGAAAGAAAGTAATCTTTGATCCTGGAGATGGGGTCTAGGTACACATGAAGAAAGCAAGAGGTTCCCTGAACAAAGAAAACCCAAAGTCCAACCTACAGGGGATGAGCCTTTTCAAGTGTTAAAAAATATTAATGACAAGGCCTACAAGATTGATCTTCCAAGTAAGTACAATGTGAGTAGCACTTTTCATGTGTCTGATTTGTCTCCTTTTACTGCAGATGATGAAGGTTTGGACTTAACTTCAAGTTTTTCTCAAGAGGGAGGGAATGATGCGGACATCCAAGCCCAAGGACGGCTAATCTTTTGGAGGTCCAATTATTGAATGGCCCACAGTTTAAAAAGACTAAGCTAATTACATGCACAACATGCTTGGAGTATTAAAATAAAATAATATTATTATTTTGCTTGGAGTTAAGATTTGAACCCAAGACCTATAACTAAATTCGTATTTATACACTTTTGGAAATTAGAATGAGGGGTGAATATTTTGGCAATTTTAAGAGAGAATATTTCTCTGCTAGGGTTTTTCCTTGCATCTTGTGATCTTATCAAGAATCCACCTATTCTTGTGGCAATCATCCTTAGGCTTATCAAACTTTGTTTGTGGTGCCTTCCTTTATCCAGGTTTTCATTGTTTTTATTTTTAATTGATTCCTTTCCAAACCCTAAATTCCCAATTCTACTATTAGTTCTATTTGGAATCATATCAAGTTGACCCAGATTTACATAGATGAAATAGTCAGATTGCATGGTGTACCTTCCAGCATAATATCAGATTGAGATCCCAGATTCAACTATAGATTCTGGAAAACTCTTTTGTTAGAATTTATGGCCTTAAACAAGAGGTGTTAGGTAAACCATCTAGCCACACACAATCACATAATAAGGAGGATAAAGACCTAGAGGTTGTTTAGGGATTTATTTGCAAATATGGGTCTAATTGGGCTTTTGTTTCCTTTTGTAGGCCCAATCAAGAGGACAACTCTAGGGTGAAGGAATGTACAAACATATCCAAGAAGACCTCCAACTCATCAAAACATAAACTAAAGCTTTGGTCAGAAGAACACAAGAAGACTGAGTTCCTGCGGACTAGTCAATATTATTTTTGGGCCAAGCTTTAGCTTAAATAAATTGTATAAAGTTGTATAGGATTTCATGGGCCATGTATTGGGCCTAGTAGCATAGGTTTTTGGGCTTGTATTTAGGCCAATAGTAAAATATGACTAGTTAGGGTTAAAAGTGACTAGTTAGGGTAACAATTGGGCTTCTTTGAGACCAATGTAACCCTAAAACGTCTAGGGTATTTTGGAGGACGAAAATCACCTTGGCATGAAGCACATGGACGTCCACATGGCAGCCTAGGAGTGGAAAGGATTTAGCATGGAAGGTGTGAGCTAAACATGGAAAGCATGACTCCACGTGGCACCTTCTCATTGGAGAGTTGTATTTTGAATTTTCAAATTTTGGCTCCAAAATGTCCAGCCCTCTCTCCTATATAAAGAGGTGCTTGGCTCATGTAAATGGAAGATTAATTTGAGTGGTATTGCTGCCAACTTTGTGCCAATTATCACTCTTGTCTCCTACCTCTAGGATAGATACCTTTAGTCTTCATTCTTCATCTAGTCAAGTGAGATGGCCTCACCACTCACTCTCCACACCTAACACTTCACCTTCAAGGAAACCACAACTCCTAGGAGCTCCTTGCACATCTTCAACCATAGCTTCCGCCACCTTCAAATTCGTTTTTAGCTCATGGAAGAAAGCACTCAAGCTAGGCTACATCAAGTGGTATCTAGAGCCATGGTTCTTCAAGAGCTAAGTGTCTTCTTCTAATTTTTTTGATTTTGTGTTGTTCTTCATATTTATGAGTTGTTCTTCATTAGATCCTTGAATGTCTTGCTGTTTTTTGCAATTTAATTTTGATTTGAATGCTGTTTGGATGAATCCAATTGATAGAATGTGTTCAACTTGTTCTTGAGCTTCTAATTTCAATTTTGTGTAGGATTCTTGTGTGTTTTGGTGTGCTTCTTGATTTTTGTAGGATTTTAAGTCTTTCTTGCACATTTTAATTTGTTCAATCTATTTTAATTTGAGTCATTTTGATTTTGAAATCAATACATGTTTTGTCAAGTCATGTTTCTCCAAGAAATGTCATCAAATCCTAGTTGTACTTTTCTTGATTGATTTTGTTTCTTGATTTGCTCTTGAGTCCAGTTTTTAATCTGAATTGTTTGATCCTTTGGTGCATTTTTCTTTTAGATTTGAGTTCATATTTGTGTGATAGATCCACACAAATTCTTATACAATCATTCTATTGTGTCTTTGCAAGTTTTCGACTCTGTTTTTAATTCCAGATTAGGATTTCTAAACTATGTTGGCTATTTTTCATTGTGAAATTTGATTCCGGTGGAGAAAAATTTTGGAAATCTGGATTTGAGAAGTTTGAAGTCTTATAAAAAAAGGAAAAAAAATTAAATCAAAATTCGAAGTGAAAAAAAAATGATAAATCAAACAAAATCAGTGTTCAAAACTGGCGCGAAAAAAAATGGTAATCTGGCACCAGATTTGAAAATTTTACTGTAACTGATTGGTGCATGTGTTTTGTGTGATTCCAACGCCAAAATTTGGTTAACATCTTGAAGTATCTGTGTTTAAAAATTCAAATTCAAATTTGAAAAATACAGTTCAGCATAAATTGTTTAAGTCATGCTTTTTGACACTTAAATTCCAGTAGTTCAGTTTTGGTTTTTGTAATCCAATTCTAGTACCTTTCCCTAGGTTTATTTTGTGTGCTAGCTTTGTTGATTATCTTATTTTGCTTGATTGTCAATTTCTCTTCAATATTCCTTCTAGTTTTGTCACATTTAAATCTCTTTGCTGTTGTCCAAATTCAAATTGAGCTTTTGTTGCTTTAATTTTTGTTGACCTCTTATGTGGTGGAAGTTTTCAAAAAGTGCTTTTTAAGTTTGGAGCTAACCTTTGTGGTGAGTGTTATCACTTAGTAGGTGCTAAATTTATTACTTCAAGTGATTATCCTAAAAGAGGTATAGCAAGAGTGCAGCAACAAGGTTATACACAAATATACACAAAGAGGGGGAGTGCAAATAGAAAAGCTGCAAAACAAAAGAAGGAGTGCCAAAAGGAAGAAGTGCATAGATTAGGATTTATAATTTTTGTTAATCCAATTTCCATTGTATTTTCTTGAGTTGTAATTTTTTAAACCTTGAACAATTTATGGATTAATCACGTAATTAGTCGATGAGTGTGTCTTGAAGGTTCACAAGTGCCAGCAAGCCTTATCCTTAGGAATTCGACTAGTTTAAAGCTTTCTAGTTAGAATTAATTCATTTGTGTTTAATTGTTTTAGCATATTTGTTTCTTGTATTAAAATTGTGTTTTCATTCTTGATTGTGCTCTAAGTAAATTACTTAGAGAAAGGTTTGTGAAAGTCATTAAGGATAGAATCTGGCTAGGAAAGGCTTGGTACTTAAGTGATCAAAGTGATCCACCTCCCTTTCCTGGAAATCTACCTACATTGCTCCACCTATCTTTCTTGTGGTAAATTGCTTTTAACACATAACTTTAATCATGTCTTCTTATTCTCCTCATTCTAATGAAAATGATAGAAAGTCTATTAAATCTCTTTTTAAACAATTAGCTCAAGACTTTCAATCATTTTCGCATAGACAATTGCAACATGAGGCCCAACTCAAAGAAAGGGATGCTCATCTTGCTTTGTTAGAAGAAGAGTTGAAAATGATTAAAGAAAGGGATGAATACATCAACAAAACAAAAATAAATTCTCATGCATCTAGCTCTAGGGTGAGTGATTCTTTTAAAGAAGAGAGTCTTAGAATTAATGAATACTATCAGCCTTAACCTAGGAGAGTTAGAAAAGAAAGAAAAGAAAGCCTAAGGGAGGCTAGGGTAGATCCACCTTATTTCTATGGGAAAGAAAACATAGAAACCTACCTAGATTGGGAAATGAAGGTAGAACAATTGTTTGCTTGTCATCAAGTAGGTGAGGAAAGAAAAGTACCCTTAGCCATCCTAAGCTTTCAAGGTAATGCTATGAATTGGTGGATTGCCCTAAAAAGAGAGAGAAATCTCCACAAGGACCCTCCCATTACGTGTTGGAATGATCTTAGGGGAGCCTTGAGATGTCGCCATATTCCCTCAAACTAAAATAGGAAGTTGATGGACAAGCTCCAAAGACTTCATCAAAAAAATCTGAGTGTAGAAGAATATTGGCAAAAGATGGTGTTATATATTATAAGGGCAGGGATTAAGGAAAAATTAATACCACCATTTCAAGGTTTTTAAGTAGTCTCAAACTTGAGATGAGAAACAAAGTTGAACTTTTACCTTATAAAGATTTAAATGACTTGATTCAACTTTGCATTAAAGTTGAAAAACAAATTTGAAAAAAAGAATCAAGTCAAAAACAAAGTTCATACTCTGTACCTTATGACAAGGATGAGTTCCAAAGGGGGGAAGAGCATATAAAAGAAACATCTCTAGAACCTTCCCAAAACCTAACTAAAAATGAGCACATCTCACACACTCAAACTAGAGAAATTCAGTGTTTTAAATGTCTTGATAAGGGTTATTTAGCATCTCAATGTCCCAGTGAAAAAACTATGATCTTAAGGGACAAAGATGAAAATAGTAGCCAAGAAGAAGAAACTAGTGAGAGTGATGAAAATATAAAAATAGAAATAAAAAATCAAGAGAAAGTCCTTAAGGACCAATCTGAGGTGTGGGAGAAGAGTGTTACTTCCCACCAGGTCATTCAAAAAGAAGAAAAATTTGAAAACAAAGTTGAAAAAGTACTTCTTTCTGAACAACCTTCAGACCTCCTGTTTTGTAAAGGAACACTTACATGCACTGCCACATTTACTGAGACTTGTGAACTACCTCCTTCAGTAAAAGAACTTTTAAAGGAATTTGATGATGTATTCCCTAAGGAAGGCCTCATTGGACTTCCACCTTTTAAAGGAATAGAACATCAAATAGATTTAGTTCCAGGAGCCAGTCTACCCAATAGAGCAGCTTATAGAACTAATCCAGAAGAAACTAAGGAGATAGAGACACAAGTACAGGATTTCTTGGAGAAGGGTTGGGTTCAAAAGAGCCTAAGTCCTTGTGTTGTACCTGTCTTGTTGGTGCCAAAAAAAGATGACAAGTGGAGAATGTGTTGTGATTGTAGAGCCATCAATAACATCACCATCAAGTACAGGCATCCAATCCCAAGACTAGATGACATGCTTGATGAACTGCATAGGTCCCTTATATTTTCCAAGACTGATCTTAAAAGAAGATATCAACAAAGCAGAATTAAAGAAGGTGATGAATGGAAAACAACTTTTAAAACCAAATTTGGATTACATGAGTGGTTAGTGATGCCTTTTGGACTTACTAATGCACTCAGTACGTTCATGAGGCTCATGAATCATGTCTTGAGAGATTGTATAGGTAAATATATAGTAGTTTATTTTGAATATATGCTAAGATATCACCAAAAAGTGAAGGTCAAGTTATCTGTAGGCATCTATAAAGATAAAATTTTATGTGATGTAGTGCCTATAGAAACTTGTCATATCTTATTGAGACGACCATGACAATTTGTTAAAAACTCCATGCATAATGGTCGTACCAACGAGATTACCTTCACACATGAAAAAAATAAATATCTTTTTTATCCTTTAACACATTCTCAGGTGTTAGATGGTAAAAAAAGATTCAAAAAGAAAATGAAAAATGAAAAATTGCTAGCTCTTCTAGAACAAAAGGTAGTGTCTAAAGAGTCTAGTAATAAAAATCTAGAACAAGGGAGGAAAAACTTAGAAAATAAAATTATGTACTCCTCTCTAAAGAAATCTTGTGAAAAGTTGCCAAAAACAATAGAAAAACAAGAGGAATGGCAACTTAAAAAGAGTGATTTTTATACAACTGCTGAAACTAACTCATTTGATATGTTTGATGACTCCAACAAATGGACATTTGATCCTGGAGGAGCATAGTTTTAAAAGCAGGAATAAGGCTGTTGTTCAAGATCAACCCTGTAGATCTAAGGACAGATCCTCTCAAGAGAAAGGGGATGATGGAAACCATCCAACCACACACAATCACATAATAAGGAGGATAAAGACCTAGAGGTTGTTTAGGGATTTATTTGCAAATATGGGTCTAATTGGGCTTTTGTTTCCTTTTGTAGGCCCAATCAAGAGGACAACTCTAGGGTGAAGGAATGTACAAACATATCCAAAAAGACCTCCAACTCATCAAAACATAAACTAAAGCTTTGGTCAGAAAAACACAAGAAGACTGAGTTCCTGCGGACTGGTCAACATTATTTTTGGGCCAAGCTTTAGCTTAAATAAATTGTATAAAGTTGTTTAGGATTTCATGGGCCATGTATTGAGCCTAGTAGCATAAAATAATTGGACCAAATATTTGGGCCAAGTAGCATAGGTTTTTGGGCTTGTATTTAGGCCAATAGTAAAATATGACTAGTTAGGTTAAAAGTGACTAGTTAGGGTAACAATTGGGCTTCTTTGAGCCCAATGTAACCCTAAAACGTCTAGGGTATTTTGGAGGACGAAAATCACCTTGGCATGAAGCACATGGATGTCCACATGGCAGCCTAAGAGTGGAAAGGATTTAGCATGGAAGTGTGAGCTAAACATGGAAAGCATGACTCCACATGGCACCTTCTCATTGGAGAGTTGTATTTTGAATTTTCAAATTTTGGCTCCAAAATGTCCAGCCCTCTCTCCTATATAAAGAGGTGCTTGGCTCATGTAAATGGAAGATTAATTTGAGTGAAATTGCTGCCAACTTTGTGCCAATTATCACTCTTGTCTCCTACCTCTAGGATAGACACCTTTAGTCTTCATTCTTCATCTAGTCAAGAGAGATAGCCGCACCACTCACTCTCCACACCTAACACTTCACCTTCAAGGAAACCACAACTTCTAGGAGCTCCTTGCACATCTTCAACCATAGCTTCTGCCACCTTCAAATTCGTTTTCAGCTCATGGAAGAAAGCACTCAAGCTTGGCTACATCAAGGGGGGTGAATTGTTTATAAACGATTGTCGCAAAATTGAAAGGTATAATTTCATGAAGAATCTCAGACAAAGAAATCAAGGAAAACAACAAACAAACTTATTAAGTTGATTTTCAGAAAATCAACCGGTTGTTTCTGCGATTCAACCGGTATTTTTATTACCAGTATTAAAAAATAACTTAAAACAGATATAAAAGAGTGTTAGGAAAGAGATAAGCACACAATCAATTTATACTAGTTCACTTTTAACCCAAGAGCTACATCCAGTCCCCAGAAACCACTGCGTATCCACTATGGAATCAATCACAGATTACAAACAAACCAAACACACCAAAGAAGTGATCTTGAACCCCTCAAGAACACACACTTCTCTTGGCAAACACACCACTAAATTCAGAACAACCTCTGATTCTTCTTACACCACAAATATCCAGAAATACAAGAGATAAAGAAAGGATTACTCCTGATCAATATCAAAATGAAAAATTACACAGTAACTCGATTCCACTCCTTTGTGAAAATCCAAAAGCTTAAAGTAAATCTTTGAAAACTCAAATCTATTTTCTCAATCTGAATTGTCTAAATTGTTCTCTCTTCCTTAGGAGCATAAAACAAACTTTATATACTCCAAAGTTCTATTAAAAACATTTAAAACAAGAGTCAAAACAGTTAGAAATCATTTAAAGTTGATTTACCAAACTTAACAGAAAGCTGTGATGGATTTTCAAAAAACAATCGGTTGAATTCTTGAAACAATCGATTGAATGGTTTGATAGCAAAGTCAACCAAGTTAAACAGTTTCAAACCCTTTTCAAAAACCACTAAGTGTCAAACAACCGATTGAAACGATAAAACAACAGGTTGTTTTTCCACTTCTTTAGGAAACAATCTTTTTGAAAAAGGTTTTGATATAAATCAGTTTTAGATTCAAACAAAGAGTGAATTACAAGTTCAATCTACCCAAAACACACCACACAAGAAGCAACTAAGTCTTCCACCAAACTTAATGGATTTGGAGATATCAAAGCACATGATCGTCCTTGATCAACAACTTTAAGAAGCTTGGAGAATAAACTCTGACTTAGTTCTGTATACCATCCTCAGACTGATGGAAAATCAAAGAGCACTATCCAATCCTTAGAGGATTTTCTTAGGACTTGTGTGTTAGATCATTTGGGCAATTGGGATGAAATTCTACCTTTGGTAGATTTCACCTACAATAACAGCTATAAGCAAGCATAGGAATGGCTCCTTTCGAGGCATTGTATGAAAGAAAGTGCAGGGCACCTTTGTGTTGGTTTCAGAATGGTTAATACAACAAACCAATGAGAAGGTAAAAATTATTCAGGAAAGATTGAAAATGTCTCCCAGTCGGCAGAAATCTTGTGTAGATCAAAGAAGAAGACCTTTAGAATTCTTTGTAGGTGATCGTGTTTTTCTTAGATTTACACCATTCACTGGTGTAGGGAGAGCAATTAAATCAAAGAAATTAACTCCTCAATTCATAGGACCTTATCAAATTCTTAGGAGAATAGGTCCTGTGGCATATGAAATTACCTTGCCTCCTCCTTTAGCCAACATTCACAATATTTTCCATGTATCCCTGCTAAGAATGTACATACCTGATCCCAATCACATTCTAGAGTCTGATTCAATCCAGGTGAAAGAAAATATGTCAATTGAAGTGAAGCCAATCAGAATTTTAGATTCACAAGTGAAGCAACTCCGTGGAAAAAGTATTCCCATGGTGAAAGTATTATGGGATCTCATCTCTCGAGATTTAACTTGGGAAACTGAAGAGGAGATATGAGCACCATACAGTAATCTCTTTCTTGGTAAGTTCATTTTTTAGGACGAAAATTTTTATAGTTGGAGATATTGTAACAATGTAAAAAAAAAAAGCCACAGACCCCCTGGTCATTTCTTCTTCTGTTTTCTTTCTCTCTCCATCTTTCCCAACTTCTCTTCTCTTCCTTGTCTCTTAATTTCCTCTCCCAATTTTCATCTACTTTAGAATCTGATCGCACCATGTTGTAGCTGAGAAGTTAAGGAACATTATACCCGATCATATTTTTAAACAGAGTAAGTTCATTTTTTTCTAAAGATCCATTATTCTCTTTTTTTCTTAGGATTTGGTCATCAATCTTGGTGGGATCAATTGAGAAGAGTCATCCTCTCAACTTATTCTACTATATACTGAATTTTTGTTCTATTTGGATAACTTGCATTAAGCCCTTATATCTTGAAGCTT
Source organism: Phaseolus coccineus (assembly GCA_037954025.1). Classification (NCBI taxonomy): domain Eukaryota; kingdom Viridiplantae; phylum Streptophyta; class Magnoliopsida; order Fabales; family Fabaceae; genus Phaseolus; species Phaseolus coccineus. Next base: position 43,531,506 of record CM075681.1, read on the forward strand.
ATTCAGCTTGAGGGGATAAAATTCTAGAGGTTACTTGGAAAGAAAACAAATAAGGTAAGGGAAGCTAACTTTAATTTTCAATAGTACCCTAGGTTACAAGATCTGAATGTGGAGGGGACATGGTCCCAATATTCAATTTATCTTGCAGGGATGTTATTTGTTTATATATTGCTTAAACTTGTAGAAATATTAGATTTTGATAGTTTAGTATTTAAATTTTTTTTTTATGTTAAATAGGACTTTTAATGTTGCGAATTGCGTTTTGAATGATATTGTATGCTGAAAATTGTATGGAATTGAAGTCATACATTTGGGATAATGTATGGACTAATTATTGTTTGTGTATTAAGTATTGATGCCTATGTGGTAACAAATATCTCTAAGTTTCATTGATGATCTAAGTCACATGGACTAAGATATCAAGTGGTGAGAAGCTGATGGGGGAGTTCATCCACACCGTGACATATGAGATGCACGACTTGGGTTGTATTGAACTCACCCTAATCCTTTCTCTTGGATTCGCTACTAATCTAAGTCTTTGGGTATTGGATCAGGTGTTAGTCTGCGATAGGACTTACTTAATGCGGGTCTTCCGGAAGACATCAGTTGTTATTCTGTTTGTTGAATATCCTAGATGTGTAGATCCATGTGAGATCTATGTGATTGTTTTATCTTGGAATTTGAAGAATAATGAATAATTGAGAAATTAATTGGTTTTCTCTTTTGATTGAATTGTGTATATTATAAAAATTTATTTTCACTAGCTTACCCTTGCTTTTCTTGCTGTGTTGTGAACTGCGATGATTGTACTATGTACATGAGCAGATAATCATACAGGTGTCGGAGGTTCTGAAGGGGTTTATGATGTTGTTTTGAACCTTATATTGTAAATAATTGTATTTCTATAAGCCATAATCTTGTAATAAGAATATTTTTGAAAAACTCTAAGTTTGCATAGAAACCGATAGAATTTGTATTATAATAGATGTATTTTCTGAAGTGATACATTAGTGGTTATAATTTAAAGAGTTTAGACAAAAGAAAATAATTTGTTCAATTTTTTTTACATAACTTAATTAATTGCTTTACGTGAATTAAATTACTTTTTTTGTTTTTTTTTGTTTTTTTTTTATATATTAAATTTTGACGTTAATAGAATTGAGATATTTGTTTATTAACAAAGTTTTAAAATTTTCAATTTAATATTTTTCTATTTCTAAAAATTTTATTTTAGTCATTTTTAACTAATAAATAGATTAATAGATATGATGTCCCACTATTTTTTGGATTTATTTTATGCATGCTAATTACAAACACACATCCTAATTTACTATATTTTTCTATTACTTCTTCCTTCTCCAATGACAATAACAATAATGAACCTTAAACCTCTCTTCTCAGGTTTAGCTAAATTGGTTTAATCGCTTAGATTTATTAAAATAAAATATATATTTTTTAAAATAAGAATCTGGAAAAAACATTCTTTTAAAAAGTTAAAATTAGTTTATAATTTATTAAATCTTTATTATATTAATTTGTTCAAAAATCATATATTTTTAAAGTTTATACATAAGTTACTTTAGCTTATGAAAAAATTACTTTACCTTTTGTAGCTCCTTTTCGTATTTTAGAAATGTTTAGAAAGAAATTTCTTGGAAAAACACCGATTAAAAATAATGTTTCAGACGCTATATATAGAACGTGATATGTAAGGCATTTAAAGTTTTGAACTTTTGTCTACTAAATTGTAATATTTTCTTTTTCAAGTAATCTTGTCCACAACAATTGCAGTATCTTTGAAATAAATATGTGCTATCAAATCAAAGTCATTTTCTTTATTAATTTCTAATAAGACTTTTGAACACTTGGTCTTTATCTCTGTTTTGAATTTTAAGTCATTGCTATTACTATGGCCATAAGGAAAAGTTAGGACAAATATTTAAAAGTGTTTACTAACTTATTTTAGGAAAAAATATTTTTATAACCAGTTTACTATTGAAGAAAAAATATTTTAAAAAATTAAACTTAAATTTTGAGTGAATTTTTAAAAACTATTAAATTTAAAAATAATTTGTGCTTAGACGAAATTATATTTTGCATAAAATGAAAATATATAATTATATTTATTCATTTTAATACGTAAATTACATATGGCATATCTGATGGGTTAAATAAAAAAGGTCTTATTCTACAAAAGTTCCATGAGTTAAAGTAATTGTGTTTACTTTGATATTAGGAGTTTTTTTTATCTACTTTCCAGACATGAAAATGGATGTACTCAAAATAGTTTTAAATTGGGTATAGATCATAAATTCACACTTAAAATCAAATATGGTATGAAACTTTTTAAAACCTCTTAAATACACTTCAATTATTAAAAAAATAGTTAATTTTTTTTGTTTAATAATAAATTTAATCCAATCCTTTTGTTATTTTGGTTCTTCTAGCGGACTTTTAAATTTAATCCAATCCTATAATTTTGTTAATTTTAAATTTATGGTCCCAATTTTTTTTTTGTATAATTTTTATTGGCTAAATTTTTTTAATTGCATTTTTATGAATTCTGCTAGGAAAGATCTTATTCTAGGAATTAAAAAAATTACAATTTTTTTAAAAAAATATGATAAGATATTTTAGTGGTTATAACTTAAAAAGTTTAGAGAAAGAAGAGTAACTTATACAAATTCTTTTACGCAACTCAATAAATTGTTTTACGTTTATTAGATTAAATTCTTTTCAGTCCTTTTTATGTTTTAGTGTTTTTTACACATTAAGTTTTCACGTTCAATTTAATATTTTATATTTCTAATGAAATTATTTTAGTCATTTTTAACTAATAAATGGATGAATAGATACATCTACCAAAAGTTCTGAGTTGAAAATTTCTTAAAATCTTCCCCCAAAAGTTACGTTTTAATAATAATTATGAAATTTGGCTGCATTATGTATGAAATTAAAGATAAGTTGATGAGAGTTGTGTGTAGTTTGGAAATATAAATATGAGTTATTGGGAATGGTAAGGTCAGCAACATCATCATCTCCTTAGAGTTTGATAGATGAGTCTATTTGTGATGATAATCACTAGAGTGTCAATGATGAGTCCAATTGATTTCAAACTAATAATATTTATGTTGTGCTTAGCGTTCAAGGTTGTTCCTGGTGAACAGGAAATGAGGTGCTTACAAAGGGAGAGGGAAGCACTTCTCCAATTCAAAGCTTCCCTTCTTGATCTCAATGGCTTTCCTCTTGGACCACTGCCACCGATTGTTGCCAATGGAAGGGGATTCTCTGCAGCAACCTCACTGGCAATATCGTAAGCCTCGACCTTCACAGTGAGTATGATTATGAAACTCATTCAACATCTTATATCAGCGGAGAGATCCACGAGTCATTGACTGAGTTGCAACAGTTAAAGTATTTGAACCTCAGTTCGAATTCTTTTCCAGACAGTCATTTCCCAGAGTTTCTTGCTTCTCTCAGTAACTTGACATTCTTTGATCTCTCATGGTGTCATTTTGGCGGAAAAATTCCAAGTCAGTTTGGATCTCTTCCTCATTTGAAATACTTGAATCTTGCTGGGAATGAACTTGAGGGTTCAATCCCTCCTCAACTCGGGAATCTTTCCAAGTTGGAATATCTTGATCTAAGTGAGAATAATTTTGAAGGAAATATACCATTCCAACTCGGGAATCTTTTCATGTTGGAATATCTTGATCTCACATGGAATAATTTTGAAGGAAATTTACCATCCCAATTGGGGAATCTTTCAAACTTACAGAAGTTTTATCTTGGGGGATCTTACAATGGAGTTCAAGAAATCAACGATGGAGGTAAGTTGCTGTCTAATCTCATTTCTTTAACTCATCTTTACTTGGATTCCATTCATGGTCTTAATAGTTCTCATACTTAGCTTCAAGAGATTGTCAACCTACCACAACTAAGAGAACTAAGCTTGATTGATTGTAGCCTTTCCAATCATTTTATCCTTTCATTGAGGCCTTACCAATTCAACTTTTCTACTTCCCTTTTGGCTTTTCATCTTTCTTGGAACACCTTCACGTCACCCGTGATATTCCCATGGGTGTCAAATATCACTTCCAATCTTGTTGAGCTATACCTTGATGGTAACAACTTGGAGGTCTTTGTATCAAATCATTTTGGCATGGCAACAAATTCTCTCGAGCACCTTGACCTTTTCTTTAATAGTTTCAAAGGTGAGGTTTTGAAATCCTTCAAGAATATATGCACCTCACATTCTTTAAGCATGCAAGGAAACAATTTGACTGAGGACCTTCCATCAATTCTTCATAATCTGTCTAATGGTTGTATTAGATACTCGCTACAAAATTTGGATTTGTCAAATAATAAAATTGTTGGATCATTATCTGATATTTCATTGTTTTTAGCTCTAAAGTCATTGGATCTTTCTAGAAATCGATTAAATGGAAAGATAAGAGAAGATATCAAATTGCCATCTCAAATGGGATTTTTATCAATCTCATCAAACTTTCTCGAAGGTGGAATTCCAAAATCATTTGGCAATGCATGTGCTCTGCGCACATTAGACATGACGAATAATAACTTGAGTGATGAGTTTTCAATGATAATACATTACTTGTCTCGATGTGCTAGATCTCACTACAAGAATTGAACTTGAGAGAAAATCAAATCAATGGTACACTTTCTGATCTTTCAGCATTTTCAACTTTGAAATCATTGGATCTTTCGGGAAACCGATTAAATGGAAAGATAATAGAAGATATTAAATTGCCATTTGAATTGGAATCTTTATCAATCTCTTCAAACTTTCTAGAAGGTGGAATTCCAAAATCATTTGGCAATGCATGTGCTTTGCACACATTAGACATGATGGATAACAAGTTTAGTGATGAGTTTTCAATGATAACACATAAATTGTCTGGATGTGCTAAATATTCATTGGAACAATTATATCTAAGCAATAACAAAATCAACGGCACACTACCTAACCTCTCAATGTTCTCATTTTTAAAAGAATTGTTTGTTGACAGAAACAGGCTAAATGGAGAGATTTGCAGAGATATTCAATTTCCATCTCAACTAGAAGAATTAGACATGCATTCAAATTCCTTAAATGGTGTGTTTACTGACTACCATTTTGTTAATATATCTAAGTTATCTTACTTGGACTTATCTGACAACTCATTGACCTTGACATTTACTCAAAAATGGATCCCACCTTTCCAGTTACGTTATATACACTTACAATCATGCATGTTAGATCCAACATTTCCTAAATGGTTGCAAACACAAAACAACTTTCTTGATCTTGACATTTCAAATGCTGGAATATCGGATATGGTTCCAAGATTGTTTTGGGAAAAATTAGCTTCGAGAAATGTGCTTTCAGTAAATATTTCAAACAATAATCTCCATAGTATAATTCCAAATTTTGCTGGAAGAGATGTTGTTCATTTCTTATTAACTCTTGCATCAAATCAATTTGAAGGTCCTATTCCAACATTTCTATGAAGTTCCATATTTCTTGATTTATCCAATAATAATTTCTCAGATTCTCTTCCATTTTTATGTGCTAGTGGTCCTAAAGAAGAACTATATCAGTTAGATATTTCAAATAACCAATTATCTGGAAAAATTCCAGATTGTTGGAGCCATTCCAAGTCATTATCTTATTTAGATTTGAGCCACAATAAATTTTCAGGAAAAATTCCTAATTCATTGGGATCGCTTCTTGGCCTTCAAGCATTGTTATTGAGAAACAATAACTTAACATATGAGATCCCTTTCTCCCTAAGGCATTGTACAAAGTTAGTGAAGCTTGATATGTCAGGAAACAAATTATCAGGGCATATTCCTGCTTGGATTGGGAGTGAAATGCAAGAGTTGCAGATTCTAAGTTTAGGAAGGAATCATTTCAGTGGAATTTTACCATTACAAATTTGTTATTTGAAAAACATTCAAATCTTGGAACTCTCACTAAATAACTTAACTGGGAAAATTCCTGCATGTATAAATAATTTTACATCAATGGCTTACAAGAAATTTTCAAGTGATTATGGACGTTATTGGTATTTTGTCAACACTAGTAATTTCAAAAGAAATCACTCATACGAATTGAATGTATTCTTGATGTGGAAGGATTCAGAACAAATGTTCAAGAATACTGGGCTATTACTTCTAAAAGGCATTGATCTCTCGAGTAATAACTTTTCAGAAGAAATTCCAGTAGAAATAGAGAGTTTAGTAGAACTGATCTCATTGAATTTATCAAGAAATAATTTGATTGGAGAAATCCCTTCAAATATTGGAAAGCTAAAATCACTTGAATTTCTTGACTTATCAAGAAACCAGTTTGTTGGTTCAATTCCTCCAAATCTTAATCAAATTGATCGACTTACCATGTTAGATTTGTCACATAATCATTTAAGTGGAGTTATTCCAACTGGAACACAACTACAAAGTTTTAATGCCTCAAGTTAAGTTATGAAGATAATCTTAATCTTTCTGGGCCACCCCTTGAGAAGTGCATTGATGATGAACCAACTGAAGAAGTAATTGTTAAAATTGATGAATATTCCCTTTTCGACCATGAATTTTACATGGGGATGGTATTGGGATTTGTTATAAGCTTTTGGATGGTGTTTGGCACAATCTTATTTAAGCAATCTTGGAGACATGCTTATTTCAAATTCTTGAACAATTTAAGTGATAACAACTATGTGATGATAGCAGTGAAATTCAAATGGTGCAAATAGATTAAGAGGTAACACTTATTTTACATATATATATATTTACTTGTGTTTTTCACATGATATTTATTAATGGTCATAAACTTTAGTTGACATCTATATATATAAGAAACCTGTCACATTTAAAAATATGAATATATAAGAATAATTTCAAATAAAAATATGTTTGTCATGTTAAATTTATGTAATTTTGTTGTTATAATTATTTAATTTCTAATAAATTGTTTATAAAATACTAGTAAGAAACAAAATATTTTAATAAATAATATACTAAAATTAGATCTTTGAGTTGTATCGGTAAGATTTTATATATATATATATATATATATATATATATTAACTATTTTAATATAATTAGTTTTGTTCCATTTCAATAGTAATTTTCTTTGGGCTTTTTGATCTTGCGTGTTTTAAAGTGGACAACTTATCCACATAGGTGATATTCAATCTAAATAATTACTTTCAACCTTCTACCTTCTACTTGTTATTATCCATTCTCAAACATATTTTATCCAATCATCCTTATATGTTATCATTGAATTCGAGAGCATTATGTTTAAAGTTGAAGTAAAATTATTCCATTTTATTTTATTTAATTAATTGAGAGCAACAATTGATTCATACATTTGGGATTTTCACATATTTGTTTTTGTTATTTTTCAGCATATCTTGAAGACCAATCCCTCTTGCATATCTCAAATGTTTGAGTTTGTAAACTTGGACAAGGCAAGGTTCTATAAGGAAATAAGTTGGAAAGGATGGTTGTTTTAGTTGTTGTATACATGTTTTTTCATTTTATACTGTTTGTACTTGTGTTACTATGGTTAGAGTTGTCTGGTGATGTCACTAGCGCAGAAAAGTAAATCAAATGCGGTTATTTTTCATTTATAAATGCGGTCACAGGACCGCATTTGCTCAGCACGCATTCGTAAATTGTAGATATACAAATGCGGTCAAAGGACCGCATTTATAAATTCGATTTACAAATGCGGTCATTTGATATAACCGCATCTGTATATTAACCTGAATAAGGGGATGCGGAGCCTTCGTTGTATGAGAAGCCTTCGTTGGTGGCAGCGGCAGCAGCAAGGAGCGGTGGCGGCAGCAGCAGTGGCAGCGGCAGCGGTGGCAGCAACAGCGGTGGCAGCAGCAGCGGTGACGACAGCAGATAGCGCTCAAGCTACAGAGGGAAAAAAAACAAGAACCAGTGCGTGCATGACAATGAAAGAGTGAACGAAAACGTGAAAGAAAACCAAAACGAAAACAAAAGCCAAAACCAATCGGTGCAACGAACTCAAAAACGAAAACGAAGGAGAATATTACCAAATGTGAAAGAGAAGAAGGCCAACGGGAACGAATGCACGAGCGAACGGGAACCAGCAGCGCAACAGCAAAACAAAAACGAAAAGCGGTAAAGAGAAACTGTTTAGCGCGTTCAAAATTTTAGGGTAAAAATTATTTACAAATGCGGTCATTTGGTAAGACCGCATTTGTAAATCACGCGTTTTGATTTACAAATGCGGTCATTTGGTAAGACCGCATTTGTAAATCAAAGCGCATTGATTTACAAATGTGGTCATTGTTAAGGCCGCATTTGTAAATCAATGCGCTTCAATTTACAAATGCGGTCTTACCAAATGACCGCATTTGTAAATCAATATAATTACAAAAATGCCACCGCTTTTTTAACGAATGTGTTTTGGTGCTGGACCGCGTTAAATAATGAGCAGTCTTTTGTTATTTTTGTACTAGTGTGTTGTATGTTTGAATAAAACTCTTGTTTAATTTTTGGTAACAAGACTCTTATTAGCATTGTGGTTGTATTGAAATATAGTTTGCCATGTATTATGCTAGTAATATATTTGCATGCTTTTCATGATCAATAGGTTTGGCAACAACAAAATGAGTAAAAAAAAGTGTTTACGGTTGAAAGGAGCAAGAGTTTAAATTTGTATGAAAGTAAAGGATATTTAAAAGAGTGTTTGTGTTAAATTTTTTTAAAAAATGAACTATTTCAGATAAAGAATGTCTCACTATTCCATAATACATGTCTCAAAAAGTAAAATAATGAGATTTGTACTATGATTGGTGAATCCAAAGGCATTATATATATTGTTTTCCAGAAGTTCTCCTCAGATATTGGTGTTGGCTTTAGCTCCTTCCATGCCATTGACTCAAAGGTAGCTATCCAATTTAGGTTTTCTTTATCTCTGTTTGTTCTTTCTTGATTCTGAAATTTAAGTTTTCTTTCACCTTTTGTTTTTTTTGATTTTGGATGTGCGGGTTTTCAATTTAAGCCCATATTTAAGTGATTTTCGATTATCATAATGCATTGAATTATCACTTCCTAAAAATTTCTATAAACGCCACTGGTAGTTTCCAATGGTAAATTGGATGTGTTAGGTTTGTTGCAGAAATATGTAGTTAGTGAATTTTATTTTTTTGGAATTATAATAATTATATAAATAATTATTTAATTTTCATATTTCAACTAAACAAAATTTTAGGAACTTTTATTCAGTGAATTTGTATTTAGAATTTATTTTCTTATTCTTTTGTGTTTTTAAATCTATTGTTTTCGATATCTTTAATCATATAAGTTTATGATAAATATAAAATACAATTTATATGTTTAAAAATATTTATTATTATAAATTGTATTTATAAATTTATATACTTTAAAATATTTATTTATATATAATAAATATTTATTTTAGTCGATGCACAAAACAAAAATACTAGTTATTTATTAAACAAGTTTTAAAAGTTTGTTAGAGTAATACTCAGTTTATTTATTTCTTGTTAGATAAAAAATTGTGACAACATTATGATTTTGACTATTTGCTTAAAAATAAAAAATTACGAATCATGAAGTAACTTTGTTTGATAAATATTAAAGAGCAGGTCCTAGAAGTATAAGTAATTCGTTTGATAGACAATAGATTATTCTAATAATGTGTTGATGACATCATTCCCTCATCATTGGCGGTCACAGCCCTGTGTTGCTTTGACAAATGACATAAAGACATTTGGAGTTGGTAATTCAAGTGGAGAAGAGAATGGTTTGAGTGGGAGAAGGACCAAGTAGATGAATTCATGTCTATGTTGGAAGGTCAAACCTTGAAATCAGGTTGGGACAACAAATGACTATGGAGAGATATGCAAAATTATAAGTATTATGTCAAATCTGCATATGAAAAATCCTTTCTAGTTCTACCACAAGTGCTTTTAATGATATGTTTAGAGTTCTCTGGGGTTTGTTGATTCCACCCTCGGCACAATGCTTTGCTTGGAGGGTATTACAAGACATGATAGCTACAAAGCAAAATCTGCTTAGAAGGCCAATTCACATTGTGGATTCACTATGCGTTTTATATGGAAGCAAGGAGGAAACAACTCCCCACCTACTGATATCTTATCCAATTGCGAATGCTGTTTGAAATTCATGCAACCATTGGATTGGGGTCAATTCTACAAACCATTTTGCCTTGAAGGAACACTTTGAACAATTTCAATGTACTTGGTTTAGCAAAGAAGGTAATAAGTTGTGGAAAGGAGTGTGTGTTTCAATCATTTGGTGCATTTGGAAACATAGGAATGGGATATTGTTTAACCAAGCAAAAGTGGATGCAAGTGAAATCTTCTCTCTGGTTCAAGTACAGTCGTGGACTTGGCTAAGAAACAAGGTTCTAAGGGTGTCTTTCTCTTTTTCAGATTGGGTCCAAAGCCCAACTACTTGTATTATTATGGTAGCAAAACGTTGATCTTTGTGCAGTTTGAGAGGTTGGTCTTCTTTTCCTTTGCTTGGAACGGTAGTTGTGCATTTTGTTTCTTGTTTATGCTTTTTTTTCTTTGGTTTTCTTGAATGAGAGGCATAACTCTCCTTTGATGTGGAGTCATTTAGCGTTTTTTTGTTTTGAATGGCTCTATTTTCTGAGGGTAGTGGATCTTTTTGCTTTGTTTTGACAGGTTTGCTTTTATCATAAGGTGCTTAGAAAAGTTGTTCAATATCTTTTATGTATAAGGGTTGGAACACCCCTTTGTGTTCCTTTTATATTTATTTATTATTTGTTGATTAAAAAAGGATAAGCGAAAACAATTCATAAAGCAAAGGTAAATATAAGGTATTTTCTCATAATCAAAGTATGTGTTGCAGAGAATGTCTTCACAATCTGTCAACACATCAAGATACAAGTTAAAGTTGAAATGATTACCATCTATCTTGACACAAGCTATATTCAACTCTAACCTAGTTATCTATCATGTATAGTGTTCACTTTACCATTGTTGAGTGTACAAGGTTCTACTACCAAGGAAGATAAGTATGTTGAGTTAGTAAACGAAAAAAATACTCATTAGATGAACACTTTAGAAGCTCACATCAAACGAAACCCATTTGTGAAACACAAAGTAGAAGGAAAACTTCATAATCATTAAGCGCACGCTGGAAACTATACATATTAGATGATACAAGCATCGTCCAAGCATCAAATGAAACACGATAACATGGAAGTGTCCGTGCTTGATCTTTTACATTCATAGAATGTTTTATGACACTACATTTATGTTTTCTAATTCTTATTTGGAAATTCTAAATTGTAGAAAACATTATTTTCAAATAAGATTACTAGATTAAATGTCTTGGAAATAATTTGAATAAACAATGTAACATTGTGAAGCTTTTGAAAAATAGAGTTTGAATTGTTTCTATATCAAAGTTTTTTCGAAATAAAATTAATGACATAATATCTAGGTTAAAAGTAATTATGCTTTAACGTTCGAAATTAATATTAACTTGGAAAGTTTTTGAACAAAGAATTAATTATGAAATATCTGAGAATAAAAAGTTTAAATAATTCACATATACTCAATGATATTATTTTAGTGACCAAGAGACCATGGTTGGCCTCTTGTTTAGCCCAATGTCCATTACAGTTTGATGTCACCATTGCATGACATAGTCCTCAAATTCTAGGGAAGCTAACTTAACCTTTTGGTCTTCTTCGATCTCATACATTAAAAATTTGTTCTACCTTAGAGTTTGCAGTTTTTGTAAGCTTATAATACAATTTTGGCTTTCGAAACTTATACTATATATAGCTTAATTTTGCACTAGAGAGTTGTTTTTTTATTAACTTTTCTTCATATAATATAGGTTGTGATTTTTTTTGGTTACACATTTGATTAACATGTTTTTATGTATGCTTTCTTATTTCATATAATATGTGTATTATTTGAAGTTGGATGCATATATATTGTCACTGCTACGTTTACTGATATGTTTGCCTGAAGCTAAATGAAAGGAAGACAATAGTTGTAGTTTGAGAAGGGGGCAAGGTAAGAGTTTGTTGTGTTTGTTAGCTTATAATATAGTTTGTGCTTCTAAACTTATACTGTGCCTTTCTTATGTTTAACTATAAAGTTGCTTTTTAAACTTCTCATCATAAAATCTGGATTGTCATTGTTCTTTTATAGAACTTTACATTAACATGCTTTTTATATTTGGTTTCTTAGTTCATATAGTTTCTACTTCATATGTGCATAATTTAGCTTTATTGCCATTTGTTTCCCAGTGCAAATATCCCTATCATTGTGTTTGAATGTCATGATTTACTGGAACTGCATAATTTGCCCCCATAATATAGGTGTAGAGAAGCAATTTACACTAATCAATGGACAATATTCTAATAATGTGTAGTTCTATTACAATTGATTATAGTTGAGGGCATAATTCATTATGTTTCAATTATGTGTAGGGTATAATTAATTACGTCCTCAACCATAATCAATTATGCCTTTCTTGAGAAAATATGATTTTGATTTTTGGTTTTGTAAGAATCGGTAAAAAATGAAAGAAGAAAAAAAAGAGCTAGTGACACTATCGTTCTTTCTCCCTCTCTCTTCTCTCCCTTCTCTCTTCATTTTCTCTCCCATACCTCATATATTCCAAAATCTAATCACGCCATGTTGTAGCTGAGGAGTCAGGGTACATTTCTACCCGATCAGATTTTCAAACAGAGTAATTTCATTTTTACTCTAAAGATCCTTTATTCTCTGTTTTCTTATATGATTTAGTCATCAATCTTGAACTCATACATTTGGGATAATGTATGCGTTGATGTTTGTTTGTGTATTAAGTATTGAGGCCTATGTGGTAACAAAGATCTCCGAGCTTCACTAATGATCTAAGTCATATAAACTAAGATATCAAGTGGTGAGAAGCTGATGGAGGAGTTCATGCACATATGAGATGCACAACTTGGGTTGTATTTAACTTACCCTGATCCTTTCTCTTGGATTCGCTAGTAAACTTTGGATCAGGTGTTAGTCTCTGGTAGGACTTACTTAATACGGGTCTTTCAGAAGACATTAGTTGTTATTATGTTTGTTGAATATCTTGGATGTGTAGATCCATGTGATCGTTTGATGTTGGGATTTGAAGAAGATTGAATAATTGAGAAATTAATTGGTTTTCTCTTTTGATTGAACTGTGTATATTATAAAAATTTATTTTCACTAGCTTACCCTTGTTTTTCTTGTTGTTATGAACTGCGATGACTATACTATATACACGAGCAGATGGTCATATAGGTGTTAGAGTTTCTGGAGGGATTTAAAATGTTTTTTTGAACCTTATATTGTAAATGTTTATATTTCTATAAGTCATAATCTTGTAATAGGAATGTTTTGAAATACTCCAAGTTTGTATAGAAATCAGTAGAACTTGTATTGTAATTGTTAGATGTTATTTTCTAGGGTGTTACATGTAATGGTATCAGAGCGCACTACAACAATTATTGCTTTAGGCTACAACATAAAACCGTGGTCTAAAGCATTAAAACTGTGGCCTAAAGTTTAGGCTACAGTTTTTTACCCATGGTCTAGGTGAGCGTGGTCGTTGGTAATAGGCCACGATTTTTATAAAGACAACAATTTTAAAATCGTTGCCTAAAATCTTGATAACAGATACAATTTTAAAAGCGTTGCTTAAAGTATTGACAAAAACAACAATACATTTCTTTAATTTTAGAAGAATTACTCATACAAAAGTTCAAGATAGCAAGAATAAATATTGAAGGATAATGTATTGAAATAGAAATGACTCAACAAGAAATTTTACATATTTAAATAGATGTTTTCCAACTACAAAATCAAAAAATTTGTCTTAAAGTATATGTGATAACGATCACGTCTTCAAAGTTAAAACTACAAACTTAGTTAAAAAAACATAGTCTATTGTTTGTTTACAACATATCAATAAGTTCATTCTTCTTCAAGATTGTCTTCATAGTCTTCATTGCGTTCAAGCTGCAAAAAATACTTAAATATATACTAATTAAATCTAATTCAAACAAAATAAATATAGCAACTACCAAAATATAATTGTATAAATAATAAATAAGATGTCTTAATCAAATCCATTAAACTTTGATGTAACACTAGACAATTGTATGTATGTGTTTACAACACAAAATCAAGAGTACCACATATTCCAATCCATATCACTAAACTTATTAAAATGATTGAAATTCCAATATGATTATGTATGTGTTTATATCTCCATGATCCAAGCAAAAAAAAAAACGAAACTTAAGGACAAAACACTAACTTCTAAATGTACTCCTTCAACATTACAAATCAAAGCAATTTCATGTGTAACTTGAAAACATTTCTCAAAGTCCAGTAAACAATTTTCAATTATATATACCTGCTCATAATGAGGATCATGGGTGGATGTAGATGAATGTAGCCCCACTCCACAACTTTCTTTAGTTAACACAAGTGTCATCATATTATTTATGTCATCCTCTTCTAAATCTGGATTTTGCTGCTTTACCACAAATTTTACCATTTCCTCTAGAACTTCAATTTTCTTCGCCATGCCACTCACTTCATTTGCATGTTCATTTCTTATAGCAGCAATTTCTTCATTTTTTTTTAATATTGATGGTGTCACAGTCTTTCCATAACACTGTACTCTCCCAGGTTTCTCTTTCCCAAATATTGATTGAAATGCTTCTTCCGCAGATTCACTTGAGTTTTCAATAGAACCTTGAAGCTTAGTCTAATAAAAGAAAATGAATTTTAATTATTAAAAATAATATATTTATATGTACTTCATAAATATTTGTAAACTTATAATGATATTATTTGTTTCTTCATCAATTTCTTTTCCTCTTCGGCCTTCTCGACGTTGATGAGTTGTAATAAACATTTCAGCTTGGGTAACTTTTTCTGCTACCTTTTTCTTGGCACGCTACAACAATTACATATTAAAAAAAAATAACAAAAAGTAATAGGATGTTTTTGTATTGGATTTAAAATATTCCAACATAATTAGAAATATCTTACTAATTCAGCATGAATTTTAGCAAAATTGGTTGGTCCCATGCAATGAATGTACTTTTGTTGTGTCCTATTTGTAACATTTTGCTCACTAATTCTCTACACTGTAATAAGATAAAAATAACAATGAATTTAGATAATAATGCAATTATAAAGTAATAATACATTAAATTATCTAACCTTCATAGTGCCAGTGTTCCAATATTTCAACAATTGTTTGAAATGATCTTCAGAAATGAATAATGGACGATGCTTGAGGCAATCCTTCAATGTAGAGTACTTTAAAAAGTGTCTTTTCTTGATAAAACTCTTGTAGTGTCTCCATGCATCATTTATGCGAGTAAATATCGCTTTCTTTCCTTTATCACTAATGATGAACTTTTCCTATAAAAAAGAGCATTAGAATGATTGTATTTTCATAAATATTTGATCATTAAATGAATATAAATTTATTTTTCGTACCATAACATATGTCCATATACGAGCCTTGTTATATTTATTATTCAGCAAAGCTTTGAAATTTGTGTAAATCAATGGACGAAAGGTAGAATTCCTAGCTATCATGCCAAGGAAATAACTTAAGTCAGTTACAATCTTGTCAGTGGGACCAATTGGTTCTCCATCAATGTCTAACATAACTTCTGGATGCTCTTGAGTAGATCTTCCATGTATTGCTAAACATTGAGTTGGTCCTTGTGCTTTTTCTTACTTGTTCCTATTTTAACATTGAACTTATTAAATAAAATATTAATATGAAAACAAAATGTCCATTTGTAATGATAAAACATTTACCTTCTATCATATTCACTTCAACATCTTCATCTTGGTAAGCATTTTCTTCTCCAACATATTGTTCTTCATCCTCACTTCCATTTTGAACATTTTCTTCTTCATCTTCATTGTTTCCATTTTCTTTAAGAAATTGATCTATTGACATTGATGGACAAAATTTTGTTTGTGTCTTACTAGGAACATCTTGTTGTTTTGTCATTGATTCAACATCTTCAATCACTACCCCTTCCTTAGATTTTGAGTTGTCATCCATCATTCTCATTTTTTTTCTAAGTTAACCTTTTACCTTTGAACTATCAACTTCAGCTTGTATTGATTTCATAGGTAACTGTCTTTTCTTAGAATTCTCCTCTTGCGAGATGGCCTTTTGCTGCTTGAGTTGTTCATTGGCACTAGAATTACTAAGTTGAGTCAATGCTTTTTCAAGTGCTTGTAGCCTTTTCTTTGACTTATCATTTGCAATTGCTGCCTTTTCCATGAATTTCCTATTTGGTTCTTGGAGTTGTCTATGTCATATGCTCTTAGATGTCAAGTCTTCCAATCGAAGTTTGTTTTGACTATGAATTTTATGTTGAACAGTACCTCCAGTTGCAACATTTTGTTTTCTTGAATTAAGCCTCCTATCCAAATTTGTCATGTCACTTACCTTGAGATTAGGCAAGTTCACTTGTCTTTGGGCAGCAATAATAGGTGCAATGGTACATTCTTTGCTTGTCATTTTTTCACGTTTGATTTGCATTTTCCTTAGCAATTCTTTGCTTGATTTTACTTGAGGAAGTTCCAAATTTGCAGCACTCATTTGAATCTTGTCTTGAGCTTTCATCTGTCGTTTTAAGTTTGCTTCCATATTCATTATCTGAAAAAAATAAATTGATATACCACCATGGAAGTTAAGTAAAAAACATAATTAGTCATCTTATTAACATGTTATATGAAGGACAATCAAACATCAAGGGTGTAACATTGATATTGTTGACTAAGTTTCATTCCTCTTTGGTTGGCTAGCTAGACAACTACAGAGGTAGAAATTCATATCAGATGTACATTAGTAGATAATAGTATGTATGAAACAAGAAAATTGAAATTTTGCATTTCAAACCTGTGCTAACTAAAAGGCAAACACTTTGTCTTTAGTATGGTCAATCTCCTCTGGTTTCAAACTTTTATCCAACCGCTGGTTTATCTACCCATGCATATTTACAATTGAATATGTAAGAGAAGGTAGATATAGAATATAACAGGAAATTTAAATATATGTAAGAAAAGGTGGTATTTACAAAGTAAGGTTTAGTTTTTGAATGCATATTTTAAAGTGTTGAACAGTCCTCCTATCAGCATTAACAGTCCTCCTCTTAGTCCATGTAGTCAAACAAAGTGTCATCAAAATCAAGATCATCAGAATAATTTTTCTCCAAATGTCTAGAAGGTTTCTCAGCTATAGTGACAGGCATATCTTCCCTAACCCAATTGAGTTCATCATCATTATCAGAAGCATTTAGTTGTGATTGGTCACCCATATTAAATAAGTTTCTTGGAACTGTCTTCAAAACATAGTGTCTATTTATGTCAAAAGGATCTTGAACATAAAAACATTGGTGGACTTGAGAGGCCAACACAAAGGGGTCATTTTGGTAACATTTTTTGTTAAAGTAGACACATGTAAGTCCATATTTGTCTTCACCACCCTCAAACCAATCACACCTAAACATCACAAATTTGAAATGACCATAATAATCTAACTCAATTATGTCTTTGATTGCCCCATAATAAGTGACAGGTTCTATCCTAGGATTTTCATCCTTAGAACTTGCATAACTTGGAGTCAATGAAACCAAAGTTACACCAGAATTTTGAGTTTTGTGTGTTGCATCTCTCTTTGTAGTATGAAATCTATAACCATTAATAAGGTAACCTGAAAATCTCTCTGCAACATTATTAGGACCATAAGAGAAATCTCTAAGTTGAAGTGGTACGTCGTCTTTCATGGCTCTATCTTTGAACCATTCACTAAAATCTTGACTTTGGTTCTTGGCCTTAATCCACTTTCTTCTTTTAGTCTTCCTATTTAAAATCTCATCATACTCTCTATAAATAAAAACACACTTTGTTAGTGATTTGAATTATAATTTATAAATGAGAAAATGAAAAAAAAAAAAAAACTATTATCATACCTGGTGTATATGTCTAGTTCATCACAATTGAATAAGAGGTATTAATGTGCTTGCTCTTTAGATTTAAAATCCAAAGAAAATGGTTTACCTTTCCCCCCCCCCCCCCCAAAGGATGACCTCTACTTAAAAAGTAATCACACAAATCTACATCACATAAATCATTATCCTCATAATTTCTCCCTTTTCTATTCAGCCTTGTATCTATGCCTTTATGCAAATATCTTGAACAAAGTGTTAAAGCTTCATTTGCTAAATACCCTTCAGCAATAGAATCTTCTGGATAAGCTTTATTTTGAACATAACTTTTAAGTCTGCACAAATATCTCTCAATTGGATACATCCGTCGATATTGCACCGGCCCACCTAACCTTACTTCATTTGCTAGATGGATAGACAAGTGAACCATTATGTCAAAAAAACTAGGAGGAGATCGTCTCCATCTGACAAAGTACTTCTGCAATATTAGCTTCTAAGAAATCCAAATCATGCACTTGGATCACTTTTTGACACAAAGAGCGAAAAAAGGACCCCAAACGAATTAAAGGGTTAGCCACTACATCAAGCATTATGCTTCTTATAGGAACTTGTATTAAGTAATGTAGCATGAAATGTGCATCATGACTCTTGTAACCACTAATTTTCTTTTCACTAACATTCACACACTTTGAAATATTTGATGCAATTCCATTCGGTAATTTGGCAGCCTTTAAAACACCACCAAAAATTGACTTTTCATGTACATTCATTGAAAAACAAGACCTTGCAAATTGTACACGACCTCCATCAATCTCCTAGGATGAAGATTCTTTCTAATTCCCATATCCTGTAAATCATAGCGTGCATTAACATGATCCTTTGTCTTTCCTTGAATGTCCAAAAGAGTTCCAATAATATTATCACATATGTTTTTCTCAATGTGCATTACATCAAGATTGTGTCATAATTTATTTTGTGACTAATAGGGCAACTCAAAAAAGATTGATCTCTTTTTCCATGGGCGATGTTTTTTTTATATTATTCTTTCCAAAATCATTGTTGAAATCCTTTAAGATTTCTAGGATTTCAATCCGTTCTAACATAGTTGGTGCAGACCCAAGATCTTTCTTTCCATTAAAGGACTTTTTATTAAGTCTCCATGCATGATTTGTTGGTAAAAAGACACGATGATTCATATAGCACATCTTATGACTATGTCTCAAGTAAGATGAATGAGTGTCGTAATTGCAACATGAACATGCCAACCTTCCTTTAGTGCTCCAACCTGACAACATAGCATATGCAGGGTAGTCACTGATAGTCCATAAAAGAGCTGCATGCATTTGAAATTTTTGATCTCTTAACACATCATATGTTTCTACACCCATTTCCCATAATTCCTTTAATTCCTCAATTAATGGTTGCAAGTACACATTAATATCATTTCCCCGTGATTGTGGTCTAGGAAATAATAGTGACAACATTGTGTATTCGGGTTTCATGCATAACCATGGTGGAAAATTGTACACCACCGTTATGATTGGCTAAGTACTGTGTGATATACTTATAGTCCTAAATGGATTGAATCCATCACTTGTTAGACCAAGTCTTACATTTCATGTCTCAGAAGAAAAAATAGGACGGAGTCTATCAAAGTCTTTCCAAGCTTCACCATCTACAGGGTGTCTCAATTTACCATCTTTTGACCGCTCTTCTTCATGCCACCTCATTGACTTTGTAGTGTTTGAGCACATAAATAACCTTTGAAGCCTAGGAATTAATGGAAAGTGCCTCAAAATTTTTGCAGGCACTTTCTGTTGATTTTGTTGTTGTAACTCAAAATTTTCATCACAAGATTCCTTCCACCTTGAAACTTTACACTTTTCACAAAAATTGTCAGTCTCATGCTCCTTCCAATATACCATGCAATCATTTGGACATGCATGAATCTTCTTATAATCAAGGCATAAATCTTTAATCATGGCCTTTGTTTTATTAAAAGATTCAGGAATGTTTAAATTTGGCATGGCTTCTTTCAGTAATTGTAATAGGTCAAAAAATGAGGCATTGCTCCACCCATGAAGACATTTCAAAAGATACAATCAAATTATGAAAGAAAGAGTGGAGAAACTTTGGCATCCAGGGTATAACTCTTGTTTTGCCTCATTAATCAAATTGTAGAATTTTTTTGCTTCCTCGTTAGGACCATCGTTTCCACCATTTTCTTCTATCACATTTCTAAATGTATCATGCAATAAGCCGTCAATATCATCTTCCATGTCATCATCATTTTTATCATCATTTACAATAGGCAACGATGATATTTTCTCCCCATGGTTTACCTAAATGTTATATCCTTTTAAAAAGCCTATAGCTATTAAATGATCATAGACCACATCTCTTCTTGCCCAACAATGATTTCTACACTTAGAAAAAGGGCATAAAATCTCATTCCCTTGAGCTCTTCCACTAGTGTATGCAAAATCTAAAAATAACTCAACACCATTGATATACTCTTTACTAAATCTTGGAAATTTAGTCGACTCTTTGTCCACCATCTTTACTCTAATAGATAAAAAATCATCATATATTATAAGAGTCTAAAAAATAATTAATAAGTTTGAAAAATAATAAGAATAAAAGAAAATAAATACTTCTCTCTTCTAGATATGAATTAATTACAAGTTACAAAACTTGACTTGGAGGTAGCAAGTTCTTGGAGAAATAGCTAGTATGTGTGTTGGTGAGAGAAGATGGTAACAAATAAATGAATCTGAAAGCATAATTAACTTTTATAAAAGAAAGATAAGGAAACACGTTAAACCTAAAGTTTGACCCAAATGAATTGCTACTTATGGTTAAACTTTATTTTCCTTAAAAATTAAATCTAAAGTTTGAATAATTAAAAATACAAGATAATAATATGAATATTATAATTAATCAATAATGTAACCTCTTCTTTTTTGGATAAGCAAGAAACGTTTGGCCTAATCTCCACGGTGGATCTTTTTGGAGTTGGCAGGGGGTGCGTCCTGTAAACATCCCAAACCATTAAAAACTCAATATGCATACACATGAATGCATTTTTTTTTTAATAAAATCAACTTCAGATTTATAATTATAATAAAGTTCAAAACTACATTGAAGAACCCATAAATAGTACTTTCAAAAATCAGAAAATGAAAGTCAATTTGTCACCAATATTTTAACCAGCATACTCCACATGCAATTCTACAAATAAATTCAAAGCTAACAAACTAGATATAACTAAGCCACAACCACAGGATACTCAAACACAACATCTTTCTGCACAACATTTTAGATATATAACATGATTGCTAGTTTTCTGCCACATGCATGAGTCAACTTAAAGGCGCAGATTTAAAATTCTTTTCAAAATCTATTAAAATGGTAATATGCTGAATTATAATCACTTTGCTTCACAAAGAAAAAGATATATGTAGAAACTCATTCTTTATATATAGATCTCTATAAGTATATAATGTATTAAGCCATAAAATCACAACAAGGATTTATAATCTCCCATCAAAATTTAATTTTGTTCAATCCACTTGACATATGCCCTAGCTCAAGAAGTTCAACAATAAACTAGTTTTTTTTACAAATATAATAATTGAACATAAACACACCTCCTTGCTTACATATTTAAAATTAATTTTAACTATATAAAATAAAATAAAAAATTAAAAGTCTTCAAATTTCATTCTATCTTTCAACGCATGCCCCTATTTAAATTAAGCCAATGGAAACAAAAATTGAACCTCTACACTCTAATTTCAAACCTCAAAGAAATATCTGCATTTGAAAAATGGAAAAAAAAAATATATATCTTTTTTTTTTAATCCACTTGACATATGTCGAGCTCAATAATTTCAACAATTAACAACTTTTTATTTACATATATAATAATTGAACATTAACACACACCCCCTTGCTTACATATTTAAAATTAATTTTAACTATATAGCAAAAAAAAAAATTAAGAGCCTTCAAATTCCATTCTATCTTTCCACGCATGCCCTCATTTCAATTAAGCCAATGGAAATAGGAACTGTACTTGCACTCTAATTTCAAACCTCAAAGAAATATCTGCATTTGAAAAATGGAAAAAATCACAAAAAGTAAAATAAAATTTAATTCATATAAGATGAAATGTCATTTTTATGTGAATGAAGTACACAGAGACATACCAGTAGATAGTTTAAAAGGAATCATCAAATTTGAGTGGTCATTGCTAACTCATATTTCAACCACAAGTCAAGGGAAAGATCAATAATGATTGGTCTTGGTGTTTGGTTCCTGCATAAATATATAACTAAATCAGGGGAAAACGTGCAGAATATGGTTTCAAATGATCTTCATTTTCAAGATTTTGGCATTAGGCCATCACGTGGGATGTGACCCACCAGTCCCCTTAAAGGCAAAGCATCTCACGAGACACCACCATGAATACACATATAATTAATATATATATATATATACATATATATATATATATATATATTAAATGAAATTCAAATTATTTTATAAATAGTATGATATAATAAAAAGTCATGGATATTAATAAAGTGTTTGAAAATGATGGATATACATGGTGATCAATGATGTCTTATTTCTAACTCAACCATCCACTTCTTTCTCTCTCTCTCCCATCCCTATGTATCTCTTATTCCATATCTCTGTAAGCAACACACAAACACGTGAGCTAACTTCCCTATCCACACCTTGGACCTTTCCTTCACTTAATCATAACCTCCCATCCCACTCATACTATTCAATTCATTTTTCATTATTTTACCCATTGTTTGTTTCAGAGCATTAGCATATGCCTATATGGTTTCAGATTTTGCTATGTGGTTTCAGCAGATATAGTTATGTAGCATTGCATACAAGCAAACACACTTAGAAGGTATATACAATGCTTAAAAAATGGGGTTTTCTGCATGTAACATTTTTTAAATAAATAAATAAAAACATAATAAATGTAATAGTTTGAACCTGAATGGATTTGGAATTGAAGTTTCACCTCCCAACTTGCATTTTCTTGTGTAGAAGTTGCACCTACAAAAAATCAAGAGTTTAAAAGGGTTCCACAAATTGAAAGAAGAAAGATAGAAAGACCTTAGTTGTTGAGAATATACCTATTTCTTACCTTGTTACCAACTACAACTGTATATGAATTATTTGAATTGGTCCTTTCCGCTGGTTTAAAACTGTGAATTAAGAAAAACATACACATAAGTGGCAGTTAAAGACAAAATTTAACCAAAATGCAAGTTGTACTTGGATAGATTGTAGCAATTTATTTGTTGAACTTTGTAGTTTCTTAAGTGTTATTTTTTCTTTTTTAATTCGAAAATTTTCAATGACTTTTTTCCCATTCTTTTGTGTACATGCAGAGCATAAATGATTTGCTGGTTGGTGCACTTTTCTTTGGCATTCAACTGTGCATGAAGGCAAAGAATCACAAATCAGGCACAACAGAAAGTATAGCACTGGTGCTGCTCAATGCCAGCAAAATTAGAGCTTACAAATCAGCTAAAGAGATGCAAACTGATTCTGAGGCACCCTATTTTTTTTTCGATCAGCAATGAATAAATATAAATAAACAAGACACTTAAGAGGTGTCTTAACCCTTTTACAAAGAAAATCAAGTCAATCTACATTAGCCAATAACAAAGGCCAAAGTGCAGATTTTCCACCTAAGATACAAATAAAAACCCCTCACCAACAAATTACCCAAAAACATATTCTATCTATTATGCAGTAGCTAGGCACAAATATGCATCTTTTATTGTGCAAC
Organism: Phaseolus coccineus; assembly: GCA_037954025.1. NCBI lineage: Eukaryota > Viridiplantae > Streptophyta > Magnoliopsida > Fabales > Fabaceae > Phaseolus > Phaseolus coccineus. The sequence goes on from CM075681.1 coordinate 43,555,364, forward strand.
AATAGCAGCGACACCTACCAAGGTTTGAAGATTTCACATGCCAAAATCAATCATGCCAAAATTAATAAGTCTTGGACGCTATAACCTGTCCCTGCTGAAGCACATCTAGATTCACACATTACTATGCCTTTTTCAATTCCTTTGCACCCCATGCTGTCCACACTTCATGCCACTTCCTATAATTCTAATCTTAAAAATGGAACCTCTAGCAGTAAAGGGGTCCTCTTCTGCATTGACTAAGAATGTTCATCCCTTGAGCTTCGACCTTTGCACTCCTTCACACCTTAATCTCTTTTATGAACTTCTAACTAATAGCGCTGCCAAGCCAAGTTTAGCATCATTTTGTTCCTTAAGTACCTTCAAATTGTTGCTTTTATTGATACAAGGCATCACTATAAACTACACCATAGTTCTGCAACACCAAAATTATGCAACACCAGAATTAGGTAGCAAAAAAACAAATTCTGCATAAAATCTGTACTGGCTCGCAAACTTTCCACTATAATTTTGCATTGCTTTGTGGGTTAGAGTTGTTGTCCCCATAAGAGTCCGGTTAAGTCCAGCTTGATATACCTACTTAGAATGATTTGGTCCCATCTCTGAGGTTCTACAAACTACACCAAATTCTCCCAGTAGATGTTGTCTTCACTTTAGCTATTCCATTCCTGCTGCTCCAGATTCACAGACACTGGTGCAGAAACGTAATACAAATGCGGTTATTTTCGTTTTACAAATGCGGCTAAACAACCGCATTTGATGTACACGCATTTGTAAATCAGAGATTTACAAATGCGGTTAAACAACCGCATCTGTAAATACTATTTACAAATGCGGTTGTTTCCCGTAACCGCATCTGTAAATGCTCCAGAGGTGTGCCCAGGTTTCATGAATGGCAATGATTTACAAATGCGGTTGTTTCCCGTAACCGCATCTGTAAATGCTCCAGAGGTGTGCCCAGGTTTCATGAATGGCAATGATTTACAGATGCGGTTGCTTACTACAACCGCATCTGTAAATGTGATTTACAAATGCGGTTTCTTACTACAACCGCATCTGTAAATCAAGGGAATGATTTACAGATGCGGTTGTAGTAAGAAACCGCATTTGTAAATCACATTTACAGATGCGGTTGTAGTAAGCAACCGCATCTGTAAATCATTCCCTTGATTTACAAATGCGGTTGTAGTAAGCAACCGCATTTGTAAATCACGTTTTTTTTTTTTAGAATGATTTGGTTAGTTGTTTTCCCATACGAATTATCTTATGCAGTTTCATTATACCCATCCCAGCCAGCCAGACAGATAAACAGATTCAAAGAAACAAAGTCAATTTATAGTAATTGATCAAAATGTATACAAAAATAGTAATAATCTCTATCTATTCTTACACTATTGATCAAATCGTAGAGTTATAAAAGTTTAGGAAATATGTGGACCAAGATTGTCTCACATATGTCATGGCTTCCGAACTCATGGGTTCCTCATCCGTGAAGAACTGCATTTCAAAATGGTTGACACATAAATTAGTTTTAAGATAGATAAATTAGTTTGAAGTTATAAAAATAATTTAAGAAATCTTACCTCTTGCCAATTACTTGTAAGACCTAGTCTTACAATGGTACTCATCCATTGCATGACGTAATAGCCACACTCATAGCTTCCTGGTTGTTTATTACACTATAATTCAATAAATTGTAAAAGTTAGTATAATTAAACAATGAAAAAAAAAGAAAAATCTTACATACCTTTAATCTTATCCAGTTCAAATTTTGAAAATTTGAATTCGATCTCCCTTTTAGAATGTTATATCCACGCCATGAACTGGTTGAGACAAAAAACCTTGTTAGTGTATTACTTATAGTTTCAACCATAGTTAAGTTTATAGTGTACTTACTTATCAATGATATTCTTAAAACTTGTGGATATCTTCTTGTGTAGGGAACAGAACCACAAAGCCGTCCTATCCTTCACTGATAAGACAAGTAATTGCCAATGACCCCTATATCATCCATGAAAATAGTTGAGTAAATTTATAAAACATGAATATAATAAACTTTTAACATATATATATTTAAACTTACTCGTTAATATAAGGGCACAAATAAACCTCTTTTCCCTCTCTTTCCAGGGTGTTAGTGATGTATGATTGAGTCTCATTTGTCTTTGCTCCAGTAGGATTAGTATATGCAGGATCTAAGAATCCATACACATTTTCCTTCCCCTCAGTGACAGAGACACCATTCAAAAACCTACAAGTAATTAGTTAAATCATAATGAATGCTAATTTAACATAAATGAAAATGAAATGTAGGTAACGATACTTACATCATAAAAAATTGAATGATATTTATATTCAGCTCCTGATCCCCAGCTACAAATTCTAGCAGATCTGACATGTATATGTACAATGGTAGCTCAGGGTTTGTTTCAAAAAAGGTATCATCCCATGGAACTTCCAGAGGATCTCGTCCAAGTTGTCTAGCAACTATAGCTAAGGAAGCTATAGGATCGTCAAGCGGAACCTCTTGTTTCTTTTTCGGACTTGGTTTCCGACGAGGTTTCTACAAAAAGAAAAAAGATTTGTTATAAATTACATGTAATATATAAATATAAATTAGCACATGAAATGAAATTATTACCAGTGGTTGTGGCATATATCGAATCAGGTGTCTGGGCCAGGCTACAAAGGACTGAAATGCTTCGGCCACAGTTGTTACCTCTTCTGAAGGTAGTGGAAGACGAGCATCAAGTACTCGTACTCTTTCAACCGTGACCTTTGCTGCATCAGGGGAGAGAGGAACGTTATGTAAGGTGGTGGCGTCTTCATAGACTTTTCCAATGGCCACCACCTGAGGAATGATGCCACCTTCTACCAGTAGCTCACATTGCCTCGTCTGGCCAATGATATCATCCCCTGATGCTGTAGGAGCTGCACAACTCCCCTTTGTGCTCTTGGGAGCGGGACTAAGAAGCGTCTGAATCGGCTGCTCAGCACAAAGTTGTTGCGATATCTCTTGTCGCAACTCTAGCCTCATCTTTTCCGTCTCCCTTCTCATCTCATCCATTAGTTCTTGACGTAGCCTTTGCTCCATTTCTTTTTTGCTCTCTTTGGAGGAGGAGGATGAGTGTCGTGGTGCAGCTCCAAAATAAAGTCTAATCCCAACTCCTTGTCCAGCTGCACGAACACGACCAGAGTGCTCAGGTTGTCCAATTGCTTCAACAAGGATATCGCGACGACCATCAGCAACAAAATTACCTTGGGAGTCCAAGGCATCCTGCAAGAGACAAAAATCATGAGGTTTTATTATAAGTAATGCATCATAATAGATGAAAAAAGGCTTAAATAACTTACAATTTTTTCAATGATAAGCCCTGATTGCTCTGAACTTGGTGCACCCGACTTCTTAATTCGGGCCCTCTTCCATTTGTCATGGCGCGTAGGCGGTGATGGAGGAGAAGTGACCCCTGTTTCCACATCCTGAGATGCACTCCCCTGTCTGGATTGCTCCTTTTCAACCATCAGTGCTTGCTCAAGCTTTCGATACCCCGCACGAGACATTATGTGCGGGGTAAGATTCTTTAAAGCTATTTCTTGAGCTTTCTTCCGCCGATGCTGTCATAATTGAAATAAACAAAGTGAATTCAAGAATATTAACTCATTAATCTTATATAAGTCAAAATAGTTAAGTAGCTTCACTTACAGTCCATTCTTCAGTTAGACGGCTTTCTTTAAAAGCAAGCCATGTCTCTTCATCAATAAAATTGTATCTTTCACAAGGACTTTCATCCTTAAGCTCACCAAAAATGTATCTCGTCGTGAGTCTTGACTTAAAGGCGCGAAACTTTAGTCCGATATTGGATAGAATCCTTGATCGAAGCGGTTCCACATTAGGAATTTCAAAATTTGCTTGCAAAATAACATCAGCGAAGTAAAGTTAGTCAATGAATATTAAATAGCTTTATATGATAACAATAATTATCTAAAGCTTACCAGAACATCCTCCCACAGCATGTTTCGGTCGACCTCTGACACCTCGTCCCATGAATTAATCAAAACGGAGACTCTCTCACGAGAAAGAACTCCAAGATAGCTATTAAACTCATCTGCATTAAGACCTGATGCCATTCCAGTGTTGACGTCAATGTCAACAGCTGTCTTCTCACCAGCGGCACGTTTCTTTGCCAGACGCTTCATCCTAGTAGGTCCTCTGTTGCCTCGTCCGGATCGGGGTCGAATTGGAGTTTGATCGTCACCCATATCTCTGTTAAAAAAATTATTTAACAAACATTAGTTCATCTGCATGGAAAGAAAATCATATAAAACAAAAACATAATATAGTAAATGCATATTATAAAAAATATTTCTAAATTTATTACCATAATGGGTTACAAGTTCATATGTAAATTCCTTCACTGTGGTCTTTACGGGTTGCATGTACATGATCAAGTACATCGTCATCTTTATTAGTTATCATTGGTGTGAATGAATGGGGTTCACCATTTTCAATATCATCTATGGCCTCCCCTTGTTTTTTCCCGTGTAAAACAACATACCAATGTTCTGACATAGGATCTTTCACATAGAAAACTTGAGATGCTTGTTGAACCATTATAAATGGCTCATCTCGATACCCTATCTTTCGAAAGTCCACTAGTGTGTATCCTGATTCATCAATTTTAACCCCACTTTTATTGTCAACCCATATACACTTGAAAACTGGAACTGAAAACTTAGTATAGTCAAGCTCCCATATCTCTTCTATAAATCCATAATATGTCATTGATCCAATTACAGGATTTGTATCTTTCGAGGTGGAAAACTGCATTGACTCGGCTTCAAGAGTAACACCAGAATTTTGAACTGTACTCTTTTCATCCATAGACTTAGTGTAAAATATACAATTATTCACTTCGTACGCTTTACAAGAAATGACATCAAACTTCAATCCAGCAGCCAACCAGGTCAAGGTCTCCGATGCCGTTGAATCCTTTAACACCTCCTCTTTAAACCAAGGCATGAATGTTCTATTATGTTCCATCAAGACCCATTTGTCTGCTTGTCTTGGATTATTTGCCTTCACAATGGCTTTATGAGCTTCTATGTAAGGTATAACTTCATCTGTATTATTCAATATATACAAATGTGCTTGCAAGACTTCTGACCGAGATTTGCTTACAATATTCACACCGCGTAAACATTTACTTGTAGAACGCCTATGCTGCCATGAATTAGCTGGAAGACCTATTGGATTTGCTTTTGACATGTAATCTGAACAAAATTCAATACTTTCTTCAGCTATGTACCTTTCAATCATTGAAGCTTCTGGACGATAATGATTTTTCACATAACCTTTCAAAATTTTCATATACCGCTCAACAGGATACATCCATCTCAAGTACACTGGTCCACACAATCTAACCTCTCTAACCAGATGCACAAGTAGATGAACCATGATGTCAAAAAAAGATGGAGGAAAAAACATCTCCAATTCACATAAGATAACAATAATTTCATCTTGAAGTTCATCTAGTTTTAATGGATCAATGACTTTACAACAGATGGAAGAGAAGAATGAGCACAAACGGGTTATGGTATGTCTAACATTTTTTGGTAAGATCCCACGAATAGCTACAGGCAGAAGCTGTTGCATCAAGATGTGGCAATCATGAGACTTCAACCCAATTAGCTTCAAATCTTGCATTGACACTAGGCTCTTCACATTTGAGGAATGTCCTTGTGGCACTTTTACACCCTTTAGACATTGACAGAAACTTACTTTTTCATTTTTGGACATGGTATAACAGGCTGGGGGCAAATATGTACGCTTACCCATTTCTATCGGTGCCAACTCCCCTCGTATGTTCATCTCAACCAAATCTAAACGAGCATTTAGACCATCCTTCGTCTTCCCGTTAATGTTAAGAAGTGTACCAATTAAGCTATCACACACATTCTTCTCAACATGCATTACATCTATACAATGTCTGATTTCTAACCTCGACCAGTACGGAAGATCAAAGAAGATTGATTTTTTCTTCCAAATGTTAGTCACAACTGACTTTTTTTTTGACTTACCGAAGGTGTGGTCTATGTTATTTACCTTTTCGTAAACCTCAGCAGCAGTTAGTGGAGTTGGTGGACCACTAGTCTCTTGGTGTCCATTAAAGGCTTTTTTCAACCTCCGGTAAGGATGATGACTTCTAAGAAACCTCCGATGGCGAAGATATACTGTCTTCCTTCCATGTTTCAATTGTTGAGAAGCAGTGTCTTCTTCGCATATTGGACATGCTTTATGACCCTTAACACTATAACCTGATAAGTTACCATATGCCGGAAAGTCATTGATGGTGCAAAATAACATGGCATGAAGCTTGAAAGTTTCATTAGCAAATCCGTCAAATACTTGAACACCCTCATCCCACATTAACTTCAAATCTTCGATTAGGGGACTTAGATAAACATCTATGTCATTCCCTGGCTGTTTCGGACCAGATATCATCACAGACAACATCATGTACTTTCGCTTCATGCACAATCCAGGAGGTAAGTTGTAAATAACTAGTAAAACAGGCCATGAACTGTGATTTGTACTCATATTACCAAACGGATTCATTCCATCTGTAGCTAGACCAAGTCGGATATTTCTTGATTCTTTACCAAACTCTGGAAACTCATCATCAAATTTCTTCCACTGAACAGAATCAGCTGGATGTCGGTACATGCCATCACATTTCCTTTCATCTGCATGCCATCTAAGATTCTTAGCATCGTCTGGGTTTGCAAACAAACGCTTCATCCTTGGAATGATGGGAAGATACCACATAACCTTCATTGGGGGTCCATGCTTTTCCATCTCTTCAATAGTATCATCATCTGTTTGTTTCAATTTATAACGTGATAACCCACACCTCGGACAACTTTTCAACAATTCAAAATCCTTCCGGTATAATATACAATCATTAGGACATGCATGTATCTTTTTATACTCCATGCCCATTGGACAAAGAATCTTTTTGGCCTCGTAATTACGATTAGGTAGAGTATTTCCCTCTGGAAGCATATCCTTCAACAACTGGAGCAATTCCGTGAAACTTTTATCAGTCCATCCATTTAGTGCCTTCAAATTCATCAATCTTAACACCGCCGACAACCGTGTGAAGTTAGTTGATCCAGGATACAATGCAGTCTCTGCATCGCTTGACATACTTCCATATCCATGCGCTTTTGCAAAAGACTCAGCTCCCACATCACGAATCATGTCCTCCAATCGATCATCAACTACATCATCGTGTTCTGCTTCATCCGTGGTGGATCCCACATATTCTTCAGTTACGGAAACACGTGGTAAATTTAATAATTCACCATGCCATGTCCAAGTTGTATAAGATCGAAGAAACCCATCACATAGCAGGTGTTCCCTCATGATATTCACATCCAGTATCCTTCCATTCAAACAGTTAACGCACGGACACCTAATCTTTCCTCCATCACGACCACTATTAATCGCGTTACGCTGCGCAAATTGTATAAATTCTTCTACTCCTCTTTCGTACTCATCACTTATACGAGCACAATGAATCCAACTTCGATCCATTATATATTCTGCAATATACTTACCTAGGATTTTCTAATAAGTGTTCTATCTCATGCATTTGCCGAGGGTCGAACACCCCCGGACTCAATACCAGCACGTATTATTGTCGGAGGTCCAAACACAAACACGATATTCTATTCTAATGTAACAACTAACATAACATAAATTCTACTATAAACTAACAAATAATTACTAAATAATTTAAATTTTAGAAAATAGAAATTATATAATACAAATTATATAAATTAATACAAATTTATATTAAATAATATACAAATTATAATACATAAAAAAAACTATTCAAAGTACAGCAAAAAAAAATTCACAAAATCTAAAACAAAACTAACATCAAAACTACTAACTAAATAATATAAATTTTAAAAATTAAAAATTATATAATACAAATTTATATTAAATAATATACAAATTATAATACATAAAGTCAAAAATTCAAAATAAACAAAGTAAAATTCAAAAAATCTAAAAATAACCAACCTTGTGCGCGAAAATGCTGATTCAAGTGGTAGAAAACCAGAGGTGGAAGCGGAACAGTGGCGCGACAGCGAGGGACAATGCAACAGTAACTTGAAGAACTGCAAGGAAAAAACCATATATAAGAAAAGCATTCCTAAAACGAACTGAAAAGAATGAATGGGATACGAAACTCACAATGGAAGCAATAGCACTGAAGATGCACAGAAGAAGGGAACACAGCGCAGCAACAGCGACAACCAAGAGCAGAGAAGAAAGAGTGAAAGTGCAGTGGCGGGCTTCAAATTTTAGGTTAAAAACATTTTACAAATGCGGTTATTAGTTAAAACCGCATTTGTAAATGAAAGTTTTTCATTTACAAATGCGGTCATACCCATGACCGCATTTGTAAATGAAAGTCATTTCATTTACAAATGCGGTCATGGGTATGACCGCATTTGTAAATGAAAGTCATTTCATTTACAGATGCGGTCATACCCATGACCGCATTTGTAAATGAAAGTTTTTCATTTACAAATGCGGTCATACACATGACCGCATCTGTAAATGAAATGCCTTTCATTTACAAATGCGGTTTTAACTAATAACCGCATTTGTAAAACAAACTAATTTCAAAAATGCCACCGTGTTTTTAACAAAGGCGTTTTAGCGCGAAACCGCACTTAGAAAGGAGTATTCTATTGATCATTTTGCACTAGTGAGAGTGTAACTTTTAGTGTTGCCAAGTGCTTAAACTTACCAACATCAACATTCTTCGCACTGAGCAAGAACAACTACCCCTAACTACACTACACCAAACTGATCCTTGACTATAGCTGATGATGCACCAGAGTGATTAGATTGCATAAGAGATCTTTCACTGCCCTTTCTACATCAAACCACCAGATGCTTAAGAGCACCTATGCAGAAGAAGAGATTAATAAATGTTGAGCCAAACTGTTTATTATTCTAAATCAGTTACAAATACACTGTTTTTCCAGCCCCCATCCATTCATTCTACCTTATACTTGTTGCCCCCATAACACCTCTGCACCAGAATCTGTTTCCACTTATGCAAGGTTAAATTCTGCTAAGAAAGCTTGTCAAAATAAAACCAACTCTTCACACCTAATCCATTCCTATTTCCAAAACCATAACGGTTTGGCTTCCGTTAGACCTCATACCTTCCTTTGCTTCTAACTTGCTTTGCAACATCATAACATCTCCTTCTAACGGACGCCTAAGCCCAACACTGAGGAACAGCAACATCATGCCAAAAGACCTACCTCCCATCTTTATGAACCTCCCAAACATACTAAGGCTTCCCTTCTAGATTAGAACATAGTATGGTACCTAAAAACCAGAAAAAACTAAAAAAAAAAACCAACTGCAGCACCAAAATAGTGGCGCTCACTACCAAAAAATGAAATACTTTTTTCGTGGTTAAGACCTACCGAGCGCAACCTGTTATCACCAAGGTTCATGATACAACTTAAGAGCAAGATTGGCACTAGCAATTCCATCTCAGGCACAGACAATCAACACTATTTTAGCGGTCCTAATATGCAAAATATGCCTAGTACAAAACCTAAAAAAACAGAATTGGCACCCATCCAGAATATGTACATTGATTCATAAATCTAAGACTAAAACTAAGTATGCAAATAGGTAAAGAGGCACAAGAAAATATTGGGTAAAAAACAAAAAAGCGAGTGAAAGAAATCACCAACCTTTAAGGTTTCACAACAAACGAAGAACACTCTACCTCCTCACCACGAAGAACTTCGTTTGACTCCAGTGGTCACCGATTTCACCGAAACCCTCTACCTCCTCACCGCTAAGAACTTCGTTTGCCCTAAGGTTTGCAATGCACACCAACCAAGTCCAGAATTTGTGAAGAAGAACGCGCACAAAAAGAAGAAGAAGGTGATGAAATTTGGGCAGAAAAAGGTGCTGGAATTTGGGAAGAAGAAGGCGCTCAAGGTTGGAGTGTGAGACCAGAGCGTGGGAAATCCAATACTGAAGTGCGGTGGAGACGTGTGTTTTCACAAGAGAGGGAAATAAGAGTTTCGCGCAAACTCTAATTTTGTTTAAATTTTATTTTAATTTTGTTTTAAACCAAATGACCACACTTGAATAAACGTGGCTTAAAGGGGTTAACGGTTTTTTAACCATGGCCTAACACATCAACGATTTTTTGGCCGTGGTTTTTTATAACTTTTAAGCCACTTTTGTAAAACCGTGGTTTCTATTATGTTTAGGCCACACTTTTGTACATGGAGTCTATTTTAACGTTGTCTAAAGTAAAAAATGTTGTAGTGCCCCCACTCCCCTTACAAACGCAAAGGAGAAAAATTTTGTCCAAAAACCAACACTAACATAATTGATTAGCAAAGCTATAATAAGTACCCTCCATTTGCCTCCTGCACCCTATATATATGGATAGCTTGCCACTGGACCTTAGTTTTCATGCATAAGATACTGGAATTTAAGGGCTGCATAATTCATAGAAAGTACCCTCCATTTGATAGCGCCAGAATAGCATTCCGCAAAAGAGCATAGTGAAATTGCTGCATAAATGGCACGGCAGATAAGAGGTTCATAGCACATGAAGATGGATTTCTGCATATAAACCGTTGCAGCACACACACTAAAAGCAATAACCCATAGAGCCTCTTCTCGGAAAACCTGAATTGGCTTGCATACTTTCCAAAATTATTTCTGCATTTTCTGCTGCATAATTCTACGTTCAAATTCATATTCCATTCCAGCAGACCAGCTCTTTCCATTCTGCTTCCCTTCTTTTCCTGCACATTAGACTATGTTCACAGCATTGATAAAACTCAACCTGCATCAACACAATTCAAGCTGCAGAATAGAGCATAGAGCATAAAATTCTGCAGTATTATGCATTCGAAATCTGCATAAAAAAGGTTGATCCTTGGTTCTTGGGCATAGTTGGTTACAACAATAAAATTGCCTACTTCCAGCTTCACATATAGTTATTCCAGCTTCCATACCAGCAGGATACCTCCTTCCATTCTGCTTCCCTTATTCCAACACCACCAAGACTAGCACCTGCATGGTTCCGCTCTAAAGTTTCCATGTTCACAGCTCCAACGATGTTGCCATTCGGTGGCATAGCTCTTGCACTTGAGGGTGTTTATCCTCGTCAAAAAAGAAAAGAATGCAACTTGGTTCACCGAACTGCTGCCTTCTGCTACTTCACTACTTAGACTGCCTTGCTTCCTTCTGCTGCAGCCTGCATAACTGGTCCTAATCCCTGCATCAAGTGATTACCTTCACCAGTGCTACTCCTTCATGCATGCTCTATGTTCCGCACAACTATACCACAATGCATCCTGCTGTTATGTGCCCTGCTTAACCTCTGGTATTGCTACAGCAGAGGAGGTTGATGTTTAATTGTATTGTAAGTTTTTTTTATTTCCCCAAACCATTTCTTTACAGTTTTCTTTTATTCCTTTTAGTCATTGAACTTGTGGTTCAGGACAAATGTTGATGGAAACCGTCCAGCCACACACAACCACATAATAAGGAGGATAAAGACCTAGAGGTTGTTTAGGGATTTATTTGCAAATATGGGTCTAATTGGGCTTTTGTTTCTTTTTGAAGGCCCAATTAAGAGGAAAACTCTAGGGTGAAGGAATGTACAAACATATCCAAGAAGACCTCCAAGTCATCAAAACATAAACTAAAGCTTTGGTCAGAAGAATACAAGAAGACTGAGTTCTTGCTGATTAGTCAACATTATTTTTGGACCAAGCTTTAGCTTAAATAAATTGTATAAAGTTGTTTAGGATTTCATGGGCCATGTATTGGGCCTAGTAGCATAAAATAATTGGACCAAATATTTGGGCCAAGTAGCATAGGTTTTTGGGCTTGTATTTGGGCCAATAGTAAAATATGACTAATTAGGGTTAAAAGTGACTAGTTAGGGTAACAATTGGGCTTCTTTAAGCCCAATGTAACCCTAAAACGTCTAGGGTATATTGGAGGACGAAAATCACCTTGGCATGGAGCACATGGACGTCCACATGGCAGCCTAGGAGTGGAGAGGATTTACATGGAAGGTGTGAGCTAAAACATGGAAAGCATGACTCCACATGGCACCTTCTCATTGGAGAGTTTTATTTTGAATTTTCAAATTTTGGCTCCAAAATGTCCAGCCCTCTCTCCTACATAATGAGGTGCTTGGCTCATGTAAATGGAAGATTAATTTGAGTGAAATTGCTGCCAACTTTGTGCCAATTATCACTCTTGTCTCCTACCTCTAGGATAGACACCTTTAGTCTTCATTCTTCATCTTTTCCAAGTGAGATGGCCTCACCACTCACTCTCCACACCTAACACTTCACCTTCAAGGAATCCACAACTCCTAGGAGCTCCTTGCACGTCTTCAACCATAGCTTCCGCCACCTTCAAATTCGTTTTCAGCTCATGGAAGAAAGCACTCAAGCTAGGCTACATCAAATGTCATACTAGTTTCAGAAGGTTCACTGGCCATTAATTTCTCATCTGTTAATTTTATGATTCCTTTAATTAAAATTTTTACAGGTAAGCATTTTAATTGGAGGTTTTGTTCAAACAAACTAGTTTTGATTCTTCCAAATAGTATTGTTTATATGGATTCGTTCTTTGTTACTTGAAAATTGAGATTGTTGGAGTCGTTTTTGTTGATAAGATTCTTAAGTCTCATACATTTACATTCATTTATTGGATTGTTCTTGAACAATCGAATTGATCTATGTGTTACGAATTTTTTTACATAGGGTGTTTTTCAAACATGTTCTGTCTATGAATGTTTAAATAATAGTTTTGGTTTTTTGGTATTAATACTCGTCTTAGTAAAGTTCTTCGCCCTCTTCCTGTTAGATGATGGGAGTCCCCTTCACCATGTTGGTTAAAATTAACATTGATGGGGCTGCTAGGGGATATCCTGGTCTTGCTACTTGTGGAGGTATTTTCCGTGAGAATATGGGGGAGTTTAGTGGTGCTTTCTCTGTGTTTCTTGAAGTTCAGACTACTAAGGTTGCTAAGTTTTATGGTGTTATACATGCTATGGAGGAAGCTCAAAAAATGGGACTTACTAATGTATCGCTTGGTTTGTGCTACATTTATTGTTAGGATTAAGGTTCCGTGGATGCTTCATAATCGATGGAATACTTGTCTTAATTACTGTGGGAAAATCAGGTTTAGGGTTACTCATATTTTTCGTGAAGGAAATGCGTGTGCTAATAATTTGGCTAATTTATGATTTATTCATAGAGAATCATTTCATTGGTATAATAGGCTTTCATCTAATCTATTCTTATAATTCTTTATGAATAGGTATAGTCTACCTATGTATTGGTTTTGTTAACATATGGGTTTTGGTCTAGTCCCTCCATACTTTTTTTTGTATTTTCTTTCTTTTTTCTTTTTTTAATAATACTTTTTTCATGTAATCGCAGATGATTGTTGTTACTTGAGGTGTCATCCTAGCTGAGATGTCAAGTTGCACAGTAATGCCTAACATGAAAACTTGTATAAGAAAAAAAATTAAAAAATAAAATAAAAAGTTATTAGTTTATGAGAGTTGTTTTCGGTTAATCAAGTTAGAAACAAGTTTAAAACTTAACTAATGACTTGGATGATTATTGTTATATATATATATTATTAATATAATTAATAATTGTTAATATTATTAAGATTGTTATTATTGTTAATATTACTAACATTACTAACATGGTTAATACCATTAATATTATTAATAGTAATAATATTTTATTATTATTATTAATATTAATAATATGAATATACATAAAATTTAGTCCATAGGTAGTACCTACTAACTCCAGATTCCCCTACTTCAGTCCATAGGTAATATTTGTTAAACAAGATGCTTTGATGTCTCCAAATCCAAGTGGAAAACTTGAAGACCTTGCTGCTGGGTGTGTGTGTGTTGTCTAGTTCTTTGAAACTTGTTAATTCACTCCTTAAGATGATCCAAGCTCATTTGAATCTTTAACCTTTTGAAAAGATGGGTTTTCTAAAGAGCTGTGAAATTTCAACAGGTTGAAATTTTGAATCAGCAAGTTGTTTGACACTTAGTGGTTTTTAAAATGATTTGGAAAAGCTTTGCCTTTGTCTTTGCTATCAAACAAAAATCAACTGGTTGTGTAAGGACCTGTAAAATTAAATTGGAATAAAAGGGTATATTTTAAATGAATTCTAAGTATGTTTTTATTTAAAAATATAAAGGAAGGGAAGTATAGCTTAAAAGTCTACGAGATCGCCGTAATTGAAAGAGTAGGCGATCTCCGACTTCTCTGGCACATGATCGCCTGTCGCCTTGATTGCACCAGAACGCCAATCGCCTGTAGTGTACCTAGTCGCCTGTCGCCTAGAGTACACATGATCGCCGAAACTACACTTAGTGCGTAGTCAAGATGTTGGATCAACCATAGTGGGTTCCCAAAAACCACGTGCATCAAGGTGTGGGTTAAGCCTTAGACACGCTGTGCATGCGAGGCTCTATGCTTGAGTATAGGAGATCGTCCTTAGTGTTGCATGCATGGGCGCACGAGGGCAAGTGCCAATTTACCCTTGGAAATGTGAAGCTACCGACGTCACCGAGTCATGTGGAGATGATACCTTGGACGTAACATAGTGCAATGAGGAACCTTCAGCAAGGCGTGTCGTCGGTCATCGCCAGGGCGCGAGAGGCATGCGGGCATCGCCGGGGCGAGAGGCATGCGGGCATCGCCGGGGCGTGAGGCATGCGGGTGTCGCCGGGGCGTGAGGCATGCGGGTGTCGCCGGGGCGCGAGAGGCATGCGGACAACGCCAGGGTGCGAGAGGCATGCGGACATCGCCAGGGCGCGAGAGGCATGCGGACATCGCCAGGGCGCGAGAGGCATGCGGACATCGCCATGGCGCGAGGCATGCGGACATCGCCACAGAGAGAGACATCGGTCGTCCTCCAGAGAGAGACATCGGTCGTCCTCCAGGATGAGTCATCGGTGGAAGGTTATCGCGCGATGTCGAGTTGTACGTAGAGAAGGTGGGACCCAGACTCCCAGCATGAGACGCGCAGCACGCGCGACACGTAGACAAAAAGTGTTGGTTGAGAACAGTGACATCAGAATGTTGGCATGCACAAGAGACAACAGTGGTCGTACTGTTCAGAGCAGAGGTTGGCATGCACAAGAGACAACAGTGGTCGTACTGTTCAGTAAAACGTACACTCAGACTTCCCCGCAGAGTGGGTGGTGGCAGCTGCTTTTGTGGACAAGTTGGTTTAAGAGGCAAGAACCCACTTCTGAGAGGAGGAAACGTTGCAAAGAGCGAAAGAGTGAGTTACCTCTCTTCTCCTCCATTTCTCTCCTCCGCGCTGCGATTCGGGCACCTTCACACAAGAGTACGACGAGCGACAGCCACCATTAGAGCACCTGGGAAGTTCTCTGCAAGTCCTTCAAAACCAGACGAAAAAACAGAGCCAAGGCGTTCTTCAAGCTTCGTTGGATTTCGGAGCTCCTGGTGTTTGCGCAAGTCCAGGTAAGGGAAGCTAGCCTTCATTTTCAATACAAGCCATAGATTAGCTGTTCCTGAAGTGAGGGCGACGTGGTCGCCGGTTTTCGTTTTCATCTTCGTGAATGCTCTGTTCTATGTGTTTGGGCGACGTGGTCGCCGGTTTTAAATGCAGAATTCGAAATCCCCTTCTTTTGAATCAGATCGCCGGTTTTGGCGTTGTTTTACGAACTCCCCTGTTTTTGTTGTGGTTTGAGACTGTTTTGAGATTTAAATGTGATATACGAAAATCTGAATCCTTGGCATGAGTTTTATGGTGACTGAAATTGTTCATTAAGTGTTGTATGATGTGTGAAATGTTGTGAATGTGGGATCAAGGCATAGTATTTTCAGGAAAGAAAATACCGTGTAAGATCGTGTGTAATGTGTATTGACTAGGGGCTCGTCGAGAAGGAGATATCCTGACTCTGCTGAGATAATGGAATCACGTAGATGAAGTTATTCAGTGGGTGAGAGTCGAAGGAGGTTCATATGAATGGGTGACTCGTGTGAAAAAGAACGAGCTCGGCCTGTTATATGAATTTACCCTGTCATACCGGAAGAGTTATGATATTGAGATTGTGGTTATGTGCACAGCTGTGGGAACTTTACAGCAATGTGGTATGACAGGTGCATATCTCTGAGCCTGAGTTAACGCACGAGTCATCCGGAAGTAGAGTCATGTGTCTATGTATTGTGAGTCAGTGGAAAGTCTGACGTGAGAAATGAGGAGCATTGTATTTTTGATAGACACTTGACGCATTGTGTGACTTGAACGACTCTCGAGGAATTGTGAAATATGTGTTTGGCTTGTTAGTCATGTGGGAAGAATGAGAAAGCTGATGGTTTTACGTGGGTGCCTTAAATTGATTTTTATCTTGATTTTTAAGTTCATATCTAAACCCTCTTTCAATTGTCTAGCTTACCCTGCGTTTTCGTTTTGTGGGTGTTCTTCTTAAAACTTGCGATGATCGTGTATAACTTACACGGGAGCAGATGACGTTACAGGAAGTTGAGATCGCCGGTTTGATAGGAGATCGCCTGGCTGATAGGAGATCGCCTGCCTGATAGGAGATCGCCTGCCTGATAGGAGATCGCCCTTTCGTAGGGAGATCGCCTGTTCGTCTATTTTGTTGTATTTTGTTTAAGTTTTGAAAACATTTGACTGGTTATGTATTAAACTCCCTAAGAGGAGCAACTTCATTACTTATATATATATATTATCATGTACTCTTCAATATTATTTGTGTACCTTTATTTTCATTATACGTGTATGTATGGATTTATTTTGGCGGGATGTTACAGGTTGCTTCGATAAATCAACTGATTATTTTTCTAAAAATCTTAACAGAATTCTGTTAAGTGGTTTTAATCTGTTTTAAATGATCCTAACTACCTTGGCTCCTTTATTAAATGTTTTAACCACTTGATTGGTCTATATAAAGGTGGTTTTATGCTCCTAATCTTTGAGTAACAAAGAGAGTTTATCAAAAATAGTTTTTCCAAGATTTGAAAGAGCTTTGGATCATTCTTAAGTGTGTGGAATACGATTGGGTTGTACTTCTGAACTTCAAGCTTTGTAATACCCACGTGTATTCTATCCCCTTATTCCTTGATCACTGTATTTCTATATTTGTGTTGCAAATGAGTGTTGTGTGTTCTTGAGGGGTTCAAGATCACTTCTTTGGTGTGTGGTTTGTAATCTGTGATTGATTGCATAGTGGATACCTAGTGGCTTCTGGGAACTGGATGTAGCTCTTGGTAAAGAGTGAACCACTATAAAAATTTATGTGTTAATCTTGCAATCCCTTATTTCCTTTAAATTTGTTCTGGTTTTGTTTTTAATTGTTGCTGATAAAAACAACCGATTGTTTAGCAAAAACAACTGGTTATTTTTTGGAAACATATCAAAACAGATTTTTATTTTGGCTGAACTGATTTCTTATCCTTTGATTCTTCATTGAATTTCACTCTACCTTCAAGTTTTGCGAAAAGCGTTTATAAACAATTCACCCCCCTCTTGTTTAAGGCCATAAATTCTAACAATATTCACACAATCTTCTTTGCAGAGCTCGAATTGCCTCCACTAGCAAATTCTTCAACAATGGTGTTGATTGACCCTCTGATTTTGTTAAGATTTAGTTGGGGTTGCTCTCTTTGCTCTTGCTTGGGTTAAATGCTTCTTGGATGATGACATCTCGGCTAGCATTGAGAGGAGTATAGTTTTCATATTTAGTGATGTTCCTTTTCTTGAAAGTTTGCATATTGGGAGCAACCTTCACATTTTTTCTGGCATCTGAGTTCTATTCAATACTGATATACTGATTGAGATTGTTGGTGTGGTTTGTGTTGATAAGATCCTCAAGTCTCATACATTTACAGTCATTTATAGGATGGTTCTTGAACAATCGATCATATATATGTTGCAATTTTTTTTTTGTTTACATACGATTTTTTAAAACATGTTCTCTGTGTGAATGTTCAAATGATAACTTTGGTTTGAATAAAAGCTATTAGTTTATGAGAGTTGTGTTCGATGAATCGAGTTAGAAGCAAGTTTAAAATTTAATGAATGGCTTGGATGATTCTTATTATACATATTATTAATATAATTAATATTATTATTAACATTGTTAATATTATTAACATGGTTAATATTCTTAATATTACATTGTTATTATTATTAATATTGCATTGTTATTATTGTTAATATTACTTTGTTATTATTGTTAATATTATTAACATTGTTAATACTATTAATATTATTAATAGTAATAATATATTATTATTAATATTAATAATATGAATATCTACTAGTTTTAGTTATAGATAATACCTACTAACTTCAGACCCACTCACTTCAATCCGTAGGTAATATATACACAATCTTTTTTTAGAGCTCAAACAACCTCCATTATAAAATTCTCCAATATTGATGTTGATGGTCCCTCTAATTTTGTTAAGATTTACTTGAGGTTGCTCTCTTTGCTCTTGCTTGGGTTAAGATGTTGTTGTTTGCTTTTGGTGATTTTATTTGTCCCAACCTTGGTGATTGCCACAAAACCCTTAACCTCTATCACACCATCATCAGCCTCACCTAGCTTGGCCATTCTATGCGAAATGTCCCAGGGCCATGGATCAAACAAGCTCTTCAATTAGATCATGAAATTTGTGGCATTCTTTCATGTTGTGATCCTGATAATAGCTACATCTTTTGGCTGGATTGACGGATTAAGGAGAGGGTGTAGGTTGAGGCAGCTAACTAGTTTGAGATTAAATGCTTTTTGGATAATGACATCTCGGCTAGTATTGAGAGGAGCGTAATTTTCATATTTAGTGACGTTCATTTTCTTGAAAGTTTGCATATTGGGAGTCGCAATCATGGAGGTAGCCTTCACCTTTTTTCTAGCATATGAGTTCTCTTCAATACTGATATATCGACTATTTGAGTATGGAGTGCATCCATATTGGTGGGTGTGTCGACATAAAAATAGTCCAAGAGAATCCCTGGATGAAGTCCCACTAAAAGAGCATGCATGACCATCATTGCTTGTATATCGAGAATATCAATGGATGCTATGGTGAATGAGTCATGGGCTATCATAATGGCTCAACATCTCCTTGTATGATGTGTTGGAGAGAGGTTGAAGTTGCGAACATTGGTTTGCAATCAACAAACTGAGTTAAGAACCTCGCACAAAACATGACAAATGAGTCAATGGAATTCCGAGAAAGAGAGTAAAAACATTTTGGGGTTGGTCCCTAGAGAGTGGTGGGGAATAATCAACAATGTACTCCCAGATCCTTGGAAAAGAGGTTAGTTGGGTTAGATAGGCCTTAATATGTGCCTCCCGATCGGATGAGCTGTCGCACTTTTCAACCCATGGTCATTTTCATATAGGTTTTTAAGGCATCAATGGTTGATGGGTCCATCTCACAATATGATGATGATGATGATACAAATTTGCTTCTTATGAATACCATAAGAGTTGTGGTCTTGGAATAATTTTACCCAAGTCCCATGGTGGGCGTCAAATGTTCTTACCGGGAAGGCTTTGAGGAAGCAGAGCTTTGGTGGAGATGAATCCTCAAGCTTGTTGAGAAAACACAAGATGGAGATCCACGTGCATAATATTCTACGACGCTCAAGTTAGCAAGAATTAGACAAATTTTAGAAGTATTTAATGAGTAATGATATCAAGAACCGCATATGTTTAATATGAAAGGGGTAAATATAATACTTAATATATTATATTAAGTATTATATTAAGCAAAGCTCTTTATGAAATTAATCATAGCACTTATTTCTAATAAAAATTTGATGAAATTAATAATTAAAATACATAAGTATAATGGTAACACTACAACAGAAATAACGTTTTTCGTTGGTAAAAAACAAACGCAAATCAATGTAAACCAACAAAAAAACGTCGGATTTGCATCGATCAAGAAACCGACGAGAAAAGCGTGAAAGCAAAGTCCATTTTGCTTTGGCTAGTGAGAGTGACGTAAATTGTGTGGGTCAAGTTGACATGAAACAAAAGCAAATTTCGTTGGTCGAGCTGACGTAAAGAGGGATTTCATATAAATTGAAAAACAAAATTTTTATTTTTATTTTTCTAGCCATTTTCACCAAGAAAAAATTTCAAAAAGAACATCCACAACAACTATCTACAATAGAAAACCATCTAGAAAATTTCAACCATACATATTCAACTATCCACAACAGAAAAACCATGAAGATAATTTCAACCATCCAAATCATTCAAATATTCAAATAATTTCAAGTCAAATTGAATATTAATGCATAAAGTAGAACTTAGTAATTAATATAAACCATAATATTGTAATTTAGAAATTAATCAAAAGTACTAGAACTTAAAATGTACCATAATACAATTATATAAGAGAAGTACAAATCAAAATATAAAATGCATCCTTGAAGTAGAAATAGCAGTGATGTGATCCATAAAAACCTGTAAAAAAATTACAAACAATGTAAATAACTAAAATATTTAATATATAATAAAATTGTGAAACAATTAAACTTATAGTTTGGGATGCACTTCATAGGAACTCACCCAAGTAAGATCACTCCAGAGGAACTCGCCGAAGACTCGCTTAAGCGAGTTCACTCTATTGAAGTTGGGCTTTATCTCGTCAAACTCGCTTAAGCAAGTAATATCTTGCTTAAGTGAAATGTCACTTAGCCCAAGCCCAATTAGGTTAAATAGAAGGCATGAGGCATATTCATTGGGATCATTGGGAGAATAGAAGGTGATAGAAAACCCTAGAGGAGGTAGTCGTCAAGGAGAAACATCCTGGATCTTTTTTTCTTGCTTTCCATGTTTGTAATGGCAAACATGAGTGGTTAATTCTATCCTTTGGGATTGGAAGTAATATGTTCAAACTCTTATGTATTGAGGTGATATTTAAATAAAATATTATGTTTTTGATTGATGATTGTTATTGTCATTTTATTTGTAATGCATGTTTATCATGATTTTGATCATTAGATCTGACTGAAAAAGTACCTCTAATTTTTTACCTAAATGATAATGCTTAATATATTTGAATGCTAGGAATATATTTTAAATGTTAATTGCTATCAACATCTTATCGTAAGGATACAAAGTTTTTATAAATACGCAAAGAATCGATATTTAGGAGACTATTTATATGCGAAAAATCGATATGAATGAATTTTATATGGACATCAATATCAATCAAAGATAGAATATTATTATGCTTTTCAAAATACAAAAGAATGAGAAGGATGAGTTCCAATCCCAATTTTCCCAATTGAATCAACAACTTTTTACTTTGCTTTTATTTAATTCTCATGCAAACTATTATCAATATCAAATCAAATCAAATTATTGTACATATTCTTATTCTAAGTGAATGTTACTATTAGGATTTTAAATAATTGTTCCTTGTGGATTCGATATCATTCCTTAGGGACAAATTATTAATTATGACTCGGTACACTTGCCATAAAAAAGAGTCATCACATTGATAGTTTTGATTTGAAACTGATGTGTATAACTAGAATTTTTGAATTCCTTAACTACTTCAGGTATTTCAAACCATAAACTTAAGTTCAAGATTCGGACACCAATAATGCTTTTTAAGAAACTTGGATCAAGTTGAAAGTTTATTTAATGGAAGTAGATTGAGAGTAACAAGGCTAGCAAATCATGTCATTGGTGCAAAAATTATCATAGGAAGCGTATGTGGTAATGAAATATATATTCCACAAAAGTCTATGTCTCCATCATATTCACCATGGCCTTTTAAGCTTATTAGAAGATAATTTCCTAACATCATATCCTATGTCGTGACAATAAACAAATCTGAAGGGCGATCTTTAGCTTAAATAGGACTATACTTACCAACAATAGTTTTTAGCCATGACTAATTTTATGTTGTTTTGTCTAGAGTATAGAGCAAGTTTGGATTAAAGATTCTAATCCATGACAACCACAAAAATATGTGAATTCTACAACAAATATAGTTCAAAGAAGTTTTCCAAATTATATGGTCAACAAGTAATGAACAATTATTTAACTAATTATACATATTATAACATTTATATAACCTCATAAAATTTTTCTCCCATGTACATGATTGTAAACATTTAAAAAATATATCATAGTAAACAATAAATAATCAACTTCTATTCAATCTTTGGTTACATTTGACATCCTTATGCATTATCTCATTTAATTATAATCTTTTAACTAATTACGCATATTATTTAACTAATTATGAATAATTATTTAACTAATTATGTATATTATAACATTCATATAATCTTATAAATATTTTTCTCTCATGTACAAGATTGTAAACATTTAAAAAAATTGTATCATAATATAGTAAACAATAAATGATGATTTTCTATTCAATCTCAAGTTACATTTGACATCCCTGTGTCATTTAATTATAATCTTTCACTCATTTAATTTAATAAACACTTCAATTTATTTTCACGAAATATCATCATAAAAATTGAATTAAAAAGACAACTAAATATTAGTAAAGTTCAAGACTAAATACCCATTTATAACCAAACCACTCTAGATTCATATCCAAACTCTAACCCATTCAAATTGTTATCAATGCAATTTCAACCGACAATATAATAACAAAACTTCTTTACTTTACTTGATTCAATAGCACATCACCTTTGCAAACTCCTATTGTGCTGACACCATGCCTTCAACTACATGTATATACGATCAGGAATATTCACTGCAACAACACAAACAAAGAAAGAGTTTCCCAAGACTCATGGTTAGAAACATGTATTTGTAGGTCACTTTGGTCTTTTAACCCCCTTTGGGGTGTACGTGGAAACTATGCTAGTGCAAAAATAAAATAAAAAAAATAGCCCATCCATAGAGAAATTCTGAGTTTGTAGCTATGGGCATGTAACTATATAGTCCAATTTGCAATCTAGAATTATCATTTCCCTTTCCACCTCCACATAGATTATTACACTACTATAATTATATCAAAATATTTCAAACTATAGTATCAAACTGTCAACAATCTATAATATAAATGCTAATTAAATAGTAATGGCTATAATTTATTATTAAGTAATAGTTTTATACAGTTATCTTAAAAAATTACTTATTTAAAATATTAGATACACCAATTTATTAGAATAGAACACAATAGTTAATATACCAAAATTACAATTTATAAAGATAATTATAAGAAAAGAAGATACGAGGGAAAATACCATATTAACCAATTTACTATGTTTTGACTTATCTATGAGTTTTTTTTTCTTTACACTTCTTTTTACTAAGAAATTTACCTTATACTCTCATTTAATATGATTACTAAAAAGAGTACTAATATTGTAATACATATTAGTGAAATATTTAATTAATAATAAACTAATTTAGAAAAAAATAATAATATATTTATAGGAGCCTTGCGTATGCAGGGGTTAGGGACTAGTACTTTATGAAAGAAAAAAAAAGCAAAACTGATCCGGTCGGTCATCAGTAGTTGATGATGTTAGCAGCCGTTGACCACGTGGACCATGCACAGGGTGGCACGTGGTAGAAAGAGCAAGTGAATCAGGGAGGAGATCACCTAGAACAGTGATCGGTAGTCAGATACCAAGTGGCCACCACCCCCAGTTCAGACCACAGATAAGCGCTTGGAAACACCGCACGGACGTCGGTGGATAGTCATGAGCCACCGCACGGACGTCGGTGGATAGTCATGAGCCACCGCACGGACGTCGGTGGATAGTCATGAGGCACCGCCCGGTCATCAGGGGAAGTTATGAGGCACCGCCCAGTCATCGGTGGAAGTTATGAGGCACCGCCCGGTCATCGGTGAAAGTTATGATGCACCGATCGAGTGTGACTGCATGAAGAGCGCGATCAGGCGTTAAGAGGGAGATCGGTCGTAAGTGCATGCAGAGGGAGGTCGGTCGTAAGTGCATGCAGAGGGCGATCGGTCATCGGGGTTCCCAGCGAGAACGCTACGCATGCACCTCGCATGATGCCCACTCGATCTGAGAGCACACACGAGTCTCACAGAGAGATTCAGTGATAGTTTTGGTGTTCCTGTTGCCTGACTTGAGCGTCGGAGCGACAACGGCCGCCAGAGGCGCCGTCTGTGTGTTTTGCAGGCAGCGTTTGGAGTTCCGGTGGTGGTTCTTGGAGCGTTCCTGCAGAACAGAAGGCTAGACGAAGGAGTGACGAGGCAATCCTCCACGTTCGAGTCAAGCGACAGGATCATTGGCGCCCACCGTGGGGCCCGTGTGAATTTTGTTCCCATCCACGTCGCAGTTCTTGAAGTTTCTTGAGGTTTCTTGAAGTTTCTTGGAGCTTCTTAATCATTTCGTCGAAGTGAAGTTACGTCGAAGTGTAGAGGAGATGAGTAGAAGAACCAGACGAACCTCACCTACGCCACCTGCTGAAGAAGGTGCCGTTACCATGGCACAGGTCATGGAGATGATGCGCGCGCTGCAAGATAGTGTCGCGGCATCAAGAGTTGAGCAAGAGAGGATGCGTGCAGAGCTGACTGCATCGCAGAGAAGAAACGAAGAGTTGAACCGAATGAATGAAGAGCTGCGTAGGGAAATGCAGGCGCAGAAGAAGCGCGCAGTTGAAGAGAGGACGTCGACGCTGCCATCGCCTCCTAGAGCATTTCCTATGCCTTTCTTCCCGGAGATCATGAACATGGTGGTGCCTCCCAATCTGGTGGGACTGAAAGCGTCGTTCACGGGGGTGGAAGATCCAGAAGCACACCTGACAGCCTTCCACACTCAGATGATGCTGACTGGAGGTTCAGATGCTGTGTACTGCAAGATGTTCATGAGTACGCTGTGCGGAGTGGCTATGGAGTGGTTCGTGAGCCTGCCAGAGGGCCACGTCACTTCCTTCCATCAGTTTGTGAAGCTGTTCACGGAGCAGTACATCGTCAACAGAGCACCACCAGTGGTGTCCTATGATTTGTTCGACGTGCGCCAGCACCAGGGGGAGTCGCTGAAGGACTACCTCAGCCGTTTTGGCTCGCACGTGGTGAGATTGCCCAGCAAGGACGAGGACATGCTGGTGCATGCGTTCAAGAGAGGTGTCCTCCCTGGTCCGTTCAGTGAATCGCTCATCAAGAGCCATCCTGCCACCTTCACCGAGATACGGCGACGCACGGTGGCACACATAGTAGCAGAGAAAGAGGTCTCTGAGAAAAGAGGAAGTGCTGCACCGTCGAAGCCACGTGGAGGTCAGGGGAATCAGCAGCAACAGGCGCGGGTGCATGAGATCAAGGAAGGGAGGAAGGAGCAGGGAAAGTCTCACCCTTATGCACCCAGGAAGGACCAGACCAGGGGGCGTGCAAGCAACACACCCCCCAGGTATGATTTCATGATAAGTTTTGCGGAGCTGATCGCCATCCCTGCTGTGGCAGCAAGACTCCATGTGCCAGAGAAAACCGACAGGGTACTTGGAGGGAGGAAGGATGAGTGGTGTGAATTCCATCAAGCTTATGGACATACACTCCGTACCTGCCTGGCATTGGGGCGTCAGCTTGCTGAGTTGGTGAAGACAGGGTTCCTGACCGATTACCTGCAGAAGACACAAGGTGATCGCGCTTCGGGGTCCCAGGCAGGCGATCAGCAGCATGAACTCCCTGTGTTTGGGGAGGTGAGGTGATGGAAGAGGCTACACTGGGGGGGCTCCCAGGGCTGAAGCGGAAGGCATGATCGCCCCACGTGTGTGCATCTCCAGGGCGGTCATCGCCGGTTAAAGGAGACCCCATCCAGAGTGGTTATGACGTTGGAGAATGGAGCTTGTCGGCTAGTGACTCTGGACGGAACGGCTATACCCAGAACCCAGGACGCTACACGCTTGTTTCCTACTTTGGTTAAGTTGTAAAGTAGATGCGCTATCGCGCTGTACACACACTTAGTGTATTAAACAGTTGAGCAGATCAGGGGGCACTCTTTTTAACGATGCCACCCAATAAAAGATTTTCAGTACATAAAGTGTGTGAGTGTTCCCAGTTTAAAGTTCTCCTTGCCCCAGGTGCAAGTCCAGGTGATCGGTGGTCAGTTACCGAGTGGCAACCACCCGCAGATCAGCCCCTAGATAAGCACTTGGATGTAGAGCGCGATCAGCCATCAGTGCATGCAGACCGCGATCAGCCGTCGGTGCATGTAGAGAGTGAGCGCTCGGTCGGTTCATGGTCATCGGGGTCTTGCTAACACGTGTTAAGCTGGAACCCAAGTTCCCAGCGAGAGCGTTAAGCATGCACCTCGCATGATTCCAGAAGAAGAGCTCTTCGTCGGTGGGGACGTGCATGCACTCACACAGAGAACGCGCGATGAGGCCATGCAGGCAGGATGTGCCTGGCGAGTGCGCTCAGATCAGCCACGTCAGGTGCTCTCCTGGGAGCATGCACTCACCCAGAGAACGTGCGGTGAGACCATGCAGGCAGGGTGCGCTTGGTGAGTGCGCTTAGACAGCCACGCCTGGCGCTTCCCTGGGAGCGTGCACCCAAGAGAGCGAAAGTCCTCTTCCTCTGCTTTATACAGCAAGGTTGGGGTAAGAGAAGAAAGTCCTCCCTCGACTTTGTACAGCGAGGTTCAGGCGAGAGAATGTCCTCTTCCTCTGCTTTATACAGCAAGGTTGGGGCAAGAGCGAAAGTCCTCTTCCTCTGCTTTATACAGCAAGGTTGGGGCAAGAGAAGAAAGTCCTCCCTCGACTTTATACAGCGAGGTGCAGGCGAGAGAAAGTCCTCTTCCTCTGCTTTATACAACAAGGTTGGGGCAAGAGAAGAAAGTCCTCCCTCGACTTTGTACAGCGAGGTGCAGGCGAGAGAATGTCCTCTTCCTCTCCTTTATACAGCAAGGTTGGGGCAAGAGCGAAAGTCCTCTTCCTCTGCTTTTTACAGCAAGGTTGAGGCAACAGAGGAAGTGCTCCTTGCCTTTGAGCAAGTGTAGGCAACAGAGGAAGTCCTCCTTGCCTTTGAGCAAGTGCAGGCAACAGAGGAAGTCCTCCTTGCCTTTGAGCAAGTGCAGGCAACAGAGGAAGTCCTCCTTGCCTTTGAGCAAGTGCAGGCAACAGAGGAAGACCTCCTTGCCTTTGAGCAAGTGCAGGCAACAGAGGAAGACCTCCTTGCCTTTGACCAAGTGCAGGCAACAGAGGAAGTCCTCCTTGCCTTTGAGCAAGTGCAGGCAACAGAGGAAGTCCTCCTTGCCTTTGAGCAAGTGCAGGCGAGAAAGAGGAAGTCCTCCTTGCCTTTGAGCAAGTGCAGGCAACAGAGGAAGTCCTCCTTGCCTTTGAGCAAGTGCAGGCGAGAACAGAGAAAGTCCTCACCTCGGCTTTGTACAGCGAGGCTGAGGCAAGAGAAAGTCCTCTTCCTCTGCTTTTTACAGCAAGGTTGAGGCGAGAGGGAAGTCCTCTTCCTCTGCTTCTTACAGCAAGGTTGAGGCAAGAGAACCAAGTCCTCTTCCTCTGCTTCTTACAGCAAGGTTGAGGCAAGGGAACCAAGTCCCTTCCCTTTGCTTTTTACAGCGAGGCTGAGGTGAGAGAAGCAAGACCTCACCCACGACTTCTTACAACGAGGTTGAGGCAAGAGGGGTCGTCGAGAAGCACTTTTCTTCCCCAAAACACAGGCGTCATAGTTGGTGTTTAGGCCCTCTATGCACTCAGCGCTGGTGTGGCAGAGAAATGTAGCGAAGCCAGAAGCGCGATGACTGATCGGTGGTGCACTAACATGCTAGTCGGTGGTCGGTGGTAGAAGCAAGTTCTGCTGCGTGAAGCCGAAGCGTTTAGGCCCCGTTAAGTCAGTCATCCAGCACGAAGTTATGTTGAAGGCAATGCTAAGGTAACAGTTAGCCGCGATCAAGTCAGAAGCCAAGTTTGAGGGGTTGCAGTGGGATCGCGCTAAAGCCTAAGCTAGTTAACAGTTAGTCACATGCAGAGAGTTAAAGAGGAGAAACGCAGCGAACCCTAGCGCAGTTGAGAAGAAGAAAACAGAGAAGGTGAATCTCTAGATGATCCAGAGGGATGCGCACGCTTCTGTTGAATGAAGGAAACGGTAGCGACACTCAGTGGGGGCCATTAATGCGTCCATGTGTCGAGAGATAGAGTATGGAAGCCGTGACGCCGAGGAGCAGATACGTGAGCAGCACGTGGCGTGGCCCCACTTGCCACGTGGACCGAGGGCACGACCACTTAGTCTCTTCGCTGAGAACAAGTTCACAGCTCGAGACTGAGGGGCTTGTGATCCGGTCGGTCATCAGTAGTTGATGACGTTAGCAGCCGTTGACCACGTGGACCATGCACAGGGTGGCACGTGGTAGAAAGAGCAAGTGAATCAGGGAGGAGATCACCTAGAACGGTGATCGGTAGTCAGATACCAAGTGGCCACCACCCCCAGTTCAGAGCATAGATAAGCGCCTGGAAACACCGCACGGACGTCGGTGGATAGTCATGAGCCACCGCACGGACATCGGTGGATAGTCATGAGGCACCGCCCGGTCATCAGGGGAAGTTATGAGGCACCGCCCGGTCATCGGTGGAAGTTATGAGGCACCGCCCGGTCATCGGTGGAAGTTATGATGCACCGATCGGGTGTGACTGCATGAAGAGCGCGATCGAGCGTTAAGAGGAAGATCGGTCGTAAGTGCATGCAGAGGGAGGTCGGTCGTAAGTGCATGCAAAGGGCGATCGGTCATCGGGGTTCCCAGCGAGAACGCTACGCATGCACCTCGCATGATGCCCACTCAGAGGACGTGCGGCGAGGCCATGCAGGCAGGATGCGCCTGGCGCTCTCCTGGGAGCATGCGGCCCGCACAGAGAGAAGCGCAGAAGCCCTCCAGGTGTGACGCGTGTACGGTAGATGCCAGCTGCATGCCTCCACGTGTCACCATCTGGGAGAGAGGCGCGGCTCAGGTATAAAGCACTCCACGTCATGTAAGGTAAGGAATTCTTTTTCAGATTACAAGTTTACACATGCTCACTACACTGAGTTTCTGAGTCACTGTGAGAGCGTTCTTACACGTTGCACAGTGATAACAGAAAACGGTTATAGAGAGAGAAAGTGGATCTGAGAGCACACACGAGTCTCACAGAGAGATTCAGTGATAGTTTTGGTGTTCCTGTTGCCTGACTTGAGCGTCGGAGCTACAATGGCCGCCAGAGGCGCCGTCTGTATGTTTTGCAGGCAGCGTTTGGAGTTCCGGTGGTGGTTCTTGGAGCGTTCCTGCAGAACAGAAGGCTAGACGAAGGAGTGACGAGGCAATCCTCCACGTTCGAGTCAAGCGGCAGGATCAAAAACCATTGGTTTGGAAAAGTGTTGGCTTAAACGTATCGTTGGGAGAAAGACTTAGAAAATTGAGATCCCAACCCATCACATGTCTAATATCTATTTAAGGGGAATTAATTAAAATACAAAATACAAAATAAAATTTATCTATTTAATAAAATGTTTTGTGTCATGGTTTTATAATTTATGAAAAGTGTCATTTTTAAAAGTATCAAATAATGATACACTCAAACCAAAATTCTGAAAAAAGAAGAGGGCAACCAAAAAATCAGAATTGACAAAAAAAATGATAAAATAACTCCAAACACTTTAAAAAAAAGTCTTTACTTAAAAAAGTCAATAAAGTTAACGTGATATAGTATACACTAATTTTATTTATTTTAGTATTTATATTTATTTAAATTATATATTATGAATTTATGTACTCTAGTAATAATGAATAGAAATTAAATTATTTTCAATTCAAAGATCAATATTTAGAGATGATAAATTTTTTTATTCACAATTCTTTTTCTTATTTTTTTTTTAAATTTTCTCACACTCATTCTTCATTCATACTCATAAATCTTCTACACTTATTCCTTTCATTCAGAGTTATTTCCTTTATCTACATTTGTCTCCTTTATTTACATACATATCCTTCATCCACACTCTTCTCTTAATTTTTTCATTCACATTCACATGCTTCATTCACATGCATTTCCTTCATTAATACTCATTTCCTTTATCCACTACAATTTTTTTCTATTTTTTTGTTTATAATTTATTTTGTTGAAAATAAACTATTTTGTGAGATTTTTTTTGAAATTTTTGTCATTAGTATTGACCAAACCAACACAATCATTATAAGAAAATCATTAAATATAAATTAATTTAGAAACAAAAAGAATTAGTCATTAAAAATTGACTAAGTTAGGTATTATTTTATAAACTAAAAACTATTAATATCTAAAATAGTTTATATTATGAATTAATTTCTAAATTAGTATCTAACATTACCTACTAAGGTTTTAACTACTAACTACTTTAGAAATTATTTCATAAATTTTATTAATAATAGAAACTATTTTATATACCAATAATTTTTTAGTTTATAAATCTAATTTAGTTAATATAATGACTAATTATTTTTTGTCTCTAAATAATTGATATTTAATTATTTTTTGTCATAAATTTAAATTAATATTAAAATTAAATTTTATTTAGCGTCGATAAAATTCTAAATAAGTCAAACATTAAATTACTTTAAATTAAAAATTATTTTAAACAATTAACGCTACTTATAATGAGTCTTCAAGAATCGATGTCAATAAATTAATATAAATAATTTTAGAATCGCATAAATATAGCGTTGGCTTTTAATCAAATTAAACATCTATTTTTTTTATATAGTAACATGATGCTTGATTAGTATAATCTTAAATATAAATAATTGTATTTTAACTATAATTAGTAGTATTTAGTTTATCAATCTAAACAATTGATATAGGTGATGTGTTTTATTATTAATAGAAAGAGTTTTATTCTTGTCCGAAAGAATTGTGGCCTAGATCCAATTATGTTTTTGAAACTTTTAAATATATATTAAAATATTTTATTCTCCCTGACAGTTTAGTTAGTTATAGTGTTTTCGTATACATAAATTAATTTTTCCATTACGGAGATGGGTTTGCTTTTTTCTTAAACTTGGGTTAAGGGCTAATATGATAATAATAGAGCTAGATTTTATCTTGTTAGGGTTTGGAATCTTTATTATTAACTGATGGTTGGTTTAACTTCTTAAGCTGTTATTGTATTTGAATAAGATAACTCCTTTAAAAATAGTTTCCAAATTAGAGAAACACACATTAATTTAGTTTAAACTAAATAGATTAGAAGTGTCCTCTTGAATTGATTGAAGGACCAATTTAATCAACTAAGAACTTGTTTTTGCTTTATATTCCGTTGTTATCCTCATTATAATACTCACTTTTTGAAACGTCAACGAAGTGATGAGAATAGAGGAAAGTAATTTTATAACTTAGATACATAGAAAAAAATTATAGATATTTTGTAATTAATTTTATTTAAAAAGCATTAAAATTTTCAATTAGTAGAGTAGTGTCATTTTGATAGTAACACTTGCAAAAATTGTCCAACTAGCTTTTAGTGTGCCATTGCACAATAATGCATAATAAATTGTTCCCTATTTTTCTTTTTCTTTATCTCACTGATTATAGAAGAAAACTATATACTCTTTAAACTATGGCTTTGATATATAGTAGAGCTTTTATCCATTATTCTTTTTTAAGTAAGGCTACTCAAATTATGAACAATTTCCTTTAAATCATGTTTGAATACATGATAAATGTTATAATGGTAGAAGAATTTTGAAAGACTTTTGTAGTTGGATTAATAATTTATCATTACAGGTCTATAATATAAATACTATGAACTTGAAGAAGAGATTAAATGTCCATTTTTTAAATGAGGACTTTGACTTTTGCAATTTTATACTTCAATTGGCGAAACTCCTTCATCGTCATTGGAGACGGATTTCTATAATCTTGGTCTGACTCAATTTTTGTGACATGATTGTATGTTTTAATAGTGATGCACAAAAAGAAAAGTCATTGATACAAGAAATGTCTTGACTAAAAAATTGTCTATCATTACTGTATTGGACCAGAGCGCTCAGAGTTTAGTGCTTGGAACTCGACATCTGCATCAAACAAGTCAACTCGATACTATGGGCTAAGTTGATGGGTCATGTGATTGAGCCCCAAATGTGTACATTAACTCTTTCCTGTATACTTAATGTAACCCTTTGTACGCAAGGCCTAAGCGGTCAGCGGGGGATAGTAATAGACCTAGGGGTGCGCTTAGTGCATACGAGTCTAATGCAAGTAAATCGTTTTCTCTAAACCTAATCCCAAGAGTGTTAGGGCATGATAATTTAGGTTGCATGCATGATGCGTAGCGGCACACTGAGGGTGCCTACGTGAAACAGATTGGATCCCTGATGCTGGTACATGAGTTGGTATCCTGATGGTTATTCTGTTCTATTGTGGCATCAAGAGAGTGCACCCGTGAACAAAATATCTCCTATTGACTACACTTTCAGTTGAGATGAGATTCTCATGGTAGAAAGCTATTACAAGAGGTAGGCTATAAAAAGGACTTGAGATCCCAGGTTAAAGGTATGTTGTTTCTAAGACTAAAACTAGTTACTTCTTATTTCTTATAAGCCCTGTACTGATTTGATCATCGGAGTGCAATCAAAAGGTAGGGCACCCTCTGTCTCAACGGAGCCATGTTCAAATGCGACGAAGGAAGGAGCGGATTCCAGTGGAGATAGATGGAACCAGAGCTTATCTTTAGAATCAACTGGCGGCTAAGTCAACTGGCAAGAACATTTGGTGCCCACCGTGGGGCCTGATAAAACCAGGTCCCACCCACAGTTGTGTTCAAGCTTTTAGGTGTGATGAGAAATACAAGGCAGGGTCCGTCAGGACTAGAAAGGAGTGACGACCCCACATACAACAACTCATGGAGACTGTCAGCGCTCTCCAGGAGACTATAGCGGCATCCGGGGCTGACCAGGAGAGGCTCATGGCGTAGGTTCGAGTTGAACAACTACAAAGGCAAGACCAGTTCAGGGCAGAACTAGATGCGTCGCGAGCAAGCAATGAGGAGCTACGCAGGGTAAACGAGGAAATGCGTAGGGACCTACAGCGGCTTGGAGAACACTCCACAGGAGAGCGGAGCCCAACTATTCAAGCAAGGCCTCGCCCCATGCCATTCTCACAAGCGATCATGGACGTCGTCGTGCCAACTAATTTCATGACACCCAAGATTGTTTCTACAAGTATGGAAGACCTGGAGGCTCATTTCACCACATTTAACGCCCAGATGATGATCTCGGGTGGAACGGATGTCATGCATTGTAAGTTGTTTATGAGCACGTTCACAGGCACAACGCTACAATGGTTCGTTGGCCTTCCAGATGGCCACATCACTTCTTTCGACCAATTCTCTACATTGTTCAGGGAACAATTCATTGTCAATCGAGCTTGACCGTCTGTCCCCTTCAACCTTTTCAGAGTGAAGCAGAGACAGGGAAAGCCATTGAAGGATTTCTTGAACAAGTTTGGGGCGTTTGTTGTGAAGCTTCAGACGCAGGATGAAGCTTTGATGGTCCATGCCTTCAGGCAAGGGATCATGTCAAGGCCATTCAGTGACTCATTGATATGGAATTGGGCAAGGACTTTTGGGGAGATCAGATGACGAGTTATTCCCCACATCACCGCGGAGGAAGCTGTAACGATGAAGCGTGGGAACACATGCACAGGGCAGGCAAAGCCCAAAGAAGGTGGTCAAGCCCAACCAATGAAGGTACACGAAGCTGGGACCGAGAAGAGCTCAAAGACGTGGCGAACACCTTATGCGCCGAGAAAGAACCAGTCCAAGTCAAAGGTGAAGGACGACTTGCCTTTTTGACCCAAGTTCCGAATGACTTACAAGGAACTGCTGACTATGCCAGCTATGGCAGACAAGTTGAGGTTTCCCCCGAAATCTGATAGGAATTTGGGGCCACGCAAGGAGACCTGGTACGAGTTCCACAAAGCCTTCGGGCATGACGTGGAACATTGTATAGCCCTCGGTTACCAGTTAGCAGAACCAGTAAAGGATGGGTTCCTGAAGGAATATCTGGAAGGAAGCCAGGAAGGATCAAAGGAGGAAATATCAGAAGTAGACCAGAGGCATGAGGTGCCTGTCCATGGTGATATTAACACTATCTCAATAGGGTTTTCAGGAGGAGGAAGCACCGCCTCCCAGCGTAAGAGGTACGGGAGGGAAGTGATGGCGGTAGAGGCACGAGAGCCTGATCAGACGGCCGAGCCTGACCTCTGCTTCACTAAGGCTAACCTGAGAGACGTAGTGCCACATGAGGACAATCCAGTGGTGATCTCGGTAGTTACGGTGGGAAGGAGAGTACCCAGGGTCTTCATCGACTAGGAGAGCTCGGCCGACGTGATGTTCTGGGCGACTTTCAATAAGCTGCAGTTGTCGCCAGACCAGTTAAGGCCATACGATGGCTGTTTATTTGGTTTTGCTAGAGACCAGGTGGAAGTACGGGGGCATGTGGAGTTGAGGACGACTTTCTCGGATGGCACTTCCTCTCACACAGTCAATATCAGGTATTTAGTTGTTAATGCAACTTCATCTTATAACATACTTTTGAGCAGACCTGCCTTGAACAGGTTAGGAGCAGTAGCCTCAACTAGGCACATGAAGATGAAGCTGCCCTCCTTTGAGGGAGGATTAATCGTTAAAATATCTTACCAAAAGGCGGCAAGGAAGTGTTATGAGAACAATTTGAAGAACAAAATAGGAGTGTGTGTGGTCGCTGCCCAGCCACAGGAACCTGAGGGGACCACCCATGTAGAAATCGCCAGTGAGAGGCGACTTGAGTCTGTAGGTGAGGTTCAGGAGAAGGAGATTGGAGGAAAGAAGTTCAAGCTCGGCATGTCTCATGATCAAGAGATGCAAGATCTGATCACCGGAGTGATAGCAAAACACTTGAATGTCTTTGCATGGTCTGCCTCAGACATGCTCGGCATCGACCCTGACTTCTTATGCCACCAACTCACGATGGACACAAAGGTCAGGCTCGTAATACAAAGGAGAAGGAAGTTTAATGATGAAAGACGCCTGGTCATCAAGGAAGAAACCCAGAAACTACTCAGTGTTGGCCACATAAGAGAAATCCAATACCCTGAGTGGTTAGCGAACGTAATGTTGGTCAAGAAAGCCAATGTGAAGTGGAGAATGTGGGTTGATTTCACGAATTTGAACAAGGCTTGTTCCGAGGATTCATATCCACTGCCTAACATTAACACCTTGGTAGACAGTGCATTAGGTTGTCGACTTCTTAGGGTTTCAGATGCATTCTCGGGGTACAACCAGATCCGCATGCACCCCCAAGAAGAGAGCAAGACTACGTTCATGATGGAGCTCTCCAGTTACTGCTACAAGGTAATGCCCTTTGGGCTGAAGAACGTTGGCGCAACCTACCAGAGGCTAATGGATAGGATTCTCGCCCCCATGATTGGGCGAAATGTGCAAGCATACGTGGATCGAAAGAGAGAGACCAACATGTTTCTAATTTGGAGGAGCTATTTACCACGATAGCTAAGTATAATCTGAAGCTGAACCCGGAGAAGTGTGTATTCGGGGTAGAAGCAAGGAAGTTCTTAGGATTCCTGCTCACTAAACAGGGAATAGAAGCAAACCGTGAGAAGTGTGTGGCGATCATAGTAATGAGGAGCCCTGCCACTGTAAAGGAGGTGCAATAGTTAACTGGGCGAATGGCCACCCATCTCGGTTCTTATCAATTGGGGGTGACCAGGGATATCCTTATTTTCAATGTTTGAAGAGGAACAACCGTTTCGTATGGACCAGCGAGTATGAAGAGGCGTTCCTCAAGATGAAGGAGTACTTGGCTAGCCCGCCTATCCTCTGCAAGCCGCTACTAGGTACTCTCCTTCGCCTCTACTTCGCAGTTACAGATCGAGCGATTAGTTCGGTCATAGTGCAGGAACATGATCACGTTCAGAAGCCTATATACTTTGTCAGCAAAGTGCTACAGGGCCTCGAGGTAAGATATCAGGCCATTGAGAAGGTGGCCTTAGCAGTTGTATTTGCAGCTCAGAGGCTTTGCCACTATTTCCAGAGCTCCACAGTGATCATCATGACCGACCTTCTAATTCGTAAGGTCCTTCAAAAGCTTCACGTGGCATGTTGGATGGTGCGATGGGCAGTTGAGTTGTCCGAGTTTGACGTGCAGTATAAGCCCAGAGGACCTATTAAGGGTCAGGTTTATGCTGATTTTGTGGTAGAGCTCTCCTCAAAAGCCACACAGCTAGATAGTGGAGATTTCTAGTGGGTCCTCTAACCAGCAAGGTAGTGGAGTTGGTATCATATTGGAGGGACCAAATGGATTGCTGATAAAGCAAGCCCTTATGTTTGTTTTCAAAGCCAACAATGATCAGGCCAAGTACAAAGCGTTGGTAGCAGGAATGTTGCTGGGCAAGGAGATGGGCGCTCGAAGTTTACTGGTAAAAAGTGATTCGCTGCTGGTGACCGGGCAAGTCACTGGAGAATACCAGGCCAAAGATCCTCAGATGACCTCGTATCTAAAGTATGTCATGCTCTTAAGGGATACTTTTTCCGTGTTTGAATTAGTGCATGTCCTGATCGCCAGCTCAGGCAAGGGAGGTTGCCAGAGGTCAATCATTCAAGAGACTCTGAAGTCACCCAGAACCACCGTAGGCTATGTGGGAGAGGTCCAACATGTGGGGGGCTTGGAGGTCGGAAGAAAAGAGCACCGATAGTTGACTCAAGAGACGCTGAAGGTGCCCAAAGTGAGTGTTTATGGCTTGTCAAGAGAGGAATCGCTGGATGTTTGCCCAGTCGACATGGGCAAAACTTGGATGACACCATATCGGCGTTACCTTACTGATGGCATGCTCCCAGTGAAGCCTATGGTGGCCAAGGTAATCAAGAAAAATTTAGGCAAATATACCCTGGTAGATGGAAAACTGTTCAGGCATGGCTACACTCATCCTATCCTAACCTACGTGAGCGGAGATCAGTGTACACGCATCATGGCAGAGCTCCACGAAGGCATTTGTGGGAGTCATGTTGGGGGACGATCTCTCTCATTGAAAGTTGTTTAGGTAGGGTACTACTGGCCGACCATGAGGGAAGATTGCATGAAGTATGCACAGCGATGCAAGCAATTCCAAAAACACACTGATTGGCATCATGCACCCCCAAAGGAGTTGCGATCCATTCATAGCCCCTGGCCTTTCCACACTTGGGGAATAGATATTCTGGGCCTATTCCCGCTAGTGATTCGTTAGATGAAGTACTTGGTGGTGGCCATTGAGTACTTCACCAAGTGGATAGAAGCTGAGCCGGTTGCGCAGATAACTGCCCACAAAGTTCAACACTTTGTGTGGAAAAATATTGTTTATCGTTTTGGGGTCCCAAAATGTTTAGTGTCTAACAATGACACCCAGTTTGCAAGCTAGTAGTTAGATAAGCTATGCACAGAGCTCGGCGTTAAACAGGTGTTTGCCTTGGTAGAGCATCCTCAGACAAACAGGAAGGTCGAGTCTACCAACAGAGTCTTGCTCAGATGTTTGAAAAGGAGGTTGGAGAAAGCTAATGGGACCTGGGCAAATGAGGTTCCTCGAATCTTGTGGGCATACCACACCACTCCATAATCCACCACGAAGGAAACGCCTTTCAGTTTGGTGTATGGATCAGGCATTATAATCCTTGTAGAAATCTAGGAGAGCTCGCCACGATTTCAGAACTTCATGATAGAAGAATCCAACGAAGGAAGGAAGGTGAACTTAAACCTACTCGACAAGGTGCAAGAGCGAGCGCGCATGAAAGTAGAAGCTTTGAAGAGGAGGGTGGAGCAGAAGCAAAGGTCCAAGCTGAGACCTCGACAGTTCCAGGTCGCCGACCTGGTAATGCGAAAGGCTCACCCCGATCAGTTGGAGAATGAGTTGTCTCCCAAATGGACCGGCCCATTCCACGTGGTAGAGACACTCAGAAATGGAGCTTATAGACTCGAGGCTCTGGAGGGTGGAGCTATACCCCGAACATGGAATGGGGCCAACCTCAAATTTTATTTCAGTTAATGCATTGTGTCATTTATGGACAATTTGAATAATTAAGGGGATACTCTTTTTCCCTTACCAGGGTTTTTTAATGAGGTCGCCCAATGAAAAATTATTCTTGAAAGATGTTTGCCATTATACTCTGTTAACACCCAGAAAGGCGACTTAATCGGTATGTTATCCGAGTAAGCGCATTATGTGTATGAGTGTCAATTAGACAAGGTCACCCATTCCTCTAGTAAGATTCCGAGGCCTAGGTGACTTGACGATTATGTGGTTCAGATGGGAAACCCTTTTCTCAGTAAGATTCTGAGTCTAGGCACCCTGAACGAATTTAAGATTATCTACCTAAGGTCAGGTAAGCCAACCTACCTTGAGGTTAAGGAGTAGACTTGGCGTATAAGCTAATACCCAAGTCTACTACTCCAAGCAATAAAAGTTATTTAGAAAGCAGACATGGCGTGTGAGCTAATACCCAGGTCAGATTTTCTAAAGGCGAAAAGTCGTGAAAGAAGTGTCTATGACTGGATCCCAAGAAAGACGACCTCTCCTTAGTAAGATTCGAAGATTGGGAGCATGGAAATCCATAGCGATTTAGATGGGACGACCTTTACTCATTAAAATTCTGAGCTCGGGTGCCCAGAATCATAGTTAGCCATAACTACGATATTTTGGCTTAAGTTAAGAAATAGCGATTCAGATGGGACGACCTTTGCTCAGTAAGATTCTGAGCTCTGGCGCGCAGAATCGTAGTTAGCCATAACTAAGATTGTTTGGCTCAAGTTAAGAAAGATGGCTTGTCTCGTAAGATTCTGAGTCCAGGAAGTACTGAGTCGATTAACAGTAATTAAGAGCGCGCAACTAAAGGTATATAGAGTAACCCACCTGGACGCAGGAGAAACCAACCGAGCTCAGTTACTCGATGGAAAGGAATCGAGATCAACCCAGTGGGAGTAGACTTGATGGGAGAGTCAACACCCAAGTCAGATACTCTAAGCCACTAAAGTCGTTCAAAGGCAAGCTTGGGGCAGAGAGTGGTCCCCAGTCAAATGCTCAAGCCACCCCTGGCCTTGGGGAAGGATGTGTAAAGAAAGAAAGTAAACTTTCTAAGTGCACCAGTCCTGCACAACCAAATCAAAAGTGAAGTAGGACATCCAATGCGACCAGAAGGTACAATTCGTCCCTAAGATAGCTTTGCCAAGGGAACTATGATTTACCATGCTTAATTGATATATTACTTTGTTAAGATGGTTAGTTGCATCAGTTGATTGAAGTGCATTGTGAATTACCATATTACATCGGTGTGGCGGGATTTATCATTAGTTGATTAAGTCGTGATAGCCATATTTGCTTAAGCATGAGGTGATCAAGTGCATTATTATTAGTTTGTTAAGTTATGATAGTCATACTTACTAAGGCATGCATTGTCCATATATTAGTCGAATTATGACAAAGAAAAACGTGTTGAATAAATAAAAGCATTCA
Source organism: Phaseolus coccineus (assembly GCA_037954025.1). Lineage (NCBI taxonomy): Eukaryota > Viridiplantae > Streptophyta > Magnoliopsida > Fabales > Fabaceae > Phaseolus > Phaseolus coccineus. Next base: position 43,594,966 of record CM075681.1, read on the forward strand.
TATATACAAAGTTTAGAAATTGTTTACAGAGCTGCAAAAGGAAGCTAAGTACAAGGAAACCTAAAGATGCTACTCCTCTTCATCCACTAGTCACCCATCTACCACAACTTTGTCCAAACCAAGTTGGGAGAAATCTGTATTAGGGTAGACACTCGAGGCTTGGGCGACAGCGTCATCGAAGCATGCCATGTATGAGTTGGCAGCATCGTTGGTCAGAGCTTCCTTGGTCTTCTCCATCTGCTCATCCTTTAGCGCCAGCTCCTCGCCCTTCTTGGCCAGCTTTTCCTTCAGCTTCTCCACCTCAGCCTAGAGCTCAGTATTTTTATCCGATAATGCTAAGGCCTCCTTGGACTTTTCAGCCACGAGAGCCTTGGCCTCTTGTTGTGATCTTTGGAGCTCCTCGTGAAGCCTAGCGACTTCTTGCTCCAGTCCACCAACTCGTTGTGAGAGCTCGGCAGATTTGAGGGTCCCTTCCTTAGCTGAACCTTTCCACCTCCTTAGCTTGGAGATGGCAAGGCAGTTTGCAGCCAAGGCTTGCCCAATTTGCCTCGCTGCCTACTCCACCAATTGGTATTCCTCCAAGTCCTCCAGCTTCTCTTTGGCCTTGGTGGTGAGCAGAGTCTTCTCGAGGAAGGAAGGGGGATCCAAGGTAGGATCCAATAGTCCTCCCTCTTGCATGTTCACATCTCCACTCTCCTACACCACTATGTCACAAGGAGGGGAGAGGATGGGTGGAAGGGCTTGAGGTGAGGGAGCCCGACCATCTGAGGCAGAGTGCTCAGAAGGCTCAGGGGTAGCTTTTCGCCTCCTCTTGAAGACAGGCCCTGATCAGGTCTCCTCGTCTTTAGAGGGAGCCACCTCGGCAACTGCCTTAAGCTTCAGATCCTCGACAAGAGGGGCTTGGGAAGCAGCTTTTAGTATTTTGGCTCTAGCAGCCAAGTCTTTCTTCCTAAGCGTACCCAACATGTTGTTTGCATGAGAAAAAAATAAAATGTAGTAAAGATACATGTGATATAGCATCAACAAGAATAGAGGAAGGAAAGATACCAATGTACGCTTTAAGTTCCACTGGGGCGAACTCTCTCTTTATCGAGGTAGCTATGTCAAAAACTACCTTTAGGTTGGAAAGGAAGAGGCACACCTCTCTTTCTTGTTGGGGCATGTCTTCCAGCCGCCTGGGCCCTTGGAATCTTGGTTCCTTCTTGTTGCAGTGGACTTTAAAGAACTTGCCCTTGAAACCTTTATAAGACTGCTGGAAGAGTGACAACAATGCTCTCCCAGCAACCCCATTGAAGGACACCCACAGCTGGCGACCTAGGTGTTTGGCTTCAAAGAAATAGAGGAAAACCTTCACTGATGGTAGATGGCCAAAGTGGGTGCAAAGGATGGAAAACCCCGAACAAACGCCCAGTTATTTGGATGTAGCTGGGCAGGAGTGACGTTGATTTCGGTAAGAAAGGCTCTCTTGAAGTGATATAGGGGTAGGCGAAGGAGGACTTTTTTGAAGATGGTTGCGTAGAAATAACAGAAAGGACCATCTGGGTCCGAGGACTCATCACTACAAATTGGTTCATCCTCCCTATAGGGCACTATTCTAAGGTTTCTATCGTCCTCTCTACAAAAGATACACTTTTTAGGGTGCTCACTTTTCTTATTAAGCACTATTTGTTCGTGGGTGGTGTACGAAGAGGTCTCTCCTAACATGTTATCAAGGGCCCAGGGATACAGTTTTTTGTAATCCATCATATAGAGTATCTAAGACAAGAAAAGCAAACAAGCAAAATACAAGCACACATTCAGGTGATGGAAGCACATGCGTTTGAGAAAAATAATGAAGCTAAACAGATAGCCATCATAATCGAATGAATGCAAACAATCCCAGAATAGTTGTTATGATCAGAATAGAAGAGTTAAAATGTTTCTAGTAAGTCAAAGGAGGTACCTTGATTCAAAGAACGAGTCGAGGCGAGGAGGTTGCCCAGGTTGAGGAACGAGGTATAAAGAGTTCGTTTGGAGGTGCAAAAGATTTGTGAAGAGGGATGGAATAGTGAGAAACGACTAAGTTTTCGAAACATTATAAAACATAGTGTTGGGGAAGTGCAAGAGACAATGTTTCCCAGCCGTTGCTGAAGGCATACATGTACGCTCATGATGAAGTATGGTGAGATGTCACCTTAAGATGCTTCGTGCGTTAGGCTACATGCGCCGCTACCCACAGGACACGTAGGCCGCCATGGGGGAGCAAGTAGTCTCTTCTCTGAAGCAAGCTTAGCTCGAGCTTGGGGGCTTGTGTATTGGACCAGAGCGCTTAGAGTTCAATGCTTGGAACTCGGCATCTGCATCAAACAGGTCAGCTCGGCACTGTAGGCCAAGCTGATGGGTCATGTGATTGGGCCTCAGATGTGTACGTTAACTCTTTCCTGTATACTTAATGTAACCCTTTGTACCTAGGGCCTAAGCGGTCAGCGGGGTAATAGACCTAGGGGTGAGCTAAGTGCATACGGGTCTAATGCAAGTTAAACGTTTTCTCTAAACCTAAGCCCAAGAGTGTTAGGGCACGATTTCGTCATCATATCCGGTCAATTTTTCTATTCTAAGACCAATTTCGTTTCTTCCATCGAGAGCTACTGCTTTTTCAAGAAGGATTTTTTTTTCGTAAAGCAATTAAAAAAGCTATTGAATTAACTGAACAAGTAGGTACAAAAGGAGTTCAAGTACAGATTGCAGGACGTATTGATGGCAAAGAAATTGCGTGTATCTTTAGTCATAGGGCTCACCCCTCAAGACCCTTGCTTCTCTATCAGCTTCTTGTCTCGAAGTCTATTCTAACTACCTCTCTGCAGGATAGACAGCTGGAGGAGCACTTTCCGAGCGCTTGGCCAGGGGTTATTCATCTATCAAGAGAGGGTGCCTACGTGAAATAGATTGGACCCTTGATGCTGGTACATGAGTTGGTACCCTGGTGGTTATTCTGTTAAGATTTTATGCACTCCAAGGAGATAAGATTTTGTTCTGTTGTGGCATCAAGAGAGTGGACCCATGAACAAAATATCTCTTATTGACTACGCTTTTAGTTGAGATGCGATTCTCGTGGTAGAAAGCTGTTTCAAGAGGTAGGCTATAAAAGGGACTTGAGATCCTAGGTTAAAGGTATGCTATTTCTAAGACTGAAACTAGTTACTTCTTGTTTCTTATAAGTGCTTTACTGACTTGATCGTCAGAGTGCAATCAACAGGTAGGGTACTCTCTGTCTCAACAGAGCCACGTTCAAATGCGACGAAGGAAGGAGTAGATTCCAACGGGGATAAACAGAGCCAGAGCTTGTCTTCAAAGTCAACCGGCGGCCAAGTCAACTGGCAGAAACAATTACACAAATATTTGTAATAGAAAGAAGAAATGAACTTCTCAGCAAGTAAGCCAACATCCTGTAATAGGCATGAACATTTCAACTTTCAATGTTATGAAACTAGAATATGGGACATGTTAGTCAACATGAACCTACAAGACAAGTAAATTTTGTTTCAATGTTATGAATTCCTCTGAAATAACCCATCACATACAAGGTGACTTTTGGCTTGCCCCCACATCTTTATCTCAACCATTTGTTGAAAGCTAATGAGTGGAAGTGGTTGATTTCCACATTGGTAACATGTTACAAGATTATTTTATTGTTTTTTTAATGAATATGTAATATTTTTTTGACTTATATGACATGTTTTTTAAATGAATGTCCAATATTTTTATCTTCATCATGCAATGCCTTTACTTTTTGTTACTTCATTTCAAATATTTTTTTTGCATGAAATGTGAAATAAGTAATGTTTTCATAATATTTAGTTTTGTACTAATGACTTCCTCTTCAACAACCAAAAGACAAAGAAATGTTAAGGAAAGGAAAAGCTTCAATCATTGGTAATGGAGTTTCTCGCTTCTTTGCTGATAAAAAAAATTGAGTTCCTCGAAGGTCTTAAATTAAACACATTTTTTCAGCAAGTGTGATCAAACAATTGAATATGGACAAGGTTTTTACACCGACATAGTTCTATTACTGAAGTTATACATTTTTTATACTTTTTATAAGTTCCTAATTTCAATGTCACTTACAATTTCAACTGATAGACTAGAAATGTCCTCTTTACAATTTAATTGATTGAAGGACCAATTTAATCAAACTAAGAACTTGCTTATATTGCTCTTGAATGTTGCCTTTGTTACTGTACTCATTATTTTGAAACACTTTATCCTCTAACATGCAAAATATTTAAAAGTGGGAAAATTATTATATTATTGTGTAATAGATGTCATAGACTGAGTTTCGTATTTGAAGTGTTTGGTTTATAGGAAAATATTTGTTTAAAGAAGAATTGTTATAAAGTATATCAATCATCTTGTAATATTCATGTGATAGATCATATTAATTAAATCATGATAATTGGATAAAAAAGTTAAAGTCACTAGTTTGATTATTAGAAAGAAAGTTATTCCTTAATTATAAGGTATTAGATTTTAATGTAATAGTAAGTATTTAATCAGTGTCATGAAAACTTTATATATATATATATATATATATATTTTTAAATATTTTATTCTTCAGCAGTTCAATTGGTTATATAATGCTTTCATAGATTTTTTCTTGTCTTGTGAACTATGTTAAACGTGTCAGAATTTCTAGGTTAAAAAAAGTCCATTTTATTATGATAAAATTAAATGAAGTTTTTCATTGAAAGAAAATTAAGTATATTATTTATAACTTAAGTGATATTTATCAACAAATTTTTGAATTCATGCATGTTCTTGTATAAAGGGGCTTGGGCAGTATCTCTTACCAGTTGAATAACTTATCCCTTCGGTCGTGATCTTCTTCTTCCTTCAGACTCCTCTTCTAGTATTCAGGCTTTGGCTCTTGGTTGGGAATACACCTACAAAAGGTTCTTCGACATTCAAATAAGTACTTGGTATACGAATGCAATAACGTACCTTTGTCTTGATTTTTGTGTATATTTTTAAGGTCTTGATGGGCCCTTTTACTATTGGGATGATGTTAAGATATGCACCATGATTAAGAGGTGTATTACATAATCTTTTGTACGACTTACCCTAAGTTAATTGTACATTTACTTTAATACATTTTTCTTGTGATAGTCAGCTGGTACCGGTATGTCTTGGGACCATTCAACCCCTAACAATACAATGCATAAATTGATTTTATCATAAAGGATATGGGTTTTACTCTTAAACTTGGGTTTAGGGTTGATATGAATCATAGAGCTAGATTTTCTCTTGTTACAATTTGAAATGTTTATTACTTAATGGTTGGTTTAACTTCTTAAGATTTTGTATTTGAATTAGGGAATCAACTCCTACACAAATAATTTCCAAATTATAATTTAATTGATAGAAGGACCAATTTAATCAAACTAAGAACTTGCTTATATTGTTGTCCTCATTCTTGTACTAACTATTTCGAAACTGTAAAAGAAGTGATGATAAGAAACTAAAGTAATTTTGTAACTTAGATATAAAGAAAATAAAAATAGATATTTCATAATTAATTTTATTAAAAGGGAATGAAAATTTTCAATTATTAGTGTAACTTTGATTTGATTGTGTTCCTATCGAGGATGAGCTTTCTTGGACAACTGTCTTGACTGGGCGTGATTCGCCCTCATGTTCCTCTTGATGTTGTCGTTGTTGCTCAATTCTACGACAAGTCTGATGCTTGGATCTTTGTCCAACTTGTTATTGTTCTTGTTGGAAAGAGATGACATGCATCTCATTACAATATTGCTCCCGAAGAGACTAGATTTCATTATTGTGTTAAGCCCTCAACTATTCCATGTCTTTACCCATCTGGTCCCAAACTCCAAGTACAACTAAGTTGATATGGACTTTGAGTGCTTCCAATACGAACGAATCCCTGTCTGATCGGGATGAAGAGATTGTTGTTTTGCTTTTTGTAAAACAATATGATGATGTGATCCTAGGAAATGTTTTCCCAAGGTCCCACGGTGGATGCCAAATGTTCGTATCGAGAATAAGATGTACTTTTTTCGATGTGCTTATACAAGTAGAGTGAGCTCTCTGAGATGCTCAACCAAGTGGTAGAACACCTACAGAAGATTCTCTGACGCTCAAATCAATAAGAGCATAGAGAAAATATGAGTAAATGAATGAGAATGAGAATGAGATTAGAGAGTACTTCCTGGAGAATCTTCCTATTTATAAGCTATTGGACCTATGTGAGGGTCCAATAACACAATTACTTATTCGTAACTACTAGGCCACATTGCACAACGCGTGACCTCATTTTTAGGCACCTGGAAGAGGGGTGTCGATTTGTAAGGTAACGACAAACAATTTTTCTCCACTACCCTAAACGGTTGGTATTATATTAGTGGTTTATATTTAGTGAGGAATCTTAATTAAATACTTATAATTTAGGTATTGGGTAGTACAAATTTCTTGCTCGTTTTCCAACTGTAGCTTTCAGTGTGCCCTTAAACAATGATGCATAATAAATTGTTCGCTAATATTTACATTTCGATAAATAATGCTATGAAGAAAATACGAATAATTTTCAAACAATTTTCCTTTAAATATTGAAAGACTCATGGGTAACATGAGCTTTTCATTGTAGTTTTATAATATATATATATATATATATATATATATTATGAAATAAAAAAAATATCTTAAATGTAATACTCTCCTAAAGAAAGTCTTGAAATCACTTTTAATCTAAAACTTTAATAGAATCAAAAGAAAAGAAAAAATTACACATCAAATGACACCATCTTTATCCTAAAACCTGAGGAACATAAATTTAAGTATTTTTTTCTTGTGTAAAATAAAATAGAATAGTCTCCAAATGAAATAAATTAAAGATTTTATAGTTTGTTGGAAAAAAATAAATAAGCTATTTATTGAAGGTGTTTTCCTTTGGAAAGTTTTTCATGGACGGCTTCCTACAGATTAACATATTCAAAATAAAGGTTTGCATATTTGTTCTATGTGTACGCTTTGTGAAAAGAATGAGGAATCTATTCAGCATTTATTTTTTGAATGCCCTAATGCTTTGTATATTTGGAGTTGGGTTCGGCTGACTTTTCCTACTTCTCATTTCTCTAATAAAGACGATCTTCTTTCTTTTACTAAGAGTGATGGTGGTCCTTTGGTTAAATTGATTAAGCTTGCTGTGATAACTTTTTCTAATTGGATGCTATGGTGTATCAGGAATTTTGCTCATTTTCAGGATAAGATTGAGGTTTCTAGGGCTATTTCGGTTATTAAAGATGTAACTTGTCTAGTTGGAAAGTCGTTTAAAGCTTCAATGAAGAATGATATGATGAATTTCAGCGTGATTAAGTTTTTTGTATTAATACTCGTACTGGTAAAGTTCTTCCTCCTCTTCCTGTTAGATGGGAGTTTCCTTCACCAAGCTGGATTAAAGTTAACACTGATGGGGCTGTTAGGGGCTATCCAGGTCTTGCCACTTGTGGAGGTATTTTTGGTGCGATTATGGGGGAGTTTATTTGAGCTTTCTCCACGTTTCTTGACGTTCAGACTGCTCTGGTTGCTGAATTTTATGGAGTTATATATGCTTTGGAGGAAGCTCAAAAGTTGGGACTTACTAATGTCTGGTTGGAATGTGACTCTGCCTTGGTTTGTGTTGCATTTACTGCTAGGAAAAATGTTCCTTGGATGCTCCATAATCGATGGAATATTTGTCTTAATTACTGTGGAAAAATCAGGTTTAGGGTTACTCATATTATTCTTGAAGGGAATGTGTGTGCTGATAAGTTGGCTAATTTAGGATTTATTCATAGAGAATCCTTTCATTGGTATAATAGACTTCCATCTAGTCTGTTTTTAGAATTCTTTATTAATAGGTATTGTCTACCTATGTATTGTTTTTATTAACATATGAGTTTTGATCTAGTTTCCCCATATTTTTGTATTTTCTTTTTTTATTTTTTTTAATAATACTTTTTTCATGTAATGGCAAATAATTGTTGTTACTTAAGGTGTCAGCCGAGCTAAGATGTCAAGTTGCATAGTGATGTCTAACATGAAAATTTTTTTTTAAAAAAAAATGTTGTATTAAACTTAAAATTATTAATATGAAAGTCTAATTGAAACATTGCTAACCAATGTTTAATGTTTAAAATTTCTTACACACATATTATTAGATATAACATATATTATTAGATATAACACTTGTAAAGTGGTTATTAATTGCTAGAAGTTTATTTTTAGGTAAGGAAAACATTTTGAGATATTGAAATGTTGTTCTGAACTAGAAAATTGATAAAGCGTTAATTATAAAGACGTTATTGATTAAAAGAAAATTGTGGCACACATAGGTAACAATTGGGCAGCCAACACAAGACAACAAGTGAAAAGTGTGAAAAGTTATAAGGTTATTTTATTTTTCAAATAATGTTAACGCACTATAAGAAAAACAAGATATTTCATCGTCCTAAAATGGATGTGAATGTGCAAAATCCGATGCCTAAACGTCGAATTTACATAAGCCAACAATCCAATGAAAAACCCGTGGAAGCAAAGTTACATTTTTGTTGGCCAACGCATGCGAGGCACATTGCGTGGGCCAAGCCGACAAAAAACTGACAAAAATGTCATCGGTCAGGATCACTTAAAAGCGACGCAATATCGTTGGCTTCTGCGTGGGCCAAATCGACGCAAATATATAAAAATTTCTATGCCTATGTGTCAGTTGGCCGATGAGCAGGAAAAAAAATTGATATAAGATTTTGCGTCGGCTAGGCCGATGCAAAAACCGATGCATAAATTAATATAAAAAAAATATGAAAACTTGAGTGGACTTGACCGACGAATAAGTGGCAGCGAAAAAAAAATATTTATTTTTTGTTCTAACCATTTTGCCCTGTAAAACAACAAATACCAAACCAATCAAATTCATAATTGAACATAACAAATTGTTATCATTCACACCACATTTACAATACAAAAATCATTCAAATAGTTAAGCAAAGTCATTCAGATAATTTAATCCATCCAAATATTCAAAGTGAATATGAATATATAAAACAGAACTTAAAATTAAAATTGTACTTGAGAAATTAAAAGTACTAAAACTTAAAATGTTGGATAGTTGAATTACATAAAAATAGTGCAAATGGAAATATAAAATGGATCCCATAAAGTAGAAAAAGCAATGATGTGATATGTGGAAACTTGTAAAAAAATACAAATAATATGAATAAATAAATGTTAATAACTAAAATACTTAGTATATAATAAAAATGTGAAATAATTAAACTTGTCATCTATTTATTTTGTACACCAATCACCTTTTATTTTTTTTAAATAACCAATGAAAAAATGAAAAAAGCACCAATATCTTTTTTAAAAAGCAATAGAAAAATGAAAAACTTCTAAATGTATTTAATTATTAAAACATAATCAGTGGGAAAAAAAAACTTCAAAATTTGTATGGTACTGAATTATTAAAATATAACCATTAGTTCAACATAATCAATGGAAAAAATATAAAAAATTTTAAATTTATATTATTACAAGATATTCAATGAAAAAAAAATTAAAATGCAATTTCTTAAATTATTTTTAAACGGTAATAAAAAATTTTCAAAACAAATTATGACTTATTTTATTAATTCCCTATCCTTTTATTAGTTACGTATTCTTTTATTAATTAACTCTCCAAAATTTTTGGTCATATTCTGTCTATTATTAAACTGAAACTGTAGTTCTCATTCTAAATACATAACAACATTAACAATAGTCCATATTAAGCATCCATACAGATTTAAAAAGTTTTAGATAACCTATGAATGATAATAAAGGACATATTTTGGTAGAAATTAACTATTGTGTTTATCTTAGATTTTAAAAGATTTTTAATATGTCCATATTTTTTTTTAAAGCTGTCATGTTAGGCATCACTATACAACTTGACATCTTAGTTAGGCTGACACCTCAAGTAACAACAATCATTTGCCATCATATGAAAAAAATATTATTAAAAAAAAGAAAAAAGAAAAAAAATACAAAAATATGGGGGGACTAGATCCAAACCCATATGTTAAAAAAAACGATACATAGGTAGACTATACTTATTAATAAAGAATTCTAAGGACAAACGAGATGGAAGCTTATTATACCAATGAAAGGATTCTCTATAAATAAATCCAAAATTAACCAACTTATCAGCACACACATTCCCTTCACAAAAAATATGAGTAACCCTAAACCTGATTTTTCCACAGTAATTAAGACAAGTGTTCCATCGATTACGAAGCATCCAAGGAACATTTGTCCTAGTAATAAACGCAACACAAACCAAGGTAGAGTCACATTCCAACCTGACATTAGTAATTCCCAACCTTTGCCCTTCCTCCAAAGCATATATAACTCCATAAAATTCAGCAACCAAAGCAGTCTGAACGTCAAGAAACATAGAAAAAATTCCAATAAACTCCCCCACACTCCCACAAAAAATACCTCCACAAGTGGCAAGACCTAGATAACCCCTAGCAGCCCCATCAGTGTTAATTTTAACCCAGCCTGGTCAAGGAGACTCTCATCTAATAGGAAGAGGACGAAGAACTTTACCAGTACGAGTATTAATACCAAAAAATTTAATCACACTGAAATCCATCATATCATTCTTTATTGAAGCTTTAGACGACTTTTCCACTAGACAAGTTAAATCTTTAATAATCAAATAGTCCTAGAAACCTCAATCTTATCCTGAAAACGAGCAAAATTCCTCATACGCCATAACATCCAATTAGAAAAAGTTATCATAGCAAGCTTAATCAATTTAAGCAAAGAACTATCATCACTCTTAATAAAAGAAAGAAGATCCTCCTTATTAGAGAAATTAGAAGTAGGAAAAATCTGCCAAACCCAACTCCAAATATACAAAGCATTAGGGCATTAAAAAAATAAATGATGAATAGATTCCTCATTCTTTTCACAAAGCGTACACATAGAACAAATATGCAAACCTTTATTTTGAATATGCTGATCTGTAGGAAGCCACCCATGAAAAACTTTCCAAACGACAAGAGTTTTGGAAGGTGGATATGTGAAGACCAAATAAATTTACCCCAACCATAGGGAACTCCTGGTTTGAAGAAAAAGTCCTAGCCGATTTAAGAGTGAACCTACCAGACTCATCTAGAATCCAATTAGGAACATCCTGATCCGCCCTAACCATGATATGACTATAAAGATGAGGCATATGTTGTAAAAACAATGGAATATTCCAATCACAACCTGTCCAAAATTGAGAGACTGTATCCGAAATGTTAATACTGTCAAATAACCCTGCAATATGTGTTAAAGAAGTAGTAGAACATCATTTATCATTCCAGAAATTAATAAAAGAACTTGTACCAATAGTCTAAGAAGTATAATCAAGTATAGTAGAATAAAACTGCTTAATTCCAGGCTAAAGAGATGGGGATCTATAAACCATTTTAAACTCGTATTTTGATTTAAGAACCCTAACTTTCAAGAGCAAAGACCAAGATCTATTGCTATAAGCAAAGTTTCAAGCAAGCTTAAGAAGATATGCATTATTTTCATGGTGAAGGTTAATAATCTTCAAACCTCCATTCTCAAGGGGAGAACAAATTGTACCAATTAAAAGTAGCTAAGCCTTTCTTTAGAATATCGCCAGTCCATATAAAATTTTGACACCACTGCTTAACTTAAGAATTGTTCAAAAATTTTGGAATTTTAATTTCATAAACCTATATGATCACTAACACATTACAAAATAGTTTTAGTTAATTTAAAATGTGTGTCATTACATCCACACAACAGCAGAGTACCGGAGCAGTAGAGCAACAGAGCAACTAACAGAGTAGTAATCCTAAAAAAATTAATAAAAAATTCTGATTTTAAAACTATACCTCCGGCGGTGTCAGAGTAGCGATAATGACGGTGAAGGACGTGGAAGCTCAAAAGTGACGATGAAATTTGGAGTTGAAATGAAGAATGAGAAAAAAACTTAGAGTGGGAGCATAAATAGAAGAGAATAAAAAAGTTAAGACCGAAATAAAAGAAGAGAAGACAACCAGTGAACAATGTCGGACTAGTCATGGCAACACAGTTGAGCGAAGACGGCGACGGTAGAGTGAAGCGGCGACTGGAGGGAAAGTTTGAAAGAGAAACCCAGGTTTTTTGATTTGGGGGAAAATGGGAACTAAGTGGAGGTAGAGAAAATTTTTCTTTAATTAGAGTAGACTATGCGTCGGCCATGTCCGACGCTTAGGTGGACGCCACACCCTTTATTTTAATTTCATTTAAAACTTAATTAAAACTTTAAAAACTGAATTAAAACTTTAAAAATGCATTTAATTTATACAAAAAAAATATTCATTTAATTTATACAACAAATAGTTACTTTAATTTATACAAAACAATTTATACAAAAAAAAAATGAATTTATACAACATAAAATTATTTTAATTTATACAACAAAAAATTATTTTAATTATATAAAAAATTATTTTAATTTCTATAAAAACCATTAATTTAATTTTTACAAAAATTAATTTAATTTATACAACAAAAACTTAATTTAATTTATATAACAAAAATAAATTTAATTTATACAAAAACAAAATTAGTCTAATTTATACAACAAAAATTTAATTTAATTTATACAACAAAATTAATTTAATTTATGCAATGACAAATTAATTTAATTTATACAAAAAAAATAAATACATAATTTAATTAAACTTTGGTTTGGAAAACCATTTATCCTTACAAGTATTCTTTCTATCTACTATTATCTGAAATAATCAATTTGTTAATGTCTTGACGAAACCAAAAAATAACTCTTAAGGTGTCATATTGAAAAAAAGGTTCCCTTTTAGATCATACAATTCCATCAAATTAAGTATAATTTGTATGTGTCATGGCATCTACTACCACAAATATCAATGAACCCTATTATTGAAATTGCTCACGATACCCTCTTTTAGCCTTTACAATTCAGTTCTTAGTTCAACTCTTACCTTACTACCTGCAATAAAAATACAAGTACATATGCTCCACCGAAAATGGCAATGGGCTAGGGTTATGAACTTATAATCCAAAATCTAAGGATCAACTCTATTCCATGATTCTAACTTCATTCTATACCTGACCCAGTCGAAATGGAGTTATATATGTTACATTCATTAAGAACCAAGTCTACTAAAATTACTATGTCAAAGACCTATTATTCATGCAATGAGAATTGTTTTACATGGTACAACATTTATGTTCCTTAATACAAGGTCAATGACATACAGTAAAAGAAGCTAAATCTATGAATTTGTTCTTTAGTGCATTGGGAAACTCTATTAACACACTTATATGGAATATTGCACATGTATCATCTCGTGACTTAAAACTTACTACATTATTATGTGTTTCAGTTGGAAAAATCAATTTCTTTTTTAGATCATATTTAGTAACTATAAGAATTGCATTTATAGAACATGTGGTCAAGTTTGGTACACTTTGGGTATTGTAGGAATCTAAGAATTAAGAATAAATTACTTACTCACATTTAGTCTTAATATGTTTGTATCATATACATTCTCGATAAATTTTTAAGATGATCTTATGCTTCATTTATGAGCAGTAAAATCTTTTAAATCACAATGGATATCAAAGCAAAATCACAAGTTCATTCATCCATTACACAGATATGACATTCATATTTATTTAAGTTACCAATCAAAAGTTTTATCTCATTTTTTATTTTTTTAAGTTTACTTTCAGATATTTTAAGATAAAATTGACTTTCTATTTTTAAATATATCCATTACATTTTACATTAAGTAATTACTTCATGTTAAATTTATATTCCTAAATTTATGTATATTTTATATAATATTTACAAAATTTAAATACATTTTTTTACTCATTAATTATTTTCCTACATTTTTCAATTCTTTATAAACTTTTAAAGATAATTCCTTTAAATAATTTTAAAATTAAACACTTAATCAATTTAACTTATATCAAAATTTTCAAAATTAAAATATTGATTACAATATTCGAAATTAAATAAATTTAAAATAAAAAATATTTAAAAAATACAAATATTTTATATAACATTTACAAAATTTAAATACGTATTTTCCTTTTATCAATTCTTATTTTTCTACATTTTTCAATTCCCTCTAAAATTTCTAAGATAAATTCTTCAAATTGTTTTAAAATCAAACATTTAATGAATTTAATAAATTTAATTTAACTAACTTATACCAAAATTTTTAAAATTAAAAAATTTATTATAATATGAAAAAAATTAAATTAAAATAAATACAACAAACAATTAAAAATTAAAATGTTTATTACAATGTTATACATTAAATAAATTTAAAATAAATAAGCTTTAAAAAATCAAAATATTAAAATTAAATATAACTACGTGGTAGCTACAACATTTTTTTTTAAACTATCGACGCACAACTTGAATTTGGCGTCGGTCTTAACTGACTGAACTGAATTTTTTTTTTCAAAATCTTTTCTTGCATTCGTTATGCGTCGGACAATTCACGAAAATCAATTTTTTATCCATTTTTGTGTGATTTTATCAATGAAAAACATGTCCACATTTGACTAACACAAATATTTAACAGTTAATCATGTGTTTTCTTTTAGTGACGACACCTGCATTATTAGGACATAATATGGACATGTTAAATGGTAAGAATATATTTATCAAACACGTACTCCTCTAAACACTTTGTGACATATGAATTGTCTTACAATGTATTTCTTTAATCTTTTGTTTTTCTTTTGCAATGAATTTTGTTACAATGTTTTTTCTTTTCTTTTAACTCTTTTATATTTCTTCATTAGTGCTTATTTTTATTTATGTATTGTTTATCATGTTAAGAGGAAATAAAAAAAGGTTTAAATAACTTGTATATTTATATATCTATTAGAAGAGGACGTTGTTATCTATTATTATAGTTATCATTTACATAAATATAAATATATACACTATTTCAAAAATTATAATTCAATAAATTATATCATAATTAATCCTGATTTAAAAAATAGATTATTTATACTCATTGTTAAAGAATTTTTTTTACATAAAACACTTACCAAAATTATTTTTGACTTAAATAATATTCATCTAAGTGCAATGTAATGTAACTTGCTCATCTATTTAACAAAAGTTACATGACAAACTCATGATATTTTACAGAGGTCTTTAAACTCATAATATTTTACAAAAGTTTTGAAACCCATAATATTTTACGGAGGTTCTGAAATCTGTGGTATTTTATGAAAATTTTGAAACTCATGATATTTTACGAAGGTTATTAAACTCATGGTATTTAACTAGGATTCTGAAAGACTTTTCCTGAGTTTCAAAAAAACTTCAGAAAACACATTTTTCATAGATAGTTTAGAGAGGAAAATTGCAACCCTAGTTAAATGACTTAATGAAGATTTTAACCCTAGATAATAATAAACCTCGGTTAAAATCATTTTTTCTTATAGTTTCATTCCACTCAAATTTTTCAATTTAACAATAACTCCACATTATATTTTAAGGGAAGACTTTAAAACCCCAAAAAGTTATCGTATAAATAATTCATTACAAATATGTTAATAGCCAATGGTGACTTTCAAATATAAAGTACTTAGAAAAATAATAAGCAATCAATTCATACTTTATGAAGGAAAAAACAAAACCATTGTTTTTGAAAGTTTTAGCTTAAAGGTATCGTTGGGAGAAAGACTTAGAAAATTGGGATCCCAACCCATCACATAAATAATATCTAATTGACATGTAGTATACGTGCTTTAAGGGGAATTAATTAAAATAAAAATACAAAATAAAACTTATTAATTTAATAAACTGTTTTGTATTCTTTTACAATTTACGAAAAGTGTATTTTTGAAAAGTATCACATAATAATAATACACAAACCAAAATTCTGAAAAAGAAGACATATTTTACGAAGAATTCAAAATTGACAAAATGATAAATTGACTCCAAAGATCTAAAAAAAGTCTGTACTTAAAAAAATCAACTTGGAATTCACTTATTTCGAAATTTAGGACAAAAATTCAAAACTTGTATTTACTGATCATCAAGGATGTAAAACATTTTACCCTAAAAAATGTAAATATTAAAATGGAAAGCATAATCTCTCTTGCAAGTTTATCAACTAGTATGTAACAAAGATAAAGTTAACCAAGTTACAATAAAAAGTTTAATTCCTAATAAAATAGTTGTTGAGGAAAAATTTTATTGCATGCTACATCAAATGTCTCTTAATAGAGATTAGTTAATTAAGTTATAATAAAAATATACTATAAGAAAATATTAAATTAGCTTTCAAATATTAGTCTCGGTCAAATTGTGATCTTATTAGCATCAATTAAAATGACTCTAACGTGACGCAAAAGATTAATTCATTAAAATAAATATTGTTGAACAAAATGCTTTGATGTCTCCAAATCTAAGAGGAAAGCTTGAAGACCTTGCTGTTGGGTGTGTGTGTTGTCTATTTGTTTGAAACTTGTTAATTCACTCCTTAAGATGATCCAAGTTCATTTGAATCTTTAACCTTTTGAAAGGATGAGTTTTCTAGAATACTGTTGAAATTTCAACAGGTTGAAATTTCGAAACAACAGGTTGTTTTAACTTAGTGGATTTTGAAAAAGGTTGAAAGTTGTTTGAAAAGCTTGACTTTGCTGTCAAGTCAATTCAACCAATTGTTTCGATAAAACAACCGATTGTTTTTCTGAAAACCTTAACAGAATTCTTTTAAGTGGTTTTAATATGTTTTAAATGATCCTAACTACCTTGGCTCCTTTATTAAATGGTTTTGACCACTTGGTTGGTCTATATAGTTTTTCCAAGATTTGAAAGAGCTTTGGATCACTCTTAAGTGTGTGGAATAGGACTGGGTTGTATTTTCTGATCTTAAAGCTTTGTAATTCCTAGGTGTATCATGTTCTCTCTTCCTTGATTACTGTATTTTTGTAAAAGGTTATAAGTGCAGATTCAGAGGGGTTCTGAAATCTGTGGTGTGGTTTGCCAAAGGTAGTGTGTTTCTTGAGGGGTTCAAGGTCACTACTTTGGTGTGTGGTGTGTGTAATCTGTGATTGATTGCATAGTGGAACCCAGTGATTTTTTGGGAACTGGATGTAATCCTTGTGAGTAGGGTGAACCAGTATAAAACTGTTGGTGTGCTTTTCTCTCATCCCTAACTCTTTTAATTTCTGTTTTAAGTTGTTTTAAATATCTGCTAATATAAACAACTAATTGTTTTGAAGAAACAACTGAGTTTTTTTTTGTATTTCACTTAAAACAGAATATATTCTTGGCTAACTTGATTTCTTTATCTGTTATTCTGCACTAAGTTTCATTGTACTTTCAGAGTTTGCAAAAATCTTTCATAAACAATTCCCCCCCCACCCCTCTTGTTTAAGGCCATATACTCTAACAAATATTACTTTAAGTAACAACATAAAATTGTGACCTAAATTTTAGGCAACAATTTTTCAACTATGGGTATTGTTCAAATGTAACAGTTTTTGTTTAAGTCTAGCTTCAAGACTTAACTAAAAGTTTCTAATAGGATGTTTGATTGTGTTTGAGTCAAACTAGTTGTTATGAATAAAGATGAAAGTATCAAGAATGAAAAGAATCTTGATAGAGTGGGTGCACACTCATGACTAGATCACGATGATTGCCTATCTTAATTCTAAATAATTAGATTACATTTTAAAGATAAGTGTTGATTAGTTTTCACCTGTTTTGTGTGATTATTTCTTTTAAGTTAATTTGTCTTAAAGATGTAGTTGGAAATTTTTAGTAATTTCTAACCCAATTCTTTATGTGCTTAGAAGATGACATGTAGACCACTTACTCCTCCTCCACCAAGAGATATGCCCAACTTAGCTTAAGCAATAGAGATGATGGCAAAAGCCTTGCAATAATAGAGTATTACTATGGCACAATAGTATCAGGCCACCCTTCATCAATCAGAAATAGCTAGATTAGCAATAGAAATGTCTCAGCTTCATTAACAACCCCATACTTTTAGTTCAGAGGACTTTCTAAGATACAATCCACCCAAATTTAATGGGAAGGTAAATCCAGATGAAGCAGACCAGTGGGTCAGAGACATAGAAATAATCTTTGAAGCTACTCAATGCCCTTGAAAGAGAAAGTTATCTTATGCCATCTATATGCTTATTGAAGAAGTTGAGTTTTGGTGGATAGGTATAAAGCAGATTATGGAAGACAAAGAAGGAATTGTCACTTGGGAGAGTTTCAAAGTAAGATTCCTGGAGGAGTATTTTCCTGTTAGTGTCAGATATGCAAAAGAAATTTAATTCATGCAATTGGAACAAGGAAATCTTTCAGTCACTGAATATGCTACTATGTTCAAACACCTAGCTAGATTCTACACCCAGTCCATGACTGAGGCTTGGAGATACAGAAAATTTGAGTTTGGGTTGAAGCAAGAGCTTAAAGAAATGGTGATTCCTATGTCCATTAAAGATTTTCCTACTCTAGTGGAAAAGGCAAAAGTAGTGGAGAGTTTGAAACATAGTAGCTGACTTGCTAAGCCTCAAGTAGGAGGACCTTCTAAAAGCATCCCTAAATATGAAGATAAAAAGAAACCTTATTTCAGATCTCAATCTTATAACATCGGAAGACCCATTTCTCAATCCCCACCTAGTGTAAGATGTTTTAGATGCAGTGGGCCACATGTGTTTAGGTTTTTCCCTAATCTAGTGTCAAATGTGACATGTGATAGATGTCACAGGTATTGATACAACCCAATTAGACAAGGAGACAACCAAGGACACAATAGGCACTTCACAATTAAATCAGTCATCTCAGCATCCAAGACAAGGCCCCACCAAACTTCAGAAGGACCTCAGTAGAAGAAGAATTGGACATAGGCCAGAGCATAAGATTTTCTTTCTTCTGGTCTTTTTAAAAGACAAGTTTATGTAAATAAATTGGCTCACGAATAAGCTAGAGTAGGGCTCACTTAGCATAAATTGGGGTGTACTTAGCATAAATTGGGCTTGTGCCAAGCCCACCTTTCATGACAAGTGCTTCTAGGTTTAGGGTTTCTTTGACCTACCTTCTAGAAGGTTTCTCACAAATGACACCCCTACCCCTCTATCTTGTTCTCCGAGACACTCTTTCCTATAAATAGAGTGTCTTGCCTCATGTATTTGACACATTGAATTTTGAATAGAAAAGAAACTCTGTAGGAGTGTTTAATGAGTCTGAGTACTCTAGAGCTTTTGGTCTTGTCTTGGGTGTTTGTGCATTTCAAGTGGAGGCTCTTCACCATTTATCTTGGAGTCTCCTCCCCCTCCAAGTGGCGTAATTCATATTTCCATAAGCATATTTTAATCTCTTCACCTTTGTGTTTTTCTTTCCTTTTCCTTACACCATTCTTCCATACTTTTACTCATTTATGTTTGGCTTTTTTCATCATCTTATGCTACTTTTCAGGTCTTTTACTTCCGCACCTTCATCATCATAATCACAATCCTTTTGTTTTCTATTTGCCCTCTAGAAGTGCACCTTCGCACTTACTTAACCACTTGGTTAAGTTCGTGTCCAGTGGGAATTTTCTTTGGGTCTCACCATATTTGTTAATCTCTAAAAAACTTAATCAAAATAGTAACCCATAAAATGTGCAATCCTAAAATCAACTCACATCAATTATGGTCATGCAACAAATGGCTGTCATGTCCAATTGGGAACTCCAAATTCTGGTGGAGTGCAACAAGTACAACAAAATAATAATAAAAAACCCAGAGCAACTGGTAAAGTTTTTGCTATTACTGGAGTTGAAGCTTCGTAGTCTGATAGTCTTGTTAGAGGTGTTTGTTCTATCCTTGGAACAAAATTATATGTACTGTTTAATTATGGGGCAACCCATTATTTTATATCTTTTGATTGTGTTAAGAAACTTAAGTTGCCAATTCGAGAATTAGAAATTGAGTTGGTAGTATCTAAACCAATAGAAGGTATTATAGTAACTTCTTCTAGGTGCGTTGAGTGTCCAGTAATTATAGATGGATGGAGATACAAAATCAACATGATTTGTATACCTCTAAAAGATTTGGAGGTTATATTGGGAATGGATTGGTTGTTTGATAATCATATCCTTATAGATTGTGGTCATAAGAAGTTAATTTTCCCTAAATTAGAACGAATGCAGGTTATCTCAGGTCAGTAGTTTGAGATAGAGACAAGAAGGTGCAAAGATATGTTTGTAGTTCAGGAGTTTATGGGTGTATTTCTTGATGAAATTCCTGGACTTCCACCTAATAGAGATATTGAGTTTGCAATAAACTTGATTCTTGGAGAAGGCCCTGTGTCAATTACTCCATATCAAATGGCATCAATAGAGTTAGCTGAATTGAAGAAACAACTAGAAGACTTATTGGAGAAACAGATCATTTGACCTATTGTTTCCCCATGGGGAGCTTTAGTGTTATTAGTGAAGAAGAAGGATGGTTCATCTCATTTATGCATAGATTATAGGCAGTTGAACAAGTTAACAATCAAGGATAAATATCTTTTTCCTAGAATTGACGACCTAATAGACCAGTTGTATGGGGTAGTTATCTTTTCTAAGATAGATCTGCACTCATGTTATCACCAAATTTTAGTGAAAGTGGAAGATGATCAAAAGATGCTTTTAGATCAAGATATGATCACTATGAATTTCTGGTTATGCCATTTGGTGTGACCAATGCTCCAATTATCTTCATGTATTATATGAATCGAATCTTCAGACCTTTTCTTGATAAGTTTGTGGTAGAGTTCATAGATGATACCTTTATCTATTCACGTACAAGGGAAGAACATGCAGAACATCTTAGAATTGTCCTGAACATTTTGAGAGAACAACAGATATATGTATGTTAAACTTTCAAAATATGACTTTTGGATGTCAGAAATATAATTTTTAGGACAAGTTATCTCTGCACAGGGAATATTAATAGATCTTCCTAGAGTGGAGATTGTACTTCAGTAGGAACGTCTTAAAACTGTTACAGAAATTATAAGCTTTGTGGGGTTAACATGATATTATAGGAGATTTATAGAAGGCTTTTCTAAAATAGTGGCTCCTTTGACCCAATTGACTAGAAAGGATCACCGTTTTGCATGGACTGAACAATGTGAGAGAAACTTTGAAAACTTGAAAAGAAGGTTGACTAATGCTCTTGTATTGATAATCCCTGATACCAATAAGTATTTAGAAATTTTATGTGATGCTTCCTATCAGGGATTTGGTTGTGTTCTGATGTAGAATAAGAAAGTTGTTGCCTATGTTTCTCGTCAATTAAAGGTGCATGAAAGAAACTATCCAACTCATGATTTAGAATTGGCAGCAGTTGTCTTTGCTTTAAAAATATAGACATTTTCTTTATGAAGTTAGTTTTAATATGTTCAGTGATCATAAAATCTTAAGGTATTGTTTTGATTAGAAGGAGCTTAATATGAGGCAGAGGAGGTGAATAGAATTTTTCAAAGACTATGATTTCCAACTAATATACCATCTTGGGAAGGCAAATGTTGTTGTAGGTGCGTTGAGTCGTAAAAATATACAAATGCCGTCGCTTATGATTAGAGAGCTATAATATATTGAAGATTTTAGGAGTATGAATTTGGAGGTTTCCATGTCTTCAAATTGCATTAGTTGTAATACACTTGTTATAACTAATGAATTTCTAGAGAAGGTGAAGGAGAAGTAGTTGGAAGATTCAAAATTGAAGTACATCATGGGCTTATTAAATACTAACAAAGCTAGAGAATTCTCTTTAAGAGTGGATGGTATTTTGAGATTCAAAATAGAATATGCATACTAGAAGATAATGAACTAAGGCAGACAGTGTTATCTGAAGATCATTAAAGTAAACTCAGTTTAGATTCAGGAATGACCGAGATGTATCAAGATCTCAAGAAGTCTTATCAGTGGCATGACATGAAGAATGATGTAGTCAAGTTTGTAGCTGCTTGCTTGACTTGTCAGAAATCAAAGATTGAACATCAATAGCCTGGAGGCATGTTAACTCAGTTAGACATTCCAGTGTGGAAGTGGGACAACATCTCAATGGATTTTGTTGTGCACTTACCACGTACTTTGAGGAAGCATGACTCTGTTTGGATCATAGTGGACAGGTTGACAAAGATGACACACTTCCTACCTATATTTGAGAATCTTTATGCTGAAGTTGGTCCAGATTTACATAGATAAAATAGTCAGATTACATGGTGTACCTTTCAGCATAATATCATATAAAGATCCCATATTCACCTCCAGATTCTGGAAAACACTTCAAGAAGCTTTGGGGACTAAACTCAGACTTTGTTCAGCATACCATCCTCAAATTGATGGATAATAAGAGAGTAATATCCAGTCCTTAGAGGATTTGCTTAGGACTTGTGTGTTAGATCATTTGGGCAATTGGGATGAAAATCTACCTTTGGTAGAGTTCACCAACAATAACAGCTACCAAGCAAGCATAGGAATGGCTCCTTTCGAGGCATTGTATGAAAGAAAGTGCAGGACCTCTCTATGTTAGTTTTAGGATGGTGGGAGTGTGCTAATTGGACCAGAATTAATACAACAAACCAATAATAAGGTCAAAATGATTTTGGAAGATTGAAAATGTCTCTTAGCAAGCAGAAATCTTATGTAGATCAAAGAAGAAGACCCTTAGAATTCTCTATAGATGATCATATTTTTTCTTAGAGTTACACCATTCACTGGTGTATGGAGAGCAATCAAATTGAAAAAATTGACTCCTAAATTCATAGGACTTTATCAAATTCTTAGGAGAATAGGTCCTGAGGTGTATGAAATTGCCTTGCCTCCTCCTTTAGCCAACATTTACAATATTTTCCATGTATCTCAGCTAAGAAAGTACGTACCTGATCCCAACCACATTCTAGAGTCTGATTCAATCTAGATGAAAGAAAATATGTCATTTGAAGTGAAGCCAATCAAAATTTTAGATTCACAAGTGAAACAACTCCATGGAAGAAGTATTCCCATGGTGAAAGTATTTTGGGATCTCATCTCTTGAGATTTCACTTGGGAAATTAAAGAGGAGATATGAGCACCATACCCTAATATCTTTCTTGGTAAGTTCATTTTCGAGGACTAAAATTTTTATAGTCGGAGATAATGTAACAATGTAAATAAAAAGCCACAGACCCCCCCGGTCATTTCTTATTCTTTTTTCTTTCTCTCTCCATCTTTCCAACTTCTCTTTTCTTCCTTCTCTCTTAATTTCCTCTCCCAATTTTCATCTATTTTAGAATTTGATCCCACCACGATGTAGCTGAGAAGTTAAGGAAAATTTCTACCTGATCAGATTTTCAAACAGAGTAAGTTCATTTTTGCTTTAGAGATCCTTTATTATCTTTTTTTTCTTAGGATTTAGTCATCACTAGTGCAAAATGTAAAAACAACGACTATTTATTTAATGCATTTTACGATCAGACGTCGTCATTCAAAATGCAGTGGCATTTTTGTAATTAAATTCATTTACGAATGCGGCTATTTATAATAGTTGCATTCTTAAATCAAAGCGTATGATTTAAGAATGCGGCTATTACAAATAGCCACATTTTTAAATCATTTTTTACCCTAATTCTAAAGCGCACTACTTACGCTTTCATACTTTCTTTCTTTTCTTGGCGCTTCGTGTTTTCTCTCTATTTCTGTTCTGGTGTTTCTCTCTTCTTTTGTGAGTTTCATTGTCTTCTCGTGCCATTGTAAGTTCGTTGGAGTTCTCTTTCTTCTTCACCAATTGTTTATAATTTTACTCATTTCTCTTACTTTGTTTGTTTTATTGCGTTACTGCTTGTATGGGTTTTTGCTTTGCATCGTTGCTACTGTTGCATCTGCCGCCGCCGTTGCTATCTTCGCTGTCGTTGCTGCCCAGCGTTGTTATTACTGTCTTTCACGCACAAGGTTGGTGGTGTTTTAAATTTTTTATTTTGTTTAATGTTTAGGTTTAGGTTTAGGATTTAGGGTTTTATTTTTATTTTTATTTTTTTAAAATTTTAAATAAGAATGCGGCTATTTACCATAGCAACATTTATAAATCATATTTACGAATGCAGTTAAATAGTCGCATTCTTATCTGTTGGATTTAAGACTACCTGTACATCAAATGTGGCTATATAGTCAATATTTTAAATTGAAAATAGCCGTAGTCTTTTAACCTTTTCGCACCAGTGCATCAATCTTGGTGGGGTCAACTGAGAAGAGTAATTCGCTCAACTTATTCTACTATATACTGAATTTCTATTCTGTTTGGATAACTTGCATTAAGCCCTTATATCTTGAAGCTTATTCAGTCCGTGGGGATAAAATTCTAGAGGTTACTTGGAAAGCAAACAAATAAGGTAAGGGAAGCTAACTTTAATTTTCAATAATATCCTAGGTTAGAAGATCTGAATGTGGAGGGGACATGGTCCCAATATTCAATTTAGCCTGTAGGGATGTTGTTTGTTTATATATTGCTTAAACTTGTAGAAATATTAGATTTTGATAGTTTAGTATTTAAATATTGTTCTTTTTTTTATGTTAAATAGGACTTTTAATGTTGTGGATTTTGTTTTGAATAATATTGTATGGTGAAAATTGTATGGAATTGAAGTCATACATTTAGGATAATGTATGGACTGATGTTTGTTTGTGTATTAAGTATTGATGCCTCTGTGGTAACAAAGATCTCCGAACTTCACTAATGATGTATGTAAGGACCTAGAAACTTTAATTGGAATAAAAGTGTTATATTTAAATAATTTCAGAAGATGTTATTATTTAAAATACAAAGAGCTGGTAATAGAAGTTTCGTAGTAGTCGGACCTCGGACGTCGCCCAAGGTCTAGGGTCAGCTGGTAGAGGTCGGTCGGCTGACCATTGTATTAACCAAGTAGTCAGGTGCGATGACTTTATCGTGAGGTAATCACGTGGGTGTGCTCGAGGAAGACATGTGGATCAAGAAGAGTAAAGGAAGAAAAGTGTAGCTTAGGAGTCTACGAGATCGCCGTTGTTGAAGACGGAGGCGACCTCCGACTTCTCTGGCACATAATCGCCTGTCGCCTAGAGTACACATGATCGCCAATCGCCTATGGTGTACGTGATCGCCGGGAGTGCACTTAGTATGTGGTCAAGATGCTAGATCAACCATAGTGGGTTCCAAAAACCATGCGTATCGAGGTGTGGGTTAAACCTTAGATACGCTGTGCATGCGAAGCTCTATGCTTGAGCATAAGAAATCGTCCTTAGTGTTGCATGCATGGGCGCACGAGGAGTAGTGCTGATATATTCTTGGAAATGTGAAGCTACTGACGTCACCAAGTCATGTGGAGGTGATACCTTGGACGTAACATAGTGGGATGAAGAACCTTCAGTAAGGCGTGGCGATGTGTCATCAGTCATCGCCAGGGCGAGAGACATGCGGGCATCGCCGGGGCGAGAGACATGCGGGCATCGCCGGGGCGAGAGACATGCGGGCATCGCCGGGGCGAGAGACACGCGGTCATCGCCAGGGCGAGAGACACGCGGTCATCGCCAGGGCGAGAGACACGCGGGCATCGCTAGGGCGAGAGAAGACGGTCATCGCCAGGATGAGGGACGCATCGGTCGTCTTCCAGGGAGAGACATCGGTCGTCTTCCAGGGAGAGACATCGTTCGTCTTCCAGGGAGAGACATCGGTCGTCCGCCAGGATGAGACATCGGTCGTCTGCCAGGATGAGACATCGGTGGGTAGTTATCGCGCGAGCAGTCATCGGTGGAAGGTTATCGCGCGATGTCGTGTTTCACACAGATAAGGTGGGACCCAGGCTCCCAGCATGAGACGTCTTGCAAGCGCGACACGTAGACAGAAAGGGTGTCTCAGAATAGTTAGCGTCAGAGAGTTGGTACGCGTAGAAACCCACGTGGTCATACTGTTAGAGGAAATGTATACGCAAGCTTCCCTGCAGAGTGGGTGGTGGCAGCGGCATGCCTAGGAAGGGTGGCTTAAGTTCAAACTTCAGTTTGGATAGGAAGGTGCGAACGCTGCTTGAGTAGAGAGAAATTGAGTGAGTTGGTTTTAGCTCCCTGTTTCTTCTTCTCCTTCTCCATACGTTCAGACGTCCTAGCGCATCAGTTGGGTATCGGCGACTACCACAGAGCACCTGGTAGGTTCTCTGCAAGTTCTCCCGTCAGGACGCTAGAACAGAGTTAAGGCATCTTTAAGCTTCAGTGGGTTTTGGAGCTCTTGGTGTTTTTGCGCAAGTTCAGGTAAGGGAAGCTAGCATTTTCGTTTATAAAAATGTTAGGCGAGTAGGTTCTGAAGTGAGGGCGACGTGGTCGCCGGTTTTATATTCTTTTTCACGATGCTCTGTTTTTATGTGTGGGGCGACGTGATCGCCGGTTCTAAATGTTGGATTCGAACTCCCTTGTTTTAGTGTCGTTTGAAACCGTTTGAGATTGAAATGTGAAATGCATGTGATATTCGAAAATCTGAACCTTGGTACAATTGTTGCTGTGTTTGGAATCGTTCATTTAAGTGTTGTATGGTGCATTGGGTGAATTGATGTTATTAGCTGTCCTGTGTGGACTTCATTAGCTGTCCTGTGTGGACTTCATTAGCTGTCCTGTGTGGACTTCATTAGCTGTCCTGTGTGGACTTCACTAGCTGTCCTGTGTGGACTTTACAGTGGTGTGGTATGTGTCTACGTGTGGTGAGTCAGTGGAAGTCTGACGTGAGAAAGAGAAATATTGAAATTTGATAGACACTTGATGTTTTATGTGAAACAAATAACACTTGATGAAATTGTGAAGTGTGTGAAATGAATGGGAAAATTGATGGATTTTACGTGGGTGTTTTAAATTTGTTTTATCTTGATTTTAAAGTTTCATATCTAAATTCTCTTTAAAATATCTAGCTTACCCTGCGTTTCTGTTCTGTGGCTGTTTTTCTTAAAACTGTGATGATCGTGTATTTAACACGGGAGCAGATGATGGTTGCAGGTAGTCGAGCTCCTCAGTGAGCAGTTGGAGGAAGAGATCGCCTGTTTTCTTTTTATTCTGTATTTTGGTTTTATTTTGAAAGAGTTGATGGAATGTATTAAAACCCCTATAAGAGGGACGTTTCTTTTTGAGATACAATGTATGGGATGATGTACTTTCAATATATATACATATGTTGATTTTATAAATAAATGTCTACGCTTATTTTATTATATAAATATGAAAAGACTTTGAGGGGCGTTACAATGTAAGTCACATAGTCTAAGATATCAGGTGGTAAGAAGCTGATGGGGGAGTTCATGCACACCGTGACATATGAGATGCACAACTTGGGTTGTATTGAACTCACCCTGATCCTTTCTCTTGGATTCGCTGGTAATCTAAGTCTTGGGTATTGGATCAGGTGTTAGTCTATTGAAGGACTTACTTAATATGGGTCTTTTGGAAGACGTTAGTTGTTATTCTGTTTGTTGAATATCTTGGATGTGTAGATCCATGTAAGATCTATATGATTGTTTTATGTTGGGATTTGAAGAAGATTGAATAATTGAGAAATTAATTGGTTTTCTCTTTTGATTGAATTGTGTATATTATAAAAATTTATTTTCACTAGCTTACCATTTTTTTTCTTGTTGTGTTGTGAACTGCGATGGTTGTACTATATATACGAGGAGATGAATCTGGAAAAATCAATTTTTTAGAAAGTTAAAATTAGTTTATAATTTATTCAAATTTTATTATATTAGTTTGTTCAAAAATCATATATTTTTTAAGGTTATACATGAGTTACTTTAGCTTATGAAAAAAATTAGTTTACCTTTTGTAACTCCTTTTCGTATTTTAGAAATTTAGAAAGAAATTTCTTGAAAAGAAACCGATGTTTCAGACGCTAACGTGATATGTAAGACATTTAGAGTTTTGAACTTTTGTTCACTTGCCAAAATAATTGTAATATTTTCCAAAATCTCTTATATATTTATCAATTCAAAGTCATTTCCTATAACTTTTTGTTAATTATAAAGTTGTGGTCCCATCTTTCTTATAATTTCGATTGGCTATTATTTTGCAATTACATTTTTATCAAATTCCGCTTGGAAATTGATGTCATTTTTAGCAATAAAAAATTTACAGAAATTCTTTAAAAAACATTTTAAGATATTTTATTAAATTTTTTCTTTTTTATGTTTTAGTGTTTTTTATACGTTAATTTTTCACGTTAATATTAAATCTTTCAAATTTAATATTTTATACTTCTAAAGAAATTATTTGTCATTTTTAACTAATAAATACATGAATAGATACATCTACGGATAGTTTTGTTAATCTATTTAACGATTATATTAAAAATATACAATAAATCTTTTTAAAATAAAAAATACTAAATTAAAATTTTAAAACATAGTATACCACAACATAAAAATACAAAAAAATAAAGTAGTAACTAAGTAACTTTTAGCTCCGTATAATTTTAGTTTTTAATGGCAGTTACATAATTTGAGTTGAAAATTTCTTAAAATCTTCCCCCAAAAGTTACGTTTTTTTTATAATAATTATGAAATTTGGTTGCATTACGTATGAAATTAAAGATAAGTTGATGAGAGTTGTGTGTAGTTTGGAATGCTATAAATATGGGTCATTGGGAATGGTAAGGTCAGCAACATCATCATCTCCTTAGAGTTTGATAGATGAGTCTGTGCTTGTGATGATAACCACTAGAGTGTCAATCATGAGTCCAATTGCTTTCAAACTCATAATATTTATGTTGTGTTTGGCGTTCCAAGTTGTTCCTGGTGAACAGGAAATGAGGTGCTTACAAAGGGAGAGGGAAGCACTTCTCCAATTCAAAGCTTCTCTTCTTGATCATCATGGCATGCTCTCCTCTTGGACCACTGCTACTGATTGTTGCCAATGGAAGGGGATTCTCTGCAGCAATCTCACTGGCAATATCGTAAGCCTCGACCTTCACAGTGAGTATGATTATGAAACTCATTCAATATCTTATATCAGCGGAGAGATCCACAAGTCATTGACTGAGTTGCAACAGTTAAAGTATTTGAACCTCAGTTCGAATTCTTTTCCAGACAGCCATATTCCAGAGTTTCTTGCTTCTCTCAGTAACTTGAGATTCCTCTCATGGTGTCATTTTGGCGGAAAAATTCCAAGTCAGTTTGGATCTCTTTCTCATTTGAAATACTTGAATCTTGCTGCCAATCATCTTGCGGGTCCAATCCCTCCTCGACTCGGGAATCTTTCCAAGTTGCAGTATCTTGATCTCAAATGGAATTATTTTGAAGGAAATTTACCATCCCAAATCGGGAATCTTTTAAACTTACAGGAGTTTTATCTTGAGGGATCTTACGATGGAGTTTTCAAAATCAACGATGGAGGTAAGTTGCTGTATAATCTCATTTCTTTAACCCATCTTTACTTGAGGTCCATTGGTGGTCTTAATAGTTCTCATACTTGGCTGCAAGAGATTGTCAACCTACCAAAACTAAGAGAGCTAAGCTTGATTGATTGTAGCCTTTCCAATAATTTTATCCTTTCATTGAGGCCTTACCAATTCAACTTTTCTACTTCCCTTTTGGCCTTTCATCTTTCTTGGAACACCTTCACGTCACCCGTGATATTTTTGAGGGTGTCAAATATCACTTCCAATCTTGTTGAGCTAGACCTTGTTGGTAACAACTTAGAGGGTTCTATATCAAATCATTTTGGCATGGCTATGAATTCTCTAGAGCACCTTGACCTTTCCTTTAATAGTTTCAAGGGTGAGGTTTTGAAATCCTTCAAGAATATATGCACCTTACATTCTTTAAGCATGTACACAAACAATTTGACTGAAGACCTTCCACAAATTCTTCATCATCTGTCTATTGGTTGTATTAGATACTCGTTACAAGATTTGGATTTGTCAAATAATAAAATTGTTGGATCATTATCTGATCTTTCTTTGTTTTTAGCTCTAAAGTCATTGGATCTTTCTAGAAATCGATTAAATGGAAAGATAAGAGAAGATATCAAATTGCCATCTCAATTGGGATTTTTATCAATCTCATCAAACTTTCTCGAAGGTGGAATTCCAAAATCATTTGGCAATGCATGTGCTCTGCGCACATTAGACATGACGAATAATAACTTGAGTGATGAGTTTTCAATGATAATACATTACTTGTTTGGATGTGCTAGATACTCATTACAAGAATTGAACTTGAGAGAAAATCAAATCAACGGTACATTTTCAAATCTTTCAGCATTTTCAACTTTGAAATCATTGGATCTTTCGGGAAACCAATTAAATGGAAAGATAATAGAAGATATTAAATTGCCATTTGAATTGGAATCTTTATCAATCTCTTCAAACTTTCTAGAAGGTGGAATTCCAAAATCATTTGGCAATGCATGTGCTTTGCACACATTAGACATGATGGATAACAAGTTTAATGATGAGTTTTCAATGATAACACATAAATTGTCTGGATGTGCTAAATATTCATTGGAACAATTATATCTAAGCAATAACAAAATCAACGGCACACTACCTGTAAGGACCTGTAAAATGTAATTTGGAATAAAAGGGTATATTTTAAATAAATTCTAAGTAAGTTTTATTTAAAAATAAAACATGGAAGAAAAGGGCACGAAGCGTGCGGGCATCGCCAGGGCGCGAGGCGTGTGGACCTCGCCAGGGCGCGAGAGTGTGTGGACCTCGCCAGGGCGCGAGGCGTGTGGATTTCGCCAGGAGAAGACCTCGGTCGTCCGCAAGAGGGAGACCTCGGTCGTCCGCAAGGGAGAGAAGTCGGTCGTCTGCAGGGGAGACGTCGGTCGTCCTCCAGGGTGAGGAATCAGTCATCGCCGGTGTAAGGAACATCGGTCATTTCTGACATGGGAGCCATGGATACCGGTGGATGGTAATCAGGGGTCCGGTTATACGCAGATGAGGTGGGGCCCCGGCTTCCAGGATTAACGTGCTGCATGTGCAACATGTAGGCAGTGAAAGACCCTCGGAACAGTGGCTCCATGCACGTAGAGACGCCATGTGGCCATTCTGTCAAGTCTGCATTTAATTAGAGGAAGAAACCCACACGGAAGTGTTAGTTAGAGAGTAGGTAATGATAGCTACATGGCAGGCCTATGTTCCTAGTATCGGAATGCACCGCCTCTTAGTGAGATTAGAACGCAGTAAGAGAAAATAGTGACATAGTTTCA
The DNA here is from genome assembly GCA_037954025.1 of Phaseolus coccineus. Lineage (NCBI taxonomy): Eukaryota > Viridiplantae > Streptophyta > Magnoliopsida > Fabales > Fabaceae > Phaseolus > Phaseolus coccineus. The sequence goes on from CM075681.1 coordinate 43,626,252, forward strand.
TCTTTCTCTTTTCTCTCCTTTACGCTGCGACTCAGTAATTCCAGGCACCAGCTTATTTACCAGCGATTGCCATAGAGCATTTGAGAAGGTTCTCTACAAGTTTTACCGATTAGAACGCTTAGGCAGAGTTCAGGCATCCTTTACGTTCGGTGGTTAGAGCTTGAAGTGAGTTTCACGCTGATCCAGGTAAGGGAAGCTAGCCTTATCTCTGATGAAAACTGTGTGTTTGATGAGTTTGATGATGGGGGCGACGTGGTCGCCGGGTTTGCAGAATGTTCTTGTTTTAATCCCAGTTTAGTGAGTGATCGCCGGTTTTCATCTGTTATTGAAATATCTCCTGTTTTTGGTGTTGATTGAAACTGTTTGAGATTTAAATGTGATATTCGAAAATCTGAACCTTGGCATGAGTTTTGCTGTGACTGGAATCATTTGTTGAAATGTTATGTGATGTGTGAATGTTGTGAATGTGGGATCGAGGCATAGTATTTTCAGGAAAGGAAATACCGTGTAAGATCTGTGTAGGATGTGTATTGATCAGTGAGTGTCCTGTTAATGAGACGATCCTGACTCTGCTGACATGATGGAATTACGTAAATGAAGCCATTCGGTGGTGAGAGTCGAAGGAGGTCCTATGAATGAGTGGCCCGTGTGAAACAGAACGAGCTCAGCCGTCATATGGATTCACCCTGTCACACTGTGATAATGATGATATTGAGATTGTGTGATGCGCATGGCTGAGGTCACTTTCCAGCCTTTTAGCGTGACAGGTGCAGGTCTCTGGACGCTGAGTTCAATGCACGAGTCTCCGGAATAGTGGTCAAGTGTCTGGTGTGATGAGTCAGTGGAAAGTCTGACGTGTGAAATGAGAAATTGAATTGATAGACACTTGATTGCTGATGTGAATTGTGAGACTCTGGAATTAATTTGTGAGATATGTGATTATCGAATGGTTTGGTGGAATATGAGAAAGTTGATGGTTTTATGTGGATGTCTTAAATTGGTTTCATCTTGATTCTTAAGTTCATATTCAAACTCTCTTTTAAATGTCTAGCTTACCCTTTTCGTTTTGGTTCTGTGGCTGTTTTTCTTAAAACCTGTGATGATCGTGTAATTTTTACACGGGAGCAGATGATCTTGTAGGAGGAAGAGCTCCTCAGTGAGTGGTCGCCGGGATGAGATCGCCTATTTTGCTTCTGTTGGGCGATCACCCCTTTTCCTGTTTTCTGATAGGAGATCGCCTCTTTGGTTAGGAGGTCGGCTGTTATGAGCGCGGCTGGTAGGAGATCAGCTGTTAGGAGATCAGTTGTTTTTTTCTTTGCTGTATCTTGCTTAAGATTTTGGAAAAACGACCGATGTTGTATTAAACTCCCTGTGAGGAGAATCTTCATTACATATATATAATTATGCACATTTCAACATTTTGATGTTTCGTTTATTTTCATTATATATTTGTGAAACGATTTGGCGGGATGTTACATTAATGGTATCAGAGCAGTTCGTCCTTAGGATGACCTGAGGGCTGTGGATCCATTGTGTTTTCTTCTGCTCATGAAAACTTATTTGAGTTTTAAGTAACAACTATTGTGAAAGGTTTTCAAACGTTTTTGTATTGAACTTTTTGTGTGTGCTGTAGTGAATGTATGCCTAACTGAAAATCTTAGTATTTAGAATGAGAGGGTCTTGATAAGGTGGTGAGGGTGCACACTCATGACCGGATCGGGGTGATTCTCAATCTAACTTCCAGAGGTTTAATGTTTAGCATACTTCGGTTTCTGGCGTGATTGTTTTTTTATTGAGTGTTTGGTAATTGATTTTGAGTGGCTGTTTAGATTGATGATTGCACACCAGTAACTGTTCTGATGTTTTGCTTGAGGTTATAAGCTGCATGTTTCTGTTGATGGACTCGAATTCCTAAGGAATTTGAGAAGCTGACCTGGTAAGGTCGAGATGTTACCCTTGAATGAATTGATTTCTTATCGATTTCATTCTTATAGTTGTAGGGGATAAAGAAGCTTGTGGTTTCGAAATCAGAGAACGAAGAAAATGACTCGTAGACCTCCTACCGCTCCCCAACCTTCTTCTGAAATGGGCCAGATTGCCAGGGCCATTGAGATGATGGCAGGTGCCATCCAGCAACAGAATGCGGCGATGGCTCAGAACCATCAAGATACCATGCACCACTGGGAAGCTGCTCGGTCGGCTGATACGAATTCGCCCGTCGGCCAGCCTCAGGAAAGGATGGCATTGACCGAGTTTATGAGGCACAACCCACCCAAGTTCAGTGGGAATGCTACCCCTGATCAAGCAGATCAGTGGGTCAGGGAAATGGAGAAAATCTTTAGGGCGACCTCCTGCCCTGAAGAGAAGAAATTGCTGTTCGCCACCTATCTCCTATCTGGAGAAGCTGAGTTCTGGTGGGTGGGGGCTCAGCAAATGATGGAAGCCCGGGAGGATGTTTTGGACTGGGAGAACTTCAGAGTGAGGTTTCTAGAGAAATACTTCCCAGACAGCGCGAGGTTTGCAAGGGAAGCTGAGTTCCTGAAGTTGGAGCAGGGGGGTATGTCTGTGAACGCCTATGCTGCTCGGTTCGAGTACCTCGCCCGTTTTTATACCCAGGCGACCTCCGAGGCGTGGAGGTGCAGGAAGTTTGAGGAGGGGCTGACGCATGGGCTGAAGAGAACTATAGCCCCGATGTGCATCAGGGAATTTCACTCCTTGGTAGAAAAGGCGAAGATGGTGGAGACCCTGGAAAAGGGTGATCCTCGGGTGATCAGGTCACACCCAGGGGGTTCTTCCAGTGGGAGAGCTAAAGTGCAGCATTCACAAGGCAAGCCATATGCGAGACCTCCACCACATCGGACGGGAACAATGTCATCCCGGTTGCAGCAGCAACAACCGTGGACACCCAGATGTTTTACGTGCCAAAAGATGGGGCACGTTTCTAGAGATTGCCCTGACAGGTATAGGATGACTCAAACTGCGGGTCCTCGGCAGTTAAGGAATGAAGGCAGCAAACCTCAGGCAACAGGGAGAGTGTTTGCTATGACAGGAGCTGAAGCGTCTCAATCAGGTAACCTTGTGCAAGGTGTTTGTTTTATTGCTGGTAGGGGTGTAGAAGCTTTGTTTGATTCTGGAGCGACACACTCCTTTGTGTCAAGTCGGTGTATAGCCGAGTTGGGTCTCCTAGTGAAGGAGCTGCCTTTTGAACTGTTGGTTTCCACACCTGCATCAAGACAGGTTGTGACCTCTACGGTTTGCCCTGAATGTCCAGTAATAGTAGAGGGACGCAGATTCAAAGTGAACCTGATCTGCCTACCTCTTCAGGACCTGGATGTTATCCTGGGAATGGATTGGCTATCTGCCAATCACGTTCTTATAGATTGCGGTAGGCAGAAAGTGGTGTTGCCCGATCTCCAAGAACAGGATGTGGTATCTGCTAGGCATGGGCGGTTGGAGATGGAAGAAGGGGCGAGATGTTTCGTGATGTTAGCTCGGTTAGAAGTAAAGAATGAAGGGGACGTAAACAGGATACCTGTAGTGAAAGACTTCACGGATGTATTCCCAGAAGAGGTACCTGGGTTACCTCCTAAGAGAGAAGTGGAATTCTCTATTGATTTGATACCTGGAGCTGGACCAGTGTCAATGGCGCCTTACAGAATGGCTCCAGCCGAGTTAGTGGAGTTAAAGAAGCAAGTGGAAGAGCTGTTGGAGAAACAGTTCATCAGACCCAGTGTATCTCCATGGGGAGCTCCAGTACTTCTGGTGAAGAAAAAGGATGGAGGGTCTCGGCTGTGCATAGACTACAGGCAGTTAAACAAGTTGACCATCAAAAACAAGTACCCTCTACCCAGAATTGATGATTTAATGGATCAAGTAAATGGGGCCTCGGTGTTCTCAAAGATTGATCTGAGATCGGGGTACCACCAAATTTTGGTAAAAGCTGAAGATGTGCAGAAAACAGCTTTTAGGTCCCGATATGGGCACTACGAATATGTAGTGATGCCGTTTGGAGTGACCAATGCCCCAGCTCTGTTCATGGACTACATGAATAGGATTTTCCGCCCTTTCTTGGATGAGTTTGTGGTAGTCTTCATAGACGATATACTTGTTTATTCAAAGACCGAGGAAGAGCATGAAGGACATCTGAGGTCGGTATTGGAAATCCTGAGGAAGGAACAACTTTATGCCAAGTTCACTAAGTGTGAGTTCTGGCTGAGGGAAGTTAACTTCTTAGGGCACGTAATATCTGCCCAAGGGATCTCGGTAGATCCAGCCAAAGTAGAGGCAGTGCTGCAGTGGGAACGTCCTCAGACAGTCACGGAGATAAGGAGCTTTGTGGGTTTGGCGGGCTACTATCGGAGGTTTATTGAGGACTTTTCCAAGGTGGTGGCTCCGTTAACACAGCTGACCCGTAAGGACCAACCTTTTGCTTGGACCGACCGATGTGAGCTCAGCTTCGTGGAATTAAAGAAAAGGTTGACGAGTGCTCCAGTGCTGGTGATCCCAGAGGTCGGAAGACCTCTTGACGTCTACTGTGATGCCTCACATCAGGGTTTGGGCTGCGTTTTAATGCAAGAGGGAAGAGCGGTTGCTTATGCTTCAAGGCAACTCAAGGTTCATGAGAAAAACTACCCTACGCATGATTTGGAGTTGGCGGCTGTGGTGTTCGCCCTGAAGATCTGGAGACACTATCTATATGGAGCTCGGTTCCAGGTGTTCAGCGACCATAAGAGCCTGAAATACCTGTTCGATCAGAAGGAACTGAACATGAGACAAAGAAGGTGGATGGAGTTTCTAAAGGATTACGATTTTCAACTCATGTATCACCCAGGGAAGGCCAATGTAGTGGCAGACGCTTTGAGTAGGAAATCGATACAAATAGCCACCATGATGATGGAAGAACAGAAACTGATCGAGCAGTTCAGAGACTTAAACCTTGGGGTAGACTTTTATGCAAATCACATTAGTTGTAGTAAGCTGGCTATAACTAATGACTTCATTGGTGAGGTCAAGGATAAGTAGTTGGGGGACCCTAGTCTGAAGCGGACTGTGGAGTCACTAGGGACCGACCAGGCTAGAGACTTCGCGATGGGCGACGATGGGATCTTGAGGTTTAATGGCAGGATTTGCATACCTGCAAATGAAGAGTTGAAGAAGATGATCCTGGATGAAGGTCACAAGAGTTGCCTCAACCTACACCCAGGCATGACCAAGATGTACCATGACTTGAAGGAGTCATTCTGGTGGTCAGGCATGAAGAGGGACATCGCCCAGTACGTTGCAACTTGTATAACATGTCAGAAGGCGAAGACAGAACATCAAAGACCGGGCGGGCTGTTACAGCGATTGGACATCCCTGAGTGGAAATGGGACAGCATCGCCATGGATTTTGTCACCCATCTGCCCAGATCGGTGAAGGGTCATGAGGCAATCTGGGTCATAGTAGATCGGCTGACAAAGAGTGCCCACTTCCTCCCAGTAAATATGAAGATGTCCATGGAGAAGTTGGCACAATTGTACATCACAGAAATAGTGAAGTTGCAAGGAGTGCCTACCAGCATCATTTCGGATAGAGATCCCAGGTTCACTTCACGGTTTTGGCAGACTCTACAAGATTGCTTAGGAACCAAGTTGAGGATGAGCTCGGCCTATCATCCTCAAATAGATGGGCAGTCGGAGAGAACGATCCAGTCCTTGGAAGATCTGCTAAGGACGTGTGTATTGGATCATTTGGGAAGTTGGGATGAGGTGTTACCACTGGTGGAGTTTACGTATAATAACAGTCACCACGCCAGCATTGGGATGGCACCTTATGAAGCCCTGTACGGGAGAAAATGCAGGACTCCCTTATGTTGGTATCAGGAGGGCGATGCAATCTTGGTTGGGCCAGAGTTGATTCAGCAAACAACCGAGAAGGTGAAACAGATACAAGGCAGGATGAGAGCTTCTCAAAGCCGGCAGAAGTCCTATGCAGATCAGAGGAGAAGACCTTTGGAGTTTGCTGCTGGAGACCATGTATTTTTGAGAGTGACCCCAACCAAGGGTGTAGGACGAGCTATCAGACCAAAGAAGCTGTCTCCTAAGTTTGTTGGACCATACCAGATCTTGAGGAAGATTGGTCCAGTGGCTTACGAGATCGCCCTACCTCCCCACTTAGCGAATCTGCATAATGTCTTTCACGTATCGCAGCTGAGGAAGTACATGGCAGACCCTAGTCATGTGCTAGAAACGGACGAGGTGCAGATCAGGGATGACTTGTCCTTTGAAGCAAAACCAGTTAGGATTGAAGATTGGCAAAGTAAACAGCTCAGAGGCAAGACCATCCACATGGTGAAAGTGGTGTGGAATGAGAAATCGGGTGATTCAACTTGGGAGCTAGAAGAATCCATGAGGGAAGCCTATCCATACCTCTTTTCCGTGTAATTCAATTTTCGAGGACGAAAATTTTTGTTGTTGGGGAGAATGTAAGGACCTGTAAAATGTAATTTGGAATAAAAGGGTATATTTTAAATAAATTCTAAGTAAGTTTTATTTAAAAATAAAACATGGAAGAAAAGGGCACGAAGCGTGCGGGCATCGCCAGGGCGCGAGGCGTGTGGACCTCGCCAGGGCGCGAGAGTGTGTGGACCTCGCCAGGGCGCGAGGCGTGTGGATTTCGCCAGGAGAAGACCTCGGTCGTCCGCAAGAGGGAGACCTCGGTTGTCCGCAAGGGAGAGAAGTCGGTCGTCTGCAGGGGAGACGTCGGTCGTCCTCCAGGGTGAGGAATCAGTCATCGCCGGTGTAAGGAACATCGGTCATTTCTGACATGGGAGCCATGGATACCGGTGGATGGTAATCAGGGGTCCGGTTATACGCAGATGAGGTGGGGCCCCGGCTTCCAGGATTAACGTGCTGCATGTGCAACATGTAGGCAGTGAAAGACCCTCGGAACAGTGGCTCCATGCACGTAGAGACGCCATGTGGCCATTCTGTCAAGTCTGCATTTAATTAGAGGAAGAAACCCACACGGAAGTGTTAGTTAGAGAGTAGGTAATGATAGCTACATGGCAGGCCTATGTTCCTAGTATCGGAATGCACCGCCTCTTAGTGAGATTAGAACGCAGTAAGAGAAAATAGTGACATAGTTTCATCTTTCTCTTTTCTCTCCTTTACGCTGCGACTCAGTAATTCCAGGCACCAGCTTATTTACCAGCGATTGCCATAGAGCATTTGAGAAGGTTCTCTACAAGTTTTACCGATTAGAACGCTTAGGCAGAGTTCAGGCATCCTTTACGTTCGGTGGTTAGAGCTTGAAGTGAGTTTCACGCTGATCCAGGTAAGGGAAGCTAGCCTTATCTCTGATGAAAACTGTGTGTTTGATGAGTTTGATGATGGGGGCGACGTGGTCGCCGGGTTTGCAGAATGTTCTTGTTTTAATCCCAGTTTAGTGAGTGATCGCCGGTTTTCATCTGTTATTGAAATATCTCCTGCTTTGGTGTTGATTGAAACTGTTTGAGATTTAAATGTGATATTCGAAAATCTGAACCTTGGCATGAGTTTTGCTGTGACTGGAATCATTTGTTGAAATGTTATGTGATGTGTGAATGTTGTGAATGTGGGATCGAGGCATAGTATTTTCAGGAAAGGAAATACCGTGTAAGATCTGTGTAGGATGTGTATTGATCAGTGAGTGTCCTGTTAATGAGACGATCCTGACTCTGCTGACATGATGGAATTACGTAAATGAAGTCATTCGGTGGTGAGAGTCGAAGGAGGTCCTATGAATGAGTGGCCCGTGTGAAACAGAACGAGCTCAGCCGTCATATGGATTCACCCTGTCACACTGTGATAATGATGATATTGAGATTGTGTGATGCGCATGGCTGAGGTCACTTTCCAGCCTTTTAGCGTGACAGGTGCAGGTCTCTGGACGCTGAGTTCAATGCACGAGTCTCCGGAATAGTGGTCAAGTGTCTGGTGTGATGAGTCAGTGGAAAGTCTGACGTGTGAAATGAGAAATTGAATTGATAGACACTTGATTGCTGATGTGAATTGTGAGACTCTGGAATTAATTTGTGAGATATGTGATTATCGAATGGTTTGGTGGAATATGAGAAAGTTGATGGTTTTATGTGGATGTCTTAAATTGGTTTCATCTTGATTCTTAAGTTCATATTCAAACTCTCTTTTAAATGTCTAGCTTACCCTTTTCGTTTTGGTTCTGTGGCTGTTTTTCTTAAAACCTGTGATGATCGTGTAATTTTTACACGGGAGCAGATGATCTTGTAGGAGGAAGAGCTCCTCAGTGAGTGGTCGCCGGGATGAGATCGCCTATTTTGCTTCTGTTGGGCGATCACCCCTTTTCCTGTTTTCTGATAGGAGATCGCCTCTTTGGTTAGGAGGTCGGCTGTTATGAGCGCGGCTGGTAGGAGATCAGCTGTTAGGAGATCAGTTGTTTTTTTCTTTGCTGTATCTTGCTTAAGATTTTGGAAAAACGACCGATGTTGTATTAAACTCCCTGTGAGGAGAATCTTCATTACATATATATAATTATGCACATTTCAACATTTTGATGTTTCGTTTATTTTCATTATATATTTGTGAAACGATTTGGCGGGATGTTACACTACCTAACCTCTCAATGTTCTCATTTTTAAAAGAATTGCTTGTTGACAGAAACAGGCTAAATGGAGAGATTTGCAGATATATTCAATTTCCATCTCAACTAGAAGAATTAGACATGCATTCAAATTCCTTAAATAGTGTGTTCACTAACTACCATTTTGTTAATATATCTAAGTTATCTTACTTGGACTTATCTGACAACTCATTGACCTTGACATTTACTCAAAAATGGATCCCACCTTTCTAGTTGCTTTATATACACTTACGATCATGCATGTTAGGTCCAACATTTCTTAAATGGTTGCAAACACAAAACAACTTTCTTGATCTTGACATTTCAAATGTTGGAATATCGGATATGGTTCCAAGAGTGTTTTAGGAAAAATTAGCTTCGAGAAATGTGCTTTCAGTAAATATTTCAAACAATAATCTCCATGGTATAATTCCAAATTTTGCTGGAAGAGATGTTGTGTATTTCTTATTAACTCTGGCATCAAATCAATTTGAAGGTCCTATTCCAACATTTCTACAAAGTTCCATATTTCTTGATTTATCCAATAATAATTTCTCAGATTCTCTTCCATTTTTATGTGCTAGTGGTCCTAAAAAAGAACTATATTAGTTAGATATTTCAAATAACCAATTATCTGGACAAATTCCAGATTGTTGGAGCCATTCCAAGTCATTATCTTATTTAGATTTGAGCCACAATAAATTTTCAGGAAAGATTCCTAATTCATTGGGATCGCTTCTTGGCCTTCAAGCATTGTTATTGTGAAACAATAACTTAACATATGAGATCCCTTTCTCCCTAAGGCTTTGTACAAAGTTAGTGAAGCTTGATATGTCAGGAAACAAATTATCAGGGCATATCCCTGCTTGGATTGGGAGTGAAATGCAAAAGTTGCAGATTTTAAGTTTGGGAAGAAATCATTTCAGTGGAATTTTACCATTACAAATTTGTTATTTGAAAAGCATTCAAATCTTGGATCTCTCACTAAATAACTTAAGTAGGAAAATTCCTGCATGTATAAATAATTTTACATCAATGGCTTACAAGAAATTTTCAAGTGATTATGGACTTTATTCGTATTTTGTCAACACTAATAATTTCATAGACAGTCAATCATTCGAACTAAATGCATTCTTGGATTGGAAAGGTTCAGAACAAATGTTCAAAACTACTGAGTTATTACTTCTAAAAGGCATTGATCTCTCCAACAATAACTTTTCAGAAGAAATTCCAGTAAAAATAGAGAGTTTAGTAGAATTAATCTCGTTGAATTTATCAAGAAATAATTTGATTGGGACAATCCCTTTATATATTGGAAAGTTAAAATCACTTGAATTTCTTGACTTGTAAAAAACCAATTTGTTGGATCAATTCCTGTAAGTCTTAATCAAATTGATCGACTTTCCATGTTAGATTTGTCACATAATCATCTAAGTGGAGTTATTCCCACTGACACACAACTACAAAGTTTCAATGTCTGAAGTTATGAAGATAATCTTAATCTTTGTGGGCCACCCCTTTAATCTTTGTGGGCCACCCCTTAAGAAGTGCATTGATGATGAACCAACTAAAGAAGCAATTGTTAAAATTGATTAATATTCTCTTTTCGGCCATGAATTTTACACCGGGATGGTGTTGGGATTTGTTATAAGCTTTTGGACAGTTTGGCACAATCTTATTTAAGCAATCTTGGAGACATGCTTATTTCAAATTCTTGAGCAATTTAAGTGATGACATCTATGTGATGATAGCAATGAAATTCAAATGGTGCAAGTAGATTAACAGTTAACACTTCTTTTACATATATTTGCTTGTGTTTTTCACATGATCGTCTATATATATAAGAAACCTGTCACATTTAAAAAAGAAAAAAACGAATAATTTCAAATAAAAATATGTTTGTTATGTTAAATTTATGTAATTTTGTTGTTATAATTATTTAATATCTAATAAATTGTTTATAAAATACTAGTAAGAAACAAAATATTTTAATAAATAATAGACTAAAATTAGAACTTTGAGTTATATCAGTAAGATTATATATATATATATATATATATATATATATATATATATTTAACTATTTTAATATAATTAGTTTTATACCATTTCAATAGTAACTTTCTTTGGGCTTTTTGATCTTGCCTGTTTTAAAGTAGGCAACTTATCCACATAGGTGATATTCAATCTAAATCTAAATCTTATTACTTTCAACCTTCTACCTATTATTATTCATTCTCAAACATATTTTATCCAATCATCCTTATATGTTATCATTGAATTCGAGAGCATTATGTTTAAAGTTGAAGTAAAAATATTTCATTTCATCCCTAACATCAATGTTTGTAGTCCCTCAAAGATTCAAAACTTTTTATATTGCTAAAAATTTACTTTTTCACAAATTATTTCGAAAATGTAATGTCTATTTTTCACTTGATAAGGGATTTTGATATCAGAAATTAAAGTATTAAAAATAGAAATTAAAATAAATAACATTTTAAAAGAATTCAAAATAAAAAAAACCAATTATTATAGGAAATAAAAAATTGTTTAATATTTTTTCCATTAAAAATATGCCTCAGAGAAACTTTTGAAAATTTGGATGGAAATATTTTATGAAGATGAATAAAATATATCAATAATGTTCATGATCCTTCCTTTTGTACTCTGAAAAATATTTAGTTTTTTTGTCAAACAGAATATAATTCACTAAGCTAAATTAATTAATTGAGAGCAACAATTGATTTATACATTTGGGATTTTCACATTTTTTTTTTTTGGTTATTTTTCAGCATATCTTGAAGACCAATCCCTCTTGCATATCTCAAATGTTTGAGTTTGTAAACTTGGACAAGGCAATATAAGGAAATAAGCTGGAAAGTATGGTTGTTTTAGTTGTTGTATACATGTTTTCATTTTATACTGTTTGTAATTGTGTTACTATGGTTAGAGTTGTTTGGTGATGTTGTATGTTTGAATAAAATTCTTGTTTAATTTATGGTAACAAGACTCTTATTAGCATTGTGGTTGTATTGAAATATAGTTTGCCATGTATTATGCTAGTAATATATTTACATGCTTTTCATGATCAATAGGTTTGGCAACAACAAAATGAGTCAAAAAAAGTGTTTACGGTTGAAAGGTTAGCAAGAGTTTAAATTTGTATGAAAGTAAAGGATATTTAAAAGAGTGTTTGTATTAAAATTCATAAAAAAAAATGAACTATTCAGATAAAGAATGTCTCACTATTCCATAATACATGTCTCAAAAAATAAAAGAGTGAGATTTGTACTATGATTGGTGAATCCAAAGGCATTATATATATTGTTTTCCAGAAGTTCTCCTCAGATATTGGTGTTGGCTTTAGCTCCTTCCATGCCATTGACTCAAAGGTAGCTAATTTAGGTTTTCTTTATCTCTGTTTGTTCTTTCTTGATTCTGAAATTTAAGTTTTCTTTCACCTTTTGTTCTTTGTTGATTTTGGATGTGCGGGTTTTCAATTTAAGCCCATGTTTAAGTGATTTTCGATTATCATAATGCATTGAATTATCACTTCCTAAAAATTTCTATAAACGCCACTGGTAGTTTCCAATGGTAAATTGGATGTGTTAGGTTTGTTGCAGAAATATGTAGTTAGTGAATTTTATTTTTTTGGAATTATAATAATTATATAAATAATTATTTAATTTTAATATTTCAACTAAACAAATTTTAGGAACTTTTATTCAGTGAAATTGTATTTAGACTTTATTTTCTTATTCTTTTGTGTTTTTAAATCTATTGTTTTCGATATCTTTTAATCATATAAGTTTATGATAACTATAAAATATAATTTATATGTTTAAAAATATTTATTATTATAAATTGTATTTATAAATTTATATACTTTAAAATATTTATTTATATATAGTAAACATTTATTTTAGTCGATGCACAAAACAAAAGTACTAGTTATATATTAAACAAGTTTTAAAAGTTTGTTAAAGTAATACTCAGTTTATCTATTTCTTGTTAGATAAAAAATTGTGACAACATTATGATTTTGACTATTTGCTTAAAAATAAAAAATTACGAATCATGAAGTAACTTTGTTTGATAAATATTAAAGAGCAGGTCCTACATGATGGAAGAGGGCTGTACCGACTAGTACTCGGACACCGAGAACAACTAGTAAAGGGAGAGCCACATCAGCTGGGTCCCACAGCGTGGTCAAAGCCACGTGGGATGAACCCCGCAAGTGGTAGGATTAGTAGGGTGATTAGTCATCAGCGTGTCCCCACAGAGAAGGGTGATTAATCATCAGCATGTCGATCACCAGAGTGGACCGATGTGTCCACGTCACTCCGCAGGTTGATCAGTCCTCGACAACAGAGTGTGACGAGGTGACATCTGTCTTGGATGTTTTGAACAACAGAGGTAGAACATCTAGTGTGGGTCCTGAAGAAAGACCAGTTATCAGTAACATGCCTAGAGGTAAGGAGAGGCCTGAATCATGAAGAGCTTATGCGGGTGGCAGGGAAAGCACAGTTAGGTGCAGAGTCCTGAGGGGTCGAGTACTCATCAGAACTAGGGTTTCCCAGTAAAGGCTACATGCATGGCACGTGAATAGTGAAGGCACTCCCATAATAGGTGGCCCCAGAGACTAGGTGCATGAGGAGGCACCCAGGTGGTCATCCTGTTAGAGTTTGCACTCCAGAGAAGGAAACCTTATGTGCTAGATTACCCTAAGATTGGGTGATAGCGGCGCAAGGGCATTCCAGTAAACTATGAATATGGCTAGCAGCGCAGTGAACCCTAATTAGGGCTAGCGGTGCAGTAAACCCTAGACTATATAAAGGGCAGTAAAATACTTCACAAAGGTACGCAGTTTCAAACCCTAAAGATAGTTACTCAAACACTTGGTGTTTCTTGCCCAATCTTGACTTGAGCGTCGGAGTGCAAATGGCCTCTAGGGCGCCTCCTTTCTCTTTTGCAGGTGCAGATTGCTTCGCAAGAACTAAGCCCGTACCAACGTGAGGAAGGAGGCGTGTGAGTGTCGTGGAGTCAATTGACAGGCGAATCAACCGGCGAGAACATTTGGCGTCCACCGTGGGGTCGGAATAAAACAAGGTCCCATACACGAGAGTGAGAGAAGAAACCACAGAGATGAGGAATACTAGACAAGGATCCGTTCCACCAAATGGGGGCGAAAGCGTTACCATGCAACAACTCATGGAAACGATGCGCGCCTTCCAGGAGACGGTAGCGGAGTCAAGGGCGGATCAGATGCGAATGCAGATGGACCTGGCCGCGTCTCAGGCCAGGAACGAGGAGTTGCACAGGGCTAATGAAGAGCTACGCGTGAACCTGCGTAATTTGCAACAAGCAGGGGATCGCGTGGTGGACGATGGCGCTCCATCTACGTCGCCAAGGGCTTTCCCCATGCCCTTCTCCTAAGCAATCATGGACACGGTGGTCCCAGCCACCTTCGTGGGGCTTAAGATTGTGTTCACCGGGGTAGAGGATCCTGAAGCGCATTTCACAGCGTTTCACACGGAGATGATGTTGTCAGGAGGGTCTGTTACGGTGCATTGCAAGCTCTTCATGACCACGTTGACAGGGACAGCGCTGGAATGGTTCGTTAGCTTGCCTGAGGGACATATCACATCCTTCGCGTAATTCTCCACGCTGTTCAGAGAGTAGTACATTGTCAACAGGGCCCCTCCACCAGTGTCTTACGATCTCTTTGACGTAAAGAAGTATCAGAGGGAGTCCCTCAAAGATTACCTCAACAGATTTGGGGCAATAGTGGTGAGGCTCCATACCAAAGATGAAGATATGGTGGTGCATGCCTTCAGGAAGGGGATTCTACCTGGACCTTTCAGTGAGTCCCTTATTCGAAGCCGTCCTAAAACCTTTGGCGACATCAAGCGACGTGCTGTTGCGCACATTGCCGTCGAAGGTGAGCTCAACGAGAAGCGGGAGAGCGCTGCTTCCTCGCGGCAGCGAACACCTAGTCGCCCTCAACCCCTGCGGGTGCATGAGGTGACAACAGAAAAGAGGGCGCAAGGAAAGCCGAAGCCCTATGAGGCCGGGGAACCCCAAACTAGGGCACGCGCAAAGGAGGATGTGCCCCCTAGACACAACTTCCTGGTGGATTTGAAGGAGTTGATTGCCATTCCTAATGTGGTAGAAAGGTTGAAGGTGCCCCCAAAGACGGACAAGAGGCTGGGGCCCAACGAGAACGCTTGGTGTGAGTTCCATCAGGCTTTTGGCCACCCCATCCGCAACTGTCTGGCCTTAGGGCACCAGTTGGACGAGTTGGTCAAGACCGGGTTCTTGAGCGATTACTTGAGGGAGACATAGGGGGGCGAGGTGGTGGCAGCCCCGAGGGCTGATCAGGGGCACGAAGTGCCCATACATTGCGAGATCCATACTATAGCAGGTGGATTCTCAGGAGAGGGGTGCACCTTGTAACATCCCGCCAAATGCTTTTCATATTTATATAATAAAATAAGCGTAGACATTTATTTATAAAATCAACATATGTATATATATTGAAAGTACATCATCCCATACATTGTATCTCAAAAAGAAACGTCCCTCTTATAGAGGTTTTAATACATTCCATCAACTGTTTCAAAATAAAACCAAAACACAGCATAAAAAGAAAACAGGCGATCTCTTCCTCCAACTGCTCACTGAGGAGCTCGACTACCTGCAACATCATCTGCTCCCGTGTAAAATACACGATCATCACAGTTTTAAGAAAAACAGCCACAGAACAAAAACGTAGGGTAAGCTAGATATTTTAAAGAGAATTTAGATATGAAACTTTAAAATCAAGATAAAACAAATTTAAGACACCCACGTAAAACCATCAATTTCCCATTCATTTCACACACTTCACAATTTCATCAAGAGTTATTTGTTTCACATAAAACATCAAATGCCTATCAAATCTCAATATTTCTCTTTCTCACGTCCGACTTCCACGGACTCACCACACATAGACACATACCACACCACTGTAAAGTCCACACAGGACAGCTAATGAAGTCCACACAGGACAGCAAGTGAAGTCCACACAGGACAGCTAATGAAGTCCACACAGGACAGCTAAGTGAAGTCCACACAGGACAGCTAATGAAGTCCACACAGGACAGCTAAGTGAAGTCCACACAGGACAGCTAATGAAGTCCACACAGGACAGCTAAGTGAAGTCCACACAGGACAGCTAATGAAGTCCACACAGGACAGCTAAGTGAAGTCCACACAGGACAGCTAATGAAGTCCACACAGGACAGCAAGTGAAGTCCACACAGGACAACTAATGAAGTCCACACAGGACAGCTAAGTGAAGTCCACACAGGACAGCTAATGAAGTCCACACAGGACAGCTAAGTGAAGTCCACACAGGACAGCTAATTAACATCAATTCACCCAATGCACCATACAACACTTAAATGAACGATTCCAAACACAGCAACTATCGTACCAAGGTTCAGGTTTTCCAATATCACATGCATTTCACATATCAATCTCAACCAAGTTCAAAGCGACACTAAAACAGGGGAGTTCGAAATCAACATTTAAAACCGGCGATCACGTCGCCCGACACATAAAAACAGAGCATCGTGAAAAAGAATATGAAACCGGCGACCACGTCGCCCTCACTTCAGAACCTACTCGCCTAAAGTTTTTATAAACGAAAATACTAGCTTCCCTTACTTGGACTAGCGCAAAACACCAAGAGCTCCGAAAACCCACCGAAGCTCAAAGATGCTTTCACTCTGTTTTAGCGTCCCGGTTTGGAGAACTTGCAGAGAACCTCCCGGTGCTCTCTGGTAGTCGCCGATAGCCAACTGGAACGTGAGAGGGCTCGAATCGCAGAGTGAAGGAGAGGAAGGAAAAGGATGAAGACTAAATTCACTCTATCTCTTGCTACTCCAACAGCGTTCGAAATCCAATTAAGAGGAGGTGTGTTCTGAGACTAAGAAACGTAGACCCGCTATGTAGCTGCCATCACCTACTCTCTGAGCAACCTTGCGTGCAAGCTTCCCTGAACAGTACGGCCACGTGTGTCTCTGCGCATGCCAACTCTCTGATGTAACTATTCTGAACTACCCTTTTTGTCTACGTGTCGCGCGTGCAGGACGTTTCATGCTAGGAGCCTGGGCCCCACCTTATCTGTGTGAAACTCGACGTCGCGCGATAGCTTTCCACCGCTGACTCATCCTGGAGAACGATCGATGTCTTTCCCTGGGAGACGACCGATGTCTCCCTCTGGAAGACGACCGATGTCTATCCCTGGAAGACGACCGATGTCTCCCTCTGGAAGACGACCGATGTCTATCCCTGAAAGACGACCGATGTCTCCCTCTGGAAGACGACCGATGTCTCCCTCTGGAAGACGACCGATGTCTCCCTCTGGAAGACGACCGATGTCTATCCCTGGCGACGCTCGCATGTCTCTCGCGCCCTGGCGATGCCCGCATGCCTCGCGCCCTGGCGATGCCCGCATGCCTCGCGCCCTGGCGATGTCCGTGTGCCTCTCGCGCCCTGGCGATGTCCGTGTGCCTCTCGCGCCCTGGCGATGCCCGCATGCCTCGCGCCCTGGCGATGTCCGTGTGCCTCTCGCGCCCTAGCGATGCCCGCATGCCTCGCGCCCTGGCGATGTTCGTGTGCCTCTCGCGCCCTGGCGATGACTGATGACACATCGCCACGCCTTGCTGAAGGTTCTTCATCCCACAATGTTACGTCCAAGGTATCACCTCCACATGACTTGGTGACGTCGGTAGCTTCACATTTCCAAGAATAGATCAGCACTACTCCTCGTGCGCCCATGCATGCAACACTAAGGACGATTTCTTATGCTCAAGCATAGAGCTTCGCATGCACAACGTATCTAAGGTTTAACCCACACCTCGATACGCGTGGTTTTTGGAACCCACTATGGTTGATCCAGCATCTTGACCACATACTAAGTGCACTCCCGGTGATCACGTACACCATAGCCGATTGGCGATCATGTTTACTCTAGGCGACAGGCGATTATGTGCCAGAGAAGTCGGAGATCGCCTCCATCTTCAACAACGGCGATCTCGTAGACTTCTAAGCTATACTTTTCTTCCTTTACTCTTCTTGATCCACATGTCTTCCTCGAGCACCCCCACGTGATTACCTCACGATAAAGTCATCGCACCTGACTACTTGGTTAATACAATGGTCAGACGACCGACCTCTACCAGCTGACCCCAGACCTTGGGCGATGTCCGAGGTCCGACTACTACGAAACTTCTATTACCAGCTCTTTGTATTTTAAATAATAACATCTTCTGAAATTATTTAAATATAACACTTTTATTCCAATTAAAGTTTCTAGGTCCTTACACACCTCCTCGCAACGCAAGAGGTATGCGCGTTTAGTGATGGCAGTGGAAACATGTGAGGAGGACCACTTCCCAGACATCGACCTTGTCTTCACAAAGGCTGGTCGCCGGGACGTTGTTCCCCACGACAACAATCCAGTGGTAATATCAGTGGTCACTACGGGACGCAGGGTGCATCGGGTCCTAGTGGATCAAGGAAGTTCGGCCGATGTGATGTTCTGGTCGACCTTCAACAAATTGAAGTTGTCTCTTGACCAGTTGCGGCCCTACGTCGGCTGTCTGTATGGGTTCATAGGAGACCAGGTAGAGGTGCGAGGATACATAGAGTTAAGGACCACTTTCACCGATGGAGTGGCCTCCCGCACAGAGAGCATCAAATATCTGGTGGTGAAAGCCCCGTTTTCCTATAACATGCTGTTGGGTAGACCAGCCTTGAATAGGTTGGGGGCGGTGGCGTCCACGAGGCATATGAAGATGAAGTTGCCCTCGATGGAAGGGATAGTGATCACCATCAAATCAGATCAAAAGGAGGCTAAGAAATGCTATGAAAACAGCCTCAAGACAAGAAGAGGAGTGTGCACGGTGACCACCTGATGGAGGACGGCTAATCACACCCCCTCTAGTGCTAAGACGTGAGCTTGAAAGGATAGATCAAGAGCTTCTAGACCAAGAGGAAGACCGTCTAGCACCTTGCATGGAGCGTCTAGGACCTATCACAAGGTCCATGGCCAAACAAATCCAAGAGGAGACGACCCAAGCTAAGGATGGGAGAGAAAGATTAATTTGAGTAAAGTTATGCTGCCAAATTTGTGCCATACGTACTCCCTTGCCTAAATCTCTTGAGTTATGGTTTTAATCTTCACTCCTTCACCACCAAAGAGAGTTGGCCAAACCTCTCTCATTTTCATACACTTCATGCACCTACAAGCCACCACCACTCTTAGGAGGGCTTGACCCATTTCATCCATTGAACTTCCGCTGCATTCATCACCCAAAACGCACCATGAAGAACTCAAGAATGCCACCATTTGGTATCATGAGCTATGGTTCTTCAAAGATGAGTGTCTCTTCATTTTAATTTTTTTGAGTTCTTCTTATATTCAAGTTGTTCATCTTGGCTCCAAGTTGTCTTGCTGTTTTTTGCTTTTTATTTTTGCATTGGATGCTATTCTTGGCATTTCAATCGGTAGAATTGTTTAATTTGTGCTTGAGCATCTCTTGTCAAATTTTTTTGTAGGTTTCTTGCTATATTTGTGTGGCTGTCTTTTATTTTTAGGTATTTGAGTCTTGCTTGTTTTTATTTTCTTTTAGGTCATATGATGCTTTGAGTCTTTTTATTTTATGAATCCATATGTTTTGTCTAAGTCATGTGTTTCCAAATTTGTCATCAAAATCTTAGTGGTACTTATTCTTGATGATTTGGTTTCTTGCTTTATTTTGGGTCCAGTTTTTATTTTGCTGTTTTGGATGATCTTTTGGTGCATTTTTCTTTTAGTTTGAGTTCATATTTGGGTGTTAGATCCACGCAAATTCCAATATCTTCACTCCATTGTGTTCTTGAAAATTTTCTTTGCTGTTTTTGGTTCCAGCTTTAGGATCCCCTGTTTTTACTGCAACTGACCTGGCGGTTTTTATGTGTTAAAATTAAATACGTCACAAGAAATTTATGAGCCTCTGGATTTGAGTCATTTGAGATCTTAGCAAAAGAATACAAAAAAGATCAATTTATATGAGTAAATGCTGCCAAAATTATGCTAGCTTCTACTCTTTGTCTAGTCTCTCTAGGTTAGACACTTTGATCTTCATCTTCACTTTCCTCCAAGTGATTTGGCCTAACCTATCACTCTCCATACCTTTCATGCACCTACAAGGAACCCATAGCTCTATATGAGCCATCCTTGACCCATATCATCCATAGCTTCCACACCTTTTTACCTCATATTTCAAGAAGAACAAAACCATCAAGTACAGGCACCCAATCCCAAGGCTTGATGACATGCTTGATGAACTACATGGATCCACCATATTTTCCAAGATTGACCTTAAAAGTGGTTTTCACCAAATTAGGATCAAAGAGGGTGATGAGTGGAAAACTGCTTTTAAGACCAAATTTGGATTATATGAGTGGTTAGTGATGCCTTTTGGCCTTACTAATGCTCCTAGTACATTCATGAGGCTCATGAATCATACCTTAAGGGATTGCATAGGTAAATATGTAGTAGTTTACTTTGATGATATCCTAGTGTATAGCAAAACCCTAGAAGACCATCTAAGTCACCTTAGGGAAGTCCTTCTAGTGCTTAGGAAAAATAGTTTGTTTGCCAATAAGGATAAGTGTACCTTTTGTGTAGATAGTGTAGTTTTCTTAGGTTTCATAGTTAACCAAAAGGGGGTGCATGTTGATCCTGCGAAAATCCAAGCCATCAAAGAGTGGCCCACTCCACAAAATGTAAGTCAAGTAAGAAGTTTTCATGGGTTAGCTAGCTTCTATAGAAGGTTTGTGCCTAATTTTTCAAGTTTAGCTTCCCCTCTCAATAAACTTGTTAAAAAGGATGTTGCATTTTTTTGGAATGAAAAGCATGAACAAGCCTTTCAAAGGCTAAAAGCTCAACTCACCCATGCTCCCATTCTAGCTCTCCCAAATTGTTTCTAAAACTTTTGAGATAGAATGTGATGCATCGGGAGTGGGCATAGGTGCGGTGTTGTTACAAGGTGGACACCCCATTGCGTATTTTAGTGAAAAGCTACATGGTGCCACCCTTAACTACCCCACTTATGACAAAGAGCTATATGCACTTGTGAGGGCCTTAAAGACTTGGGAACATTATCTCATTTCAAAAGAGTTTGTTATCCATAGTGATCATGAGTCCCTAAAGTACTTAAAAGGCCAACACAAGCTCAACAAAAGACATGCTAAATGGATGGAGTTTCTTGAACAATTTCCTTATGTAATCAAATACAAGAAAGGAAGCACCAATATAGTAGCCGATGCTCTCTCAAGGAGGCATATTCTCTTTTCAAAATTGGGTGTCCAAATTCTTGGATTTGATCACATAAAAGAACTTTACCAAGAAGACCAAGAATTCTCATCCATCTATGCTAAGTGCAAACATAGAGCACAAGAAGGTTACTATGTGGCCGAAGGGTATCTCTTTAAAGAAGGAAAACTTTGTATTCCCCAAGGCACACATAGGAAGCTCCTTGTAAAAGAATCACATGAAGGAGGTCTCATGGGCCGTTTTGGAGTTAATAAAACTTTAGATCTTTTAAAAGAAAAATTTTATTGGCCACACATGAGAAAGGATGTCCAAAGTGTAACGCCCCTCAATATCTTATTCATATTTATATAATAAAATAAAGGTAAAACAATAATATCAAAATTAATATATGTATATATAATAAAATACATTCATCCCATACATTGTATTTCAACAAATAATATCCCTTCTCTAGGGAATTTTAATACATAACCATCCAGTGTTTCAAAATAAAACAAACTACAGCATAAGAACAGGTGATCTCCTTGTCCAACCACTCACTGAGGAGCTCTACTGCCTGCAACATCATCTGTTCCCGTGTAATTACACGATCATCACAGTTTTAAAGAAAACAACCACAAAACAAAACAAGGGGGTAAGCTAGATATTTTTAAAACTTTAAAACATGAAACTTGATATTAACGTAAACCATCCAATATTCACACATTTCACAATTCCCTCAAGTGTCATTCATTTCACATAATCCATCAAGTGTCTATCAACAATTTCAATATTTCTCTTTCTCACGTCAGACTTCCACTGACTCATCACACATAGACACTTGACACTACTTCCGGAAGACTCGTGCGTTGAACTTAGCATCCAGAGACCTGCACCTGTCATACCACACCACTGTGAAATCCACACAGGGTCGCTGTGAAATCCACACAGCCATGCGCATACATAATCTCAATATCATCACTCTCCCGGTATGACAGGGTTAATTCATATAACAGGTCAAGTTAGTTATCTTTCAAACAACTTACCCATACATATGAACCTCCTTCGACTCTCACCACCTGAATAACTTCATCTATGTGATTCCATTATATCAGTAGAGTCAGGATCGTCTCATTCACAGGATACTCACAGATCAATACACCTCATAACCAATCTCAACATGGTATTTCCTTTCCTGAAAATACTATGTCTTGATCACATTTTCACATCATTCCATATATCATACAACACCCAAACTGAACCAGTCAATCATACATATTTTTAAAACCGTTTCTAAACAATCCAAATCATACTAAAGTTCAGGATTCCGAAAATCATATGTATTTCACAGCATCTACCATATTTAAAGTATCACATTTTCAAGCTCAAATAAATTTCCAATCCACACACCAAAAACAGAGCATCGTGTAAGAACGTTTAAAACCGGCGACCACGTCGCCCCAACATCAGAATCTTCTAGCTTAAGGTTTTATTGAAAATAAAACTAGCTTCCCTTACCTGGACGTGAGCCGATCTCACTAAGAGCTCCAAACCCACCGAGAACTCAAGGATGCCTTAACCTGCACCATAGAGTCCCGATCACAAATCTAACGAGATTATTCATTTTCTGCGTTAACAGAGACGATTTTTGAAGCTAAAAGAGTTGTATCCACAACCTATGCAGAGACGACCCTCTCAAATTCAGACTCGACTCAAAGAACAGAGCAAAACGACTTACTCTGTTTTAGGGCTTTGATCAGAAAACTTGCAGAGTAACCTTCCCAAGTGCTCTGTGGCAGTCGCCGGTAGCCACGCTGGGACGTGAGAAGGCCTGAATCGCAGAGTGAAGGAGAGGAAGGAAAAAGGGATGAAGACTAAACTCACTCTATCTCTCGCTACTCCAGCAACTTTCGAACTCCAACTAAGAGGAGGTGTGTTCTGAGACTAAGAAACGTAGACCCGTCATGCAGCTGCCATTACCCACTCTGTGGGAAGCTTGCGTGCACGTTTCCTCTGATAGAACTGTCACGTGATGTCTCTGCGCGTACCAACTTTGGGTTACCTGCCTTACCAACTCTCTGGCGTCAACTGTTCTGAAGCACTCCTAATGTCTACGTGTCGTGCATGCAGAACGTTCATGCTGGGAGCCTGGGTCCCACCTTATCTGTGTGAAACACTACCTCGCGCGATGACCATCCACCGATGACTAATCGCGCGATGATTATCCGCCGATGACTGATGTGCCTCTCATCCCGGCGATGACTGATGTGCCTCTCATCCCGGCGATGACTGATGTGCCTCTCATCCCGGCGATGACTGATTCCTCACCCTGGCAGACAACCGATGTGTCTCCCATCCTGGTTGATGACTGATGTTCCTCTCATCCTGTTGGCGATCTCTTATCGCCCTTGTGTGTGACGAGGACACATCGCCTCACTCTGGTCACCGATGTCACATCGTCACACCTTGCTGAAGGTTCATCCTCCCATTCCTCTAAGTCTGGGGTATCACGGCTCACACTACTCATGGTGGCAGATATGCCACCTATCTTCTATATCACTCATCTTCTGTATTCAGACCACATACTAAGTGCTTACCAAGTCTTTTCGAATACTCGGCAATGTGCTCTTTTCGGCGATCATGTCCACCATAGGCGATTGGCGATCATGTACACCATAGGCGATTGGCGATCATATACACCATAGGCGATTGCTGATTTCATACGGGGGAAGTCGGAGGCCGCTGCCTTCTTCAACAAATGGCGATCTCATCGACTTCTAAGCTACACCTTCCTTTCTCTTACCCTTCTTGATTCACGTGCGGGAGCACGCCCACGTGATTACCTCACGATAAAGTCATCGCACCTGACTACTTGGTTAGTACAACGGTCAACCGATCGCCCTCTACCAGCTGATCCCAGACCTTGGGCGACGTCCGAGGTCTGACCACTATGAGATTTTCTATTTTTATGTCCTTTTTATTTTAAATAATAACATACTCAGAAATCATTTAAAATATATCACTTTTATTCCAAATAATTTATAGGTCCTTACACAAAGACATTGTTCTAGATGCATATCATGTTTGAAAGCAAAGTCTAGAGCAATGCCTCATGGACTCTACACCCTTTTGCCGATTGCAAATGCTCCTTGGGAAGACATTAGCATGGATTTCATTTTAGGACTCCCTAGGACTGCAAGAGGCCATGATTCTATCTTTGTGGTGGTGGACCGTTTTAGAAAAATGTCCCATTTTATTCCATGCCACAAGATAGATGATGCTCAAAATATTTCTAGACTCTTCTTTAAAGAAGTGGTGAGACTCCATGGTATACCTAGAAGTATAGTGTCCGATCGAGATCCCAAGTTTGTAGGCCACTTTTGGAAAACTCTTTGGGGCAAACTTGGTACGAGACTACAATTTTCAACTTCTTGTCATCCTCAAACGGATGGTCAAACTGAAGTAGTCAATAGATCTCTTGGAACTATGC
This sequence comes from Phaseolus coccineus, assembly GCA_037954025.1. Taxonomy (NCBI): domain Eukaryota; kingdom Viridiplantae; phylum Streptophyta; class Magnoliopsida; order Fabales; family Fabaceae; genus Phaseolus; species Phaseolus coccineus. The sequence goes on from CM075681.1 coordinate 43,650,708, forward strand.
TTAGGGCTATCATGAAGGGAAACCACAAATCTTGGGATGAGTATCTTCCCCATATTGAGTTTGCTTATAATAGAGTAGTCCACAAGACTACTAATGCTTCTCCTTTTGAAGTTGTATATGGGTTTAATCCTCTCACACCTTTGGATTTGTTACCTTTACCTAATCCACAAGAATTTGTGCATAAGGAAGGAGTAATCAAAGCAGATTTTGTTAAGAAAATCCATGAGAAGATTAAACTCCAAATCCAACAACAAAATGAGAAGTATGCAAAATACCACAATAAGGGGAGGAGAGAAATCATTTTTGAAGAAGGAGACTTAGTTTGGCTTCACCTTCGCAAAGATAGATTTCCCACTCAAAGGAAGTCCAAACTAAGTCCCCGAGGAGATGGACCCTTTCAAGTCCTCAAGAGAGTAAAAAAAAAATGCATATAAGTTGGACCTACCTCTAGAATATGGAGTACTTGATACTTTCAATGTAACTGACTTATCTCCATTTGTAGGTACCAATGAAGACTTGGATTTGAGGACAAATCCTTTTCAAGTGGGAGGGGATGATGGAGGACGGCTAGTCACACCCCCTCTAGTGCCAAGACGTGAGCTTGAAAGGATAGATCAAGAGCTTCTAGACCAAGAGGAAGACCGTCTAGCACCTTGCATGGAGCGTCTATGACCTATCACAAGGTCCATGGCCAAACAAATCCAAGAGGAGACGGCCCAAGCTAAGGATGGGAGAGAAAGATTAATTTGAGTAAAGTTATGCTGCCAAATTTGTGCCATACTTACTCCCTTGCCTAAATCTCTTAATTTATGGTTTTAATCTTCACTCTTTCACCACCAAAGAGAGTTGGCCAAACCTCTCTCATTTTCATACACTTCATGCACCTACAAGCCACCACCACTCTTAGGAGGGCTTGACCCATTTCATCCATTGAACTTCCGCTGCATTCATCACCCAAAACGCACCATGAAGAACTCAAGAATGCCACCACCACCCAACCTTCGGGTGGGGAGTGCGATGACACTGACCTACCCCGAGGAGACATCGGGGTCATGCGTGCAGAGATCCCCCGGGAGAGGCGACCTGAGCCAACAGAGGAGGTGGTAGAAAGGGAAATTGGAGGCAAGATGTTTAAGCTTGGCAAATCTCTATGCAGGAGACGCAGGACCAAGTAGCGGGGGTTATAGAGCGGCACATGGACGCTTTTGCTTGGTCTGCCTCAGACATGCCAGGCACTGATCTAGATTTCTTATGTCACCACCTCGCGTTAGATCCCCAAGCCTTACCTGTTCGACAGCAGAGGCGCAAGTTTAACGAGGAAAGGAGGCAGGTGGTCAGGATGGAGACGCAGAAGCTACTCAACGCAGGCCACATATGGGAAATCCAGTATCCCGAGTGGTTGGCGAATGTCGTGTTGGTGAAAAAGGCCAAAGGAAAATGAAGGATGTGTGTAGATTTCACTGACCCCAACAAGGCATGCCCGAAAGACTCCTACCCCTTACCCAACATTGACGCGTTGGTAGATAGCGCCTCGGGGTGCAAGTTGCTCAGTTTCTTGGATGCCTTCTCTGGGTACAATCAGATAAACATGCACCCGAGAGATGAAAGCAAGACAGCGTTCATGACTGAGCTGTCCTGCTACTGCTACACCGTCATGCCGTTTGGGTTGAAGAACGCAGGCGCCACGTATCAGAAGCTGATAGACAAAGTCCTCGCACCTATGCTGGGACGCAGTGTACAAGCCTATGTAGATAACATGGTGGTGACATCCCAGGTGCGAGATCATCATGTCGCTGATTTGGAAGAGCTATTTAATACAATAGCTATGTACAGGTTGAAGCTGAATCCAGAGAAATGCGTCTCTGGGGTGGAGGCAGGCAAGTTCCTTGGCTTCCTACTTACGGAGTGAGGGATTGAGGCCAACCCAGACAAGTGCGCGGCGATCATAGCCATGAGGAGCCCGACATCGATCAAGGAAGTGCAGCAATTGACGGGTCGGATGGCTGCCCTCTCCAGGTTTGTCTCAGCAGGAGGAGACAAGGGCCACCCCTATTTCCAGTGTTTAAGGAGAAACAACAGATTCTCATGGACATCGGAGTGTGAACAGGCATTCCTTAAACTCAAGGAGCACTTGGCCAGCCCGCCAGTCTTGTGCAGACCCCAACTCGGCACCCCGCTACGACTATACTTCGCAGTCACAGGGAAGGCGGTGAGTTCTGTCTTGGTCCAGGAACAGGAACAGAGCTAAAAGCCCATATACTTTTTTAGCAAAGTGTTGCAGGGGCTAGAGGCAAGATACCAGGCCATCGAAAAGGTGGCCTTGGTTGTTGTGTTCTCAGCGCGTAGACTTCGTCACTACTTTCAGAGTTTCACTGTGGTAGTGATGATAGATCTGCCAATACGTAAGGTCTTGCAGAAGCCAGACGTGGCGGGAAGAATGGTGCGATGGGCAATCGAGTTGTCAGAGTTTGACATACAGTATGAGCCCAGAGGTTCGATCAAGGGACATGTCTACGTTGATTTTGTGGCCGAGATGTCCTCGACAGAGACCCAGCAGGAAGAACCTAGCTTCAAGTGGGTGCTGTCAATAGATGGATCATCGAACCAGCAAGGTAGTGGAGCAGGGATAATTCTGGAAGGGCCCAAGGGATTATTGATAGAACAGGCCCAGCGGTTCGCCTTCAAAGCTAGCAATAACCAAGCAGAATACGAAGCTTTGATTGCTGGAATGTTGTTGGCCAAGGAGATGGGAGCGCATAGTCTTATGGCAAAGAGTGACTCATTGTTGGTCACAGGTCAGGTGGCGGGAGAATATCAGGCCAAAGATTCCCAAATGGCCTCCTACTTGGAGTATGTCCAGCAGTTGAAAAATTCTTTTGAAACCTTCGAGCTAGTGCATGTGCCGAGGGAGCAGAATGACAGAGCTGACTTGTTGGCCAAACTCGCCAGCTCAGGCAAGGGGGGCAGGCAGAGGACGGTCATCCAGGAGACCTTGAGGACACCTCGTACCTACACAGCTGACAATTTGGTAGGAGTCCATCAGATCAGCCAATCGCATGGTGAGAAGAGGAGTCATCGGTCGTTGACCCAAGAAACTCTGAAGAAGCCACGGGTCAATGCCTGCATGCTAATAGAGGTGGGGCCATCGCAAGTCTGCCTGTTGCAGAGTGGAGAGACATGGATGACGCCCTATAAGCGCTACATAACCGATGGGATGCTCCCAATGGAGCCAATGGAAGCAAGGAAGATAAAGAAGAACTCGGCCAAGTACACACTCATTGATGGCGAGTTGTACAGGCATGGGTTTACCCACCCCATCCTGGTGTGTGTACATGGTGAGCAGTGTGTGAGGATAATGGCAGAGCTCCATGAAGGCATATGTGGGAGTCACATCGGAGGTCGTGCTCTGGCGTCTAAGGCCGTTCGAGCAGGGTACTACTGGCCGACTATGAGGGAGGATTGCACTAAGTATGCGCAACAGTGTAAGCAGTGCCAATTTCATGCTGATTGGTATAAGGCGCCATCAGAGGAGCTCAGGTCGATATACAGCCCTTGGCCATTACACACCTGGGAATCGACATCCTGGGGCTCTTTCCTTTGGCGGTGCGGCAGATGAAGTACCTCGTGGTCGCCATTGAATATTTCACGAAGTGGATCGAGGCTGAGCCAGTAGCACAGATCACAGCCCAGAAGATCCAACATATTGTGTGGAAGAATATAATGTGTCGCTTCGGGGTACCCAAGCGTTTGGTGTCTGATAATGGCACCCAGTTCGCGAGTCAACAGTTGGGGAAGCTATGCACAGAATTGGGGATCAAGTAGGTGTTCGCATCAGTCGAGCACCCACAAACCAATGGGCAGGTCGAGTCGGCTAATCAAGTCCTACTCAAAGGACTGAAGAGAAGGCTAGAGAAGGCAAAGGGGATGTGGGCTGAGGAGGTTCCCAGAATTGTATGGGCTTACCATACTACTCCCTAGTCCACTACCAAGGAGACTCCTTTCAGCTTGGTATATGGTTTAGATGCCATGATCCCTGTGGAGATCCAGGAGAGCTCACCACGTTTTCAGAACTTCGTGGCTGAGGAGTCCAATGAAGAAAGGAAGGTGAATCTCGATCTCTTGGATGAGGTTAGGGAAGAGGTAGGAATCAAGGCCGAAGCATTGAAGAGGAGAGTTGAGCTCAAGCACAGTTCCAAGTTGAGAGCTCGGAAGTTCCAAGTGGCTGACCTGGTCATGCGAAAGGCATCTCCATACCAGATAGAGAACAAGCTATCCCCAAAGTGGACTGGTCCCTTTAGAGTGACAGAGGCCCTAGGGAATGGAGCATATAGGTTGGAGACTTTAGAAGGTGGTCCGATTCCTCGTACATGGAATGCAACTCACCTGAAGTTCTATTTTAGTTAAAGCCATGTAATATTGTACACAGTTTAGGGGACACTCTTTTTTCCCTTTTAAGGGTTTTTAATGAGGTCACCCAATAAAATTTTCAGTTAAAATGTATATCTGAATGTGTTTGTACAATGCAGTTCGAACCTGTCATTTAGGGTTAGAGGTCTCGTAAGTGGGAAGGTAGGTTCGTAGAGAACGCCTCCCCTTTGAGTGAGAACTCCCAATTTGAACAGAAAGGTTCACCCAGTTAAATCCTCCCTCGCCTATGAGCAATGTGAGGTCAGTTCGAACCTGTCAGTTGGGGCTAGAGGTCTCGTAAGCGGGAAGGTAGATTCGTAGAGAACACCTCCCCCTCAAGTGAAAACTCCCAACTTGAACAGAAAGGTTCATTCAGCGAAACCCTCCTTGGCCTTTGGGCGATGTGAGGCTAGCAAGGACTCGTCACATGGGGTTAGAAGTCTTGGAGGCGGGAAAGGAAGGTTCATGGAGAACACCTCCCCTCCAAGTGAGAACACCAAGGACGACTCGTACCAATGAAATCCTCTTTGGCCTATGAGCGATCAAAGGTCAGATCGAGCCTTTCGGATGAGGTTAGAAGTCCCGACAGTGGAGAGTAAGTTCGCATAGAACACCTCTTGGTCAAGGAAGAAGTTCTCAATTCGAACAGAGGGTTCACCAGTGAGGTCCACCTTCACCTAAGGGCGATGGGTGGCCATATGAAGTTCGTTGGCTTGTCAAGTGCATACAGATCGACCCTGAAGTCTTCAAAGGCTAAGGGATGTAGGCGATGACGAGGTAGTGAGATGTTTTTCAAGAAGAAGCTTTTTATGAAGTTTTGCCAATAGTGACTCAACAGAATTAAGCGTGTTACCTATGGGTCATTCTGAGTCAAGTGTGCTACTTATGGTTTGATTCTATGCTGAGTAGTGAGTTCAACCAAGTATGCCAAACAGTCAAAGAACAGCAGAGATACGAAGGCAAGCAAATTGAAGTATAAAGGCAAACAAGTATGAAGGCGAATAAACAAAGTAATTATATTACAAAGAGGTTTTGTACAAGACGTTCAACTATGAGATACAGCTACTCAGAAGACCTATCTGGGCACTATTTTCCCGTCGACTACCTGCATAGTTACGGAGTATGGTGAGAGGTCCATCTCAAGATGCACGCAGGCAACCTGAGCAAGGGCATCACTGAAACCCTCCCCATAGGCGTCGGCGGCGTCTTCAGTAAGCTCGGCCTCAGTCTTCTTCAGCAGCTCAGTTTGTTGGGCAAGTTCCTCCTCAACTTTGCCCAGCTGAACCTCTTGGTTCGTGGCCCTCTCCTCCAGCTTGGTCATTTTGGTTTGAGCCCTCTCCAACTGCTCTTCCAGTTCAATGATTTTGTTGCGGAGGGGGAGTATCTTTGCCTCAAGCTGGAGGGCCTCCTGCCCTTTGGAGAAGAGGAGCTTCTTGGTCTTCTTCTCAGACTGGCGGAGGCTGCCCAGCTCCTGGTTCAGGGTAGTCTCGCGTTTGGCAGCTTGATGGATTTGGAGATCTTTCTGCTCCAGCTCTCTCTCTCCAGTTTGGCAGTTTTCTCCAGCAGCTCTGCCTCGGCATTGCCCTTGACTAGTAGAAAATTGGAGGCAGGAAGGAACTCCCCAAGGCCATGACTGATGAGGTCCCCCAGAGAGTTCCTGTCCATGGCCTCCATGGCAGCTTGGCCAAGCATCTGGGCAAGGGTCCGCTGGAGAAGGGAAGGTAGCTCAGGAGCAGGAGGCACTTGGCTGGTTGAAGGGGCACTCTCCCCTCCACCCTCGAGTGCCAAGAGTGGCTCAGGTGGAGATGAAGCACTGGGAGGGTGCTCCCTAAAGGAAGGAGGTTTCCCCTCTGTAGCAGAAGAGACCTCTGCAGCAACCTCCACCCTTTTCCTCTTGAAAACGAGACTGGAGCAGGTGTCCTCGTCTTCAGAGATTTCCACTAGGGCTGCCCTCTTTGACTTGTCAGCAGTTGGTTCTAGGGCAGCCACAGCGGGTGAAGAAGGGCCAGCAAGGCCTGAGCCACCTGCAGTGCGGTGACTTAGCACATCAGCCAGCCTCTTCTTTTTCTCAGCGTTTAGCACCATGCCTACAATGGACAACAAGAAAGAGTGAGAAGAGTCAAGCATAAAACATGAAAGAAGGTAGATACGAGACAAAGAAAATATACCAATGTATACGCTGAGGGTCTCAGCATCGTACTCGTGCCTAATTAGCTGAGTGGTGTCAAACACCACGCCCCAGCTGGATAGGATTTGGCACACTTCTCGGTCAAAGGGCGTCAGCTCTTCGAGTCCGCGGGGTTTCTTGAACTTCAACTTCTCCACCCAATATAATGGGAACCCGTCGAGCATGGTGGAGTCATAGGAGCTGCAGCAGACTCGGAAGAACTTCCCCTTAAAGCCCTTGTATGATTGGGAGAAGAGGGTGAGTAGGACCCTCCCTACCACTCCGTTAAGGCTTACCCAAAGCCTTTTCCCAAGGCTCTTCGCCTCGAAGAAGTAGAGGAACACATCTACCGAGGGAGTGAACCCTAGGTTGTTGCAAAGAACGGAGAAGGCCCTGATGAAGGCTCAACTGTTGGGGTGTAGCTGGGCGGGCGCCACGTTCAACTCCGTGAGCAAAGCCCTCTCGAACCCGGTGAAGGGAAGATGGACTTTGACTCGTTTGAAGATGGTGGCGTAGAAGAAGAAGAAGGGTTCCTCGTCGTTGCAACAGTCATCATCGCACACGAGTTCGCCTTTTATGCACGGTCGCACCGAGATATACGCGTCAGTTTCCCTGCCAAAGACGCACCCCTTGATCTCGTTTTCGTCATCCCTGTGTTTCCTCAGATCTTCACAGGACGTGAGGTTTGAGGTCTCAGCAAGGAGATCCTCAGAAACCCAGGGGTAGAGGGCCTTGTAGTCAACCGCTACGGTTAGAGGAGGGTTGGAGGTGGTTTTAGTTTTGGCCATCTCGAATCTAAGACAAGTGAGAGGTAGGAAGAGAAAAGGGCTTAGAAGAAGCGATTACGAAAACAATGGTGGACGAAGACTCGAAAGATGAACGAAACGCAGAAATGAAGAACAAAAACCCTAAAGAAAGCAGGCCCAGAACAGTTACAGTATGCAAGGAAGATTAAAATCACATTACGAAGAGAAGAAGAGACATAAAAATCATACCTTTAGTTGAGCGGAGACGAAAAAGGTTGAGGGAGTTAGCATGGAGATGGAAGCGTGCACAAGAAGATAAAGTTTGCAGAAGTTGAGAATGCAAAGTGATGAAATAGTGAAGTGGCGCGGGGTTTTGAAGAGGTTTAACGTAGCCCTAGGGAGCGCAAACGTTAGGAATCCTAGACCGTTGACGCGGCCACGTGTCTACAAATAAAAGGGGGGGTTGGTGAAACGTCCCCTCAGCACACTGTTCACGTCCTTACGGGTAGAGCCACGTAGGTTGCCGGGCCGATTACTTAGTCTCTTCGCTGAAACAAGTTAACAGCTTGAGACTGGGGGGCTTATGTACCGACCAGTCCTCGGACACCGAGAACAGCTAGTAAAGGGAGAGCCACGTCAGCTGGGTCCCACAGCGTGGGTCAAAGCCACGTGGGATGAACCCCGCAAGTGGTAGGGATTAGCAGGGTGATTAATCATCAGCGTGTCCCCACAGAGAAGGGTGATTAATCATCAGCATGTCGATCACTAGAGTGGACTGATGTATCCACGTCATTTTGTAGGTTGATCAGTCCTCGGCAACAGAGTGTGACGAGGTGACATCGATCTTGGGTGTTTTGAACAACAGAGCTAGAACATCTGGTGTGGGTCCTGAAGGAAGACCAGTTATCAGTAACATGCCCAGAGGTAAGGAGAGGCCTGAATCACGAAGAGCTTATGGAAAGCACAGTTAGGTGCAGAGTCCTGAGGGGTCGAGTACTCATCAGAACTAGGGTTTCCTAGTAAAGGCTACATGCATGGCACGTGAATAGTGAAGGCACTCCCATAACAGGTGGCCCCAAAGACTAGGTGCACGAGGAGGCACCCAGGTGGTCATCCTGTTAGAGTTTGCACTCTAGAGAAGGAAACCTTATGTGCTAGATTACTCTAAGATTGGGTGATAGCGGCGCAAGGGCATTCTAGTAAACCCTGAATATGGCTAGCAGCGCAGTGAACCCTAATTAGGGCTAGTGGTGCAGTAAACCCTAGACTATATAAGGGGCAGTAAAATACTTCACAAAGGTACGCAGTTTCAAACCCTAAAGATAGTTACTCAAACACTTGGTGTTTCTTGCCCAATCTTGACTTGAGCATCGGAGTGCAAACGGCCTCTAGGGCGCCCCCTTTCTCTTTTGCAGGTGCAGATTGCTTCGCAAGAACCAAGCACATACCAACGTGAGGAAGGAGGCGTGTGAGTGTTGTGGAGTCAACCGACAGGCGAGTCAACCGGCGAGAACAAGGGCCAAGCACAACCTCATAAGAGCCAAGACAAGGGCATCCAGAGCTACACCAAGAGCGTCTAGGGCAAGAAGAGGAGCGTCTAGGGCCATGGGAGGAGCGTCTAGGACCATTTACTAGGTCCATGGCCAAGAGACTACAAGAAGACATTGACCTAGCTACGGATGGGAGAGAGAGATATTTGTACATGTTACATGAAGGCCCATCAAGAGTAGCTTAGTTTTAGTTATGCTGTAAATAGCACAAACTTGATTCCATGAGGGTTTAACCTAGCTTTTGTCACGTTTCTAGAACCTTTCCTAAAACTAGGGCCGCCCATGTGTGGTGTGTCCCATGTGATGACATTTGCATTTCATTTTAAGTACATTTGCTTAACATTAGGTTAACCTTTATGGTCCTCCTTAGCCTATAAAAGGGGGAGCCAACCTATTGTATTTTTAAGATTGAATAGAGTATTGTTATGCTGCCCAAATTATGCCATACACTACTCTTTGCCTAACTCTTAGGTTTTAATCTTCACTCCATCACTACCCAAGGGGCTGGCCGAACCTCCCCTTTCTCCCCACTCTTCATGCACCTTCAAGGCACCCATGCTTCCTAGGAAGGCCTTGCTCACCTCCTCCATAAGCTTCTGCAAAGATCATCACCAAGGAATTCCAAAACCCAAAGAAGAGCTCATAGGAATGCCATCATTTGGTATCTAGAGCTATGGTTCTTCAAAGATGAGTATCTCTTTGCATTTTTCTTTTTGAGTTCTTCTTTTCTCCAAGTTGTTCATCTTTATTCCAAGTTGTCTTGCTGTTTTTGGTGTTTTAATATGATTTGAATGCTTGTTTATTCATTTCAATCGGTGAGTTTTGTTCAAAATTGTGCTTGAACATCTATTTTCAATTTTGTGTAGGATTCTTGATACCTTTGTGTTGCTGTTTTTATTTTTAGGTATTTAAGTCTTGCTTGAAATTTCATTTGGGTCATATGATGTTCTTGAGTCTTTTCATTTCATGAATCCATAAGTTTTGTCTAAGTCATGTGTTTCCATATTTGTCATCAAATCCTAGTAGTACTCTTCTTGATTTATTTGTTTCTTGTTTTTGGTCTGAATGTTTGATCTGAAATCTGTTTTGTGTTGATCCTTTGGTGCATTTTTAATTTTAGTTTGAGTTCTTATTTGTGTGTTAGATCCACACAAATTCCATCATATTAACTCCATTGTGTTTTTGTTGGTATATCATTCTGTTTTTTATTCAAGTTTCAGAACCCCCTATTTTTCACATTTCTGTGTTGACTGTTTTGTTTTATGAAAACTACATACATCATCAAAAATTTCTGAGCCTCTGGATTTCACTAATTTGAGGTGTTATCAAAAGGACAAAAAAAGAACCATCTGAAAAAAAGAAATAGAAAAAAAGAGATAAATATTACAAAAAAAGTCTGCAATCCTGACGTTCCAGCTGGCAGTTTTGAGCACTGATTTTAAAAAATTTACCAAAATTAATTGGTACATGAGTTTGGAGTGAAACCAACGCCAAAAGTTTGTTAAGATCTGGTTCTGATTGTGTCTCAATTTTCAGAAGCAAATACAAAAGGGTCAGCTCAGCATAAATCTTTAAAAGATACGCTTTCTGGACCACAACAATTTTTTTTCAGTGGTGCTGTTTTTGGTTTTTAAATCAAATCTAGTGCTATTCCTAGGTTCCTTTTGTGTGCCATCCATTATTTGTGTGCCTTTTATTTGCTTGTCTAATTTCATTTGAACTCTTTCTAGTTGTGTCACATTTAATTTCCATTTGTGTGGTACTGTTTTTTTCAAATTAAATTGTTTCTTGCTTTCTTTCTTTGGCCTCTAAGCTTGTTGGTGGATTAAATATCAATTGGTACTTGTTGAGTGGGAAATTGACTTGAGGGGAGTCTAGCTTGCTTAATAGGTGCTGGATTGAAGATTTTATTGACCTAATTCCAAGAGGAACAAAGGCAAAGGGCAGCAACAAACACCATACTACAAATACACCACACACTTTGGAAGACCCAACAAGTAGAAAAGCAACAAAAGGGGTGCAACTCGAAGAACAACAAAAGGGGTGCAATTAGAAAAGCAACACAGGGTGTGTCATTTAATTTCTTTGCAATCTTGCTTGTGTTAATTACTTGTTAATCATGCAATTAGTCGGTGAGTGTGTCTTCAAGGGCTCCAAGTGTCCAAGAAGCCTCACCTAGGGCCATCTAGCTTAAATTGTTTTTGTTAATTGCTTTAATTGAACCAATTTGCTTTGTTTGAATTCGTTAATTTCTTGTTTAAATCTTGTTTAAGGCTTTGATTATTTGCTTTGTTTGCTAGATAACTTGCATTGTTTTCTTGCATTAAAAATTTGATTTCTTCATCCTCATTGTGTTCTAAGTGTTTTACCTAAAGAAGGACTTCTGTAAAGGTTTTAGAGGGATAGTTTTTGGCTAAGGCAAGACTTGGTATTTAAGTAGTCCATTGTGACTCACCTCTCTTACCTGGAAAGCTACCTTCATTAACTTTCCTCTTCTTTCTTAAAAGCCAACTTTGTTAAGAAAATTCATGAGAAGATTAAAACCCAAATACAACAACAAAATGAAAAGTATGCAAGATACAACAATAAGGGCAAGAAAGAAATAATTTTTGAGGAAGGAGACTTAGTTTGGCTTCACCTTTGAAAAGATAGATTTCCAACTAAAAGGAGGTCCAAACTAAGTCCCCGAGGTGATGGACCCTTTCAAGTCCTCAAGAGAGTCAACAACAATGCTTACATATTGGACCTACCTCTTGAATATGGAGTGCATGATACTTTCAATGTAATTGACTTATCTCCATTTGTAGGTACCAATGAAGACAAGGACGACTTGGATTTGAGGACAAATCCTTTCCAAGGGGGAGGGGATGATGGAAGAGGGCCAAGCACAACCTCACAAGAGCCAAGACAAGGGCATCCAAAGGCACACCAAGAGCGTCTAGGGCAAGAAGATGAGCATCTAGGGCCATGGGAAGAGCGTCTAGGACCATTTACTAGGTCCATGGCCAAGAGACTACAAGAAGACATTGACCTAGCTATGGATGGGAGAGAGAGATATTTGTACATGTTACATGAAGGCCCATCAAGAGTAGCTTAGTTTTAGTTATGGTGTAAATAGCACAAACCTGATTCCATGAGGGTTTAACCTAGCTTTTGTCACATTTCTAGAATCTTTCCTAAAACTAGGGCCATCCATGTGTGGTGTGTCCCATGTGATGACATTTGCATTTCATTTTAAGTACATTTGCTTAGCATTAGGTTAACCTTTATGGTCCTCCTTAGCCTATAAAAGGGGGAGCCAGCCTATTGTGTTTTTAAGATAGAATAGAGTATTGTTATGCTGCCCAAATTGTGCCATGCACTACTCTTTGCCTAACTCTTAGGTTTTAATCTTCACTCCATCACTACCCAAGGGGCTGGCCGAACCTCCGCTTTCTCCCCACTCTTCATGCACCTTCAAGGCACCCATGCTTCCTAGGAAGGCCTAGCTCACCTCCTCCATAAGCTTCTGCAAAGATCATCACCAAGGAATTCCAGAACCCAAAGAAGAGCTCATAGGAATGCCATCACTACAAGTATAAGTAATTCGTTTGATAGACAATAGATTATTCTAATAATGTGTTGATGACATCATTCTCTCATCATTGGCAGCCATGTGTTGCTTTGACAAATGACATAAAGACATTTGGAGTTGAGAATTCAAGTGGAGAAGAGAATGGTTTGAGTGGGAGAAGGACCAAGTAGATGAATTCATGTCTATGCTGGAAGGTCAAACCTTGAAATCAGGTCGGGACAACAAATGACTATGGAGAAATCTGCAAAATTGTAAGTATTATGTCAAATTTGCATATGAAAAATCCTTTCTAGTTCTACCACAAGTGCTTTTAATGATATGTTTAGAGTCCTCTGGGGTCTGTTGATTCCACCCTCGGCACAATGCTTTGCTTGGAGGGCATTACAAGACATGATAGCTACAAAGCAAAATCTGCTTAGAAGGTCAATTCACATTGTGGATTCACTATGCGTTTTATATGGAAGCAAGGAGGAAACAACTCCCCACCTACTGATATCTTATCCAATTGCGAATGCTGTTTGAAATTCATGCAACAATTGGATCGGGGTCAATTCTACAAACCATTTTGCTTTGAAGGAACACTTTGAACAATTTTAATGTACTTAGTTTAGCAAAGAAGGTAAGTTGTGGAAAGGAGTGTGAGTTTCAATCATTTGGTGCATTTGGAAACATAGGAATGGGATATTGTTTAACCAAGCAAAAGTGGATGCAAGTGAAATCTTCTCTCTGGTTCAAGTACAGTCGTGGACTTGGCTAAGAAACAAGGTTCTAAGGGTGTCTTTCTCTTTTTCAGATTGGGTCCAAAGCCCAACTACTTGTATTATTATGGCAGCAAAACGTTGATCTTTGTGCAGTTTGAGAGGTTGGTCTTCTTTTCCTTTGCTTGGCCCGGTAGGTGTGCATTTTGTTTCTTGTTTATGCTTTTTTTTTTGGTTTTCTTGTATGAGAGGCATAACTCTCCTTTGATATGGAGTCGTTTAGCATTTTTTGTTTTGAATGGCTCTATTTTTTGAGGGTAGTGGATCTTTTTGCTTTGTTTTGACAGGTTTGCTTTTATCATAGGGTGCTTAGAAAAGTTGTTCAGTATCTTTTATGTATAAGGGTTGGAACACCCCTTTGTGTTCCTTTTATATTTATTTATTATTTGTTGATTAAAAAAAGATAAGTGAAAACAATTCATAAAGCCAAGGTAAATATAAGGTATTTTCTCATAATCTAAGTATATGTTGCAGAGAATGTCTTCACAATCTGTCAACACATCAAGACACAAGTTAAAGTTGAAATGATTACCATCTATCTTGACACAAGCTATATTCAACTCTAACCTAGTTATCTATCATGTATAGTGTGCACTTTACCATTGTTGAGTGTACAAGGTTCTACTACCAAGGAAGATAAGTATGTTGAGTTAGTAAATGAAAAAAATACTCATTAGATGATCTCATGGTATGAGTGTCTACATGTTTTGATGATAACAAAAACTATAAGGTGTATTGTGATATGACAAAGCTCACTCGTGTAGTACAAGATAAGCCAAAAACAAAAGACAAAAATGAGCAAGACTCACTAGACGATACAACAAGAGTAAAACTATTAGAAAAAATAATGATATACATTGATCAAATACCCAATTTTCATGTTCATTATTGGAATGAAGGAAATATTCAAAGAGAAATTTTGAAAAGAAAGAATGATGCACAGAAAAGTCAATTAGATATAAAAGCATCAGATTATATGGAGCTTTTGATAAACAAAGGATGTATAAGACGAAGCTCGTAGAGGCATCACATGAAGGATCAAACAATGGAATTGAGAATGATAACATTAGATGATCTAAGTGTTCATGAACACTTTAGAAGCTCACATCAAATGAAACCCATTTGTGAAACACAAAGTAGATGCACAACTTCATAATCATTAAGTGCACGCTAGAAACTATACATATCAGATGATACAAGCATCGTCCAAGCATCAAATGAAACACGATAACATGGAAGTGTCCGTTCTTGATCTTTTACATTCATAGAATGCTTTATGACACTACATTTATGTTTTCTAAATCTTATTTGGAAATTCTAAATTGTAGAAAACATTATTTTCAAATAAGATTACTAGATTAAATGTCTTGGAAATAATTTGAATAAACAATGTAACATTGTGAAGCTTTTGAAAAATATAGTTTGAATTTTTTCTATATCAAAATTTTTTCGAAACAAAATTAATGACATAATATCTAGGTTAAAAGTAATTATGCTTTAACGTTCGAAATCAATGTTAACTTGGAAAGTTTTTGAACAAATAATTAATTATGAAATATCTGAGAATAAAAAGTTAAAATAATTCACATATACTCAATGATATTATTTTAGTGACCAAGAGACCATGGTTGGCCTCTTGTTTAGCCTAATGTCCATTACAGTTTGATGTCACCATTGCATGGCATAGTCCTCAAATTCTAGGGAAGCTAACTTAACCTTTTGGTCTTCTTCGACCTCATACACATTAAAAATTTGTTCTACCTTAGCTTCCCATCCTAGATATACATTTGGGTCACTATCCCCATTAAAACTAGGTAATTTTACAAAAGGTAGGGTCTTCTTTGGTTTTTGATGATGGCGCCTAGCTTCATAATTTTGCACTCTCCAATCTTGTTCTTCTTATTGACTTCTATAGTGCATGTAATGCCTTGTAGCTCTTCTAGGCTCCCATCTCTGCTCTCAATTTTGTCTCACTTGCACTACAAGAAAATCATTAAATAGAAACCAATTTCAGAGACCAAAAATAATTAGTTGCTATATTGACTAAATTAGATACCATTTTAGAGACAAAAAAAATTATTGATTTCTAAATTAGTATCTATTGTTGATAAATAGTTTCTAAATTGGTATCTAATTAACTACCAAGGTTTTTGCTACCAAATTTAGAATCTAAATAATTGGTAATTAGAAAGGTAGGGTATGTCAAAAATCATTATCGTCCAGAAGCTTCAATTGATTGAAAGGTACAAAGTTGAAGAAAGTATTGAATTTTGTTTAGAGTACATGTTAAAAGCAAATCCAATAGGTCTTCCAACCAACTCATGGCACCATAGGCATTCTACAAGTTAATGTTTATGTGGTTGTGGTAAGCAAATCTTGATCAGAAATCTTGCAAGCATATTTGTATATATTGAATAACATAGATGAGGTTATACCTTACATAGATGCTCATAAAGCCATTGTGAAGGCAAATAACCCAAGACAACCAGAGAAATGGGTCTTGATGGACGAGGTGTTAAAGGATTCAACTGGATCGAAGACCTTCACCTTGTTGGCTACTGGATTGAAGTTTGATGCCATTTCTTGTACAGGTTACGAAGTGAACAATTGTATATTTGACACGAAGTTTTGGATGAAAAGAGTACAGTTCAAATTTGTGGTGTTACTCTTGAAGTTGAGTCAATGCAATTTTCCACTTCAAAATATACAAATCCTATAGTTGGATCAATGGCATACTATGGTATTATAGAAGAGATATGGGAGGTTGACTATACTAAGTTTTTTGTTCCAGTTTTCAAGTGTAAATGAGTTGACAATAAGAGTGGGGTTAAAGTTAATGAATCAGGATTCACATTAATGGACTTTTGAAAGATAGGTTATTGAGATGAGCCATTTATAGTGGTTCAACAAGCATCTCAGGTTTTCTATGTCAAAGATCCTACGTTAGAATATTGGTATATCGTTTTACACGGGGAAAAATAAGGGGAGGCTATTGATGATATTGAAAATGGTGACCGTCGTTCATTCACACCAATGATAATGAATAAAGATGACGATGTAGTTGATGATGTACATGCAACTCGTAAAGACAACAGTGAAGGAATTTACATATGAAAATTCAACCCACTATGGTAACAAAGTTAGAAATATTTTTGATAATTCAAATTTAGAATTTTATGTATTTGTTTTACATGATTTTCTTTCGATGCAATTTAACAAATGTTTGTTACCCAATTTTTAACACAATATATGGCTGATGATCAAAGTCTAATTTCTTCTATCCCCCCTTCTGGACGAATCAGCAGAGGACCTACTAGATTGAAGCGTCTCTCATTGAGACGTGCTAGAGGTGAGAAGACACCTATCAACATTGACGTCAACACTAGAGTGGCTTCTGGTCCTAATGCTGACACTTTCAATAGCTATCTTGGAGTTGTTGCTCGTGAGAGGCTCTCCATATTGATTAATTCATGGGATGATGTGTCAAAGGTCGATCGGAACATGCTCTGGGAGAATGTCCTGGTAAGCTTTACATTATTATCGTTATCATATAATGCTTTTTAATATTAAATTATCAATTTTAATTTCATGATATTATTTTGCAGACACATTTTGACATCCCTAATGTGGAACCGATGAGATCAAAGATTATATCTAATATCAACATTAAATTTCGTTAGTTTAAGTCAACACTGACGACGAAATATGTTTTTGGCATCTATAAAGGCCAAAATCCTTGTTTGAGGTACACTAATATTTATAAAGAGACATGACGCCTTTTTGTTCAAAGCTGTGAATCTAAAGCGTGGTTGGTAAGTGAAGCTACTTAACTATTTTATTTATGGATCATAACATTAATAACTTAATATTATTAGATTCACTTTGTTTATTTCATTTATGACAAGATCGTCAAAAGAAAGCTCAAGTCACAACATTAAAGAATGTTACCCTGCACCTAATGTCTCGTTCGGGGTATCGAAAGTTTGAGCAATCACTGATGATGGAAAAGGAGCAATCCAGATAGGGGACTGGGTCTGAGATTGATACAGGGGTCAGTGAACTTCTATCACCACCTTCCCACCATGAAAAATGGAAGATGGTACGAATTAAAAAGTCGGGTGCATGTAGTTTTGAGCAATTATGGATAGTCTCAGAAAAAATTTGTAAGTTATTTTTATCCTCTTTTGCATTTATTTTAAAGCATTAATTATATTAAAAACTTATATGATTTTGGTCTCTTGCAGGATTCCTTGGTTGAGCAAAGTTCCCAAGGTAATTTTGTGCTTGAAGGTCGTCATGATATCCTGGTTGAAGCAATTGGACAACATGAGCACATTGTGGTTGTGTACGTGCAGTTGGAAAAGGGGTTGGAATTAAACAATATTTTAGAGCTGCACCACAACACTCATCCTCCTCCCCCGCCTCAGAGACCAAAGCAGAACTGACGAATAAGATACGTCAAGAATTAATGGAGGAGATGAGAAAGGAAACTGAACGCGTGTGGCTAGAGTTGCGACAGGAGTTTCTATTAAACATTCATAACCATTTTTACTTGCATTTAATAATATACTTCAACTAATTCAATTATCCCTTCAGTTTTTTTTTAATTATCTTTTCCACATAGACTCTTTTCCACGTAGACTTACCAAAAAACCTGGGCTAACCTTGTATCGAGCTATTGGGCCCATACTTGGTCCAGGTCAAGCTAGGCATAATTTATACAACTGAGCTGACTAAGTACTTAGATCGAGATCCTAAGCACTCCTGACCAATACAGTATAAAACCACATTAACGACACGTGTAAAATATTGTTGTTATTCTCCCAAAATAAATGAAAAAAAATGTATTTATAACGATGAATCTAGACTAGAACCATCGTAATAACCCTAAAAACAGGCTTTTAAAGATGGTTTCATCTGGAACCGTTGTTATAAATGTATTTATTTTTAAAAAAAAAAAATATTTGATTATTATATATACTCTAATCCTGTATAAAATATCAAATTTTCAGAACAATAATGCATGTAATATCATAATTTAAATATGAAAGTATACATACAATAAATTAGTACATAACATTCTACAAACAGTTCTTTGTCAGTCTAAACCCCAAATTTTAAAGTGTTTTTTCATTGAGGAACTACCTGATCCCAATCTCAATCAATTCCAGCTCGCACAATATTCGACATCCACTGCATAACATAGTAATCGTACTCATAATTGTTGAACAAGATGCTTTGATGTCTCCAAGTCCAAGTGGAAAGCTTGAAGACCTTGCTGCTGGGTGTGTGTGTTGTCTAGTTGTTTAAAACTTGTTAATTCACTCCTAAAGATGATCCAAGTTCATTTGAATCTTTAATCCTTTGGAAAGATGGATTTTCTAAAAAGTTGTTAAAATTTTAGCAGGTTGAAATTTTGAATCAACAGCTTGTTTTAACTTAGTGGATTTTGAAAAGGTTTTGAAAAGCTTGACTTTGTTTGACTTTGCTGTCAAGTCAATTCAACCGGTTGTTTCGATAATTCAACTGATTGTTTTTCTGAAAACCTTAACAGAATTCTGTTAAGTGGTTTTAATCTTTTTTAAATGATCCTAACTACCTTGGCTCCTTTATTAAATGTTTTTGACCACTTGGTTGGTCTATATAAAGGTGGTTTTAGGCTCCTAATCTTGGAGTAAGAAAGAGAGATTATCAAAAATAGTTTTTTTCAAGATTTGAAAGAACTTTGGATCATTCTTACGTATGTGGAATAGGATTGGGTTGTACTTCTGAACTTTAAGCTTTGTAATACCTAGGTGTATTCTTTTCCCTTCTTCCTTGATCATTGTATTTTTGTATTTGTGGTTTTGGCCAAGGAGTGTTGTGTGTTCTTGAGGGGTTCAAGATCAACACTCTTGGTGTGGTTTTGGCTAAGAAGTGTTGTGTATTCTTGAGGGGTTCAAGATCAACATTCTTAGTGTGTTTTGTAATCTGTGATTGATTGCATAGTGGAATACCCAGTGGCTTCTGGGGAGTAGATGTAGCTCTTGGTGTAAAAGTGAACCAGTATAAATATCTTGTGTGAATCTCTCTATCTCTTCTCTTATAAACTGTTTTAACTTAGTTTTATTTTCTACTGGTATAAACAACCAGTTGTTTCGTAAAAATAATAGGTTGATTTTCTAGAATCTTGTTTAAAACAGTTTTTATTGTTTGAACAGATTTTTCAATTGATTGATTCTTCATAAATTTTCACTCTACCTTCAATCTTTGCGAACACCATTTATAAACAATTCACCTCTCCTCTTGTTTAAGGCCATAAATTCTAACAATAATTTCCAGACTGCTTATTGCACTGCAAGTGAAAAAAATGTTATTAAATGAATGTATTAGACACATTAAAATGAGTGAAAAAATATACTTTAAATACCTTTAGGTTTTCTCGCATTTGCACTTTCCCTCCCACTCAACATGTTATATCCAGAATAAGCACTAAAATAATAAGATTTCATGTTAGAACACATAACATTATGAGTAATAAATTTGTGAATGTAATATAATCATAATGGTTTGATAAATCTCTAATTTAAACTAGGAAACATCGTGCAAAATTTTAGAATTTTCTGACAAGTAAAAGTATGGGAACTAAAACCTTAAAATACTTGAAAAATACCTAAATAATACTAGAAAATTAAAAAAAAATAGTAAATGGTGGATTTTTTGGAATTTTGGTGGACCCCAATCCCCTTTGGTGGACCTCGTTTCGAGCAACTTTCATTTTTTACGCGTCTCCATCCGACTTCTTTGTTAAAAGTTATGGCCATTTGAAGTTTTTTCGCACTAATTTTTGGCAACTCCAAATCTATCACTATTCTCTTCAATGTCAGGACTCCCTCATCAAATATCCACTAAATGAAGTTCCCACAAACCCTAAACTACTATTAAGTAATCAACACATACATGCAAATATTTAATTAAAAAATTTAAAATACTTTAAACTTACGTGTGGAGGTCCGGTGCCATGAAAAGGTGAAAAGGAGATCCAAGAGGTGTGGCATGCGGACATCTTGGCAGTGTGTGGAGGTGTTGGCGGCATGCAGAATGGTTAAAACCGAAGGCATTTGCTTGCGCGCACAGAAAAGATATGCACGCGCAGTGGAGCGACATTCGCTATGGTGGAGAGGGAGAGAGGCGCGGGAAAAGAGCTTTGGGTGCGGAGGGGGTAGGGCGGAAGGGGGGAGAGTTGCATTGAGTGTAGTGGAGAAGGAGAGAGGCGCAAATGAGAAGAACAATGAATGAGAGCGCAGGCTGAGCTTTAGGGTTAATTTTCGCTTTTTTAAAGACGCTTTCCCACTTAACCATTGTTACTTTGCCCACAACTCCTCATTATTAAAAAAATAACCATTGTTATTTTGCCCTCAAATCCTCATTAACGACAGTTAAAATACCAACTGTCGTTATTTATCAGTGCTTATTCACCAAAATGCCGTCGCGCTTCTTTCTACGATGGGTTTCTATCCAATGTCGTTATTCACATTCATTTTTAAGGTTTTTGTACTGTGTATTGTGATCATTATTATACTTATTAATATTATCAATACCATTAAAACTATTAATATTATTATTTATATTAATATTATTAGTACTATTAATATTATTCATATTATTAATATTATTATATTTATATTATTAATTTTATAATGTTAATAGTATACATACCTACCAACTCTAGTTCGTAGATAATATCCATCAACTTCAACGCGTAAGTATTACCTGTCAATTGGGGTCTGTAGGTAATTTGCACCAACTTGAGTTCGTAGGTAATACCCATCAACTTGAGTCCTTATGTAATCTTTCTTTAATTTTTTTCATTATTCTTTTTATCTTTTCTTATTATTTAAAATTCTTATTTATAATTATTATTTACTATTATTATTTATGATTATTATCTATGAATTTAGTTATGATTATTATTTATAATTATTCATATTATAATAATATTTTTAATTTTATGTATTTAATTATTATAATTAATATTATTAAAAATATTAAGATTATTTATATTCTTAATATTATTAATATTGATAAATATTAATAATGTTAAAAATATTTATATCAATAATAATATTGAATTTACTTACAGATATAGATTTGTGGATAAGGTAAAATTTACCTATAGATAGAGATCCGTGGGTAATATCTGTAGGTAATGCTGAATTTATCTACGGATTTAAATTTGTGGGTAATATTTTGTAAATAATGCTAAATTTATCTACAGATGAAATCCGTGACTAATATCAGTGGGTAATGCTGAATTTACCTACGGATTCAAAGTCGTGGATAAAAATTTGTCAATAAATTTGACTTTTTTTTATAGTAGTCTCCCTCATCTCATTGTGACTTCCACACATCCTGGAACTACAGTTGTAAGGAGATCATCTCGGAGACCACCTTCAAATTTTTGACCTTCAGCTGGACGAGAACAATTCTAACGCATTTTATTATTCCACGTGTTTGTAGTGGAGGTAAAAAATGAGAGAAGAAACGTTGTTTTGTTTTTTGAAGTTCAGGGGTAATTTTTTGGTCAGTGGTGTATGATTCTTTTTTATTTTTTTGATTTGTTCTGGTGTCTAGGTTTTCTTATTGCTCTTATTTCGAAATTTTTATGTTTATGTTCTTATCATATACGAAGACCTTGTTTGTGTGTGGTAGATTGAGCAAAAACGTCATAAAGTAAAGTAAAAGGTAATAGTTTAGGTTTTTGTTCCAATAAGGTTTGGTCTGTGCTCTAATGCGCTTTGTTGTTTTATGAAGTTTACGTATAAGTGTTTTGGTCATTTTTAGGTTTTGGTTTTGGTTGATCTGCTTTTAGTTATATCAATAATATTTGTTTTTAACAATCGAAAATCACCATGGTGTTTTTATCTTTTGGTTTTGCACTTTACATTAACATAATCTATGCATTATTTGAACTTGGATTCTCTCTCTCATATATATATATATTGTTTTTTTACCTTTACTTATATGTTTTTGACTAAATTTGAATGAACCTAAGATACTATTTTATGGTTTGAGAAAAAGGCAAGGTAAGTGTTTTTATTTATGCTTTCTTAGTTCATATGTGTATTATTTGTAGTTGGATGCATATATGTTGTTGTTCTTTCCTTTACTCACATGTTTTTTTACTGTGAACGAAACCAAGAAAGAATTTTTTTTGTTTTTTTTTGAGAACGTGCCAAGGTAAGAGTTTGCAGTATTTGTAAGCTTGTATTACAGTTTGTGCTTCTACAACTTATATTATAGGTTAATTTTGTTTGGCTACAAAGTTGTTTTTGAACTTTTTATCACAAAATGTGTACTATCATTCTTCATTCGTTGCAATATACATTAACAAGCTTTTATCTAGGTTTTTTTTGTTCATATGTGTACTATATGATCTTGGATGGATATATATTGTTGTTCTTACCTTTACTAACATGTTTCTAACTGAACTTATACGAAACCAAGACAAGTTTTTTAGTTTGAGATTGAGCTAAGGTAAAAGTTTGTAGTGTTTGTAACCTTATAATATGATTTTTTTCTGTGAAACTTATACTATATCTTTTTTTTTGTGTAAGTACAAAGTTATTTTTTTCAAATTTTCATCATAAAATGTGTACTAATCATTGGTGTTTGGTTGCACTTGACATTAACATGCTTCTATATATGATTTATTAGTTCATCTGCATATTATTTGAACTCAGATGCATATATTGTTGTTACCTTTACTGACATGTTTTTGATTGAACTTGAACAAAACAAAGATAATATTTTTTGGTTTAAGAATGAGTCAAGGTAAGAGTTTGCAGTTTTTGTAAGCTTATAATACAATTTTGGCTTTCGAAACTTATACTATATATAGCTTAATTTTGCTCTAGAGAGTTGTTTTTTTATTAACTTTTCTTCATATAATATAGGTTGTGATTGTTTTTGGTTACACATTTGATTAACATGTTTTTATGTATGCTTTCTTATTTCATATAATATGTGTATTATTTGAAGTTGGATGCATATATATTGTCATTGTTACGTTTACTGATATGTTTCCCTGAAGCTAAAAGAAAGGAAGACAATAGTTGTAGTTTGAGAAGGGGGCAAGGTAAGAGTTTGTTAGCTTATAGTATAGTTTGTGCTTCTAAACTTATACTATACCTTTCTTATGTTTAACTATAAAGTTTCTTTTTTAACTTCTCATCATAAAATCTAGATTGTCATTATTCTTTTATAGAACTTTACATTAACATGATTTTTATATTTGGTTTCTTAGTTCATATAGTTTCTACTTCATATGTGCATAATTTAGCTTTATTGCCACTTGTTTCCCAGTGCAAATATCCCTATCATTGTGTTTGAATGTCATGATTTACTGGAACTGCATAATTTGCCCCCATAATATAGGTGTAGAGAAGCAATTTACATTGATCAATGGACAATGTTCTAATACTGTGTAATTCTATTATAATTGATTATAGTTGAGGGCATAATTCATTATGTTTCAATTATGTGTAGAGTATAATTAATTATGTCCTCAACCATAATCAATTATGTCTTTCTTGAGAAAATATGATTTTGATTTTTGGTTTTGTAAGAATCGGTAAAAACTGAAAGAAGAAAAAAAAGAGCTAGTGACACTATCGTTCTTTCTCCCTCTCTCTTCTCTCCCTTCTCTCTTCATTTTCTCTCCCATACCTCATCTATTCCAAAATTTGATCACGCCATGTTGCAGTTGAGGAGTCAGGGTACATTTCTACCCGATCAGATTTTCAAACAGAGTAAGTTCATTTTTACTCTAAAGATACTTTATTCTCTGTTTTTCTATATGATTTAGTCATCAATCTTGAACTCATACATTTGGGATAATGTATGCACTGATGTTTGTTTGTGTATTAAGTATTGAGGCCTATGTGGTAACAAAGATCTCCGAGCTTCACTAATGATCTAAGTCACATAAACTAAGATATCAAGTGGTGAGAAGCTGATGGAGGAGTTCATGCACATATGAGATGCACAACTTGGGTTGTATTGAACTTACCCTGATCCTTTCTCTTGGATTCGCTAGTAATCTTTAGATCAGGTGTTAGTCTCCGGTAGGACTTACTTAATACGGGTCTTTCAGAAGACATTAGTTGTTATTATGTTTTTTGAATATCCTGGATGTGTAGATCCATGTGATCGTTTTATGTTGGGATTTGAAGAAGATTGAATAATTGAGAAATTAATTGGTTTTCTCTTTTGATTGAACTGTGTATATTATAAAAATTTATTTTCACTAGCTTACCCTTGTTTTTCTTGTTGTTATGAACTGCGATGACTATACTATATACACGAGTAGATGGTCATATAGGTGTTAGAGTTTCTGGAGGGCTTTAAAATGTTTTTTGTGAACCTTATATTGTAAATGTTTGTATTTCTATAAGTCATAATCTTGTAATAGGAATGTTTTGAAATACTCCAAGTTTGTATAGAAATCAATAGAACTTGTATTGTAATTGTTAGATGTTATTTTCTAGGGTGTTACATGTAATGGTATCAGAGCGCACTACAACAATTATTGTTTTAGGCTACAACATAAAACCGTGGTCTAAAGCATTAAAACTGTGGCCTAAAGTTTAGGCAATGGGTTTTTACCCGTGGTCTAGGTGAGCGTGGTCGTTGGTAATAGGCCACGGTTTTTATAAAGACAACAATTTTAAAACTGTTGCCTAAAATCTTGATAACAGGCACAATTTTAAAAGCGTTGCTTAAAGTATTGACAAAAACAACAATACATTTCTTTAATTTTAGAAGAATTACTCCTACAAAAGTTCAGGATAGCAAGAATAAATATTGAAGGATAATGTATTGAAATAGAAATGACTCAACAAGAAATTTTACATAATTAAATAGATGTTTTCCAACTACATAATCAAAAAATTTGTCTTAAAGTATATATGATAAGGATCACATCTTCAAAGTTAAAACTACAAACTTATTTAAACAAACATAGTCTATTGTTTGTTTACAACATATCAATAAGTTCATTCTTCTTCAAAATTGTCTTCGTAGTCTTCATTGCGTTCAAGCTACAAAAAATACATATATATACTAATTAAATCTAATTCAAACAAAATAAATATAGCAACTACCAAAATATAATTGTATAAATAATCAATAACATGTCTTAATCAAATCCATTAAACTTTGATGTAACACTAGACAATTGTATGTATGTGTTTACAACACAAAATCAAGAGTACCACATATTACAATCCATATCACTAAACTTATTAACATGATTGAAATTCCAATATGATTATGTATGTGTTTATATCTCCATGATCCAAGCAAAAATAAAAAATGAAACTTAAGGACAAAATACTAAGTTCTAAATGTACTCCTCCAACATTACAAATCAAAGCAATTTCATGTGTAACTTGAAAACATTTCTCAAAGTCCAGTAAACAATTTTCAATTATATATACCTGCTCATGATGAGGATCATGGGTGGATGCAGATGAATGTAGCCCCACTCCACTACTTTCTTTAGTTAAAACACCTGTCATCATATTATTTATGTCATCCTCTTCTAAATCTGGATTTTGTTGCTTTACCACAAATTTTACCATTTCCTCTAGAACTTCAATTTTCTTCGCCATGCCACTCACTTCATTTCATGTTCATTTCTTATAGCAACAATTTCTTCCTTTTTTTTTTTAATATTGATGGTGTCACAGTCTTTCCATAACACCGTACTCTCCCAGGTTTCTCTTTCCCAAATATTGATTGAAATGCTTCTTCCGTAGATTCACTTGAGTTTTCAATAGAACCTTGAAGCTTAGTCTAATAAATGAAAATGAATTTTAATTATTAAAAATAATATATTTATATGTACTTCATAAATATTTGTAAACTTACAATGATATTATTTGTTTCTTCATCAATTTCTTTTCCTCTTCGGCCTTCTCGACGTTGACGAGTTGTAATAAACATTTCAGCTTGGGTAACTTTTTCTGCTGCCTTTTTCTTGGTACGCTACAACAATTACATATTAAAAAACAATAACAAAATGTAATAGGATGTTTTTGTATTGGATTTAAAATATTCAAACATAATTAGAAATATCTTACTAATTCAGCATGAATTCTAGCAAAATTGGTTGGTCCCATGCGTTGAATGTACTTTTGTTGTGCCCTATTTACAACATTTTGCTCACTAATTCTCTACATTGTAATAAGATAAAAATAACAATGAATTTAGATAATAATGCAATTTTAAAGTAAAAAGACATTAAATTATCTAACCTTCATAGTGTCAGTGTTCCAATATTTCAACAATTGTTTGAAATGATCTTCAGAAATGAATAATGGATGATGCTTGAGGCGATCCTTCAATGTGGAGTACTTTAAAAAGTGTCTTTTCTTGATAAAACTCTTATAGTGTCTCCATGCATCATTTATGCGAGTAAATATCGCTTTCTCTCCTTTATCACTAATGATGAACTTTTCCTATAAAAAAAAGCATTAGAACGATTGTATTTTCATAAATATTTGATGATTAAATGAATATAAATTTATTTTTCATACCATAACATATGTCCATATACGACGAGCCTTGTTATCTTTATCATTCAACAAAGCTTTGAAATTTGTGTAAATCAATGCATAAAAGGTAGAATTCCTAGCTATCGTGCCAAGGAAATAACTTAAGTCAGTTACAATCTTGTCAGTGGGACCAATTGGTTCTCCATCAATGTCTAACATAACTTCTGGATGCTCTTGAGTAGATCTTCCATGTATTACTAAACATTGAGTTGGTCCTCGTGTTTTTTTCTTACTTGTTCCTATTTTAACATTGAACTTATTAAATAAAATATTAAAAAGAAGACATACATATGAAAACAAAATGTCAATTTGTAATGATAAAACATTTACCTTCTATCATATTCACTTCAACATCTTCCTCTTGGTAAGCATTTTCTTCTCCAACATGTTGTTCTTCATCCTCACTTCCATTTTGAACATTTTCTTCTTCATCTTCATTGTTTCCATTTTCTTTAAGAAATTGATCTATTGACATTGATGGACGGAATTTTGTTTGTGTCTTACTAGGAACATCTTGTTGTTTTGTCATTGATTCAACATCTTCAATCACTACCCCTTTCTTAGATTTTGAGTTGTCATCCATCATTCTCATCTTTTTTCTAAGTTGACCTTTTACCTTTAAACTATCAACTTCAGCTTGTATTGATTTCATAGGTAATTGTCTTTTCTTAGAATTCTCCTCTTGCAAGATTGCCTTTTGCTGCTTGAGTTGTTCATTGGCACTAGAATTACTAAGTTGAGTTAATGCTTTTTCAAGTGCTTGTAGCCTTTTCTTTGCCTTATCATTTGCAATTGTTGCCTTTTCCATGAATTTCCTATTTGGTTCTTGGAGTTGTCTATGTCTGATGCTCTTAGATGTCAATTCTTCCAATCGGAGTTTGTTTTGACTATGAATTTTATGTTGAACAGTACCTGTAGCTACAACATTTTGTTTTCTTGAATTAAGCCTCCTATCCAAATTTGTCATGTCACTTACCTTGAGATTAGGCAAGTTCACTTATCTTTGGGCAGCAATAGTAGGTGCAATGGTACATTCTTTGCTTGTCATTTTT
Source organism: Phaseolus coccineus (assembly GCA_037954025.1). NCBI lineage: Eukaryota > Viridiplantae > Streptophyta > Magnoliopsida > Fabales > Fabaceae > Phaseolus > Phaseolus coccineus. The sequence goes on from CM075681.1 coordinate 43,678,560, forward strand.
TCACGTTTGATTTGCATTTTCCTTAGCAATTATTTGTTTGATTTTACTTGAGGAAGTTCCAAATTTGCAGCACTCATTTGAATCTTGTCTTGAGCTTTCATCTGTCGTTTTAAGTTTGCTTCCATATTCATTATCTGAAAAAAAAAATTGATATACCACCATGGAAGTTAAGCAAAAAACATAATTAGTCATCTTATTAAGATGTTATATGAAGGAAAATCAAACTTCAAGGGTGTAACATTGATATTATTGACTAAGTTTCATTCCTCTTTGGTTGGCTAGCTAGACAGCTATAGAGGTAGAAATTCATATCAGATGTATATTAGTAGATAATAGTATGTATGAAACAAGAAAACAGAAATTTTGCATTTCAAACCTGTGCTAACTAAAAGGCAAACACTTTGTCTTCAGTATGGTCAATCTCCTCTGGTTTCAAACTTTTATCCAACCACTGGTTTATCTACCCATGCATATTTACAATTGAATATGTAAGAGAAGGTAGATATAAAATATAATAGGAAATTTAAATATATGTAAGAAAAGGTGGTATTTACAAAGTAAGGTTTAGTTTTTGAATGCATATTTTAAAGTGTTGAACAGTCCTCCTATCAACATTAACAGTCCTCCTCTTAGTCCATGTAGTCAAACAAAGTGTCATTAAAATCAAGATCATCAGAATAATTTTTCTCCAAATGTCTAGAAGGTTTCTCAGCTATAGTGATAGGCATATCTTCCCTAGCCCAATTGAGTTCATCATCATTATCAGAAGCATTTAGTTGTGATTGGTCACCCATATTAAATAAGTCTCTTGGAACTGTCTTGAAAACATAGTGTCTATTTATGTCAAAAGGATGTTGAACATAAAAACATTGGTGGACTTGAGAAGCCAACACAAAGGGGTCATTTTGGTAACATTTTTTGGTTAAAGTAGACACATGTAAGTCCATATTTGTCTTCACCACCCTCAAACCAATCACACCTAAACATCACAAATTTGAAATGACCATAATAATCTAACTCAATTATGTCTTTGATTGCCCCATAATAAGTGACAGATTCTATCCTAGGATTTTCATCCTTAGAACTTGCATAACTTGGAGTCAATGAAACCAAAGTTACACCAGAATTTTGAGTTTTGTGTGTTGCATCTCTCTTTGTAGTATGAAATCTATAACCATTGATGAGGTGACTTGAAAATCTCTTTGCAACATTATTAGGAGCATAAGAAAAATCTCTAAGTTGAAGTGGTACGTTGCCTTTCATATCTCTATCTTTGAACCATTCACTAAAATCTTGACTTTGGTTCTTGGCCTTAATCCACTTTCTTCTTTTAGTCTTCCTATTTAAAATCTCATCATACTCTCTATAAATAAAAACACACTTTGTTAGTGATTTGAATTATAATTTATAAATGAGAAAATGAAAAAAAAAATATTATCATACATCATGTATATGTCTAGTTCGTCACAATTGAATAAGGGGTATTGATGTGCTTGATCTTTAGATTTAAAATCCAAAGAAAATGGTTTACCTTCCCTCCCCCCCCCCTGCCCAAAGGATGACCACTACTTAAAAAGTAATCACACAAATCTACATCACATAAATCATTATCCTCATAATTTCTTCCTTTTCTATTCAGCCTTGTATCTACGCCTTTATGCAAATATCTTGAACAAAGTGTTAAAGCTTCTTCTGCTAAATACCCTTCAGCAATAGAACCTTGTGGATAAGCTTTATTTCGAACATAACTTTTAAGTCTGCACAAATATCTCTCAATTGGATACATCCATCGAAATTGCACCAGCCCACCTAACCTTACTTCATTTGCTAGATGGATAGACAAGTGAACCATTATGTCAAAAAAACTAGGAGGAAATATCATCTCCATTTGACAAAGTACTTCTGCAATATTAGCTTCTAAGAAATCCAAATCATGCACTTGGATCACTTTTTGACACAAAGAGCGAAAAAAGGACCCCAAACGAATTAAAGGGTTAGTCACTACATTAGGCATTATGCTTCTTATAGGAACTTGTATTAAGTAATGTAGCATGAAATGTGCATCATGACTCTTGTAACCACTAATTTTCTTTTCACTAACATTCACACACTTTGAAATATTTGATGCAATTCCATTCGGTAATTTGGCAGCCTTTAAAACACCACAAAAAATTGACTTTTCATGTGCATTCATTGAAAAACAAGACCTTACAAATTGTACGCGGCCTCCATCATTCTCCTTAGGATGAATTTTCTTTCTAATTCCCATATCCTGTAAATCATAGTGTGCATTAGCATGATCCTGTCTTTCCTTGAATGTCCAAAAGAGTTCCAATAATATTATCACATACGTTTTTCTCAATGTGCATTACATCAAGATTGTGTCGTAATTTATTTTGTGACCAATAGGGAAACTCAAAAAAGATTGATCTTTTTTTCCATGGGCCATGTTTTTTTTTTTTTATTCTTTCCAAAATCATTGTTGAAATCCTTTAAGATTTCTAGGAATTCAATCCCTTCTAACATAGTTGGTGCAGACCCAAGCTCTTTCTTTCCATTAAAAGACTTTTTATTAAGTCTCCAAGCATGATTTGTTGGTAAAAAGACACGATGACTCATATAGCACATCTTATGACTATGTCTCAAGTAAGATGAATGAGTGTCATAATTGCAACATGAACATGCCAACCTTCCTTTAGTGCTCCAACCTGACAACATAGCATATGCAGGGTAGTCACTGATAGTCCATAAAAGAGCCGCATGCATTTGAAATTTTTTATCTCTTAACACATCATATGTTTCTACACCCATTTCCCATAATTCCTTTAATTTCTCAATTAATGGTTGCAAGTACACATCAATATCATTTCCCGATGATTGTGGTCCAGGAAATAATAGTGACAACATTGTGTATTCGGGTTTCATGCATAACCATGGTGGAAAATTGTACACCGTCGTTATGATTGGCCAAGTACTATGTGATATACTCATAGTCCTAAATGGATTGAATCCATCACTTGTTAGACCAAGTCTTACATTTCGTGTCTCAGAAGAAAAAATAGGATGGAGTCTATCAAAGTCTTTCCAAGCTTCACCATCAGCAGGGTGTCTCAATTTACCATCTTTTGACCGCACTTCTTCATGCCACCTCATTGACTCTGCAGTGTTTGAGCATATAAATAACCTTTGAAGTCTAGGAATTAATGGAAAGTGCCTCAAAATTTTTGTAGGCACTTTCTGTTGATTTTGTTGTTGTAACTCAAAATTTTCATCACAAGATTCCTTCCACCTTGAAATTTTACACTTTTCACAAAAATTGTCAGTCTCATGCTCCTTCCAATATAACATGCAATCATTTGGACATGCATGAATCTTCTTATAATCAAGGCCTAAATCTTTAATCATGGCCTTTGTTTTTGATCCGGTCGGTCATCGGTAGTCGATGACGTCAGCAGCAGATGACTACATGGGCCAGTCACAGAGGGACGCGTGGCATGAGATAGCAGATGAACCAGGGTGGAGATCGTTCAAGAACGGCGATCACTGGCCAGTTACCGGGTGACCTCCACCAGCAGATCGGTTCCTACATGAGCGCCTGGAAGCAGAGCGCGAGAAGTGATGAAGCACCGATCAGTCATCGGTGCATGCAGAGTGATCAGTCGTGGGGGTTCCTTGCCAACACGTGTTAAACTGGGACCCAGGCTCCCAGAGAGAACGTTACTCAAGGACCTCGCCTGATTCCATAAAGCAGAGCACGACAACGTGAAGAAGCGCCACCAGACATCGGCCAGGATGAAAGATACCTCGGTCATCGGTGTGTGTCGCGGTGACATCGGCCGCGCGATGTGAACAGCGCAACCAGTGATCAGTAAAGCGCTCGGAGGCAGGGAGTGGCCTTAGTCGCGAGACGACCATGCATGAAGATGAGAAGACGCAGTCAGGTGCAGAATCCTGCTGGGACAAGAACCCATCAAGGCTAGAGTCTCCCAGTGAGGTTGCATGCATGCCACGTGGACCGTGAAGATGTTCCCAGAGAATAGGTAGGGTAGATAGGCACAGAAATCGAGGGGCACAGAGGTACCCACGCGGCCTCCCCTGTCAGACTTTGCACTCGAGTGAAGAAGGCTGGCACGCAAGGTAGCCCTGGGGAGTGGAAACGGCGGTGCAGAGTAATCAAGTGGCCCTTGAGGTAGCCAGTAGGGGCGACGCGGGTTTATATGAGGAAGAAGAACACCAAACCAGGTATGCAATCTTTGCCACACAATACATAACACAAAACCAAGAACACTCAGTTTTCGAATCAAAGAGGACTGAGGGCACACACACACGGGTCTCACACAGAGAGATCCGAGAGAGAGAGTTTTGGTGTTCCCGTTGCCTGACTTGAGCGTCGGAGCTACAACGGCCGCCAGAGGCGCCGTCTGTGTGTTTTGCAGGCATCGTTTGGAGTTTCGGCGAAGGTTCCTGGAGCCTCCTTGCAGAACGCGCCGCAGTTAGAAGGCTAGGCGAAGGAGTGACGAGGCATTTCCCCACACTCGAGTCCGCGGCGAGATCATTTGGCGCCCACCGTGGGGCACGAAGTAAAACGAAGCCCCCATACACAAGAACGAGAGTAGAAATCGCATAGATGAGTAGAAGAACCAGACAAACGTGACATGCACCACCTGCTGGTGAAGGAACTGTGACCATGGCGCAGGTCATGGAGATGATGCGCGCGTTGCAGGATAACGTCGCGGCGTCGAGAGTTGAGCAAGAGAAGATGCATGCAGAGCTGACTGCATCGCATAGCAGGAATGAAGAGTTGAACCGCGTGAATGAGGAATTGCGCAGAGAATTGCAGGCGCAGAATGAGCGCACAGTCGAAGATAGAACGTCGATGCCGCCGTCGCCTCCTAGGGCATTTCCTATGCCTTTCTCCCCCGAGATCTTGACCACGGTGGTGCCTCCCAACCTGGTGGGAGTGAAAGCGTCGTTCACTGGGGTGGAAGACCCAGAAGCGCATTTGACGGCATTCCACACTCAGATGATGCTGTCTGGAGGCTCAGACGCTGTGTACTGCAAAATGTTTATGAGTACACTGCGCGGAATAGCCATGGAGTGGTTCGTGAGCCTGCCAGAGGGCCACATCACCTCCTATCATCAGTTCTCAAAGCTATTCACGGAGCAGTATATAGTCAACAGAGCGCCGCCGGTGGTGACTTACGACCTGTTCGACGTGCGTCAGAACCAGGGGGAGTCGCTAAAGGACTTCCTCAACCGCTTTGGTGCGCAGGTGGTGAGATTGCCCAGCAAGGATGAGAGCATGCTGGTGCATGCATTCAAGAAAGGCGTGCTACTTGGCCCTTTCAGTGAATCGCTGATCAGAAGCCACCCTGCCACCTTCACTGAGATTCGGCGACGAGCGGTGGCACACATAGTAGCGGAGACAGAGGTCTCAGAGAAGAGAAGCAGTGTTGCACCATCGAAGCCACGCGGGGGTCATGGGAAGCAACAGCAACAGGCGCGGGTGTATGAGGCCAAGGAAGGAAAGAGGGTGCAAGGGAGGCCTCGTCCCTATACACCCAGGAAAGACCAGGTCAGGGGGCGTGCGAGGGAGCAGGACGCGCCCCCTAGGTACGATTTCATTGTAGAGTTGGCGGAGCTGATCGCTATCCCTGCCGTGGCTGCAAGGCTCCGAGTACCAGAGAAGACTGACAGGGTACTTGGAAGGAAGAAGGATGAGTGGTGTGAGTTCCATCATGCTTATGGACACACACTCCACACCTGCCTGGCGTTGGGACATCAACTCGCTGAGTTGGTGAAGACAGGTCTCCTGACCGATTACCTACGAGGAGCACAGGGTGATTGCGCTTCAGGGTCCCAAGCGGGTGATCAGCAACACGAAGTCCCTGTGCATGGGGAGGTGATGACCATTGCGGGGGGTTTTTCCGGCGGAAGGTGCTCCAGGTCGCAGAGAAGAAGGTATGCACGGTCGGTGATGGCCGTGGACTCGGTGGATGAAGGCCATTTTCCCGAGGTGGACATCACCTTCACAAGGGATGATTTGCAAGACGTAATACCCCACAACAACGACCCGGTGGTCATCTCCCTGGTGACAGCAGGAAGACGAGTGCACAGGGCGCTCGTAGACCAAGGAAGCTCAGCGGACGTCATGTTCTGGCCGACGTTCAACAAGTTACAACTGTCCCCCGATCAGCTGAGGCCATATGTTGGGTGTCTATATGGTTTCGCGAGGGACCAGGTCGAGGTGCGGGGCTACATAGAGCTGAGGACGACGTTCACCGATGGAGTGGCGTCCCGCACAGAGAAGATAAAGTTCTTGGTGGTAAATGCCCCATCTGCATACAATATCTTGCTGGGAAGACCCACGCTCAACAGGTTGGGTGCAGTGCCATCGACGAGGCACATGAAGTTGAAGCTGCCGTCGGTGGAAGGGGCTGTCATTACCATCAAGTCAGATCAGGCTGAGGCTAGGCGCTGTTATGAGAACAGCCTCAAGCAGAAGAGAAGCATCTGCCATGTCACTACAACACCACCAGCAGGCATGCTCCAGGAGAGATCGGTAGTTCGTGGGGCACAGGCAGATCAGGTAATGGAAGATGCTACGCTGGGGGGCTCCCAGGCAGCTTAGGAGGAAGCTACTCGTGAATCAGGCATCGCCAGGGCGGTCATCGCCCATGAAAGGAGGTCCCATCCAGCTGAGGGATGGAAAGAGGTGGAGATAAGGGGAAAGAGGTTTAAGTTAGGGGAATCGCTCACTGCGGAAGACCGAGCACAGATCGCCTACGTGATTGAGAAGCACATGGGCGCTTTTGCGTGGTCAGCTTCTGACATGCCAGGGATCGACCCTGATTTCCTTTGCCACCACCTGTCAATGGACCCCAAGGCGCGGCCAGTGCGCCAAAGGCGAAGGAGATTTAACGAAGAGAAGAAGAAGGTGATCCATGACGAGACGCAGAAGCTCCTTGCTGCTGGACATATCAGAGAGATCCAGTACCCCGAGTGGCTGGCAAACGTGGTACTGGTGCAGAAGTCAAACGGCAAGTGGAGGATGTGTGTGGACTTCACTGACCTCAATAAGGCCTGCCCCAAGGACTCCTACCCCCTCCCTAGTATAGATGCATTGGTGAACAGCGCGTCAGGGGGGAAGCTCCTCAGCTTTCTGGACGCCTTCTCAGGCTACAACCAGATAAGGATGCACCCCATGGACGAGTGCAAGACTGCTTTCATGACGGAACGATCTTGCTACTGCTACAAGGTAATGCCGTTCGGGTTGAAGAACGCAGGAGCTACCTATCAGAGACTTATGGATAGGGTGCTCTCGCCCATGCTTGGAAGGAACGTGCATGCATACGTAGATGACATGGTGGTCACGTCGCGGGAGAAGGCGTACCATGTAGTTGATCTGGAGGAGCTTTTCACCACCATCGCCAAGTATAGGTTGAAGCTCAACCCTGAAAAGTGCATCTTCGGTGTGGAGGCTGGGAAGTTCTTGGGTTTCCTCCTAACGGAGCGTGGAATTGAGGCGAACCCGAAGAAGTGTGAGGCAATCGTGGCAATGAGGAGCCCAACGACGGTGAAGGAGGTGCAGCAGCTAACTGGTCGGTTGGCTGCCTTGTCACGGTTCATGTCTGCTGGAGGAGAGAAAGGTCATCCGTATTTCCAATGTCTCAAGCGCAACAGTAGATTCGTGTGGACACCGGAATGCGAAGAAGCCTTCCTGAAGCTGAAGGAGTATCTGGCAAGCCCACCAGTATTGTGTAAACCACAAATGGGCACCCCTCTTCGTCTGTACTTTGCTGTGACAGAGAGGGCGGTCAGCTCGGTCCTGGTACAAGAGCAAGATCAGGTCCAGAAGCCTGTGTATTTTGTAAGTAAGGTGCTGCGAGGCCCGGAAACGAGGTATCAGGCCCTGGAGAAGGCAGCACTGGCGGTAGTTTTTTTAGCTAGGAGGCTCAGACACTATTTCCACAGCTTCACCATAGTAGTCATGACAGACTTACCCATCCAGAAGGTGTTGAAGAAGCCAGACGTAGCAGGAAGGATGGTCAAGTGGGCTGTGGAACTCTCAGCATTCGACATCCAGTACGAGCCCCGAGGACCGATCAAGGGGCAGGTGTTCGCCGACTTCATGGCTGAACTGTCGTCGGTCGCGACATCAGCAGAAGGCGTAGTTTTTCGATGGGTCTTATCGGTGGATGGCTCCTCCAATCAGCAGGGAAGCGGTGCTGGAGTCATTCTGGAAGGCCCGAACGGGGTGCTGATCGAACAGTCCCTTCGCTTTGCCTTCAAGGCCAGCAACAATCAGGCGGAGTATGAAGCCCTGATCGCAGGAATGTTGCTGGCAAAGGAAATGGGAGCAAGAAGTCTGGTGGCTAAGAGTGATTCCTTGCTAGTCACTGGGCAAGTTACAGGGGAGTTCCAGGCGAAAGATCCTCAGATGGCAGCTTACCTGGAGTACGTGCAGCTCATGAAGACGTCCTTCGATGAGTTTGAGTTGGTGCATGTGCCCCGCGAGCAAAATGCCAGAGCAGATCTGCTTGCCAAGCTGGCCAGCTCAGGCAAAGGGGAAAAACAGAGGACCGTTATTCAAGAGACTTTAAAGGTACCACGAGCATTCGTATCAGACAATCAAATGCTACAAGTATCCAAGTCGGGGGAGCATCTGGCGATCAGTCATCGGTCCCTGACTCAAGAAACGCTGAAAGCACCGAGGGTGAGGGCGCGACCGGCAAGGACCGATGAGGCGATGGAAGTCTGCGCTGTCAAGGAGCCCGATACGTGGATAACGCCGTACCAGTTGTACCTAGAGGATGGTGTGCTCCCACTGGACCCAACAGAGGCAAAGAAGATAAAGAAGAGCTCGAGTAAGTTTACTCTAATTGATGGGAACTTGTTTAGATTTGGCTTTTCCCATCCTGTACAAATGTGCGTGCATGGAGAGCAATGCACCAGACTCATGTCAGAGTTGCACGAGGGGTTGTGCGGAAGCCACGTCGGTGGTCGCGCTTTGGCAAGTAGGATCCTCCGCGCGGGGTACTACTGGCCAACGCTGAAGGAAGACTGTGTGAAGTACGCTCAGCGGTGCAAACAGTGCCAACTTCATGCAGACTGGCATAAGGCACCCCCGGAGGAGTTGAAGTCCATCCATAGCCCGTGGCCATTTCACACGTGGGGAATCGACATCCTGGGACCCTTTCCTCTGGCGATCAGGCAGATGAAGTTCCTCATAGTGGCCATCGAGTATTTCACAAAGTGGGTGGAGGCGGAACCGGTGGCCCACATCACCGCTCAGAAGGTCGAGCATTTTGTCTGGAAGAATATTGTCTGTCGTTTCGGAGTACCCAAGAGGCTGGTATCCGACAACGGCACTCAGTTCACCAGCCATTAGCTGAGAAAAATGTGTGAAGAATTGAAGATACAACAAGTGTTCGCCTCAGTAGAACACCCGCAGACCAACGGGCAGGTGGAGTCAGCCAACCGAGTGCTACTTAGGGGACTGAAGCGAAGATTAGAGAAAGCCAAGGGGAATTGGGCAGAAGAGGTTCCCAGAATTGTATGGTCGTACCATACCACCCCACAGTCTAGCACCCAAGAGACACCCTTTAGTCTTGTCTATGGGACAGATGCTATGATCCCCGTGGAGATACAGGAGAGCTCCCCTAGATTCCTGAACTTCATCGCCGAAGAGTCCAATCAAGAGCGAAAGGTGAATCTGGACCTCCTGGACGAAGTGCGAGAGGGGGCCAGGGTTAGTGCTGAAGCTGTCAAGAGAAGAGTAGAACGGAGGCACAATTCCAAGGTGAACCCAAGCGTTTCCAGGAGGGCGATCTGGTGATGAGGAAAGCACATCAGAATGAGATGGAGAACAAGTTGTCTCCAAAGTGGACGGGTCCATATAGAGTAGTTGAGGCGTTGGAGAATGGAGCTTATCGGCTGGAGACTCTGGATGGAGCACCTATCCCCAGGACATGGAACGCTACACACTTGAGATTCTACTTCAGTTAAGTTATAAAGTAGATGCGTTCTTGCGCTGTACACACACTCAATGTATATGCTGTAAATAATTGAACAGATCAGGGGGCACTCTTTTCCCGATAAGGGTTTTTAACGAGGCCACCCAATAAAAAAGATTTCAGTATACCAAGTGTGCACGTGTTTTCCAGTTTCAAGTCCTACTTGCCCCGGATGAAAGTGCAAGTGATCAGTTGGAGCCTGCTCGCCCCAGGCGCGAGTACGGACGACCGACAGGGGTCAACAAGAAAAACTCTTCTTCCCCAAAGCAAGACATCATCTTCGCGTTTAAACACCAAGAAGCAGAACGCAATCAGTCATCGGTGCACTCGAAGCAGAGCACTCGGTCGGTGCATGGTCATCGGGGTCTTGCTAACACGTGTTAAGCTGGGACCCAGGTTCCCAGCGAGAGCGTTACGCATGCACCTCGCATGATTCCAGAATAAGGTTGGTCATCGGGGTCTTGCTAACATGTGTTAAGCTGGGACCCAGGTTCCCAGCGAGAGCGTTACGCATGCACCTCGCATGATTCCAGAAGAAGGTTGGTCATCGGGGTCATGCCAACACGTGTTAAGCTGGGACCCAGGCTCCCAGCGAGAGCGTTACGCATGCACCTCGCATGATTCCAAACCAGAAGAAGGGGAGTTGCCCACTCAAAGGGCGTGCGGTGATACCATGCAGGCAAGGATGCGCCTAGCGAGTGCGCTTAGACAGCCACCCCTGGTGCTCCCCTGGGAGCATGCACCCACTCAGAGCAGAAAGTACTCACCCTTGATTTTATACAGCGGGGTGCAGGCGAGAGAAAGTCCTCTCCCTCGACTTCATACAGCGAGGCATGGGCCAGAGAAGAAAGTCCTCACCTCGAATTTATACAGCGAGGTGCAGGCAGAGAAAAGTCCTCTTCCTCTGCTTCTTACAGCAAGGTTGAGGCGAGAGAACCAAGTCCTCCTCCTCTGCCTTTTACAGCAAGGTTGGGGCGAGTGAAAAAGTCCTCACCTCGACTTTGTACAGCGAGGCTGAGGCGAGAGGAGAAAGACCTCACCCGACTTCTTACAGCGAGGTTGAGGCAAGAGGGGTCATCGAGAAACATTCCCCAAAACACAGGCGTCGTCTTTGGCGTTCGGGCCCTCTATGCACCTAGCGCTGGAGTGACGCAGAAGTAATGCGAAACCTAAAGCGCGATGACTGATCGGTGGTGCATTAACATTCTAGTCGGTGGTCGGTAGTAAAGCTCTGAGTATGGAAGCTTCCCCAAACAAGCTCTTGGGCGATCAGTCGAAGCATTTAGACACCATCAGCCAAGTTTGAAGGGTCACAGTAAGGTCGCGCTGAAGCCTGAGCCAGTTAACAGTTGGCCACACGCTGAATGAGTTAAAGATGGAGGAGAGAAAGGCAGCTGAGAAAAAGAGATTACACAAAAGGAGAAGTCGCAAGGGAAGAAGCTCAAGGAGGAGGAATGAGCTTTCCATCAACCACTGAATGGTGGAGGCTAGGTTGGGTAGAGTCCAAGTCTGGAAGGACGCAGTGAACCTACTGCCAGCCTATGGAACCCATCTATCAGAGCCTCGGCACCAGCAGCCATGGTCTCAGGTACATCGGCTTCGAGCTCCTTCTTCTCTTTGGCAAGGAAGACCACTTAGTCTCTTCGCTGAGAACAAGTTCACAGCTCGAGACTGGGGGGCTTGTGATCCGGTCGGTCATCGGTAGTCGATGACGTCAGCAGCAGATGACTACGTGGGCCAGTCACAGAGGGACGCGTGGCATGAGATAGCAGATGAACCAGGGTGGAGATCGTTCAAGAACGGCGATCACTGGCCAGTTACCGGGTGACCTCCACCAGCAGATCGGTTCCTACATGAGCGCCTGGAAGCAGAGCGCGAGAAGTGATGAAGCACCGATCAGTCATCGGTGCATGCAGAGTGATCAGTCGTGGGGGTTCCTTGCCAACACGTGTTAAACTGGGACCCAGGCTCCCAGAGAGAACGTTACTCAAGGACCTCGCCTGATTCCATAAAGCAGAGCACGACAACGTGAAGAAGCGCCACCAGACATCGGCCAGGATGAAAGATACCTCGGTCATCGGTGTGTGTCGCGGTGACATCGGCCGCGTGATGTGAACAGCGCGACCAGTGATCAGTAAAGCGCTCGGAGGCAGGGAGTGGCCTTAGTCGCGAGACGACCATGCATGAAGATGAGAAGACGCAGTCAGGTGTAGAATCCTGCTAGGACAAGAACCCATCAAGGCTAGAGTCTCCCAGTGAGGTTGCATGCATGCCACGTGGACCGTGAAGATGTTCCCAGAGAATAGGTAGGGCAGATAGGCACAGAAATCGAGGGGCACAGAGGTACCCACGCGGCCTCCCCTGTCAGACTTTGCACTCGAGTGAAGAAGGCTGGCACGCAAGGTAGCCCCGAGGAGTGGAAACGGCGGTGCAGAGTAATCAAGTGGCCCTAGAGGTAGCCAGTAGGGGCGACGCGGGTTTATATGAGGAAGAAGAACACCAAACCAGGTATGCAATCTTTGCCACACAATACATAACACAAAACCAAGAACACTCAGTTTTCGAATCAAAGAGGACTGAGGGCACACACACACGGGTCTCACACAGAGAGATCCGAGAGAGAGAGTTTTGGTGTTCCCGTTGCCTGACTTGAGCGTCGGAGCTACAACGGCCGCCAGAGACGCCGTCTGTGTGTTTTGTGTTAGGAAAGATGGCTTTAAACTAGAGGGGGGGTGAATTGTTTAAAGAGGTTTTCGCAATCTTTTCCAAGCTAGAATGAATATCTTTCAGAAATCAAATGATTAAGCAATTCAGTTTGCCAAAACAGCAAGCAAAACAGCACTGCCAGGAAAACAATCGGTTGTTTCTTCGAAACAATCGGTTGTTTATACCAGCAAACAACAAATAAACTGAAATTAAAGAGTAAGGGATAGAGAGATTGTACACAGATGTTTATACTGGTTCACTCCAACCCAGAGCTACATCCAGTCTTCTCAGAAACCCTGAGGAAATCCACTAAGCAATCAACACTAGATTACTTACACACAACCAAGAAAGTGACCTTGAACACCCTCAAGAAACACACTTTCCTTGGTCAGCACACCACACTAAGAAAGCTGATCTTGATCCCCTCAAGAACACACAGCTCTTCTTAGCAACAGCACAAAACGAAAGTTCACAGAATTACAAGGATTACACTTGTTACAGAAGCAATCTGAAATCAATACAAGAGAATCCTATCTCAGCACTTTGATCAATCTCTTTAGCTTTTAAGCAATCTCAGCAATTTTCCAAAACTCTCTTAGCAGCACTTTGTCAAAAGCATTCTTCTCTTTTTAAAAGAGATTTTCTGAATTATATAAAAGGAAGTTTGTTTATCAAATCTTAACAAACCCATAAAAGCTTTCAGAAAGATTGGTCAAAGCATTCAATGACTGGAGCGTAAGAATTAAAAGCATTTAAAAGCTCAGTCAAAGTTAAAACTGTTTTCTGTTATAAAAACATAACAAACAATCGATTGTTTCCTCGAATCAATCGGTTGTTTTGTTACTTAACCAATTTTCACACTTTAAAACAGTTTTCAAAACACCTAAGCTTAAACAATCGGTTGTTTCGATAAAACAATCGGTTGTTTTAACTCAGTTTGAAAAAACACTTTACTTTGTTTGAAAGTTGAGATGCTTGAGCTTTAGATTCAATCAAAGGTTGAGTTACACAACTCAAACTACCCAGATCCTAACTAAACCAGCACAGCAACAGCAAGCACAGCAAAAGCTTCATCATCCTTCAAAGGATTTGGATTCTTCAAAACCTTGAACACCACTTGGTTCAACAATCTCCCCCTATTTGATGAAGACAAATCCCTGATGCTTGATCCCTAATGCTTGTGTTGTTCTGATTAGATCTGAAGCAGTTCCTGCAATTGAACTTTTAGCAGACATAGAGCTTCTGATATTTTGTTAGAAAATATATACACAGTTAAAGCTTTAAACAACTAATATCAGTAAAAACAGCTACAAGCAGTCTTAAACAAGCATATAAGCAAACAAGCATAAAATCTCCCCCTATTTGTCTTCACAAATAGACAAATATAAGAGATAAAGCCATAAAATGTTCATATTACATCAGAATTATAAAAGCAACAGCAGAAGGAAAGAAAAGAACATCAAACTTCAACAGCAGCAAAAACAATCGATTGTTTCGACAATCCAATCGGTTGTTTTTCTTCATTCTTCCTTATCTCCAAACTGAAGATCAAAGATTTGGTTCTGAACAGCTTCAATTTGTTCATCCAGGCTCATGAACCTTGCATCCATGTTGTCAAACCTGGTATCAAACCTCTGGAAATTGCTAACACACAGATCATGGAGGTTTCTTTGGTTTTCAGCAAAGCTATCCATCCTATTCATCATGAACCTTTCAAAAGGTGACATTGATTGAATCCTTTCTTCTGGATGTTCAGCAGCCGCACTGGGTCCAGCATCTTGAAACTCTCCTGTTGGATCTTCATGTTCAACATCCATATCTGTAGGTTCTTCTTGAGCAGCACCACTAGAGGAGGCACCATGATCACCATCCTTGCTTACCCATTTTCCACCTATTTTTGTAAATCCCATCTTGCTGAGTGATCCATTGTTCAACTCTTGAGTTGACTTGACCAGCTCAGAAGTCTCATCTTCCAGATTAACTTCAAAATAGTTTAGGAATTTAGATATCAAAACAGCATAGGGATAGTGATAGTCACCCAACCTCATTGCTTTTTTGTATGTGCTCTTTGATAATGTGAATCCAATTTAGCTTGACCTTCTTGGTGATGCAGAAGATGTAAACCAGATCTTCTTCAGTCAAAACAGAATGGTTGCTCCCCCTTGGAGTTAGAATCCATGTCACAATGAGAGCAAGCAGCCTCTCATCCAGTTTCAACCCTCCAACTGAGCATGCACTCACTTGAGCTTGAGTGTTTTTCAAACAGCTTCTGTAGAACTGAATTTTGTTGAAATCCTCCACCACACCAAGATTGCCTTTGCTGATTCGCAGTCCAGAAAACTTGAGTCCAGCAACAGCAGCCCAAACCTCATGGGTTATCTCCATGTCCACACCTTTTACATGAGAAACTAGGTTGTTTCCCTCAAATTTCAAATTGGTGTAGAAAACCTTCACCAAGTCTGGATATATGTTGCCCTTCATCTCCAAAAACCTTCTGAGATACTGATCTTTGAGAAGTTTCCTCACATTGTCCAGCTTTTGACTTTTCAGCCAGTCAAAACTCACAACCTTGGGGTTGTTGATTTTCTTGAGGCTTGTCTCATATCTATATTTTTCTATGAGATCTTTATCACCAGAAAACCATCCTTCCAGCCTTCCTCCAGACCTTACAGCTCTGGTTTTGATTCTTCCAGAAGTGGGAGGAGTTGATTCCATGGCAGCAGAGATGTGAAAACAGAGGGCAGCTCTTCTTTACAGATTTTCTCAAGAAATGGTGCAAGAGATGTTGCAAGAGATGTTGCAAATGGTTGTTCATCTGCACCTGATTTTATAATCATCCGAAAATCAATTTATGATAAATTCCATTCAATGGGTACCTGATTTTCAGAGAGAGAAGGTTGTTCTGCACAGAACATGTCAGAAAAAGAAACAGAAAAACACATGGTCTTTTGACTAGTCATAAAGGCTCTTGAATTTCCAAGATTTTGGAATATATTCCTTTATGAATGTTGTAACCACTTTCTGAGCACGTTCAGCTTTCAATACAGATATTTTGACCAAGATTCTCCCTTTTGAATTTGATCTGCAACGGATAGAAGAAGAATTCAAAATTAAATCAATTTCTTCACAGTGCTGTCAGACTCAAAACAATCGGTTGTTTCGAAGAAACAATCGGTTGTTTTGCTGCAGCAGTTAAAACTTGATTTTAAGAAATTTTAACCAAAAACATAAGCAGATAACAACAGATAACATTGACCAAAGAGGAATTAATCACAGGAAAGAACTTTAATACTGAAATTGAGGACAGAAAAGAAATTCTCATCCTTGTGTTGTTTCCTCAATGAGCCAAATGCTTGTTGATCAAGAAGGCTTCTTTTCATTGAATTGATCTTCTGCAAAGCATTGATTCAGCTTCAATGATTTCCCTTTGTCTTTAACAGTCTAACCAGTTGGCTCAGCTCCTCTTTTTCTATTTATTTTCCTGCACAAACATTAGTTCAAGCAACAAGATTTGGTCCTTTCACAAATGTGGGTCCAATTTGATTCTTTTTCACACTTGGAACCTCACATCCTTTAGGGATCCATTTCATGTAGCCTCTTGGAACAGAAAACTTTCTTATTTTGCAGAATCTAACCGAATGGCCCTTTTTCATGCAATAAAAGCATGTAACAATCGATTGTTTCGTCTTAACAATCGGTTGTTTTTCTGGTTTTCTTAAAAATCTTTTTGAAAACCTATCTTGCTTGTTCTGTGGATTGAAGCCTAAACCAGCCTTTCCAAAAACACAACTTTGAGATGCCAAGACATTCTCAAAGTTTGATTTCCCTTTTGAAAGCTTGTCCACAGTTTCAACAAGATATTGAACCTTTTTCTCAAGATTTTCACAATTTTCACAAATGAGAGTATCACATTTACAAGAGGTGTTTTTGAAATGATTTTCCATCTTTTCAAAATCAATTTTTGCTTTTCTCAGATCCTCTTCAAGTGATTTAACTCTCTTTTCAAGCCCATTGTTAAGATCTCTCAATCGATTGTTTGAAAGCACCAATCGATTAGCTTCATCATGAGTTTCTTGAAAAGCTTCAAGCAATTCACAATAATTTTGTTCATTTAAGGAAGCACAAGAACTTACTTCACTTGAACTGCAAGCATCTTCATCATCCTCAGCCACTAAACATATGTTGGCTTTTTCATCTTCACTTGATGAGGAACTTGATGAAGACACTTCATTTTCATCCCAAGCTATGTAGGCTCTTTTTGTCTTGCCTTTCTTCTCCTTATAGCTTGTCTTTTTCTCCTTGCTCTTGTTGGGACAATCTGCCTTTATGTGACCTTGCTCACCACAACCAAAACAAGTATAGTTATTTGAATTTAAATCATTGGATTTCTTGTTTCCATACCTATCCTTGTTGTTGTCTTTGTTGCGGTTTCTCTTTAGGAATTTGCTGAATTTTCTTGACAGCAAACTCAGATTTTCCTCATCACTATCATCACTTGAATCTTGCTTTCCCTTGTGTTTGGATGCTTTCAAGGCTATGCTCCTTGTGTGCTTATCTTGATTCTCTTGAACATTGAGTCTATTCATCTCTAGCTCATGTTCCCTAAGCTTTCCAAACAAAGAAGCAACACTTAAGGATGTTAGATCTTTAGATTCAGAAATTGCAGTTACCTTTGGTTGCCATGCTCTATCAAGACATTTCAAGATCTTGATGTTTAGCTCTTCTTTGTCAAAAGTCTTGTCTAGGCTCATAAGGTGATTGATGATATGAGTAAACCTTTTCTGTACTTCAGCAATTGTTTCACCTTTAAGCATTCTGAACATTTCATACTCTTGGATTAGAGCATGCTTTCTAGCTCTTTTAACTTCATTTGTTCCTTCATGAGTGACCTCCAAAGTATCCCACATTTCCTTTGATGATTTACATTGTGATACCCTGAAAAACTCATCAGAATTTAAAGCAGAGGTTATAATATTTTTGGCAATGCAATCAAATTTGGCCTTTTTGCTTTCAGCATCAGTCCATTGAGACCATGGCTTCTCAATGACAGAACCATCTTTTTCAAACTTTGGTATAAAAGGACCATTTTCAATTGCATCCCAAATTCCTTTGTCAAGAGATTCCATGAAAATTTTCATTCTAACTTTCCAAAACTGGTAATTCAAACCACAGAAAAGGGGTGGTCTGTTTATTGAAGCACCTTCCCCAAAAGGTAGTCTATCAGCCATTTTAAAAGATTTTAGGATCAACTTGAATGACTTTCAAGAACCAAGCTCTTGATGCCAATTGTTAGGAAAGATGGCTTTAAACTAGAGGGGGGGTGAATTGTTTAAAGAGGTTTTCGCAATCTTTTCCAAGCTAGAATGAATATCTTTCAGAAATCAAATGATTAAGCAATTCAGTTTGCCAAAACAGCAAGCAAAACAGCACTGCCAGGAAAACAATCGGTTGTTTCTTCGAAACAATCGGTTGTTTATACCAGCAAACAACAAATAAACTGAAATTAAAGAGTAAGGGATAGAGAGATTGTACACAGATGTTTATACTGGTTCACTCCAACCCAGAGCTACATCCAGTCTTCTCAGAAACCCTGAGGAAATCCACTAAGCAATCAACACTAGATTACTTACACACAACCAAGAAAGTGACCTTGAACACCCTCAAGAAACACACTTTCCTTGGTCAGCACACCACACTAAGAAAGCTGATCTTGATCCCCTCAAGAACACACAGCTCTTCTTAGCAACAGCACAAAACGAAAGTTCACAGAATTACAAGGATTACACTTGTTACAGAAGCAATCTGAAATCAATACAAGAGAATCCTATCTCAGCACTTTGATCAATCTCTTTAGCTTTTAAGCAATCTCAGCAATTTTCCAAAACTCTCTTAGCAGCACTTTGTCAAAAGCATTCTTCTCTTTTTAAAAGAGATTTTCTGAATTATATAAAAGGAAGTTTGTTTATCAAATCTTAACAAACCCATAAAAGCTTTCAGAAAGATTGGTCAAAGCATTCAATGACTGGAGCGTAAGAATTAAAAGCATTTAAAAGCTCAGTCAAAGTTAAAACTGTTTTCTGTTATAAAAACATAACAAACAATCGATTGTTTCCTCGAATCAATCGGTTGTTTTGTTACTTAACCAATTTTCACACTTTAAAACAGTTTTCAAAACACCTAAGCTTAAACAATCGGTTGTTTCGATAAAACAATCGGTTGTTTTAACTCAGTTTGAAAAAACACTTTACTTTGTTTGAAAGTTGAGATGCTTGAGCTTTAGATTCAATCAAAGGTTGAGTTACACAACTCAAACTACCCAGATCCTAACTAAACCAGCACAGCAACAGCAAGCACAGCAAAAGCTTCATCATCCTTCAAAGGATTTGGATTCTTCAAAACCTTGAACACCACTTGGTTCAACATTTTGCAGGCATCGTTTGGAGTTCCGGCGAAGGTTCCTGGAGCCTCCTTGCAGAACGCGCCGCAGTTAGAAGGCTAGGCGAAGGAGTGACGAGGCATTTCCCCACGCTCGAGTCCGCGGCGAGATCAGTTTTATTAAAAGATTCAGGAATCTTTAAATTTGGCATGGCTTCTTTCAATAATTGTAATAGGTCAGAAAATGAGGCATTGCTCAACCCATGAAGACATTTCAAAAGATACAATCGAATTATGAAAGAAAGAGTGGAGAAACTTTGGCATCCAGGGTATAACTCTTGTTTTGCCTCATTAATCAAATTGTAGAATTCTTTTGCTTCCTCATTAGGACCATCGTTTCCATCATTTTCTTCTATCACATTTCTAAATGTATCATGCAATAAGCCGTCAATATCATCTTCCATGTCATCATCATTTTTATCATCATTTACAATAGGCAATGATGATATTTCCTCCCCATGGTTTACCCAAATGTTATATCCTTTTAAAAAGCCTATAGCTATTAAATGATCACAGGCCACATCTCTTCTTGCTCAACAATGATTTCTACACTAGAACAAGGGCATAAAATCTCATTCCCTTGAGCTCTTCCACTAGTGTATGAAAAATCTAAAAATAACTTAACACCATTGATATACTCTTTACTAAATCTTGGAAATTTAGTCCACTCTTTGTCCACCATCTTTAATCTAATAGATAAAAAATCATCATATATTATAAGAGTCTAAAAATAATTAATAAGTTTGAAAAATAATAAGAATAAAAGAAAATAAATACTTGTTCTCTTCCGGATATGAATTAATTACAAGTTACAAAACTTGACTTGGAGGTAGCAAGTTCTTGGAGGAATAGCTAGTATATGTGCTGGTGAGAGAAGATGGTAACAAATAAATGAATCTGAAAGCATAATTAACTTTTATAAAAGAAAGATAAGGAAACACGTTAAACCTAAAGTCTAACCTAAATGAATTGCTACTTATGGTTAAACTTTATTTTCCTTAAAAATTAAATCTAAAGTTTGAATAATTAAAAATACTAGATAATAATATGAATATTATAATTAATCAACAATGTAACCTCTTCTTTTTTGGATAAGCAAGAAACGTTTGGCCCAATCTCCACGGTGGATCTTTTTGGAGTTGGCAGGGGGTGCATCCTGTAAACATCCCAAACCATTAAAAACTCAATATGCATACACATGAATGCTATTTTTTTTAATAAAATCAACTTTAGATTTATAATTATAATAAAGTTCAAAACTATATTGAAGAACCCAGAAATAGTACTTTAAAAAATCAGAAAATGAAAGTCAATTTGTCACCAATATTTTAACCAGCATACTACACATGCAATTCTATGAATAAATTCAAAGCTAACAAAATAAATAGAACTAAGCCACAACCACAGGATACTCAAACACAACATCTTTCTGCACAACATTTTAGATATATAACATGATTGCTAGTTTTCTGCCACATGCATGAGTCAACTTAAAGACGTAGATTTAAAATTCTTTTCAAAATGTATTAAAATGGAAATATGCTGAATTATTATCACTTTGCTTCACATTGATTATGTTACACAGTGCACTTCATGCAAAAACAAAGAAAAATATATATGTAGAAACCTGTTCTTAATATATCTAATACTATAGATCTCTACAAGTATTAAGCCATAAAATCACAACAAAGATTTATAATCTCCCATCAAAATTTAATTTTGTTCAATCCACTTGACATATGCCCCAGCGCAAGAAGTTTAACAATTAACTAGTTTTTATTTACAGATATAATAATTGAACATAAACACATCCCCTTGCTTACATATTTAAAATTAATTTTAACAAATAAATAAAATTAAAAACCTTCAAATTCCATTCTATCTTTCAACGCATGCCCTCATTTCAATTAAGCCAATGGAAACAGGAACTGTACCTACACTCTAATTTCAAACCTCAAAAAAATATCTACATTTGAAAAATGGAAAAAATCAGAAAAAAGTAAAATAAAATTTAATTCATATAAGATGAAATGTCATTATTTATGTGAATGAAGCAGACAGAGACATACCAGTAAATAGTTTAAAAGGAATCATCAAATTTGAGTGGTCATTGCTAACTCATATTTCAACCACAAGTCAAGGGAAAGATCAATAATGATTGGTCTTGGTGTTTGGTTCCTACATAAATATATAACTAAATCAAGGGAAAACATGCAGAATATGGTTTCAAATTATCTTTATTTTTAAGATTTTGGCATTAGGCCATCACGTGGGATGTGACCCACCAGTCCCCTTAAAGGGAAAGCACCTCATAAGATGCCACCATGAATACACATATAATTAATTAGTGTACCGACCAGTCCTCGGACACCGAGGACAGATAGTAAAGGGTGAACCACGTCAGCTGGGTCCCACAGCTTGGGCCAAAGCCACGTGGAATGGACCCCGCAGGTGGTATTGATTAGCGGGTGATTAGTCATCAGCATGTTCCCACAAAGAAGGGTGATTAGTCATCAGCATGTCCCCACAGAGAAGGGTCATTAGTCATCAACATGTTCCCACAGAGAAGGGTGATTAGTCATCAGCATGACGATCACCAGAAGGGACTAATGTGTCCTCGTCACTCCGCAGGGTGATTAGTCCTCGGCAACAGAGTGTGACGAGGTGACATCGGTCTTGGGTGATTTGGACGACGTAACCAGAACAGCTAAGATTGGTTCCCAGAGTGGGCCAATGACCAGTTAAGTACCCAGAGGTAGGGAGAGGCCTGAATCACTAAGAGCCTATGCGGGTAGCAGGGAGAGCACAGTTAGGTGCAGAGTCCTGAGGGGTAGAGTACTCATCAGAACTAGGGTTTCCCAGTGAAGCTACATGCATGGCACGTGACCAGTGAAGGCACTCCCAGAACAGGTGGCCCCAGAGATTAGGTGCACAAGGAGGCACCCAGGTGGTCACCCTGTTAGAGTTTGCACTCTAGAGAAGGAAACCTTATGTGCTAGATTACCCTAAGGTTGGGTGATAGCAGTGCAAGGGTATTCCAGTAAACCCTGAATATGGCTAGCAGCGTAGTGAACCCTAATTAGGGTTAGCGGCGCAGTAAACCCTAGACTATATAAGGGACAGTAAAATACTTCACAAAGGTACACAGTTTCTAGACCTAAACACAGAGAGACTCAATACACTTGGTGTTTCTTGTCCAACATTGACTTGAGTGTCGGAGTGCAAACGGCCTCTAGGGTGCCCCCTTTCTCTTTTGCAGGTGCAGATTGTTTCGCAAGAATCAAGCACATATGAACGTGAGGAAGGAGGCGTGTGAGTGTCGTGGAGTCAACTGACAGGCGGGTCAACTGGCAAGAACATTTTGGCGCCCACCGTGGGGCCGGAGTAAAACAGGGTCCCATACACGAGAGTGAGAGTAGAAACCACAGAAGATGAGGAATACAAGACACGGGTCCGTTCCACCAAATGGAGGCGAAAACGTTACCATGCAACAACTCATGGAAACGATGCGTGCCCTCGAGGAGACGATGGCGGAGTCCAGAGCGCATCAGGCGCGTATGCAGGAGGACCTGGCCACCTCACAGGCCAAGAATGAGGAGTTGCACAAAGCGAACGAGGAGCTACGCTTGAATCTGCAACACATGCAACAAGCTGGAGACTGCGGGGGAGATGATCGGGCTCCACCAACGCCCCCAAGGTCTTTTCCCATGCCTTTCTCCCAGGCGATCATGGACACGGTGGTCCCAGCCACCTTCGTAGGGCCTAAGACCGTGTTCACCGGGAAAGAAGACCCTGAAACACATCTCACTGCTTTCCATACGCAGATGATGCTGTCAGGAGGGTCTGACGCAGTGCACTGCAAGCTCTTTATGGCCACATTGATAGGAACGACGTTAGAATGGTTCGTGAGTTTGCCCGAGGGACATATCACGTCCTTCGCGCAGTTCTCCACGCTGTTCAGGGAACAGTATCTCGTCAACAGGGCCCCTCCACCAGTGTCTTACGACCTTTTCGATGTAAGGCAGCATCAGAGGGAGTCCCTTAAAGAATACCTCAACAGGTTTGGGGCAATGGTGGTAAGGTTGCACACCAAGGATGAAGATATGGTGGTGCACGCCTTCAGGAAAGGCATATTGCCAAGACCTTTCAGCGAGTCCTTGATCCGCAATCGCCCCAAAACCTTTGGTGACATAAAACGACGTGTTGTGGCTCACATTGTCGCTGAGGGAGAGCTCAATGAGAAACGAGAAAGCGCAGTCTCATTAAGGCCCCGAGTGCCTAGTCAACCTCAACCCCTGCGAGTGCACGAGGCGACTACAGGAAAGAAGGCTCAAGGAAAGCAGAAGCCCTATGAGCCCCGAAAGCCCCAAACTAGGGCACGCGCCAAGGATGATGTGCCCCCTAGGCATGAATTCTTGGTGGAGCTGAAGGAGCTGATCGCCATTCCTAATGTGGCGAAAAGGTTGAAGATGCCCCCAAAGACTGATAAGAGGTTGGGGCCAAACAAGAACGTCTGGTGCGAGTTCCATCAGGCCTTCGGTCACCCCATTCGCAACTGTCTGGCCTTGGGCCATCAATTGGACGAGTTGGTAAAGAGTGGGTTCTTGAATGACTACCTGAAGGAGGCACCAGGGGGCGAGGCGGTGGTGGTACCGAGGACTGATCAGGGGCACGAAGTGCCCATACATGGTGAGATCCACACTATATCAGGTGGGTTCTCAGGAGGAGGGTGCACCTCATCGCAACGCAAAAAGTATGCACGTTCGGTGATGGCAGTGGAGACATGCGAGGAAGATCACTTCCCAGACATCGACCTCGTCTTCACGAAGGCTGATCGCCGAGATGTTATCCCCCATGATAACGATCCGGTGGTAATTTCGGTTGTCACTGCGGGACGCAGGGTGCACCGAGTGCTAGTAGATCAAGGAAGTTCGGCCGATGTGATGTTCTGGTCGACATTCAACAAGTTGTAGTTGTCTCCTGATCAGCTGCGGCCCTACCTTGGCTGCTTGTATGGGTTCGCAGGAGACCAAGTGGAAGTGCGGAGATACATCAAGCTGAGGACCACTTTCACTAATGGAGTGGCCTCCCGCACAGAGAACATCAGGTACCTCGTGGTAAACGCCCCGTCTGCCTACAACATGCTGCTGGGTAGACCAGCGTTAAACAGGTTAGGGGCAGTGGTGTCCACAAGGCATATGAAAATGAAGTTGCCTTTGATGGAGGGGATGGTGATAACCATCAAATCAGACCAAAAAGAGGCTAAAAGGTGCTATGAGAATAGCCTCAAGACGAAAAGGGGAGTTTGCATGGTGACCACCTTACCACCAAGTGGGGGTGGCAATGAAGCTGATATGCCCCGAGGTGACGTTGGGGTTACACGAGCAGAGGTCGCCCGGGCGAGGCGACCTGAATCGGCAGAGGAGGTGGTGGAGAAGGAGATCGGAGGCAGGATGTTCAAGCTGGGTAAGTCCCTGCCTCAAGACCCAAGACCAAGTAGCAAGGGTCATAGAAAAGCACTTGGACGCTTTCGCTTGGTCCCCCTCAGACATGCCAGGTATTGACCCTGACTTCCTATGTCATCGCCTGGCACTGAATCCCGAAGTCAGACCAGTCCGCCAGGGGAGAAGGAAGTTCAATGACGAACGAAGACAGGTCGTCAGGGAGGAGACACAAAAATTGCTCAAAGCAGGCCACATACGGGGAATCCAGTATCCTGAGTGGCTCGCGAATGTCGTTTTGGTAAAGAAGGCCAATGGGAAGTGGAGGATGTGCGTAGACTTCACAGATCTCAACAAGGCCTGTCCGAAGGACTCCTACCCTCTGCCCAACATAGATGCGTTGGTAGACAGTGCCTCGGGGTGCAAGTTACTCAGCTTCTTGGACGCCTTCTCTGGGTATAATTAGATCAAGATGCACCCGATGGACGAGAGCAAGACTGCGTTCATGACAGAGCTATCTTGCTACTGCTACACAGTCATGCCATTTGGGCTGAAGAACGCGGGTGCCACCTATCAGAGGTTGATGGACAAAGTCCTTGCGCCCATGCTGGGACGCAATGTGCAAGCCTATGTAGATGACATGGTGGTGACGTCCCAAGCACGAGATCAGCATGTCGATGACTTGGAGGAGCTATTTAATACGATAGCTAAGTACAGGCAGAAGTTGAATCCAGAGAAATGCGTCTTTGGGGTAGAAGCAGGCAAGTTCCTTGGTTTTCTACTTATGGAAAGAGGGATCGAGGCCAACCCAGACAAGTGTGCAGCGATCATAGCCATGAGGAGCCCGACATCGGTCAAAGAAATGCAACAGTTGACAGGTCGGATGGCTGCCCTCTCCAGGTTCGTGTCAGCTGGGGGAGACAAAGGCCACCCTTATTTCCAATGCTTAAGGAGAAATAGCAGATTCGCCTGGACTACAGAATGTGAGCAGGCTTTCCTCAAGCTCAAAGAGTATCTAGCCAGCCCGCTAGTCTGGTGCAAGCCTTAGCTTGGCACACCCCTGCGACTGTACTTTGCAGTCACAGAGAGGACGGTGAGTTCTGTCTTTGTTCAGGAGCAGGAACAAAGCCAAAAGCCCATTTATTTTGTCAGCAAAGTTTTGCAGGGGCCGGAGGCGAGATACCAAGCCATAGAAAAGGCACCTTAGCAGTGGTGTTCTCAGCTAGAAGACTTCGTCATTATTTTCAGAGCTTCACAGTGGTGGTGATGACAGATCTACCAATATGCAAGGTCCTGCAGAAGCCAGACGTGGCGGGAAGAATGGTGCGTTGGGCGGTCGAGTTGTCAGAATTCGACATCCAGTATGAACCCAGGGGCCCAATCAAAGGACAGGTCTACGCTGATTTTGTGGCCGAGATGTCCTCGACTAAGACCCAGCAGGAAGAACCCAACTTCAAGTGGGTATTGTCAGTAGTGTTGGGTTTAATAGTGCCAAAGTTCAAGAGGGGGGGTGAATTGACCTTTTAAAACTTTCTCGCAGAAATAGTGTTTAACACAGTTTTACAGAAAAATAAATCGATTTATGTGAAAATGAACAGATTTATTTCAGCACTGTTTTTGTTTGAAAAGCTTTTAATACAGCAAGGTTAATCACAAGATTATACAGATAGAATTTCAAGATGCACACGCATAGATATCAGATTGAAAAACAGTGTAACTCAAAAAACAGCAAACCTTAATTCCAATTGGTGTGATTTAGGTTCAGTTAAGGGCTTGACAATTAGTGAGACAATCTATTACACACAACCTGTTTTATTAGCCTTTAACAGATTATCAGTGTTCTTATTGAAATCAGACAGTTTTCCAGAAATTAAGAACAATGAATCACAGAACAGCAAGCTTCAACTTTAAGCAATTGTTTAAGGTTCAATTAATAGTTTTAACAATTTCTTGAGCAACCTATCACAGCCAATCTGTTCCAGTGGCTTTTAGCAGATTTTATATGTTCTTATCAGATTCAAACAACTTTTTCAGAAATTAAGAACAGTATGCACAGTGCCCAGAAAGAACAGATTTATTTTCAATTGAACAGATTTATTTCTTCGCTATTTTATCAATTATGCAGAAACAAAATTGTAGAGAGAGAGAGAGAATGAGCACAAGCAGTTATACTGGTTCACTCAACTGAGCTACATCCAGTCTTCACCAAAACCAGGTGGAAATCACTAAAACACAGTACAACCAAGTACAATTCCCACTATTCTTGAAACCTACAAGAACTTAGGTACTCTTGCTGAAAAAACCTATTTCAGCTCACACACACACACTCTCCAAGAAAACCTATCAAGAAGAGTGTTCAACCAAACTATTACAAGAAATGAGAAGTGAAACGACTACACCTGATTGAGGATACAAAGATCTGCCTTAAACCAGTAGGCAAGATTGCTAGAACAGTAGCAGCACCTCACACCAAGCTTTTGGAACCAAACCAAGAACAAGCACTTTGTGATTTTTTAAAACTTTGAAGAACAAATGCTAATCCTTTGTAAACACTTAACTCTCTGCTGTCAAAACTTGTTTTTGCAAATGTATGAATCAGTAATAAACTCAGAAACAAGATTGCATTTTATAGAAAACCAACTTATAACAGATTTTTGAAAAACAGTTAAAGCTGTTATAAAATGAACAGATTGAAAATAAAATGAACAGATTTATTTTCAAAAGCAGTTAGAGAATTTGTTAAGAGAGGAGACTTAGTCAACCATTCTGGTGCAGAGATAAAGCTGAAAAACGTTTAAGCTTGACATGGCACCAGAGACAAAAAGAATCTATTCATTTACAGATGAACAGATTTATTTTTCAAAACGAAAACAGAAAAGCTTAACTGTTTGAAACTCATTCGTTTTGGAAAGAAGAAGACTTAGTCAAAATACCTGATGCACAACATCTAATTTTTACAAGACTTAGCCAAGGCATCAGTGAAAAAAAAGAATCTGTTTATTTAGAAAAGAACAGATTTATTTTTATGCAGTAAACGTATTTTTTGTAAAACATGTGAAAAACAGTTTAAGAAAACTTATGCTTGTTCTTATCACATGGCCAGTGGTTATCAGGTGAGATACTCAGCAAAAGCCCACTCTTAGACAACCTCTAAAAGCAAAGCAAAATACAAATGAAATGTACATAGAAGTCTTCATCAAACACAATCTTGAAGGGGCAGCAACCATCTTCAACAATCTCCCCCTGTTTGATGGAGACAAATCCCCATTGCTAACCTTATAGCTTTGTTGCTTTAAGCACCTGCACTGCACCAGATTTTAAACCAGAAAAAAATAGCAGTATTGCATAGCATAAGACATGGTTTTAAGGTGCAGAATGAACTCCCTGTTTCAGTTTTCAGCAGCTATTTTTCTCCCCCTTTGGATTCATCAAACAGCATATAAACATAGGGAAAGCAAATATGAAACAGAAACCATAACCATAATAGTCCAGAAAAGTAAAACCATATTGTTCAGCATTACAGACATTTGAAAAATGATAAAAACAGCATTAAAAACAGAAGACTACTGATCCTTGTAGTAAAGCTCTGCAAGCTGTGCCTGAACCCCTTCAATCTGATCATCAAGGTGTTGAAACCTTGCATGAGTAGTCTCAAAGTATGCCCTTTGTTCTGCTGACATTACATCAAGACGATACAGCACTTGCCTCTCAAATATAGACATTGGTTCTCCTCGGTATTCTGGACCTTGATAGGCAACTATGGCATTTGCAGCAACTTCCTCATGTTCAGATTGGGTAGCAGGTGAGTCATCATCCATAGGAACAGCTTCATCCTCATCCTCATGTTCTGCTTGAGGGTCCTTCTCCTTGAGAACCACCCACTTGTCTTCAATTTTGTGAAAACCCATTTTGGTGAGAGTTGAAGTATCAATCTCACTTACAGCTTTGATAGGGTCATTTCTCTCATTTGTAACATCAACACCAAAGTAATCAATTAATTTGGAAACAAGAATAGCATAGGGAAATCGGTAATCAGCCAACCTTTTGACTTGAGCATGTGTTCATTGACAATGAACACCCAGTTTACCTTAATCTGGTTCATGATGCAATATAGGAGAATGAGATCCTCTTCATGTAAGACAGCATGGTTTGTCCCTCTTGGAATCAGTTGCCATGCTATGATGTATGCAACTAGGCGTGGAGTGAGGTTCAAATGTCCTGCATGGAACCCGTTAATTCCAACAACTTTTTCAGTTTCTGGTGCTTCAACACAGCCCTTGTTTCTACCAGTTTTTCAGATTTCAGCCAGTTGAATTCCAGCGAACCATCCTTCTAACACACCTTGAAATGTGGGTTGCTTCCCCTTATTTTTCTATTTCTTGAAAGAAGAAGCCATGGTTGAACCTGAATTCTTTTCTTGGTTTCAAATGGTGAGAACAGAAAGAGAATGGCCAATGTGGGTAGCAAATATTCACACAGATTTATAGCAGAATAAATGGATTGATATGGCAGTTATGAATGGATATGCATGAAGATTTTATGCTCTGAATTTGTGCAGAGAATCTTTGAAAATATGCACCAAATATTTAGGGTCACGATGCATACACTCAAACTCTTATTGAGCACCCAAACCATCAAAACGGTTACATAACCATGACCAAAACCGTCAAAGGTACAGAGGTTAATGCCCACTAAGTCAGTCAAGCATTCAAAGATCAGAAATTCTCTTTCCTAGTCATTAATGCATATCAGTGCAGAAAATAAACACATTCAATTACGAATAAACAGATTTAATTTTTTTTTTACTGCTAGGCACAATTGACATTTATAATACCCAATTCATTAAGCAGAAAATTAAACCTATCTTTGGCTAATGATTTTGTGAACAAATCAGCAAGTTGTAAATCAGTACCAATGAACTTAATATCACATGTTCCATTAGATATGTGTTCCCTTAGAAAATGATGCCTAATTTCAATGTGTTTGGTTCTTGAATGCATGACAGGATTTTTGGTTAAGTTGATTGCACTTGTATTATCACACAGCAGAGGTATATGGTTAAGTAAGATACCAAAATCATTCAATTGTTGTCTTAGCCATATAGTTTGAGCACAGCAACTTCCTGCTGCAATTTATTCTGCTTCAGCAGTGGAAAGAGCTACACAAGCCTGCGTTTTGCATTGCCATGAGATCAAGCTTGATCCAAGCAAATGACAGGTTCCACTTGTGCTCTTCCTATCAATTTTGCAACCTGCAAAATCTGAATCAGAATATCCAGTTAAGCTTAATGAAATATTACCTGGATACCACAAGCCAACTTCTTTAGTTCCTTGCAAATACTTCAAAATCCTTTTGACAGCATTGTAGTGTGATTCTTTAGGAGCAGATTGAAACCTTGCACACATGCACACTGCAAACATTATATCTGGCCTGCTAGCAGTGAGATACAGTAGTGATCCTATGAGTCCTCTGTATTTGGTTTCATCAACAGAAATTCCAGCTTCATCATGATCCAAATGACAGCTTGTTGAGAAGGGTGTGCAGATTGGTTTACACTTGTCCATTTCAAATTTCTTCAGCAAATCCTTGCAATATTTAGCTTGACTTAAGAAAATGCCATCCTTTAGTTGTTTGATCTGCAAGCCTAGAAAATAGTTCAACTCACCCATCATTGACATTTCAAACTCACTCTTCATGACTTTCACGAAAGCTTCACACAATTCTCCATTGTTTGATCCAAAAATGATGTCATCCACATATACTTGGAATAGAATTGAGTCATCTCCTTTCTTCTTAATGAACAAGGTCTTATCTGATGTGCCTCTGTCATAGCCTTGTGAGGTGAGAAAATCACTTAGCCTCTCATACCATTGCCTAGGAGCTTGCTTGAGTCCATAGAGAGCCTTTTGGAGTTTGAACACATATTCTGGATGTTGATGGTCTTCAAAACCTGGTGGTTGTGAGACAAATACCTCTTCATTTATATAGCCATTTAGAAAGGCACTTTTCACATCCATTTGAAATAGCTTGAACCCTTTGATGCAGGAGAAGGCAAGCAGCAGTCTAACAGCTTCTAACCGAGCCACTGGTGCATATGTCTCATCATAGTCTATTCCTTCTTCTTGATTGTACCCTTTAGCTACAAGCCTAGCCTTATTTCTGGTGATCACTCCATGCTCATCCATCTTGTTTCTAAATACCCATTTTGTTCCAATTACATTCATCTCAGGTATTCTAGGAACAAGAGTCCAGACCTCATTAAGAGCAAATTGATTCAGTTCCTCTTGCATAGCTAAAATCCAGTTGCTGTCCTTGAGAGCTTCCTTCAAATTCTTGGGTTCAACTTGAGATACAAAGGCCATTGCTTCACAGAAATTGTTCAAGAACTTTCTAGTTGACACTCCTTTCTCAATGTTCCCAATGACATTATCAAGAGTTAAATCTCTTGGGATTTTGCACTCTTTTGGCAAACCTGCAGCTGCAGTAGATTCTTGTACAGCATGTGTATCAGCAGTATCAAAATGAATCGATTCATTTTGATTTAAAACAGATTTAAATTCATTACTGTCAGGGTCATCAGCAGCAGTTTTAGATATGTTATGATCAGTTTCATCAAAAACAACATGCATTGATTCTTCTACTATAAGCAACCTTTTATTGAAGACTCTATATGCATGACCATTCAAAGCATAACCAATGTGCACACCTTCATCAGATTTAGCATCAAATTTACCAAGATTTTCTTTGCCATTATTCAATACAAAGCATTTACACCCAAATACTCTAAGGTGGCTTACACTAGGTTTTCTGCCCTTATACAATTCATATGGGGTTTTCTTAAGAATTGGTCTTATTAAGGTCCTATTTAAGACATAACCTGCAGTATAAACAGCATCAGCCCAAAAATACTTAGGTAGCTTAGATTCATTTAACATAGTTCTAGCTAGTTCCTCTAGTGATCTATTTTTCCTTTCAACTACACCATTTTGTTGGGGTGTCCTAGGGGCTGAAAAGGTATGAGCTATCCCATGCTTCTCACAGAACCTCTCAAACTTAGCATTTTGAAACTCTCCCCCATGATCACTTCGAATTGATTTAATGCAGCAACCATTTTCATTTTGCAGAATTTTTGCTAATTTCTTAAAGGCAGTGTAAGCATCATGTTTATGTGCAAGAAATAAAGTCCATGTAAATCTAAAGTAATCATCCACAACAACTAAGGCATACAAATTTCCAGCCAAGCTAGCAACTCTAGATGGACCAAATAAGTCCATATGTAACACGTCCAATGGATTTTTTGTAGAGACAATATCCTTTAACTTGAAAGAGGATTTGATTTGTTTACCTTTCACACAAGCATCACAAAGCCTGTTGTCCTGAAATTTAATGTTAGGTAAACCAGAAACTAAATCTTTAGATTTCAATTTATTCAAGTGATTTGTGTGTATGTGAGCCAACCTCCTGTGCCACAACCAAGACTCATAACTTCTGGACAGCAAACACTCATTTGAAGAGTTAGTTTCCATGATATTCAGCAGATATATGTTATTCACTCTCTTACCAGTAAACAGTACCTTACTAGATGAATTACTTGATATTGTGCAGCCTTTTGACTCAAAATTCACTTTGTATCCTTTGTCACAAAGCTGACTTATGCTGAGAAGACTATGCTTAAGTCCTTCTACATACAGCACATTCTCAATGGTTGTTGAGTTCCCTGTTCCAACAGTTCCTCTGCCCAAAATCCTCCCTCGGTTATTATCACCATAGGTTACATGTCCTTCTGCTTTGAGCTTTAAGCTGGTAAACTTTGTAAGATCTCCAGTCATATGCTTGGAACAGCCACTGTCCAAGTACCACTGATTTTTCTTGCTGTCAATCTGCAAAACAGAATAAAAATGATACAAATGGTACCCTTTTCAGTATAGGGTCCAGCACAGATTAAAACCTTCCCTTTGGTAGCCATTTTGCTAAGTTCTTAGGCACAAGATGCTTTCTAGCAATGCAAGACCTAGAGGTATGACCAGATTTCATGCAGTAAAAACAGGTTACATGAGATGCCTTTTTGCCACTGTTAAAAGCTGAAAAAACTGATTTTGCTGGAACAAAACAACTTGAAAGCTTTTTGACATTGGTTACATTTCCAGGGGTATAACCAAGTCCATTCTTATTGAAAACAGCATTCTGTGATCCAAGGAGAGACTCAAGGTTTTCTCTTCCCTTGGTGAAATTGGAAAGGGTTTTCAGCAAATACTTCACTTGTTTTTCCAATTTTTTGCAGTTTTCACAGGATTTAATAGAGGCATGCAAGCAAGTTAGTTCAAGGCTTACTAAATCTGTTTTGGCCTTATGCAATTCTTCCTCAAGTGTTTTTACTTTAGGTGCCAACACACTATTTACCTTTTGCAGCTTATTGCATATTACAGCTAGCCTATTTGCTTCATCATGTGTTTCCTTGAAGGCAGCAAGCAAATCATCATAGTTATCAGAATCAGCAGAAAAATTACTTACTGAATCAGAGCTTGACTCCTCATCCTTCATCATGAAACACAAATTGTTCTCCTCATCTTCTGTTGAAGAGCTGCTGGTTGAGGATGCTTCATTTTCCTCCCATGAGATGTAGGCTCTTCTTCCTTTGTTCCTTTCAAATTTCTTGCTGGCAGATTTGTCCTTAGTTTGATTGTCTGGACAATCTGTTTTGATATGCCCTATTTTGCCACATCCAAAGCAAGTATATTTAGAGGAATTTGAATCATTGAGTTTAGGATACCTTCTTTTCTGCTGGTTTCTATTTTTGCTTTTCTTCCTCAGGAATTTACTGAATCTTTTTGTAAGAAGACTGATTGTATCATCATCTTCAGCATCTTCTTTTTCTTCCTTGATCTCATTTAGTTCAGTTGCTTTCAGTGCAAGACTTTTGGGTTTTCTCTCTGTTGTTTCCTGCTCTTTAAGTCTTTTAAGCTCTAGCTCATGCTCCATCAGCTTTCCAAACAGTGCAGCAGTTCCCAACTTTGACAGATCACGGCTTTCAGAGATAGCTGTCACCTTTGGTTGCCAGCTTCTGTCGAGGCACTTCAATATCTTTATGTTGAGCTCCTCTCTGTCAAATTCTTTTCCCAAGCCAGTGAGGTGATTCACAATATGGGTGAATCTTTTCTGCACATCAGCAATGCTCTCCTCGGGTTGCATTCTGAACAGCTCATATTCTTGGATGAGCGCATGTTTCCTTGACCTTTTCACATCTTCAGTCCCCTCATGAGTCACTTCTAAGACTTCCCACATCTCCTTAGCTGACTTACATTGAGATATCCTGAAGAACTCATCCATTGTCAATGCAGAGGTTATGATGTTCTTGGCCACAAGATCATGTTGAGCCTTCCTCCTTTCAGTCTCATTCCATTCTGATCTTGGCTTTACCTTTTCTTCATCCTTGACAACCTGCATTGGCACATAAGGTCCATTGACCACAGCTTCCCAAATTAATGCATCAATGGATTCCATGAAAATTCTCATTCTAACTTTCCAAAATGCATAATTCATTCCATTGAACATAGGTGGTCTATTAACAGTAGAACCCTCAGCAAAAAGCACATTAAACTCAGACATTATTACAAACAAACTTGATTAAAATACAAGTCCTAGCTCTTGATACCAATTGTTGGATTTAATAGTGCCAAAGTTCAAGAGGGGGGGTGAATTGACCTTTTAAAACTTTCTCGCAGAAATAGTGTTTAACACAGTTTTACAGAAAAATAAATCGATTTATGTGAAAATGAACAGATTTATTTCAGCACTGTTTTTGTTTGAAAAGCTTTTAATACAGCAAGGTTAATCACAAGATTATACAGATAGAATTTCAAGATGCACACGCATAGATATCAGATTGAAAAACAGTGTAACTCAAAAAACAGCAAACCTTAATTCCAATTGGTGTGATTTAGGTTCAGTTAAGGGCTTGACAATTAGTGAGACAATCTATTACACACAACCTGTTTTATTAGCCTTTAACAGATTATCAGTGTTCTTCTTGAAATCAGAAAGTTTTCCAGAAATTAAGAACAATGAATCATAGAACAGCAAGCTTCAACTTTAAGCAATTGTTTAAGGTTCAATTAATAGTTTTAACAATTTCTTGAGCAACCTATCACAGCCAATCTGTTCCAGTGGCTTTTAGCAGATTTTATATGTTCTTATCAGATTCAAACAACTTTTTCAGAAATTAAGAACAGTATGCACAGTGCCCAGAAAGAACAGATTTATTTTCAATTGAACAGATTTATTTCTTCGCTGTTTTATCAATTATGCAGAAACGAAATTGCAGAGAGAGAGAGAATGAGCACAAGCAGTTATACTGGTTCACTCAACTAAGCTACATCCAGTCTTCACCAAAACCAGGTGGAAATGACTAAAACACAGTACAACCAAGTACAATTCCCACTGTTCTTGAAACCTACAAGAACTTAGGTACTCTTGCTGAAAAAACCTATTTCAGCTCACACACACACACTCTCCAAGAAAACCTATCAAGAAGAGTGTTCAACCAAACTATTACAAGAAATGAGAAGTGAAACGACTACACCTGATTGAGGATACAAAGATCTGCCTTAAACCAGTAGGCAAGATTGCTAGAACAGTAGCAGCACCTAACACCAAGCTTTTGGAACCAAACCAAGAACAAGCACTTTGTGATTTTTTAAAACTTTGAAGAACAAATGCTAATCCTTTGTAAACACTTAACTCTCTACTATCAAAACTTGTTTTTGCAAATGTATGAATCAGTAATAAACTCAGAAACAAGATTGCATTTTATAGAAAACCAACTTATAACAGATTTTTGAAAAACAGTTAAAGCTGTTATAAAATGAACAGATTGAAAATAAAATGAACAGATTTATTTTCAAAAGCAGTTAGAGAATTTGTTAAGAGAGGAGACTTAGTCAACCATTCTGGTGCAGAGATAAAGCTGAAAAACGTTTAAGCTTGACATGGCACCAGAGACAAAAAGAATCTATTCATTTACAGATGAACAGATTTATTTTTCAAAATGAAAACAGAAAAGCTTAACTGTTTGAAACTCAGTCGTTTTGGAAAGAAGAAGACTTAGTCAAAATACCTGATGCACAACATCTAATTTTTACAAGACTTAGCCAAGGCATCAGTGAAAAAAAAGAATCTGTTTATTTAGAAAAGAACAGATTTATTTTTATGCAGTAAACGTATTTTTTGTAAAACATGTGAAAAACAGTTTAAGAAAAATTATGCTTGTTCTTATCACATGGCCAGTGGTTATCAGGTGAGATACTCAGCAAAAGCCCACTCTTAGACAACCTCTAAAAGCAAAGCAAAATACAAATGAAATGTACATAGAAGTCTTCATCAAACACAATCTTGAAGGGGCAGCAACCATCTTCAACAAGTAGATGGGTCCTCGAATCAGCAAGGTAGTGGAGCGGGGGTGATCCTTGAAGGACCCAAGGGGTTATTGATAGAGCAGGCCCTGCGGTTCGCCTTCAAAGCTAGCAATAACCAGGCAGAGTATGAAGCTTTGATTGCTGGGATGCTATTGGCTAAAGAGATGGGAGCGTAGAGCCTTATGGCGAAGAGTGACTCACTGTTGGTCACTGGTCAAGTGGTAGGAGAGTACCAGGCCAAAGACCCTCAGATGGCCTCCTACTTGGAGTATGTCCAGCGGTTGAAGAGTTCGTTTGAAACATTCAAACTAGTGCATGTGCCCAGGGAGCAGAATGCCAAAGCTGACTTGTTGGCCAAACTCGCCAGCTCAGGCAAGGGGGGCAGCAGAGGACAGTCATCCAGGAGACCTTGAGGGCGCCTCGTACTTATACAGCTGACAACTTGGTGGGAGTCCATCAAATCAGCCAGTCAGACGGTGAGAAGAGGAGTCATCGGTCGTTGACCTAAGAAACTCTAAAGAAGCCACAGGTCAACGCGTGCACGCCACTAGAAGAGGGGTCATCGCAAGTATGCCTGTTGCAGAGTGGAGAGACATGGATGACGCCCTACAAGCGGTACATAGCTGATGGGATGCTCCTTGTAGAGCCGACGGAAGCAAGGAGGATAAAGAAGAACTCGGCCAAGTACACACTCATTGATGACGAGTTATACAAACACGGGTTTACCCACCCCATCCTAGTGTGCGTGCATGGCGAGCAGTGTGTGAGAATAATGGCAGAGCTCCATGAAGGCATATGTGGTAGTCACATCGGAGGTCGAGCTTTGGCATCTAAGGCCATTCGAGCAGGGTACTACTGGCCGACAATGAGGGAAGATTGCACTAGGTATGCGCAGCAGTGCAAGTAGTGCCAATTGCATGCTGATTGGCATAAGGCGCCACCAGAAGAGCTCAGGTCGACATACAGCCCTTGGCCATTTCACACCTGGGGAATCGACATCCTGGGGCCTTTCCCTTTGGCAGTACGGCAAATGAAGTACCTCGTGGTCGCCATAGAATATTTCACGAAGTGGATCGAGGCTGAGCCAGTAGCAAAGGACTGAAGAGAAGGTTGGAGAAAGCAAAGGGAAGGTGGGCTGAGGAGGTTCCCAGAATTGTATGGGCTTACCATACTACTCCCCAGTCCACTACCAAGGAGACCCCCTTTAGTTTGGTGTATGGTTCAGATGCCATGATCCTTGTGGAGATCCAGGAGAACTCGCCACGTTTCCAAAACTTCGTGGCTGAGGAGTCCAATGAAGAAAGGAAGGTGAATCTCGACCTCTTGGATGAAGTTAGGGAAGAGGCAGGAATCAAGGCCGAGGCGCTGAAGAGGAGAGTCGAGCTCAAACACAGTTCTAAGTTGAGAGCTCAGCAGTTCTAGGTGGTCGACCTCGTTATACGAAAGGCGTCTCCCTACCAGATAGAGAACAAGCTATCCCCTAAGTGGACTGGTCCTTTCAGAGTGACAGAGGCCCTAGGGAATGGAGCGTATAGGCTTGAGACTTTAGAAGGTGGTCCGATTCCTCGAACATGGAATGCGACTCACCTAAAGTTTTATTTCAGTTAAAGCCATGTAAGGTTGTACACAATGCAGGGGACACTCTTTTTTCCCTTTTTTAAGGGTTTTTAATGAGGTCACCCAATAAAATTTTCAGTTAAAGATGTATATCTTAATGTGTTTGTACAATTCAGTTAGAACCTGTCACTTGGGGTTAGAGGTCTCGTAAGCGGGGAGGTAGGTTCGTAGAGAACACCTCCCCTTCGAGTGAGAACTTCCAATGTGAAAGAAGGGTTCGCCCAGTTAAATCCTCCCTCGCCTATGAGCGATGTGAGGTCAGTCAGAACCTATCAGTGGGGGTTAGAGGTCTCGTGAGTGGGAAGGAAGGTTCGTAAGGGACACCTCCCCTCCGAGTGAGAACTCCCAACTTGAAGGAAGGGTTCACTAGTGAAATCAGCAGGAAAATTCTCTCTCGCCCAGACTCATCACCTAAGGGCCAAAAGTGATCGTGCAAGGTTTGTTAGCTTATCAAATGCTTCCCTATAATCCTCAAAAGGCTAGGTGATGTGGGCGATGACAAGGTGGTGAGACATTTTGGGTAAAAGGGTCTTTATCAAGTCTTGCCAGCTGCTACTCAACAGGATTAAGCGTGCTACCTAAAGTTCATTTTGACGGGTGCGTTATTTGTGGTCTGAACTTACGCTAAGTAGTGAGTTCCACAAAGCATGTCAAACAATTAAACAGCAGCAGAAATACAAAGGCAAACGAAGTGCAATGTAAAGCGAATGAGATTGAAAACAAGTGAGTAAGGTAATTACATTATAGAGGAGGGTAATTACAAGATGTTCAGCCATTAGTTACAATTGCTCAGAAGACCTATCTAGGCACTATTTGCTCGTCGACCACCTGCATGGTTGCAGAATATGGTGAGAGGTCCATCTCAGGATGCACGCAGGCAACCTGAGCAAGGGCATCACTAAAACCTTCCCTATAGGCGTCAGCGGCGTCCTCAGTGAGCTCGGCCTCGGTCTTCTTCAGCAATTCGATTTGTTGGGCAAGTTCCTCCTCAACCTTGCCCAGCTGAACCTCTCGGTTTTTAGCTCTTTCCTCCAGCTTGGTCATTTTGGCTTTAGCCCCCTCCGCTTGCTCTTCTAGTTCGATGATCTTGTTGCGGAGGGGGAGAATCTTGGCTTCAAGCTGGAGGGCCTCCTGCCCCTTGGAGAAGAAGAGCTTCTTGGTCTCCTTCTCAGATTGGCGGAGACTACCCAATTCTTGATTAAGGGCAGTCTCGCGTTTAGCTGCTTGGTGGAGTTGGAGATCCTTCTGCTCCAGCTCTTTCTCTAATCTAGCAGCCTTCTCAAGCAGCTCAGCCTCAGCGCTGCCTTTGACCAACAAGAAGTTAGAAGCGGTGAGGAACTCCCCAAGACCATGGCTGAGGAGATTCTCGAGGGAGTTCTTGTCCATGGCCTCCAAAGCAGCTTGGCCAGGCATTTGCGCAAGAGACCGCTGGAGTAGAGGGGGCAACTCCGGGGCAGAAGGCATTTGGCTGGTGGAAGGAGCACTCTCCCCACCTCCCTCAAGTGTCAAGATTGGCTCAGGGGGAGACGAAGCGCTGGGGGGTGCTCCCTGAAGTATGGAGGTTGCCCTTCTATTGCTAAGGAGACTTCTGTAGTAACCTCCACCCTTTTTCTCTAGAAGACAAGGCCAGAGCAGGTGTCCTTGTCCTCAAAAATTTCCACTGGGGCTGCCCTCTTTGATTTTTCAGCAACTGGTTCTAGGGCAGCACCCGCGGGCGATGAAGGGCCAGCAGGGGCCGAGCCACCAGCGTTGCGGCGATTCAGCACATCTGCCAGCCTTTTCTTCTTATCAGCACTGAGCACCATGCCTGCAGTGGACAATAAGAAAGGGTGAGAAAGACAGAGCAAAAAGTATGTAAACAGTTAGATGCAAGACAAAGTTAACACGCTGAGGGTCTCAGCGTCGTATTCATGCCTAATTAGTTGGGTGGTGTCAAACACCACGCCCCAGCTGGAGATAGTTTGGCACAGTTCTTGGTCAGAGGCCGTCAGCTCTTCGAGTCTGCGGGGTTTCTTGAACTTCAACTTCTCCACCCAATATAATGGGAACCCGTCGAGCATGGTGGAGTCGTAGGAGCTGCAGCAGACTCGGAAGAACTTCCCCTTGAAGCCTTTGTATGACTGTGAGAAGAGGGTGAGTAGGACTCTCCCTGCCACTCCATTCAGGCTCACCCAAAGCCTCTTGACAGGGCTCTTCGCCTCGAAGAAGTATAGAAATACATCTACCGAGGGAGTGAACCCTAGGTTGTTACAGAGTATAGAGAACGCCCTGATGAAGGCCCAACTGTTGGGGTGCAGCTAGGCAGGTGCCACGTTCAACTCTGTAAGTAAAGCCCTCTCGAATCCAGTGAAAGGGAGGTAGACTTTGACTCGTTTGAAGATAGTGGCATAGAAGAAGAAGAAGGGTTCCCCGTTGTTGCAGCGAACATCGGTGCAAACGGGTTCGTCTTCTGTACAGGGTCACACAGAGATGTACGCGTCAGTTTCCCTGCCAAAGACGCGCCCTCTGATTTCGTTCTCATCATCCCTATGTTTTTGTAGATCTTCACAAGATGTGAGTTTTGAGGTCTCAGCAAGGAGATCCTCAGAAGCCCAGGGGTAGAGGGCCATGTAATCAACCGCTACGGTTGGGGAGGGTTGGAAGTAGTTTTGGTTCTGGCCATCTCGAATTTAAACAAGTGAGAGGCAGGAAGAGAAAAAGGCTTAGAAGAAAACAATGGTGGACGAAGACTCAAAGGTAGAACGAACCCAGAAAAGAAGAACAGAAACCCTAGAATGCAGAAATCAGAAACAGGCCCAGAACAGTTACAGCATGCAACATGGATGATCAAGATTATGTTATACGGAGGGGGGAAGACATAAATATCATACCTTTGGTTGAGCGAAGACGAAAGAGGTTGAAAAGGCTGGTGTGAGGAAGAAAGCATGCACTGGAAGATAGAGTTTGCAGAAGTTGAGAATGCAATGATGGAACAGTGAAGTGGCGCGGGGTTTTGAAGAGGTTTAGCGTAGCCCTAGGGAGCGCAAACGTTATGAATCCCAGACCGTTGATGCGGCCACGTGTTAACAGATAAAAAGGGGTTGGTGAAGTGTCCCTTCAGCGCACTGTTCATGTCCTTTCACGCAGAGCCACGTAGGTCGCCCGAGCCGATGACTTAGTCTCTTCGCTGAAACAAGTTAACGGCTTGAGACTGGGGGGCTTGTGTACCGACCAGTCCTCGGACACCGAGAACAGATAGTAAAGGGTGAACCACGTCAGCTGGGTCCCACAGCTTGGGCCAAAGCCACGTGGAATGGACCCCGCAGGTGGTATTGATTAGCGGGTGATTAGTCATCAGCATGTTCCCACAAAGAAGGGTGATTAGTCATCAGCATGTCCCCACAGAGAAGGGTGATTAGTCATCAGCATGTTCCCATAGAGAAGGGTGATTAGTCATCAGCATGACGATCACCAGAAGGGACTGATGTGTCCTCGTCACTCCGCAGGGTGATCAGTCCTCGGCAACAGAGTGTGACGAGGTGACATTGGTCTTGGGTGATTTGGACGCCGTAACCAAAACAGCTAAGATTGGTTCCCAGAGTGGGCCAATGACCAGTTAAGTACCCAGAGGTAGGGAGAGGCCTGAATCACGAAGAGCCTATGCGGGTAGCAGGGAGAGCATAGTTAGGTGATGAGTCCTGAGGGGTCGAGTACTCATCAGAACTAGGGTTTCCCAGTGAAGCTACATGCATGGCACGTGAACAGTGAAGGCACTCCTAGAACAGGTGGCCCCAGAGATTAGGTGCACAAGGAGGCACCCAGGTGGTCACCCTGTTAGAGTTTGCACTCCAGAGAAGGAAACCTTATGTGCTAGATTACCCTAAGGTTGGGTGATAGCGGCACAAGGGTATTCCAGTAAACCCTGAATATGGCTAGTAGCGTAGTGAACCCTAATTAGAGTTAGCGGTGCAGTAAACCCTAGACTATATAAGGGACAGTAAAATACTTCACAAAGGTACGCAGTTTCTAGACCTAAACACAAAGAGACTCAATACACTTGGTGTTTCTTGCCCAACATTGACTTGAGCGTTGGAGTGCAAACGGCCTCTAGGGCGCCCCCTTTCTCTTTTGCAGGTGCAAATTGTTTCGCAAGAATCAAGCACATATCAACGTGAGGAAGGAGGCGTGTGAGTGTCGTGGAGTCAACTGACAGGCGGGTCAACCGGCAAGAACAATTAATATATATATATATATATATATATATATATATATTAAATGAAATTCAAATTATTTTATAAATAGTATGATATAATAAAAAGTCATGGATATTAATAAAGTGTTTAAAAATGATGGATATACATGGTGATCATCGATATCTTATTTAAAACTCAACCATCCACTTCTTTCTCTCTCTCTCCCATCCCTATGTATCTCTTATTCCATATCCCTTTAAGCAACACACAAACACATCAGCTAACTTCCCTATCCACACCTTGGACCTTTCCTTCACTTAATCATAACCTCTCATCCCACTCATACTATTCAATTCATTTTTCATTATTTTACCCATTGTCTATTTTAGGGCATTAGCATATGCCTATATGGTTTCAGATTTTGCTATGTGGTTTCAGCAGATACAATTATGCAGCATTGCATACAAGCAGACACACTTAGAAGGTATATACAATGCTTCAAACATGGAGTTTTCAACATGTAACATTTTTGAAACAAATAAATAATAACATAATAAATGTAATAGTTTGAACCTGAATGGTTTTGGAATTGAAGTTTCACCTCCCAAATTGCATTTTCTTGAGTAGAAGTTGCACCTACAAAAAATCAAGAGTTCAAAAGGGTTCCACAAATTGAAAGAAGAAAGATAGAAAGACCTTGGCTGTTGAGAATATACCTATTTCTCACCTTGTTACCAACTACAGTTGT
This sequence comes from Phaseolus coccineus, assembly GCA_037954025.1. Taxonomy (NCBI): domain Eukaryota; kingdom Viridiplantae; phylum Streptophyta; class Magnoliopsida; order Fabales; family Fabaceae; genus Phaseolus; species Phaseolus coccineus. The sequence goes on from CM075681.1 coordinate 43,721,106, forward strand.
ATATGAATTATTTGAATTGGCCCTTTCCACTAGTCTAAAACTATGAATTAAGAAAAGCATACACATAAGTGGCATTTAAAGACAAAATTTAACCAAAATGCAAGTTGTACTTGGACAAATTGTAGCAATTTATTTGCTGAACTTTGTAGTTTCTTAAGTGTTATTTTTTCTTTTGTAATTGGAAAATTTTCAATGACTTTTTTTCCCATTGTTTTGTGTACATGCAGAGCATAAATGATGTGTTGGTTGGTGCACTTTTCTTTGGCATTCAACTGTGCATGAAGGCAAAGAATAAAAAATCAGGCACAGCAGAAAGTATAGCACTAGTGTTACTCAATACCAGCAAAATTAGAGCTTACAAATCAGCTAAAGAGATGCAAACCGATTCTGAGGCACCTTTTTTTTTTTTTCGATCAGCAATGAATAAATATAAATAAACAAGACACTTAAGGGGTGTCTTAACCCTTTTACAATGAAATTCAAGTCAATCTACATTAGCCAATAACAAAGGCCAAAGTGCAGATTTTTCACCTAAGATACAAATAAAAACCCCTCAACTACAAATTACCCAAAAACATATTCTATCTAATATGTAGTAGCTAGGCACAAATATGCATCTTTTATTGTGCAATAATAGCAGCGACACCTACCAAGGTTTGAAGATTTCACATGCCAAAATCACTCATGCCAAAATTAATCAGTCTTGGAAGCTATAACCTGTCCCTGCTGAAGCACATCTACATTCACACATTACTATGCCTTTTCCAATTCCTTTGCACCCCATGCTGTCCACACTTCATGCCACTTCCTATAATTCTAATCTTAAAAATGGAACCTCTAGCAGTAAAGGGGTCCTCTTCTACATTGACTAAGAATGTTCATCCCTTGAGCTTCTACCTTTGCACTCCTTCACACCTCAATCTCTTTTATGAACTTCTAACTAATAGCGCTGCCAAGCCAAGTTTAGCATCATTTTGTTCCTTAAGTACCTTCAAACTACAACTCTTATTGATACAAGGCATCACTATAAACTACACCATAGTTCTGCAACACCAACATTATGCAACACCAGAATTATGCAGCAAAAAAATAGATTCTACATAAAATTTGTACTGGCTCACAAAACATCCACTATAATTCCGCATTGCTCTGTGGGTTAGAGTTGTTGTCCCCATAAGAGTCTGGTTAAGTCCAGATTGATATACCTACTTAGAATGATTTGGTCCCATCTCTGAGGTTCTACAAACTACACCAAATTCTCCCACTAGATGTTGTCTTCACTTTAGCTATTCACTTCCTACTGCTCTAGATTCATAGAGCGCAACTTTTAGTGCTGCCAGGTGCTTAAACTTACCAACATTAACATTCTTCACACCGAACAAGATCAACTATCCCCTAACTACACTACACCAAACTGATCCTTGACTATAGCTGATGATGCACCAGAGTGATTAGATTGGATAAGAGCTCTTTCACTACCCTTTCTACATCAAACCAACAGAAGCTTAAGAGCACCTATGTAGAAGAAGACATTAATAGATGTTAAGCCAAACTGTTTATTATTCTAAACTAGTTACAAATACACTATTTTTTCCATCCCCCATCCATTCATTCTACCTTATACTTGTTGCCCCCATAACACCTCTGCACCAGAATTTGTTTCCACTTATGCAAGGTTAAATTCTGCTAAGAAAGCTTGTCAAAATAAAACTAACTCTTCACACCTAATCCATTCCTATTTCCAAAACCATAACGGCTTGGCTTCCATTAGACCTCATACCTTCCTTTGCTTCTAACTGGCTTTGCAACATCATAACATCTCCTTCTAACGGACAACTAAGCCCAACACTGAGGAATTGCACCATCTCACCAAAAGACCTACCTCCCCTTTCTATGAACCTCCCAAACATACTAAGGCTTCCCTTCTAGCTTAGAACATAGTGTGGTACCTAAAAAACCAGAAAAAAAAAAAAAACAAAACCAACTGCAGCACCAAAACAGTGGCGCTCACTACCAAAAACGAAGTACTCTTTTCGTGGTTAAGAGCATGATTGGCACTAGCAATTCCATCCCAGGCAAAGACAATCAACATTATTTTAGCAATCCTAATATGCAAAATATGCCTAGTATAAACCCTAAAAAAATATAATTGGAACCCATCTAGAATACGCACATTGATTTATAAATCTAAACTAAAACTAAGTATGCAAATAGGTAAAGAGGCAAAAGAAAATATTGGGTAAAAATCCAAAAAGCGAGTCAAAGAAATCACCAACCTTTAGGGTTTCACCGCAAACGACAAACACTCTACCTCCTCACCATGAAGAAACTTGTTTGGCTCCAATGGTCACCGATTTCACCGAAACCCTCTACCTCCTCACCGCGAAGAACTTCATTTGCCCTAAGGTTTCCAATGCACACCAGCTAAGTCCAGAATTTGTGAAGAAGAACGCGCGCAAAAAGAAGAAGGGGATGAAATTTGAGCATAAGAAGGCGCTGGAATTTGGGAAGAAGAAGGCGCTCAGGGTTGGAGTGTGAGACCAGAGTGTGGGAGACGTGCGTTTTCATGAGAGAGGGAAATAAACGTGAATAATGCGTTTTCACGAGAGAGGGAAATAAGAGTTTCGCGCAAACTCTAATTTTGTTTAAATTTTATTTTAATTTTGTTTTAAACCAATTGGCCACACGTGAATAAATGAAGTTTAAAGGGGTTAACGGTTTTATAACCATGGCCTAAAACATCAACGGTTTTTTGCCCGTGGTTTTTTATAACTTTTAAGCCACATTTGTAAAACCGTGGTCTCTACTATGTTTAGGCCACACTTTTGTACCTGTGGTCTATTTTAGCGTTGCCTAAAGTAAAATATATTGTAGTGGCAGTTCATCTTAGGATGACCTGAGGGTAGTGGGTTTATTGTGTTTCTGTTGCGTGCATATTTTGTTTAAGTCTAGCTTCAAGACTTATTTAAAAGTTTCTAATAGGATGTTTTTTTTAAGTCATGTTTATGGTTGAATCAAAGTGATTTTTATGAATAGAGATGAAAGTATTAAGAATGAAAAGAATCTTGATAAAGTGGTGAGGGTGCACACTCATGACTAAATCGAGATGATTTTCTATCTTAATTCTAAAAGTAGAGTATACCTTTTTTTTGTATATGTTTTGGGATGATAATTTCTATATTATGTGAAGTTGATATTGAATACATGTTTATATTAGGAAAATAAATTTAATCAATGTAAGTGTTTGGTTGCAAGTTTTAAAGTGGTCTTTTCAACTAATAGTTTTACACCAACATTTGTTTTAGTGTAGTATTATATATATATATATATACACGGTAGGTGGTTGTTATTACCAATGGAATCAAATTCTAAGTGAGTTTGAGACGTTTGTCTTTGAAGGATCTAGATATAATCTTTGGGGATGAATTGACTTTATGTCGATCACATTCTTTTTAATTGTGATTAATAGAAATGTGACATCTCCAAATTGAGATAATATGGAATGAGTACTTGCACAACAAGTATGAAACATGTCACGAATTAGGTTAACTTGTTTCATAATTTGACTTCAAATAGAGATAAATAATATAGGTTAGACAAGTAGTACTTCGGCAGAGTGACGTTTTATACACAATTTTCCAGAGCAAGTGTCAAGGTTGTCTTAAAAGAAAAAGTGGAATTTTCTTTGGTCTGGTGCTTGAGTTGGGTTGGCGTTAATCACTTATTATGAAATGGCTTCATTTGAGTAGTAAAGTTGAAAAATTAAATCGGAGAAAATAGATTATTGGGTCAAGTATGCTACCGTGAAAAATATCAATATTGTTGGTAAAGAAGAAGGATGAGGAATCTAGATTAGATGTGGATTTTTGAAAGATAAACGAGATTGTTGAGGGATAATGGTATGATGGATCAAGTTGCATGAAACATCAACATTTTCCAAGTAGACATGAGATTAAGGTATCCAGAACTTTAAGTAAAAAGTGAAGATGTGTATAAGACAACCTATAAATCCAAATATGACCGGTAGAAGTGAGTAACAATGTTGTTACAAGGCTAGCATGGAAACAAAAAGTTTTGTGGATTTAATTGATTGTTATAGGAGGTTGATTAGTTACATCCAATCACTACAAAAAATCGTGTATTAAGTGGCGGTTTTAATATGGTCACAAGTTTTCGTATAATACGACATCTTAGTAACTGCCACAATTATCCTTCATAATGTGTCATTTTGAACTACCACAATTCTCCTTCGAAATAAAAACCCCATGTTTTCCTTCCCTCCATACACCAATCCTCATTATTCCCAATATTTTTTGAAAAACTCCTTTGACTCTTGGGAAACTCTTTAGAAACCCTTCCATTGGATTTTGAAATCAAGCATGACTCTTCCCTCTCTCTGTAAGTTGCCTTTTGTTACGAAATCCTCTCGCCTTCACGAAACCCTCTACCATGAAACACTCTTTCCTTCACTCACTCTCATGTGCCCTAAACCTAACCCTCACTCTTGTGCCCTTCACTCACTCTCGCCGCTTCCTCGCAAGGATTTGAAACTTTTGTTTGCCATTGTTTGTTCAGGTTTGTGCTGTACTACCTTGCATTCGAAATCTATTGTTGCATTGGCTTTGCTGTGTGAAATCTATTGTGGTTCTTAATTTTTGAAATCTATTGTGAACAAGTATTGTGTATGGCTTGAACAATGCCTTCCACGTCAAATCGTATTCGTCGTCGCAAAGGTTGGTCCTCTGTTCCCCTTCCCAACTTCACTGAGTTGCTTTGTTTAACCTATTTTCTGTAAATTTGGTTAGTTAATTTTATTACTTGTGTGATAATCTAGCTGGAAATCGTGAACAACTTGTGATGAGATGGTAGTGTATATTACTTGGGAAAAACTAAGTTATTTTTTTCTTTTTCTTTTGGTTTGGAATATGTGTGGTTACTATTGACTATTATACATGAAAACAGGCCAAAGCTCTTTCATTTTGGAATCGTTGATGAAGTGCTTTTGTCTTGATAAACGAGGGAAGAAATCCTTTGTTAATTAGTGGTGAGGTAGGCTTAACATAATTTTTAATTTTGCTAGTTGTGGCTCGCCAAATCATTACCATCCTCTTTCATAGCCAGGTTGGCAATATTAAAAAGAATATTTCAACTGCTCAAGCTCAATGAAAGATGACTTCTTCTCCTTCTTTATTGCAGGCTAGTAAAGATGTTGCACGATTCCCTATTGTTGCAAAATGGAGCCTTAAGATAATTATGTGGAGTTGATTGAGGAAGGAATTGTTGTTGCCAAAATGGCTTTAGAAACTAATGACCATTGGGATGAAAATGATCCCTGGGCAACCTGGTGTAGAAAGGAAAAACAAGCGCGGCTATTTTAAATTTATAAGTGCGGCTGTATAGCCGCATTTGATCGGAACACACTTGTAAATCGAAGAGATAAGAGTGCAGCTATATAGCCACACTTGTAAATACTATTTATAAGCGCGGCTATTTCTTATAGTCGCACTTCTATATGCCAAAACATTAAAAAAAATTCAAAAAATTTAAAACACCGCCAATCTTGTGTGAAGGCAACGTTGATGAAGAGTGGCACGGGAGTGCCAGCAATGGCGGCAACAGCGGAAGCGGCGGCAGACAGGGAAGCAGTGACGGAGCAAATCAAAAAAACCCACAAGAACCCACAAAGGCAATGAAAGAGTACTGAGCAATACAAGAAACCAAATAATGTAAGAAAAACGAAAAAGATTTATACATGAAGAGTGGCAAGAGAGTGCCAGCAACGGCAGTAGCGAATGCCAGCCAATGAAACAATGCTTCGAGACCACCAATGCAAGGAAAAAAACATATATAAGAAAAACGAGAACATCTATGCATATATTTGTGGAGATGAAGAGGAAGAAAGAGACCTCAAGAAACTTACATTGGCACAAATGGAATGCAGATGCAGTAGAAGGAGATGAACTCAGAGCGCAAACGCGAAACAAAGGCAAAGACGAGAAAGTATGAAATTGTGTGTGGCGTGCTTCAAAATTTAGGGTAAAAAAGGATTTACGAATGCGGCTAAAGGTAAAATTGCATTCGTAAATCAAAAAGCTTTGATTTACAAGTGCGGCTATACAAATAGCCGCATTCGTAAATCAAGCGCTTTTATTTACAAGTGCGGCTATACAAATAGCCGCATTCATAAATTAAAGCTCTTTGATTTACAAGTGCAGTTATATAAATAGCCGCATTCGTAAATCAAAATAAAGAGTACCCTTTTCTTCTTTTTGCACTGTGCAAGGTGAATATTCTTATACTTTAATAATTTGTGGTTCATTTAACATTGGTTGGTGTTTACTCGTTTTGTAATCCCAATGATTGTTTGGCCAAAATTAGGTTGGCATTAATCTCAACATATCTTTATTCATTGTTTCCATTATGCTCTCTCTTTTTTGATGAATTTATAACATAATCATCATTGTTATATTTATTTAATATGGGGTGCTTTATGTGAAGTTTCTGGTTAAAATGTTGGAATTGGAAATTCCTGTCCAATTAGTTAAATTACATATGAGTAGTAAGAGTTGAGTTACTGTAGATTTGAGATTAATGCTATAAAAGCTAAAGAATTTTATCGTCGAAATGTGCAATACATTGTCAACTTTCAAGGCTTCTTTATGCTTTCAATATTGCACCTTTTATTTACCTATGCAAGCAAAGATTGACAACAAAACATGACACAGGGACACTGTTAAAACACAACCTCCTATTACAAAGGTCTATGAAAGAAGAAACAAGGGAGAGAGAAGTAGAGTTGTTTTGATTTAATTCAATTAACTGAGAGTTTGTTAGAGAGCTTTTGCAGATTTTAGGATAGGTAGAGAAAATAGACCACATGGTCATCCAACTAAACCTTTAATCATACAACAATTACATAGAAGATATTTTAATATTTAAAATAAATACACTCTTTTCATGGAACTAATAATTACATACATTTTATCATTAAATAAATTTATTTATAATTAGTTTTGTTAGATAAAAGATAAATTCTAATAATTTAGTAAGACTCGCCTAAAGTTTACACAGAATAAAATAAATAAAGAGTAAAAGTCCAAATTAATTCTTTACAATTACAATATGTTCAAATGGAGCTCTTAACATAAAAAAAAACATAAAAAGAAATGGAAACATTTAAACAAAATTTCATAAATGGTTATTGTAATTTTTTATATTAAAAATAATATAATCCTATTCTACACCCCTAACCCTTAAATTTATTTCAATTCAATTCTACCTCGCAATGCTAATTGTTCAATAATTATACAATCAAATTCTATATATTTTCTGTATTAAGATGTAACGTGTTTTCTCTTCAACTAATACAAGTAATTATTAGTGAAACAGCTATGTGTGAAATGAGGGTATGGGTGTAATTTATCCTAGATTTTGCTCTTCAACTAATATAAGTAATTATTATTTTTTCTATTGCTAAGCTCTTTCTTTATCTGCTATATGTTCTGTTATGCTCTTATATGAGGTAGTTAAATGTTTGCACACCAACATGAGTGTGCCCCTTTAATGGTATAAAACAAATTATATTATTTTTTGAAATGGTTTGAAGGTGTTAGAGAAACGTGAAAGAAAGAAGATAAAGGACGTAATATTTTGTGCTGAATATAAATACCATCTTTTACTCATTCATAATAACTGCTCTCACTCACACAACAAAAGAAAAGACAAAAAAACATGGAGAATGCTTGAACTGGTGTTTGTCGTAGCGTTCTCCGTTGTGAGTCTCATCTACAACTTTAAATTTACAAAAACTGATTTCATTTTCACTTTGTAGAACATGTTTATTATAAATAAAGATATAAGAAAGAGACAAATTATTTCTCACACTGGTGATGCTATGTTTTTATCAAGAAGAAAAGATAACTTGGTATTATTTTACTTATATTATGCTCTCTGTTTTAATATATTATAATTTTTTATTTGTATACTTATATTATTTTTTTGTTAAACATATAGAAAATTGAGACGTGTAAGAATATTGGACAAGCCGAAATGTGGAAGTCACATATAAGAGGAAAAATGACACCTATGTGAATGAAGAGACTATGCAAATTGGGGTAACTGTTATTATAATTTGAAAATATGCATTGTTTGTTTCTTATAATATTAGTTGGTTAGTTGGGCAGTTGTTGTTGGTTTTTGAATTTTATATTGATCATGATATATTGAAGTGTTGATTGGTTGATTTGATATATTGATCATGATATATTGTTTAAATTATTTTTTATTTATTTCAGGCACCAAATGTTGAAAGTGGTGCTCCATCACCTAATCAAGCAATAAGATCAAGTGTTGGAAGCAATATTGATTAAGAAAGATGGGGAAGCAAAACTGATTAGGGGAAATAGTTGTAATACTCTCAACATGTAAATATTTTGTGTTTTCCTTAGTGTACTTTTGAACAATTATGTATCAACTTTGTTCTATTTTTTCAATGCAATGAATAACTGTTTATAACTTTCTTTAGTATTTAATCCTTTTATTATGAAAATATATTTAATTATAATACCATTTAATTAGATGTGTTTTAATTATGCAAAAACATTTATTAAATAACGAGATTATAAAAAGTGGTGGTTGAATTCCATTTATTTAGAATTAAAATTATGTCAGTTGAAACCGACATATTATTTTATGTTGAAATCCTTTTCAATGAATTAAATTGCGGCAATTATGACTGACACTACTTACATATAAAAATCGCCACTTTAAATAAAGTGTTAAAGTGACGGGTGTTGCGGCGGGTAGCATAAGACTACCACATTAAACTTTGTGGTGGCCAGTTCTATGGAAGTTTGGGAAACCGCCACATGCGTATATTGTGGCATTTATAAATGCCAGTTTATACGAAAAGAACCGCCACCATATACAGTGTTTTTTGTAGTGAATATTGTAAGAATCTTAAGTACTTATTTGATCAGAAAAGACTAAACACGGGACAAAAGAAATTGGTAAAGTTATTAAGGGAGTAAAATTCCAAGTTTGGGTATCATATGGGGAAGGAAGATTTGGTTGAAATTGCCATGAGTAAGGAGACATTTCAAGTATTAGATGTAATGGTTAAAGATTCAAATTAACAGAATGTTAAGAACTAAGTGGACTGAGAATTTCATTATGGAAGTAAAAGGGGAATTATGAGGTTTAGAATAAGTTGTTCGTATTTGCAAACAACAAGTTAAAGAACATAGTCTAGTATAAAAGTTATAAAAATGATTTAATGTGCATCACGCATAACTAAGATAATATTTTTGAATAAGTTTTTTTGATGGTTCAACATAAAGAGGAAGTGACTCCATAGGTCCTTGTTTGTCTGACCTATTAAAGATTAAGTGGAGTATCAAAGACCTAGGATTATGTTACAACCATTGGACGTGACTAAGTAGAAATAAAGTTGTGTTGTTATATGTGTGGTTCCTTTTTCATAGACAATGAGAGTACATAATGGAATCTGGATTGTGGTAGACCGAGTAATGAACACCTTATGGAGAAGATGGACGGAGTTTTGAAATATTATTAATTTTAGTGGAAGTACTATCCTGGGAAAGGAAATGTTGTTGCAGATGATTAAAGTCATGAGGAGACATAAGTATCGAAACTTAAGATTATATGGTTGGAGTTGAGTGGAAGTTTCAAAAGTTTAAATTTGGAAGTTGTAGTATATTTGTTATAACTAATGAGTTTCTAGAAAAACTAGGAGTAAGGAAATTGGTGAAATTGAATTTGAAGATTATTCCAAGATTGTTATGTAGTGATGAAACTAAAGAGTTCTCTTTGGGAAACGAATGGTATATTAAGATTTAGAAACAAAATATGTTTGCCAAGGATGAAAAATTGAAGCAGATAGGTTATCTAAGAGTCACGAAAGCAAGTTCAATGGCATCTAAGTATGACCCAAGGGTATTGAGATTTAAGGAATTTTATTTGGTGACATGGTATGATGGAAGATATAGTTCAATATGTAGCTACTTGTTTATCTTGTTAAAAAAAAATCAAAGACTGAACAAATAATGACTAGGAAGTATGTTAACATAGTTTTGAGATTCACCGAATGAAAGTCAAATAATATTTCCATGAGTTTTATCACCTACTTGTCATATACAGTGAAGAAAAATGACTTTATGAGTAATATGGTGATACAAACCACAACAACCAGCAAATGACTAAGGACACATCAAGCACTTCACAAAAAGGTTAGTTATCTCCGCATATAAAGTCAGGCCCCACCAAACCTCGAGAAAGCATCAGTGGAAGAAGAACAAGTTATAAACAAGAATATCAGAAGTTTTTCCTTCTTGTCTTTCCACCAAGAGAAATTATGTAAATAATTTGGGCTCACTTTCGGGTCCAAATAGTAGAATAGGCTAGAATAAGGTGCCTTTAGCATAATAGGTGGTGTAGTTATCATTTGAGGTTGTTTCTAGCCCTTTAGGAAGGAAATTTAACCTAGTTTCTAAAAGAACAAGCCTAGGTGCGGTTTTGACTTAGTCAAACCCTAAAGGCCACTCCTCTTTACTGTTTCCCATCCTACCCTTATTTCTTGTTCTCCAAGGCACCATTTCCTATAAATAGGGTGCCTTACTCCATGTATTACAAGTTGAAAATGGAAGTAAAGAAACTCTGAAGGAGTGATTTTATGAGTCTGAGTACTTTGGGTTTTATGGGTCTTATCTTAGGTGGGTAGTATCCTGAGTGGCGACTCTAGGTCTTATCTTGAGTGAATGACATCTCAAGTGGCGGCTCTAACACCACTCATCTTGGAGAACATTTGCTCAAGTGGCGTGACTTCCTTTCTCACCATAAGCTCTCTTCATCTCTTCCTCCTTTTACTTTCTTTTAGCGCCTTCCATTCACTTCCTTCATCTATTTTCATAATTGTCTTTTAATTTATGGTCCTCTTCATCTTGTTGTCTTTTTTTTTTCACCCCTCTTTGCATCATCCACACCATATATCTATGTTTTTCTCTTTTCTCTTCTGAAGTGAACCTTCACACTTACTTAACCACTTGGTTAAGTTCGTGTTTGCAGTGGGAATCTTCTTAGGGTTCTCAACTTAAATTGCTAAATCAAAAATCATAAATAAAAGTGAAACCTTTAAAATATGCAATCTAAAATCAACTCACATCATGTGATAATGAGAGCAAGGTTCTATTTGTGCTTATATTGCTGAGTTGATATTCTGCCTTTAAATTTCTGCACATTTTTAATTTTTGCTTTTATCTTCAAGCAATTTAATTTCCACTTTACAATTCAACAACTTTTAAATTCTGTCTTTAAATTCCTGTCATTTACAATTTCCGTCTTTTTATTCATTAAGCACTTTAAAATCTGCTTTTTGAATTTCCATGTCTTTTCTTTTTTTTACCGCTTTTGCTTGCGTTTGATGTTCTTAGTGTTCTAGGAGTCGTATATCTTTTCTGCTTATTTTCATTTTAATTGTGAAGAACTAAAATCAAGTTAGGAATTGTTAGAGTAACGGTTGATTTAATTCCAAACATAGATTACAAGCGTTCATATAACTTGAATCCCAATATCTTATCTTTTTCAAAAATTGAAAAGTGAATCCCATCTGCATGCACAACATCATTTGAAAATTTGAATCAGTCAATTCAGGAAAAAAAAAATAAAGAAGAAGCAAAAACAACACACAAAAAAAAGGAATTTTACGCCCATTCACTTTACAAATTTCGTTTTCAAAAAGGGGTTCTAACTTTATGACAAATTGTTTTCATAATTGTGGAATTTATCCCCACTTGCTTTCTCAATTTCTAAAACCTTTCACATATTCATAATTAAAGCTTAAGTAAGTTTCGTTGCGTCTTTTTTTCGTGCTTTTCTTGCTTGTCTTGTTAAAGTTTTGTCTTCATCTCCATTCCATTTTGGTTTAGCTTCTATGCTTTAAGCTTTTCTTGCTTGTCTTTCTTTGTTTCTTAAGTTTTGTTTTGAGGGCTCTATGGTGAGCAAGTGTAAGAGCTTTGTCATCTTTCACTTGAGGTGTTGCTACAAGTGTAGACCCTTTTTGCAGGAATATCTTTCTTGAGTGATACACGAGAGTGAGAGTTTAAACTTGTAATTTTTTCACTAATTGTTTGTTTCTTGTGCAAAATTATGGCTACTTTGTCTTCAGGTGAATCTTCAAAGCCACAATCACCTCAAAAGGCACACCTTTTGGGAGAGCTTGTGGATGCCAAAAGGCGAATGGCTCATAAAGACGAGGAAATAAGACAACTAGCGGAAGGATTACAAAGAATAGAAGAGGCTCAAAAGAGACAAACTCGAGAAAGGAGATGGGAGCCAACTAGAGCACCTAGACAATCCATGCACTATCTGATACAAACCCAAAGATGACTAAAGACACTACAAGCAAAATCCAAAAAGGGCATTCATCTCAAAATACAAAGCTAAGGCTCACCAAACATCAAGATAATATCAGCAGAAGAAGAAGCCATGAGCCAGAGCATCTCAAATTCTTCCTGCTAGTCTTCTTAAATATTTAGAAAATGTTGCAAATAATTTGGGCTCATTTGTAGGGGTCCAAATAGTATAAATAAGCTAGAATAAAGTACCTTTAGCATAGTAGGGGGTGTGGGTAGCATTCTAGCTTGTTCATAGCACATTTGAAAGCATTTTGACCTAGTTTCTAGAAGGATAAGCTTAGAATACGGGATTGACTTAGTCAAACCATATGGCTGCCCACTTTTTTCCTTTTTCCCATTTTACCCTTTAAGCTTGCTTTCCAAGGCTCCTAAATCTATAATTAGGGAGGCCTACCTTATGTATTCATAAGTTGAAAATTAGAGTAAAGTTACTATACACAAATTCTTGTGTGATTAGTGAGTGAGTGAACTCCTCCTAAATTGGTCTTATCTTAGAGTGTTGATGCTCTCAAGTGGCGGCCTTCCCTTCACTTATCTTGGTGGTTCCATCCCATCAAGTGACGTGATTCACCATTGCTCCACTATCCATAAGTTCTTCTTTCATCATCTCTTCCATTATTCCATTCTTTTTAATCTTTTGTTTCCTTTGCTCTTTAATCTTGTTCTTGGTTTAAGAGACTCCTTGTGAGTGTGGAGCATCTTTTGGAATGGCTTGTACATAATTGATGCATCCCTTTTCTCCTTTCTAAATTCTAGGTTTCGGTTTGGCATCATAATCACCTTAATCCATGTCTTTTCCTTTTGCCTTTGTGAAATGAACCTTCACATCTACTTAACCACTTGGTTAAGTTAATATCCACTGGGGATTTTCCTTAGGTTCTCACCATACTTGTCTCATAAAATCCAAACCTAATTAAAGTGCCACCTTAAAAATGAACAATGATAAAATCAACTCACATCATGTGGTTATCAGAGCTTAGGTTCTTATGCTTAATTTCTTGAGTTGATTTGGCACTTTACAATTCCTTTACATTCAAGTACCTTTACTTTCTTGTCTTTAAATTCAAGTACCTTTAATTTCTTGTCATTTATTTTCTTGCTTTTATTTTCCAACCCTTTATTTAGTGCAGAATTTTTTTTTCCAGCACCTTATATTCATAGCATTTTTCGTTTTGAATATGTTCCTTCTAATACCTTTCTTTGATCTTGCTTTTTACTTTGAGTATTATGTTCATTAGTGTTCTAGGTGTCCTTGTTTTGCTTCTACTTACTTGCTTTTAATTTTGAAAGTTTAGAAGTAACTAGAAATTTGTTTAAGTGGAAGTAGATCTAGTTCCAATCACAGATTTCAAGTGTTCATTTAAAATTTGAATCCCAATTTCTTTTTTCTTCTCTCTTTTGGACAATAGGCCCTGAATGCCAATTTGAATGCCATCAAATCTGGACTCTTTTTCATTCCATGAACCAACACCAAGGATAAATAAAAAATAAAAAAATAAAAAAAAAGGAAAAACAACATACTTTGTCTTTGTTTTTTACGCCAAACACCATCACTTTCTTTCATTGTCCAAATTATCATTCATAAGTGGATTCAATTTTTATTTGGCAAATTGATTTCATCCTTGTGGAATTTTATCCTTTTGCTTTACAAAATTCTAGGAAGCATAGACCTTCATTGTTAAAAGTTTAGTGAGTATCTTTGAGTATTTTTGTGTGCCTTTTCTTGTTTCTCTTTCTTCAAGTTTTGTCATCTATCTCTTTCTATCTTTGGTTCAGCTTTTCTTATTTAAGTTTTTTTCTTGCTTGTCTTCTTGTTTCCTTCAAGTTTTGTTTCGGTTTTATCAAGCTTGAGTGATTGAGGCTTTGTCCTTTTTCATTTGAGGGTTTTCATCAATCAAGAAAGACCTTTGAGGAGTGAAAAAAAATAAATGCTTGAGTGCTTTGAGTGTTTCTCCTCTAAACCGCAAGCTTAAGCTTGTTTTTCTCCTAATCTTGCTTTCCTAATTGTTTGTTCTATTTGTGTTTTCTTTATGGCTAATCTTTCTTCAGGTGCATCTTCCAAACCGCAATCCTTTCACAAAGCTCACCTTTCGGGAGAACTTGTGGAGGTCAAGAAACAATTTGTCCACAAAGAGGAAAAACTTAGCCAACTTGCCAAAAGATTGCAAAGACTAGAAGAAGCTCAAGCAAGGCAAAATCAACATGATGAGGACAAATGGAGTTTGCACAATTTTGCCAAAAGGCTCCATCAACACCAACCACAACCACAACATTCTTTTAATTTTGTAAAGTTACCTAGTTTTAGTGGGTCCAATGACCCTTCTTTGCATTTAGATTGGGAAGCTAAGGTTGAACATCTCTTTAACGTGTATAAGGTCATCAAGGACCAAAGGGTTCAGTTAGCTTCCTTAGTTTTCTTAGACTATGCCAACCAATGGTGGTACAAACTTGTAATGGACATTGGGCTAAACAAGAGGCCAACTGTGGTCTTTTGGTATGATTTAAAGGCATGCATGCGCGCAAGGTTTGTTCCTCCTCCTTATAGGAAGGAACATTTGTTGAAGTTCCAAAGGCTTCATCAAGGACATAGGATGGTAGATGAATATTTTAAAGATTTTGAAACATCTTTAACTAAAATGAATATGCATGATAATGAAGTGTCAAAGATAAAAAGGTTTGTAAGTGGTTTGTGCAAAGAAATTAAAGATCTTATAAAATTACATGAGTACTCTTCTTTAAAGAAAGTGGTCCACCTAGCCATCAAGGTAGAATCACACTTTTTGACAAAAACAAGTTTCAAAAATACTCATGATGATGGTTTCTACAACTCTTCTAGGAAGGATTCAAATAAATTTTTTACAAAAACTCCTCCTTCCAATTTTTCAAACCAACCCACTTTTAAACCAAATGTTTCTAAAAACAACCTTTCTCCCTCTACCCTTAAGTTACCCACCAAAACTTCAAAACTCAAATGTTTTAAATGTTTAAGTTTTGGGCAGATAGTTGCCACATGTCCCAATAAACAAACCATAATGTTAAACGTGGTTAAACAAGACAAACTTAACCTAAACAACAAAAGAGAAAATGAAAGAGAAAAAGAAGCACAAGATACAGCGAGTCTCATTCCTTCACTTCCAAGGTGCTTTCCTTCCTTATCTTTTTCATTACCTAAAAACTCTAAATACTTGACATTTTTTAAGAAGTTTAGGGATGCTATTTCAAACCCTCCTAAAGGTTCTCACCTTCTAAGAGATTTTTTTCACAAAATATTTCATCCCAAAATCTCCTTTCCAAACATGTCCTGTTGCTAGAATTCACATATCATCTCCCTAAAGTTAATGAAAATAAGTTTGCTTCACCCCTCTATTCTCCAACTAATGTGAACAAACTTACTATGTTATTTGCAGGCCTACTAAATTCGTGGACGAATTCTTTCGCGCCTGGGGAGCATGATACAAACCCAAAGATGACTAAAGACACTACAAGCAAAATCCAAAAAGGGCATTCATCTCAAAATACAAAGCTAAGGCTCACCAAACATCAAGATAATATCAGCAGAAGAAGAAGCCATGAGCTAGAGCATCTCAAATTCTTCCTGCAAGTCTTCTTAAATATTTAGAAAATGTTGTAAATAATTTGGGCTCATTTGTAGGGGTCCAAATAGTATAAATAAGCTAGAATAAAGTACCTTTAGCATAATAAGGGGTGTAGGTAGCATTCTAGCTTGTTCATAGCCCATTTGAAAGCATTTTGAACTAGTTTCTAGAAGGATAAGCCTAGAATACGGGATTGACTTAGTCAAACCCTATGGCTGCCCACTTTTTTCCTTTTTCCCATTCTACCCTTTAAGCTTGCTTTCCAAGGCTCCTAAATCTATAAATAGGGAGGCCTACCTCATGTATTCATAAGTTGAAAATTAGAGTAAAGTTACTATACACAAATTCTTGTGTGATTAGTGAGTGAGTGAGCTCCTCCTAAATTGGTCTTATCTTGGAGTGTTGATGCTTTCAAATGGCGGCCTTCCCTTTACTTATCTTGGTGGTTCCATCCTATCAAGTGGCGTGATTCATCATTGCTCCACTATCCATAAGTTCTTCTTTCATCATCTCTTCCATTATTCCATTCCTTTTATGTCTTTTGTTTCCTTTGCTCTTTAATCTTGCTCTCGGTTTTGGAGACTCCTTTGTGAGTGTGGAGCATCTTTTGGAATGACTTGTACACAATTGATGCATTCCTTTTCTCCTTTCTAAATTCTAAGTTTCGGTTTTGCATCATAATCACCTTAATCCATGTCTTTTCCTTTTGCCTTTGTGAAATGAACCTTCACATTTACTTAACCACTTGGTTAAGTTAATGTCCAGTGGGGATTTTCCTTAGGTTTTCACCATACTTGTCTCATAAAATCCAATCCTAAGTAAAGTGTCACCATAAAAATGAACAATCGTAAAATCAACTCGCATCACTATGGGAGTCAAGAACAAGATTAGAAAGTGCACAATTTTAAAAAACGGCGCCATCAATACCAACAACAACCAAAGAATTCCTTTAATTTTGTAAAGTTACCTAGTTTTAGTGGGGACAATGACCCTAATTTTTATTTTGAATGGGAAGCTAAATTAGAACAACTCTTTAATGTGTATGTGGTCACTGAGGACCAATTAGCTTCCCTAGTTTGTTTAGACTATGCCATACAATGGTGAAAACAAACTGTAATTGACATTGGGCTAAACAAGAGGCCAGTCATGGTCTCTTGGAGTGATTTAAAGTTATGCATGCGTGCACAGTTTGTTCCTCCTCCCTATAGGAAGGAACTCTTGTTGAAGCTCCAATGGCTTCATCAAGGATCTAGGAGTGTAGATGAGTATTTTCAAGATTTGGAAGTAACTTTGACTAAAATTAATATGCATGAAAGTGAAGAATCAAAGATTGCTAGATTTGTGAGTTGATTACGGCAAGAAATATAAGATGTTGTAAAATTATATGAGTATACTTCTTTGGAAAAATTGGTTTACCTAGCCATCAAGGTTGAATCACAAGTTTTGAAGAAAACTTCTTTTAAAAATACTCTTAATGATGGCTTTTACAAATCATCTTGGAAGGGAAAAAAACAAATTTCAAAACGAAGATTCTCCTTCCAATTTCTCAAAAGAAACCACCCCACATCCTAGAGATTCTAAGGACAAACCTTCTACTCCTAAATCACCCACCAAAACCTCAAATAAAAAATGCTTTAAATGTTTAGGTTTTGGGCACATTGTTGCCAACTATCCAACTAAAAGCAACATGTTGGTAAATAAAGACCAATTAAAAATGAAAAATGAAAAAAAAGGACGAAAATAACAACACGGGGATCATCACCTCACCAAACGTGGTGAAAATTATAATGTTAATCCATCCCAAAATAAAAATTTTCGGCTCACTTTGGTACTTTCCTTCCTTCTCTTGTATATCTCTTCATAGCTCTAAGTACATGCAATATTTGTTAGAGAAATGTGGGAATTTTTTTCAAAACCCTTCTAAAGGTTTACACCTTATAATAAGTTTTTTGCACCAAGTTCCCTTTTCTCTACAAACATTATATGTAACCAGAACCATTCCACCCAAACTCCACAAAATCAATGAACATAAGTTTGCTTCACCACTCTCATATATAAATCAAGTGAACTAACTAACTATGCTATTTGCAGGAGTTCAAAATTCGAGGACGAATGCTTTCCAACCTAGGGGTCATGATACAAACCACAACAACCAGCAAATAACTAAGGACACATCAAGCACTTCACAAAAAGGTCAGTTATCTCAGCATATAAAGTCAGGCCCCACCAAACCTCGAGAAAGCATAAGTAGAAGAAGAACAAGTTATAAACCAGAATATCAGAAGTTTTTCCTTCTTGTCTTTCCACCAAGAGAAATTATGTAAATAATTTGGACTCACTTTGGGGGTCCAAATAGTAGAATAGGCTAGAATAAGGTGCCTTTAGCATAATACGGGGTGTAGTTATCATTTGAGGTTGTTTCTAGCCCTTTAGGAAGGAAATTTAACCTAGTTTCTAAAAGAACAAGCCTAGGTGCGGTTTTGACTTAGTCAAACCCTAAAGGCCACTCCTCTTTAGTGTTTCCCATCCTACCCTTACTTCTTGTTCTCCAAGGCACCATTTCCTATAAATATGGTGCCTTACTCCATGTATTACAAGTTGAAAATGGAAGTAAAGAAACTCTGAAGGAGTGATTTTGTGAGTCTAAGTACTCTTTGTTATATAGGTCTTATCTTGGGTGGGTAGTATCCTAAGTGGCGACTCTAGGTCTTATCTTGAGTGAATGACATCTCAAATGGAGAATCTAGCACCACTCATTTTGGAGTTCATCTGCTCCAAGTGGCGTGACCACCTCCATCCCTCCTAAGTCTTCTAATCCTTTCACCTTTTTCCATCATTCTCTTTATTATTGTTGCATCATCTATCTTCTTCTTTGCCATCATCTTATCTTCTTCTCTTTATTTTTTCCTTGTTTATGCATTTTTTTCTTGTTCCTTTATCTTGAATTCCGCAATTTGCATCATTGTCATCTCATATTGTGTTTTTCACTTTGCCCTTGTGAAGTGAACCTTCACACTTACTTAACCACTTGGTTAAGTTCGTGTCCAGTGGGGATCTTCTTAGGGTTCTCACCTTTAAATTGCTAAAGTTCAAAATCTAAGCAAAAGTGAAACATCTAAAATGTTCAATCCTAAAATCAACTCACATCATATGGGATGGATTAATGAAGACTACACATGTTCTACCTATGGAAGGGAATGATATGCTTGAGGTTATGCGGATAGTTGGATGATATAAGAGGTCTTAGTTTGACAAAAATGGTGAAGAGGTGACATTGGGTACTATAACAAATGTTAAGGAAGTTTGTGTTTGGTTGGGTTATACTTATCTTTTCATAAGGGTGAGAATGAATCCTTTAGCACATGGTATTAGGTGGAGTGAGATGGTGGTAAATCTTACTCTTAGTTCTAAGCAGAGTCTCCAATAATTGATGTTGCACATCCTTCTGAATATGAGAATATTATCGCTCAAAGTTGAAGAACAAAAAGAGTTAGTGATGTTGACACCACATATGACCATTAGAAAGTAAAAGAGGTTCTTCCAATATATGGGAAGAATCCATTTTGATTTAGTCATACCTATCTCAAGGTTCTATGGATTCCATTTCTTTGGAATTTGGTGTTTCCTATATTAGTATAAGCTTAGATTGGATAACATGAGTATTATTAGAGATCTGATTGTGAAGAGGTTGGTGTGAGATGTCTCTGTTCATGTTAGGATATAGTCGTGGATAATTGAGTTAGATCACATCAAAATCTCTTAGGCAATTTGACAAGAACCTTTCAAAAGAAATATTGTGAAATACTCAAATATCATGGGGTTGACCTAGATCGTCTGTTTTAGATGGAGGAAAAAGACATCGAAGCATTCATTGATAACCATCAGGAAGAAGTTAGTCAAGTAAAAAAAAAAAGAAACTCAACATATTTTTCATCACCTCAATTATTAACAACTGTGAGCCAAATTTTGAGAACTATGATGATTGAAGACATCTACGATCAAGCAGACATCTTATGCAGAAAAATAAAGAAGACCTTTAGATTTCTCTATGGATAATCATGATTTTCTGAGAGTTACGTCATTCCTTGGTGTAAGGAGAGCAATCAAATATAAGAAGATGAGTCCGAAATTCATAGGTTCTTACTAGATTCTCAAGAGAATAGGTTCTACTGCTTATAAAATTGTTTATCTCTTCTGTTAACCAACATTCGTTATGTCTTTCATGATTCGTAAATAAGGAAATATATATAATTGGTCATAATCATATTCTAATGACTAATTTAGTTAAATAAAAGATCTCTCTTCTAAAGTGAAGTCAGTTAAAATTTTGGATTCTCAAGTATGGTAACTTCATGGTAGAAATATCGATATAGTCAAAGTATTGTGAAATCTCATATGATGTGATTTCACTTGAAAAATAAAAGAGAAGATAACATAACCAAATCCTAATATTTCTTGGTAAGCGAATTTTTTAGGACAAAAATTTTTGTAGTTGGGGATAATGTAAGAATCGATAAAAATTGAAAGAAGAAAAAAAAAGAGCCAGTGACACTATCTTTCTCTCTCCTTCTCTCTTCTCTCCCTTCTCTCTTCATTTTCTCTCCCATACCTCTTCTATTCCAAAATCTGATCACACCATGTTGTAGCTGAGGAGTCAGGGTACATTTCTACCTGATCAAATTTTCAACCAGAGTAAGTTCATTTTTACTCTAAAGATCCCCTACTCTTTGTTTTTTTCTATGATTTAGTCATCAATCTTGATGGGGACAATTGAGAAAAGTTTTCCTCTCAACTTGTTGTACCATATATTAAAATTTAGTAATGTTTGGATAACTTGCTCTAGGTTCCTAAATTTTGGAGTGGTTCCCCTGTTTGAAGTAGAATTTTCATTAGTGGAATTTCAAGTAAGGAAAACTAACTTTAATTTTCTTTTATAGTACCCTATGCTAGAAGATCTGGATGTGGAGGGGATGTGGTCCAAATATTGAATTTCTCCTGCAGGGATGTTGTGTGTTTATATATTGTGTTGTTTGTTCATATATTATTTAAACTTGTAGAAAGATTAGATTTTGATAGTTTAGTATTTAAGTGTTTTTTTTATGTTAAATAAACTTTTAAATGTAATGGATCGCGTTTTGAATGATATTGTATGATGAAAATGGTATGGAATTGAATTCATACATTTGGGATAATGTATGGACTGATGTTTGTTTGTGTATTAAGTATTGATGCCTATGTGGTAACAGAGATTTCCGAGCTTCACTGATGATCTAAGTCACATAGACTAAGATATCAGGTGGTGAGAAGTTGATGGAAGATGTACACCGTGACATATGAGATGCACGACTTGGGTTGTATTGAACTTACCCTCATCCTTTCTCTTGGATTCGTTGGTAATCTTTGGATCAAGTGTCAGTCTCTGGTAGGACTTACTTAATACGGGTCTTTCGGAAGATGTTAGTTATTGTTTTGTTTGCTGAATATCCTGGATGTGTAGATCCATGTGAGATCTATGTGATTGTTTTATGTTGGGATTTGAAGAAGATTGAATAATTGAGAAAATAATTGGTTTTCTCTTTTGATTGAACGGTGTATATTATAAAAATTTATTTTCACTAGCTAACCCTTGTTTTTCTTGCTGTGTTATTAAATGCAATGGTTGTACTATGTACACGAGCAGATGATAATACAAGTGTCGGAGGTTCTGAAGGGTTTAAGATGTTTTTCTGAACCTTATATTGTAAATGTTTGTATTTCTATAGGCCATAATCTTGTAATAGGAATGTTTTGAAATACTCCAAGTTTGTATAGAAACCAATAGAACTTTTATTGTAGTAGTTAAATGTTATTTTCTGGGGTGTTACAGGTGTGACTAAAAATCATGTGTTTTGTCATTTGTTGCATTAATTTTTAAAAATAGAAAAATCTTTAAAAGTATAATTTGTTAATTATTTTATTTTAATATTTAAAATGTTAGATATAACTCATTATTATTAATAATAATATTTATATAACTAAAACGTGTAATTAAGTTTTAGGATTTATT
Organism: Phaseolus coccineus; assembly: GCA_037954025.1. Classification (NCBI taxonomy): domain Eukaryota; kingdom Viridiplantae; phylum Streptophyta; class Magnoliopsida; order Fabales; family Fabaceae; genus Phaseolus; species Phaseolus coccineus. The sequence goes on from CM075681.1 coordinate 43,743,179, forward strand.
GAATATTATAGAATTATATTTTTAGTTTTATATTAGTTTCAAAAAATAAGTATGTACAATTATGGAACTAATGTAAATAATTTTAAAAGATATATAGGAATTAATAATTTTACAAATTCTTTTTTAGTATTTATATTCATTAGCAATATGATAAAATTGATATATAAATTTATACTTTTAAGTTTCATTATCTTTTTAATGTTATTATGTATTTATTATTTAGTTGTATTATTAATAAAGTTCAATTATGTTCCATACTTTAAAAAAGGTGACAATGTGTCTATTTTTCATCCAAACTTGATTCAACTTTTTATTAAGGAGGGAATCGAATTTAACAAAATAAATAAATAATAAAATAATTGTTTCTTATTAATCATTATTTAAATATAATTTATATACATTATTAAAAAATAATTTAAGGATTCTATTAATAATCTTTATTATATTACAATTGTAATTCACTACAATATTTTATATCACTTTACACTCAAATTTATTGATACATCCATACAGGTTTACTTTCTATTCACTTTTTCCTCCTTTCCTTTTCAACCTCAATCATCCAGACAAAGCACATCAGATGTGGAAGGTTGTGCTTTCTTTTAGTACAGGTAATAGGATGCTCATCGGGTGTAGGAAACTTTTGGTGCAATCGAAAATCACATAATTCTAGTGTAGGAAAATAAGATGTTTTTGTGGATTGCATACAGTTTATAACATATGCAACGTTTATGGTATTTATATAGGGTAATTACAATGTTACGTGGAAACAATTGACATGTCTCTTAGTCTAGGAAGGGGAAGGTTTTGCTTTTGGTGCAGGTATTGAAAGAAGAAAGAAGAAAGTGCTTTTCTGTTTTTAGGATGAAGCTAAATAGGTAGCTGGCGGCATTTGTAGAAGGTGAGGAGGAATTGTAAGTGCAGGTTGGAAATCTAGCCAACAAGAGGATGTAATGCAGATTGGAAGACGTTGCACAGTTATTGCATGAGAACATAAAGCATATGCATGTTTGATGAAGTCTCTATAAAGTTGCAATAGATTCAGTTATGGATGTAGAGCTAAACCATAGTACATTTATATTTGAAGGTGTTGTTTTACCCAACCAACTGGTTTGCTATCATGTGGTTTTTTCCAACAGTACACCTTCCCTTCTTTCTTTCAGTTAGGTGTTGTTATGATACCTAGGCTTGGGACTTTAAGCATTGATAGTGTAATCCTAGGAAGGGTTGTAGGATTCTTTTGTTTTGTTGGTGTATTTTTGTATTGTTATAATTGTGGAAGATTTGCTAAAGCTTAAGCCTACATAGGTGGTGTGGTTTTTTCAGCATATGTATAAGGGTTGGGACATTCCTAAAGTGTTCCTTATAATTCATTTATTCGTTGTTGAAAAAAAAATCCAAACAAAGCACATGTCTCTCCTAATGCAAATTGTGATTTGTTTATATAAACATGGCCAAGAAATTTGATCTTATAAAAGATATATAGGATAAGCGGGAAACATTGAATACTACAAGAAAACTATTAAATAAAAACTAATTTTAGAGACAAAAAGTAATTAGTCACTATATTAACTAAATTAGATATTATTATTTAGACTAAAAAAATTAGTGGTATCTAAACTAGTTTCTATTATTAATAAAATTTCTAAATTAATTTCTAAATTGGTATCTAATTAACTATCAATTATTTTAAATTCTAAAGTTGGTAGTTAAAACCTTGGTAACTAATTAGAAACCAATTTAGAACTACTTTAGTTTAACATTGTCATTTGTGGTTTATTCAAAACTGAGATTACAATAAACATATTAAGAAGATTCTATTGGATGATAAGGTATATGTTGCTCATAATCACCTATTAACTATTAATGAGTAATTTACATATACTTATTATTTTATCTAATTATAGGTTAATATGATACATGTCATGCATAAGAAGGAAGATATGGGGTTGAGGGAGGATAAATTGGTAAAGGATCAAAATTATATCATGTAGGATTTTAAATCCTTAAGAACCAAACACAATGAAGTGTTTAACTCAAGGAATGATGGTTGGTTTCATTTTGGTTGCACACATGGTAAAAGAAAATTTGAAGTAGGTGTTTTTCAAGTGCAATAAGTGAGACAGATACAATGATAGTCTTGCACAACAATTCTTATTTTTTATTAGTGTACTGATCGGTCCTCGGACGTCAGATGGGTCCCACAGCATGGGCCAAAGCCACGTGGAGTAGACCCCATCAGAGGTGATCGGTCATCGCCTGCTCCGCAGAGAGATGGGTGATCGGTCATCGCCTGCTCCGCAGATTATTAGTAAATATTCCCAGAGGTAAAGAGAGTCCCGAATCACGAAGGCTACATGCATGGCACGTGAACAGTGAAGGCCCTCCCAGAACAGGTGTTGATCCTGTTAGAGTTTGCACTCCAGAGAAGGAAACCCTATGCGCTAGGTTATCCCAAAGACTGGGTAAAAGTGGCGCAGGGGCATCCCAGTAAATCCTAAGTGTGTCCAGCAGCGCAATAAACCCTAATTAGGGTTAGCGGCGCAGAAAACCCCAGGTATATAAGGAACAGTAACATGCTTCACAGAGGTACGCAATTCTAAACCTAAACACAGAGAGAAATTCAGACTTTGATGTTTCTTGCCCCGTTCTGACTTGAGCGTCGGAGTGCAAACGGCCGCGAGGGCGCCCCCCCTTTCTCTTTTGCAGGTGCGATCATACCAGCACAGACTAGGTGAGGAAGGAGGTGTGTGGCGGCTGCAGAAGTCAGCTGACGCAGAGTCAACCGGCAGGAACATTAGGCGCCCACCGTGGGGCCGAGTAAAACAAGGTCCCATACACGAGAGTGAGAGAGAAACCACAGAAGATGAGGACGACAAGGCACGGTTCCGTTCCACCGAATGGAGGCGAAAGCGTTACCATGCAGCAACTCATGGAAACAATGCGCGCCCTCCAGGAGACGGTGGCGGAGTCCAGGGCGCATCAAGCGCGGATGCAGGAAGACCTGGCCGCCTCACAGGCCAGGAATGAGGAGCTGCACAAAGCGAACGAGGAGCTGCGTGTGAGTCTGCAAAACGTGCGGCAAGATGGAGACTGTGGGGGAGAGGATCGGGCTCCACCAACGCCCACAAGGGCCTTTCCCATGCCTTTCTCCCAGGAAATCATGGACACGGTGGTCCCTGCCACCTTCGTAGGGCCTAAGACCGTGTTCACTGGGAAAGAAGACCCCGAAAGGCATCTCACCGCTTTCCATACGCAGATGATGCTGTCGGGAGGATCGGATGCGGTCTACTGCAAGATGTTTATGAGCACCCTCCACAGCACAGCGTTGGACTGGTTTGTGAGTCTACCTACCGGACATATTTCCAGTTTCCGGCAATTTTCCAAGCTGTTTGTCGATCAGTACATCGTGAATAAGGCGCCGCCTATGGTGTCTTACGACCTGTTCGACCTAAGGCAATTCCAGGGGGAATCTTTGAAGGATTATCTGAACAGATTCGGGGCCCAGATAGTCCGACTACCAGGCAAAGAGGAGGAGATGTTCGTACACGCCTTTAAGAAAGGCGTGCTACCTGGGCCATTCAGCGAATCATTGATCAGGAGTCGCCCTGCAACTTTCGCAGAGATTCGGCGACGTGTTGTGGCTCACATCGCTGCCGAGAACGAAGTGATAGAAAAGAGGGGGAGTACGGCTCCCGCAAAACCACGCACCCAAGCCAGGACTCAGCCTCAGAGGGTGTTGGAGACGGCAGCGGTAAAGAAGGACCAAAGGATATATCATCCTTATGATCCGAAGAAAAGTAAAGATGATGGCAGTAGTAGAGCAAGAGGATCAGATCGCCCAAGGAAACCAGCATGAGTCAAGAAGTAGAGATAGCACCACATCAGTTAGCACGGTCACCAAGCAACCCACACAAGGTGAAGGTTGAGCTGTGAAGGAGAAAGAGTGATTCAAGTTGTAAAGACAAGGAACATAATTCATTACAAGCAGATGATGGTCGTCGAAGGGAAAGAGGCAGAAGTAAGAACGTTTACGTAGTGGCAAGACCTCGGTCGTCGGCCAAGAGGTGACAGCCCGGTCGGGTCAATAGCTATCAAGCGAGTTGTAAGACTCTTCGTTGAGACAAGTCACAACTCGAGCCTGGGGGGCTTGTGATCCGGTCCGTCATCAGTAATAGATGACGTCGCCAGCAGTTGACCATGTTGACTGTTCAAGGGGTGTCACGTGGTAGAGGATAGTAAGCCAGTTGGAGAGGCGATCACCCAGAATGGTGATTGGTTGTCAGTGGCTAAGGCGATCACCCAGTGTTAAGAGAGCGCCTGGAAGCAAAGCGCGAGAAGTAAAGAAGCACAGATCGGTAGTCGCCTATCACCGCGTGTAAAGAGTAGTGATCGCCTATCGCCATGTGTGTGAAGATATAAGTGATCGCCTATCGCCATATGTGCGAAGATATAAGTGATCGCCTATCGCCATGTGTGCGAAGATATAAGTGATCGCCTATCGCCATGCGAGCGAAGATATAAGTGATCGCCTATCGCCATGTGTGCGAAGATATAAGTGATCGCCTATCGCCATGTGTGCGAAGATATAAGTGGTCGCCTATCGCCTGCAGGTATTCACATCGCCGGGTGTTCACATGATCGCCGGGTGTGAAGATTAGGAGATCAGGTTGTCAGCAAGTCGCCGAAAGGAGCACATCGCCGGGTGTTTGAGAAGACTTGTGTGAGCTGTGATACCCAGTGTTAACCAGATCGCCACGTTAAGGTTGTGCCCAGAGTAGCCTGTGCACTAAGCTACTCCCTGTGTGGATAACTTAGTCGCAGGATCAAGGTGAAAGTAGCGTTTTAGCTGCAGGTATTCCAGATGGTGACACGTGAATGACCAGATGATGTCCACGTGTCAAGAGGAGCAACCGACAGGAGAGAGAAAGACTCAGAAGTTTTGGAAAAACCTCATCGCCCTTAGGCGATCAGAGGCCCAAGTAAGGAGATTTTAGGGTCCTCATCGCCCTTCGGCGATCGGAGGCATCCAGATGATAAAAGTCCTCACCTCGTCTTTTTACAGCGAGGCTGAGGCAAGATGATAAAAGTCCTCACCTCGTCTTTTTACAGCGAGGCTGAGGCAAGATGATAAAAGTCCTCACCTCGTCTTTTTACAGCGAGGCTGAGGCAAGATGATAAAAGTCCTCACCTCGTCTTTTTACAGCGAGGCTGAGGCAAGATGATAAAAGTCCTCACCTCGTCTTTTTACAGCGAGGCTGAGGCAAGATGATAAAAGTCCTCCTCGCCCTTTGGCGATCTGAGGCAAGATGATAAAAGCCCTCGTCTTTTTACAGCGAGGCTGAGGCGAGAAGATATAAAGTCCTCACCTCGTCTTTTTACAGCGAGGCTGAGGCGAGAAGATAAGAAAGTCCTCACCTCGTCTTTTTACAGCGAGGCTGAGGCGAGAAGATAAGAAAGTCCTCACCTCGTCTTCTTACAGCGAGGCTGAGGCGAGAGGATATAAAGTCCTCACCTCGTCTTTTTGCAGCGAGGCTGAGGCGAGAAGATATAAAGTCCTCACCTCGTCTTTTTACAGCGAGGCTGAGGCGAGAAGATAAGAAAGTCCTCACCTCGTCTTTTTACAGCGAGGCTGAGGCGAGAAGATAAGAAAGTCCTCACCTCGTCTTCTTACAGCGAGGCTGAGGCGAGAGGATATAAAGTCCTCACCTCGTCTTCTTACAGCGAGGCTGAGGCAACAGAGGAAGACCTCCTTGCCTGGGAGCAAGTGCAGGCGAGAAAGAAGACCTCCTTGCCTTTGAGCAAGTGAGGCGAGATAGGAAAGACCTCGCCCTCGACTTCTTAAAGCGAGGCTGAGGTGAGAGGCGTGCTTGAGGAGGACACGTGGATCGAGAAGAGTAAGAGAAAGGAAATCGCCTAAAGATAATTCGGCGAGTACCAGATCAGAAGAGTTCCTAGCGATGATGCCAAATGCTGGTCCTCCAGCACCGAGAGCAGGTAGTAAAGGAGTCAATGACTTAGTCTCTTCGCTGAAACAAGTTAACAGCTTGAGACTGGGGGGCTTGTGTACTGATCGGTCCTCGGACGTCAGATGGGTCCCACAGCATGGGCCAAAGCCACGTGGAGTAGACCCCATCAGAGGTGATCGGTCATCGCCTGCTCCGTAGGGAGATGGGTAATCGGTCATCGCCTGCTCCACAGGGAGATGGGTAATCGGTCATCGCCTGCTCCACAGAGAGATGGGTGATCGGTCATCGCCTGCTCCGCAGAGAGATGGGTGATCGGTCATCGCCTGCTCCGCAGATTATTAGTAAATATTCCCAGAGGTAAAGAGAGTCCCGAATCACGAAGGCTACATGCATGGCACGTGAACAGTGAAGGCCCTCCCAGAACAGGTGTTGATCCTGTTAGAGTTTGCACTCCAGAGAAGGAAACCCTATGCGCTAGGTTATCCCAAAGACTGGGTAAAAGTGGCGCAGGGGCATCCCAGTAAATCCTAAGTGTGTCCAGCAGCGCAATAAACCCTAATTAGGGTTAGCGGCGCAGAAAACCCCAGGTATATAAGGAACAGTAACATGCTTCACAGAGGTACGCAATTCTAAACCTAAACACAGAGAGAAATTCAGACTTTGATGTTTCTTGCCCCGTTCTGACTTGAGCGTCGGAGTGCAAACGGCCGCGAGGGCGCCCCCCCTTTCTCTTTTGCAGGTGCGATCATACCAGCACAGACTAGGTGAGGAAGGAGGTGTGTGGCGGCTGCAGAAGTCAGCTGACGCAGAGTCAACCGGCAGGAACAATTAGAAAAAATAAATAAAATAAAATGAGACACTTCAGGGATGCCCCAACCCTTATATAGACACTTCAGGGGTGTCCCAACCCTTATATAAAAAGTGGTCAATGCCAATTTGCTCAGCACCTGACCAACATAAAAACTTCAGGCTCTACAGACCTCCAAACCAAACCTCAAAAGAAAGGAATGGCAAAACACATCAAAAGGAATCCGCTACTACGCTATCTGGATCCTTATAACTTGTCTTTAATCTAAACAATACACACAAAACAACCCCTACTACAACCAGATGTCTACAAACACAGATACAAATCATAAATACAAATACAAATGAAAAACCTTCACCCATAACCAAACCCACAAGATCACACCAAAATGAACCAACTGTCTTCAAATCCCACAAAAAATTTACCTGCCTGTCGACCTTTAAAACACCAGAAGCTACCTTACAACTTCAAACCTTCATACCCTGGGACTAGCTCAAGAACCTGCCAATCCCTCTGAAACTTATTGATGGAATTGTGCCTTCATCCGAATTGAGTTTTCTTAGTGAAGAGTGCGAAAGCTTCATGGATTGAAATGGACAAGGAGCTCACGTAGAGCTTGTGGATTCCTTGAGGGTGAAGGTTAAGTATGGAGAGTGATAGGTGAGGCCTAATCACTTGAGCTAGTGGAAATTTGAAGACTATCTATCCTAGAGAAGTAGGAGACAAGAGTGAGAATTGACTCAATAATTTGGCAGCAATTTCACTCATTCATTAATCTTCCTTTTACATGAGTCAAACACCTCCTTCTATAGGATTAGAGGGCTGGACATTTTGGAGCCAAAATTTGAAAATTCAAAATAAAACTCTCCAATGAGAAGGTGCCATGTGGAGTCATGCTTTCCATGTTTAGCTCACACCTTCCATGCTAAATCCTCTCCACTCCTAGGCTGCCATGTGGACATCCATGTGCTCCATGCCAAGGTGATTTTCATCCTCTAAAACACCCTAGACATTTTAGGGTTACATTGGGCTCAAAGAAGCCCAATTGTTACCCTAACTAGTCATATTTTACTATTGACCCAAATACAAGCCCAAAAACCTATGCTACTTGGCCCAAATATTTGGTCCAATTATTTTATGCTACTAGGCCCAATACATGGTCCATGAAATCATAAACAACTTTATACAATTTATTTAAGCTAAAGCTTGACCCAAAAATAATGTTGACTAGTCAGTAGGAACTCAGTCTTCTTGTATTCTTCTGACCAAAGCTTTAGTTTATGTTTTGATGACTTCGAGGTCTTCTTGGATATGATTGTACATTCCTTCACCCTAGAGTTCTCCTCTTGATTAGGCCTACAAAAAGAAACAAAAGCCCAATTAGACCCATATATGCAAATAAATCCATAAACAACCTATAGGTCTTCATCCTCCTTATTATGTGGTTGTGTGTGGCTGGAGGCTCTGTCATCACTTAGACCCACATAGACCCCCAACACCACCCTTACTTTTTAATTGACTTCAAACAAGCCAATGGGTCCAAGCATCATTGGGCGTAAGTAAACAAGACATTGTGCACCCTATTCGTGAGCCATGACCACACCTTAAGTTGTGTCAAGGTGAAGATCTCTGAACAATCTACTCTACCATTCTTAAAGATGATAAGGTTCCTCTGTTTCCAAATTTCGCCAATCACAGCAATCCACATACAACCCCAGTATCTATTAACCTTCTGAGAAGCCTAACCAAGATAAAAACTTATTGAAATGGGAACAAGCATCCCAATGATATACCCTAACCTCCCCAACCCACTTACTGTACAAACTCCATACCTTCCAAGCTACCTTGCATTTGAAGAATACGAACCATGGATTTGAGAATATCAAAGATTGAGGTTATTTGCTTAACTTTTATCTATATTTTATACAAATATTTTGATTTTAGGTTGGTAAAGATGACCTCAAATGTTTTTCGTATCGTTTAGATGTAATTTTAGATTGTACATTAAGCTTTTAGGTGGCAGGATAAATCATAATGAGATTTTCTCTTTGGCGCGCAACTGAAGGTTTGGTCATGTGTTGCCAAAGCATGCGGGGTATGTTTTTCTTTTTCTGATTGGTGTCTTGAGCCTTTGGTGTGTATGAAGTCTGTCTAAGTTTATTAGGTGGTTTATTTGATGAGTAGTGGGGTTTTTTTTATGTTATTTTTAATACTTTATCAGGTAGGTTTTGCTAAAGCGGTAGTTTTAAGTTGTTTGATTGTGTTTTGAGGTTGGATGAAAACAAACTTAGGTTGAACTTTTGTATAAGGGTTGAGATATCCCTGAAATACCTCCTATTTATTCATTTTGTTTTTTTCTGATGAAAAAAAAAAAGTTAAGCTTTTAGGTTAGAGTTTGTTCAACCACAAAATAGATCAGTATTACTAATGAAAATTTGTTCGGATTATCAAATTACTCAGCAAATTAAAAGTCTATCTCAACATGAAGAGGTAGAATTTTATTATACATTTTTAAGACACATCTATTGTATATAATAATTCTATTTACGCATGCTGAATTTGGTGTTGTATATTGATGACATGTATTGAAGATAAGAATGTGTTTTTTTAATTTGGAGTGGAGAATTGAAAGGAAAGAGCTTATATGATTTAAGTTTAGATACTGTGAGTTGTAATGTAAGCATTTAGATATTGTGTTTTGTCAGTTGTACTTGATGAGTTCATGAAAGATATATCAATATTTATATAGATTCCTACTTTTGCATGGAAGTTTTCTGAAACAGCAGATCACGATCCAGATTTATACTATTAATCATTATTTAAATATAATTTATATACATTATTAAAAAATAATTCAAGGGTATATTAATAATCTTTATTATAATACAATTGCAATTCACTACAAATTTTTATATCACTTTTCTCTCCAATTGAGTGATACATTCAAACAGTCTTACTTTCTATTTACTTTTCTCTCCTTTCCTTTATCACAGGAACCACAATGTGCTCAAGTGGCAACTATAAAGATATTCAAGACTATCAAAAAGAAGAAAAATTAAAGCATTTTTAAATGATCTACCTTAATTTTGTTAAGTAATTACAATATATTTTATACATTATTTTCTGGAAAAGTGTACCAAACACGTGTTTTTCATTATTTAGCTCGTATAAATACGTATTTTATTTATTTTGAAATGACTGATCATATCTTTTAAATATATTGTAATTATTTTCAAATCACTGATTATAATATTGTAATTATGCCTTTCTTATGATATAAAATATGTGTATTTTGCTGGTAAGATCAAAATCACAATAAACTTATTAAAATTAAAGATAAGAAAAAAATGATAATATATCATTTAGTCAATGTTGCATTATTACTATTAAATAAAATGGATATATAAAGGTTTTTAGAAATCAAGCATTACATTAAAATGTGTTGTAATTACATTATAATTATTAAAATGGGTTAATAGATTGAACTATAAAAATATTTTTAAATGATATATATTAAATTAACAAAATCTAAACTTACAAATCATTCAAGGCTTTATCCATATTCAAATTTAATTGTAGAAACAATTGTTAAATTAAATAGTCTTACTACCCTGTTAATGAATTTATCAATATTATTAATATATACTCTAAGTCTTAATAAGAAGTTAATTATTTTTCTTATTAGCGAAAAGATCGTGTATTAACATTTTTATTATATTAATATATATGTAATTTTATTATTTTTACAAGTAATTGATTAAAAAAAATAATACAATTTATATATAATTTAGTAAAAGTAGTATTAAAAATTATAAAATCATTATCTTTGAAAAATTATTTAATTACTTTAAATGAAGAGAAATTATTTAAATATTTATTTATTAAATAAAAAAATTATTTTTTATTTACTAATAAATAAAATCATTCAATTAAAAAATGATATCGAAGAAAATTATCAAATAACTTACTTTCTTTACATAATAGTATATATTTTTAAATGTCACAAGAAAAGCATATGAGAATATTTTCAAACATAGACATTCAGAACTTATAAAGCATTTTCACACTTTTTTTTAGCCCAAGAAGATGAAACTTTATTTAATAGAGTTAAAACCTTAAAAAAAATAACGACTAAAATTTAAGTTAAGAATTGAGAAAACCTTCCTTAAAACATTTTACTACTTTAATAGATGCTAAAGTATATTTAAATTCTTAAAACAAAAATGACCCATAATCTCATCACACAAAGCATTTAACATTGTATTAAAACTTAATTATAAACTTATAATGATGATGATGTTACTAACACTAGTACAAAATGTTAAAATAAGGTTTAATTACCTTATTCGTCCCTACATTTGGGGTCAATTTAGTATAGTAGTTTTAAAAAAAATCAATTTGGTCCCTATAACTTTTAAAATGTATTCAAATTGATCATTTTCGTTAAGTTTACCTAATGCGTCAGGTGTTGCTTATGTGGCAGAGAGACAGTGTTTATATGGCACAGAAAGTGTTTATGTGGCAGAGAAAGTCTGTTTATATGACAGAGAGAAACTATTTATGTGAAAGAAAGAGAGTATTTATGTGGAGAGAAAAGTGAGATTGAGAGTTATTATTATTATTATATTATTGTTATTGTTATTATTATTATTATTTATTATTATTATTATTCCTATTATTATTACTATTATTATATTTATTCTTATTATTATTATTTCTATTATTAATATTATTATTACTGTTATTATTATTATTATTATTCCTATTATTATTATTACTATTATTATTATTGTTATTAATATTATTATTACTGTTATTATTATTATTATTATTATTATTCTCATTATTATTATTCTCATTATTATTATTATTAATAATATTATTATTATTTTTATTATTATTATTATAGGAATAATAATAATAATAACTCTCAATCTCACTTCTCTCTCCACATAAATACTTTCTCTTCCACATAAACACTTTCTTTCTTTGCCACATAAACAATCTCTTTCTGCTACATAAGCAACACCTGATGTTGTTAGGTGGAACTTAACAGAAATGACCAATTTGAATACATTTTAAAAAATATAGGGACCAAGTTGATTTTTTTTAAAACCACTATACTAAATTGACTATTGACACCAAATGTAGGGATGAATAAGGTAATTAAACTTTAAAACAACTACTGTTTATTAAATGCATTTTTTCCTCAGACGCAGTCTTTCAAAACGCGGTGACATTTTTGAAATTATTTTCATTTATGAATGCAGTTATTTGTAGTAGCCACATTCATAAATCAAAGCATATGATTTAAGAATACGACTATTACAAGTAGCCGCATTCTTAAATCAAATTTTACCCTAACTCTGAAGCGCGTCACTTACGCTTTTCATACTTTCTTCCTCTTCTTTCTCTTTGCATTTACTGTTCCTGCTCACTTGTTCCTCTTCTTTCCCTTCACGTTCGCTTATGCTTCATTGTTGTGCCACTGTAAGTTTGTTCGAGTTCTGTTTCTTCTTCTTCTTCATCTCTTCTTCTTCGCGCTCCGTTTCTCTGACTTTTTTTTTTTTGCATTGGTCAAAGTACTGTTTCATTGCCTTCGTTGTTCTTGGGTGTGCTATTCTTTGCTTCGTCGCTGCTGCCTTGCCTGCTGCCGCCATCGTTGCTGCCGCTCCCATGCCACTCTTCACCAACGTTGCCTTCACGCACAAGGTTGGTGGTGTCTTAAATTTTTTTGAATATTTTTAATGTTATGAATTTGTTTATTTTTTATTTATTATAATTTTTATTTTATAAAATTTATATTATTTAGTATTTATTATAATTTGTATTTATTATTAATTTATATTATGTTAGTTGGTAGTTTAGAATATAATTATCGTGTTGGTATTGAGTCCAAGGGTGTTCGACCCTCGACAATTGATACGTGCTGGTATTGAGTTTGGGGCTGTTCGACCCTTGGCAATCGCATGAGATAGAAAATTTATTAGAAAACACCTGAATGACTATTACAGAATATAATGGATCGAAATTGGATTAACTTTGTTCGCATAAGTGATGAGTACGAAAGAGGAGTAGAAGCATTTATACAATTTGCGCAACGTAACGCGAATAATAGTGGTCAGGATGGAGTAAAGATCAGGTGTCCCTGTGTTAACTGTTTTAATGGAAGGATACTTGATGTTAAGATAATCAGGGAGCACCTTCTATGTGATGGGTTTCTTCGATCTTATACAACTTGGACATGGCATGGTGAATTATTAAATTTACGACGTGTTTCCGTAATTGAAGAATATGTGGGGTCCACCATGGATGATGCAGTACATGATGATGTAGATGATGATCGATTGGAGGACATGATTCGTGATGTGAGAGCCCAGTCTTTTGCAGAAGCGCATGGATATGGAAGTATGTAAAGCAATGCAGAGACTCCATTGTATCCTGGATCAACTAACTTCACACGGTTGTCGATGGTGTTAAGATTGATGAATTTGAAGGCAATAAATGGATGGATTGATAAAAGCTTCACGGAATTGCTTCAGTTGTTGAAAGATATGCTTCCAGAGGGAAATACTCTACCTAATTGTAATTATGAGGCCAAAAAGATTCTTTTTCCAATGGGTATGGAGTATAAAAAAATACATGCATGTCCTAATGTTTGTATATTATATAGGAAAGATTTTGAATTGTTGAAAACTTGTCCGAGGTATGGGTTATCACGTTATAAGTTGAAAGAAAAATATGATGATACTATTGAAGAGATAGAAAAGCATGGACCCCCAATGAAGGTTATATGGTATCTTCCTATCATTCCAAGGATTAAGCATTTGTTTGCAAACCCAAACTATGCTAAGAATCTTAAATGGCATGCAGATGAGAGGAAATGTGATGGCATGTACCGACATCCAGTTGATTCTATTCAATGGAAGAAATTTGATGATGAGTTTCCAGAGTTTGGTAAAGAATCAAGAAATATACGACTTGGTTTAGCTAGAAACGGAATGAATCTGTTTGGTAATATGAGTACAAATCACAGTTCATAGTCTGTTTTACTAGTTATTTACAACTTACCTCCTGGATTGTGCATGAAGCGAAAATACATGATGTTATCTATGATGATATCCGATCCGAAAAAGCCAGGGAATGACATAAATGTTTATCTAAGTCCCCTAATTGAAGATTTGAAGTTAATGTGGGATCAGGGTGTTCAAGTATTTGACGAATTTGCTAATGAAAATCTCTAGCTGCATGCCATGTTATTTTGCACCATCAATGACTTTCCGGCATATGGTAACTTATTAGATTATAGTGTTAAGGGTCATAAAGCATGTCTAATATACGAAGAAGACACTGCTTCTCAACAACTGAAACATGGAAGGAAGACAGTATATCTTCGGCATTGGAGGTTTCTTAGAAGTCACCATCCTTACTAGAGGTTGAAAAAAGCCTTTAATGGACACCAAGAGACTAGTGGTCCACCAACTCCATTAACTGGTGTTGAGGTTTACGAAAAGGTAAATAACATAGACCACACCTTCAGTAAGTAAAAAAGTCATATGTGACAAACATTTGGAAGAAAAAATTAATCTTCTTTGATCTTCCGTACTAGTCGAGGTTAGAAGTTAGACATTGTATAGATGTAATGCATGTTGAGAAGAATGTGTGTAATAGCCTAATTGGTACATTTCTTAACATTAAGGGGAAGATGAAGGATGGTCTAAATGCTCGTTTAGATTTGATTGAGATGAACATACGAGGCAAGTTGGCATTGATAGAAATGGGTAAGCGTACATATTTACTCATACCCTTTATAATTATTTTTCTTTAGATTTTGATGGGCCCGGGATGTGGGCATAAAACAATTAAGGTGTAATTACCTTATTCATCCCTACATTTAGGGTCCATATTCAATTTAATATAGTGGTTTTAAAAAAAAATCAATTTGGTCCTTATATTTTTTAAAATGTATACAAATTGGTCCTTTCCGTTTAGTCGCACCTAACAACGTCAAATACAGAGAGGTGGGATTAAAAAATGTGACATGTCAAGATCAGGTGTTGATGTGACAGTACACCACCCACTCACTCCAATAATGGCGTGGTGGTGGTGCTCCTCTCCCTCCCCCACCGTCGTCGTCGCCACCACCACCCACCACCACTCCATCACTTTCCAATTTGGCATCCGAACCCCCACATTCCCCCTTTCTTCCTTTCCTCGTTCCACCGCTGCTCCACCTTCTCTCCAAGTTAGAGTTCCATGCTCTTACAAAACAGCTTTGTTGAATTCTCCGACACCACATCCTGACGCCGTGGATTGTGTGGGAACAGGAAAAGATGTAGAATTTTAAAAAAATTATATCTCTTCTTTCTCTCTTCATCATTCTCTTTTTTCTCCTTTTCTCTCTCTTATTTTAGTGTCCCTCTCTCTCGTAATTCTTCTATTCACCATTGCTAGTGTTGCGTCGTCAGCGTGGAGTTGATTGATAATTCGTTTGAGAACGAAGGTTGTGGCGGTCCTCCGCACAAAATTGTCAAATTTGGAATTCTAGTTTTGGTTGGAAACGTCGGAGGAAAGAACGCAGAAGCGAACAATGCATTTTCTGCGGAATTTATGGAAACCGAAATTGGCGAATAAACGCTTTCTAATTCTTTTGGAGAAAGGAAATAGCATCCTTTAATATTTTTTGAATCCATTTTTAAAATAGTTTTCCATTTCTTCATATATCCATTTTTAAAAGAAAATTTGGGTTTTAACCATTCCACCACCACCCGTTCTTTTACAGGTTTTAAGAAGATATAAACTATCGTTGTAAGAAAATTATTATTATTATTATTATTATTATATTTATCATTTATTTAATTAGTAAAAATATATAAATTCATAAAAAAATGTGAGAAAATTAATAGTAAATAACATTTGTACTACCAATATTTTGTTTTATTTATTTATATTATTATTATTTTTTATCACAGATTAATATATATTTAATTTTTTAAAATTAATTTATAACAATTAATAATGTGATTATTTTTCTATACATATTTTGTTACATTTTTACTTTTATTAAAACAATCTACTTTTGTTGATTTTATGATTTATAAGAAGTCACCCACCAAAATAAGTGGTAGTATCTCGTTAGAATTATAAAATTATAAAAAAAATTTAAAAATTATTTTACGATTATTTTCTACATATAGATAATTTTTTTAAATTAATGCAACTTTCAGTAATATTTTTTATTTTAATAATTATTAGAGAAATGAATTCTATTTTTATTTATTATTATCATAAAAAAAAGTTGTTTCCATTAATATTTTTTGTTTGTTTACAATAATATAAATACTTTTCCTAAGAGAATGTATGTCTATTAAAAGCTTTAGTATTTGCTATATTTATTAATTCAAGACATCTTTTAAATCGATAGTAACGAAAAATTAAATAAAAAATAGGATAACATCTTTTATCATTTTTCTGGGCTAAATATAATATATTTGCAATTATTTACGTAAATAAGAAATAATTATTTTTTAAATTTACTTTTATTTTCAATTATAAAAAATATCAAATTGCTTTGCCTAAACTATAGTTATATATGGGAAATGATACTGCATATCATGATCCCAAGCTTTCAAGGTTATATTGATTAAACAACTTCAGTTTTCATCAACCATGCTCCTTCTCGATGATTTTGCAACACGCTTCTTCCATTTCATACTTCTCTTCATTCTCCCCTTCTCTTTGTCCATGTAATGCCACAGTGAAACAAAGAAATGAAGAAGGGAGGAATGTGAGGGTTCAGATGCCAAATTGGGAAGTGATGGAGTGGCGACGGGCGGTGGTGGCGACGACAACGGTGGGGGAGGGAGAGGAGCACCACCATGACACCATTGTTGGAGTGAGTGGGTGGTGTTTAGGTGATAGTGAAGGGATTCAACTGCCACGTTAGCACCTGATCTTGACATGTCACATTTTTGAATCTCACCTCTCTACCACATAAACAACATTTGACGTCGTAAGTTGCAATTTAAAATGACCAATTTGTATACATTTTAAAAAATATAGGGACCAAATTGATTTTTTTAAAAACCACTATACTAAATTGAATGTTGACTCTAAATGTAGAGACGAATAAGGTAATTATACCAAAAATTAACATTGCTTTTCAATTTATGCAACTTTCTTTTCTCAACTGATAGCATGCTTGTAATTTATGCATATGTTTTCTTCTTCCAACCAATAAACGAATGTCTTTAATAACTAGAAATGTGTTGACTTGAATTATTGGTTAATCTGATGATAATAATTGTCGAACATGACGCCTTTTTAATAAATGTTAAGGCTCCGCCCGAATGAATTTTGAGTTGGACCTTTTGGTTGTAAGGAGTGTTTACCCTAATATGTACTTGACGCGATTGTCTTGGTGAGAAGTTAGCTAGTGTCGTCCCGACACTGTAGAATAATTTTTCAACAACTTGAAAAAATCATCTTTATTAGGACGAGTCTTCCTTAAATGTCGCTTGGTCGTAGGGTTGGCTACATTAGGTAATTGATACAAACTAAAACAACCAGCAGATGACTAAGGACACTTCAAGCACTTCACAAAAAGGTTAGTCATCTCAGTATATAAAGTCGAGCACCACCAAACCTCGAGAAAACATCAGCAGAAGAATAAGAAGCTATAAACCAGAATATCAAAAGTTCTTCCTTATGGTCTTTCCATAAGAGAAAAGTTATGTAAATAAATTAGGCTCACTTCGGGGGTCCAACATAGCAAGATAGGCTAGAATAAGTGCCTATAGCATAATAGGGGGGTGTAGTTATCATTTTAGTTTGTGCCTAGCCCTTTAGGAAGGAAATTTGACCTACTTTATAGAAGAACAAGACTAGGGTGCGGTTTTGACTTAATCAAACCCTAAAGGCAACCCGTCACATATTTACCACCCTACCCTTGCCCTTCTTCCCCACCAAGCACTGGTGCAAAAAGGCAAAACTAGTGCTGCTATTTTAAATTTATAAGTGCGGCTGTATAGCTGCATTTGATCAGCATGCACTTGTAAATCGAAGAGATAAGAGTGTGGCTATATAGCCGCACTTGTAAATAACATTTATAAGTGCAGCTATTTCTTGTAGTCGCAATTGTATATGCCAAAAACATTAAAAAAAATTCAAAAAATTTAAAACACCGCCAATCTTGTGTGAAGGCAACGTTGATGAAGAGTGGCATGGGAGCGCTAGCAACGATGGCAACAGCGAAAGCGGCGGCAGACAAGGAAGCAGCAACGGAGCAAATAAAAAAACCCACAAGAACCCATAAAGGTAATGAAAGAGTACTAAGCAATCCAAGAAACCAAATAATGTAAGAAAAATGAAAAAGATTTATACATGAAGAGTGGCACGGGAGCGCCAGCAATGACGGCGGTAGATAGGGAAGCAGCGACGGAGCAATGAATGTCAGCCAATGAAACAGTGCTTCGAGACCACCAATGCAAGGAAAAAAACATATATAAGAAAAACGAAAACATCTATGCATATATTTGTGAAGATGAAAAGGAAGAAAGAGAGTTCAAGAAACTTACATTGGCACAAATGAAATGCAGATGCAGTAGAAAGAGATGAACTCAGAGTGCAAACGCGAAACGAAGGCAAAGACGAGAAAGAAAGTATGAAATTGTGTGTGGTGCGCTTCAAAATTTAGGGTAAAAAAGGATTTACAAATGCGGATAAAGGTAAAACCGCATTCGTAAATCAAAACGCTTTGATTTACAAGTGCGACTATACAAATAGCCGCATTCATAAATCAAGCGCTTTGATTTATAAGTGCAGCTATACAAATAACTGCATTCGTAAATTAAAGCTCTTTGATTTACAAGTGCGGTTATATATATATAGCCGCATTCGTAAATCAAAATAATTTCAAAAATGCCACCACGTTTTTTACGAAAGCGGGTAGCGCAAAAGCCACACTAAATAAAGAGTACTCTTTTCTTCTTTTTGCACTAGTGAAGGCACCCATTCCTATAAATAGGGTGGCATTCCATGTTCTCAGTATAGATTTTCTTGATAAATACTCTAAATAATAGGCTCCGTCAACCGCTGCGTTTTTAACACGGAAAGGTCCTTCCCAATTACTTGAGAATTTACCTTCGTTTTTCCGAGCGTCGTTGCGCATCCTCAAAACCAAGTCTCTCTTTTAAAAATTCCAAGGTGTCATCTTTGAGTTGTATTGTCTTGCCGCCCGAATCTTGCAAGCTTATTCTCTTATTCTGCTTTTGTCTTTAAATTCATTGATCAGGTCGAATCCGACCAATAGGTTTTCCTTATTGAGATTTAGGTCAAAAGTTGGTCGTCATAGAGAGGGTTCTTCGACTTCAACAGGAATCATAGCCTCTATTCCATATGTTAAACTGTACAGGATCTCTTGAGTGGTGGTCTACAGTGTACACTGATAAGCCCATAAGACTTTTTGAAGTTCCTTGGTCCACTTGCCCTTAGTAGGGCCGAGTCACTTCTTTCATTTGTTGAGAATTATTTTTTTAGCAGTTTCAGCCTAGCCGTTGATTTGGGGGCTCCACCAAACTCGTGATATGTTTAATGTTGAGTTTCTCATAAAACTCAGCAAGTCCTCTGTCGATGAATTGCCGACTGTTATCAATGATAATGAGGTGGGGTATCCGGAAGCGACAAATGATATTTTTTCGTACAAAATTTTGAACATTCCGTGTTGTTATTGCTGCTAATAATGTAGATTCTTAGTGATGGAAAACTAGTTTGTTTTGGCTTCTTTTTTTTGTTGTAGTTTTGTATGTTACAGAAGAACGGACTTGAAAATGACATCAATGACTGAATGGAAGTGTGGATAAGAAGAAATAAAGAGGGGAAGTAGAAGCTTAGAAGAGGTGTGGCCAACTTCTAAGAAGATTCAAGAAAAACACTAATAGAAGTGCAAACTTGAGAGTGAGAATTTGAAGACAAATGAGCTAGCAACTTGGGCAGCATTTCATTATCAATTCAAATCTAATTTACTAGGGGGCCAACACTTGTATTTATAGTGCTATGGGCAGCCAAGGTGCAAGCTTTAACCCTAAAAACTCTCCACTCATAAAAGGACAAGTGACTCTCTCTAATTGGAGCAAATCCTCTCAAATTAGAGGTTGACAAGTGTCCTCCTCTAATTGGAGAGAATCCTCTCCATTCCCATGAAGACAAATGTCCTTTTGGCATTGGTGGGATTCCTCTTCATTAAGGAGATGACATGTGAACCTTCATGCCTTCCTTGCCACTCTATGCTTTCTATTTGCAATCTAGAAATTTATTTGTGCATCCTAGATGGTCTAGAGTTGCATTGGGTCCAAGGAGGCCCAATTGTAACTTTAGCTAGACTTTTTTTTTTCTATTTACACCCTACTCTAATTGGCTCAATACATGGCCCATGAAAATTGGCCCAAAATATGGCCCAAGAAAATGACCTAAATACAAGCCCAAAATAAAGCTTATACTGCTCTGTACAATTTTATAAGACTAGGAAATTTGGAAGAAATGTTAAAAATTAATTCTCCATAAAAAATAGAGTTTTTTGAACTCCTTCTTCTTCTTTTTCTTCCATTCTTCTAGCCATGACCCTAGTTAAAGGCCCAATATGTGTCCTTCTAAATGGTCCTCCATCACTTAGGCTTTTGGTGTGACAAGGTGTCGTATTCATAGTACTTTAAACATTTTTGGACAAATTCTGTGCAATCACCATACATGGTCGGCTAGTAGTATCTTGCCTTTAGTATCTTAGCAACCATCGTTTTTGCCCCTGAGTGAGTTCCACATACCCTCTCATGTATTTCTCGCATGACATAGTCGGCTTAATTGGGAGAAATGCACTTTAGTAGTGGTTGGGTGTATCCTCATTAGTGGAGATCATGACCAATAAGGAAAAATTGAGTAGCTTGTTGCCTCATTGTCTTTTCTGATTGTGCTTTGATAACTCCATTGTCTAGAAACTGTTTGATAGGTGTCCCCCAGTTTTTTTGTACCTCAGTTGTCATGCACTTGTCCGAGCCAATGCTGGGATTCTTGAGGTTGATGTAGACGACCAACCGATGGAGCCCTTTCTTTTTAGCGGTTGCTAACCGTGAAAGCATATCAACTCTGGTGTTGTGCTCTAGACGGATATGTTCAATTCTCACATTATTGAATTTGGCGATCAAATTTTGGACAAAGTGATAATACCTTTGTAGCAAAGATTTTTTGACTTCAAATTCTCCTTTGAGTTGCCTGATGACGAGTTGGGAGTCACTTATGTAGACAAGCTGTTTGGCCTCCATATCCAGTGCTAGATTGAGGCCGACTATGATAGCCTCATATTTGGCTTGATTGTTTGATGTTTTAAAATCAAACTTTAAGGCTTGTTCAAGTATGATGTCGCCCGGGCCTTTGAGCACTACTCCTGCTCCACATGATTTGCTATTAGAGGACCCATCAACATATAGGATCCATTGGGGGTCCTCATCCTCAATCGAATGAGAACTAAGCTTAGCTGTAAAATTAGTCAAGGCTTTAGATTTAATTGCCCTCTGGGCTGATATTGAATCTGGAATTCAGGTACTTCTACAACCAATCCAATCATTTAGTCGGCCAGATCCAACTTTGCTAATATCTTCATTATCAGGTAGTCAGTCTTGACTATTATGCGATGATTCTGGAAATACATGCGCATTCTTCGTGTAGTAACCACTAATGCCAAGGCTTCCTTTTCAATCATCTGGTAGCATACCTAGGCGCCTTGTAGTACCTGACTTACAAAATATACTGATCGCTCCTCTTTTTCAAATTCTTGTACCAGTGTTGCCATGACCGTGTTTTCCGAAACCACGAGATAAATGAGTATTGGCTTGGCATTATTCGGCTTCTGGATGACCGGAGGAGATGCCAAGAAAACTTTTGGTTGAAGAAATATTTCTTCACATTCGTTCGTCCATTTGAACTTAGCCGCTTTGCGTAGTAATTGTACGATGGGCTTAGTTTTCTCTGCTAACTTTGGCACAAATCTGGAGAGGGCCGTGAGCCGGTCGATTAACCTCTGAATTTCTTTCAGATTTTCAAGGCTACGCATTTCAGTGATAGCCTTGCATTTCTCTGGATTTTCTTCTATGCCACGATGAGTGAGCATAAAACCCAAAAACTTTTCTCCTTCTACCCGAACGCGCATTTGTCGGGGTTGAGCAACGCGCCATGGTCTCAAAGGGCTTGAAAAACTTCCTTGAGATCTTGGATATGTTGTAGACATGAGTCAGATTTGACTACAATGTGTCTACATAAACTTCGGCATTTCTACCGATCATCCCTTTAAAGATGTAATCCATTAGTCTTTGATAGGTGGCACTAGCATTCTTGAGGCCGAATGGCATGACCTCATAGTAGAAGTTGTCACTGTTGGTCATGAAAACCATTTTTTTATCTGTCGAGTGCATCTAGATTTGATTGTATCCTCAATATGCATCCAAAAAAGTCAAAATATTGTGATCGATCGCTCCATCTAGTAGGCGGTCAATGCTCGGTAAAGGATATGAATCCTTCTGACAAGCTTTGTTGAGGTCGGTGTAGTCAGTGCATATTCTCCATTTTTCATTCGACTTTTTAACCATAACCACATTGGCTAACCAAGTTTTGCAGTGTCCTTTCTTGATAAAGCCAACTTTGACTAATTTATCAACCTTTTGTCGTGCAGCAACATGCTTTTCCTCACCCATTTTTCTTTTCTTCTGGACTATCGGTTTGGCTTCTTTGTATATAGAGGGACGATGTGTGATGATGTTTGGTCTCACTCCGAGCATATTTGAAGTTGTCCAAGCAAACAAGTCAGCGTTATCAATTAATGTTAGACTCACCAGTTTATTGTCGTCCAACTTCAAGGAAGTCCATATGTGCATTGCATGTTCTTCATCACGTAGGGGTAACAGATGAAGATCCTCGCCTGGTTCAACGCGGGCTTTGTTTAGCCAAGGTTCGAGGTCGACCAAGGCAACCATGTGCTCCCTTTTTGGGGATTTACTCTCTTGATATCGGTCTCTGATCGACCCTTTAGATCCTGGAGAGCGTCCTCTTCTTCCAGTTAACCATCTGCGTGGAGAGGCCTTGTAAAGTCGATTAATAGGTTCAACTTTCAAGCTTGTGACATAACATTCACGAGCTTTTTTTTTATCGACATGAACGGTAACTATGTCACCTACTGCAAATGGAAGCTTCATTGCAAGGTGTGGAGTGGACACTATTGCTTTCAGGCGGTTAATGGACGATCGACTGAGCAACATATTATAGGAAGTATTTGCTTTTACCAGAAGGTACCTGATCTTTATAGTTTTGCAAAGATATCTACCTTCTCCAAACGTGGTGTACAAGTCAATGAAACCCCGTGTGTCCACCTACTCTCCAGAAAAGCCTACAATCCAGTCGTCATAGGGCTGGATTTCTGACTCTGCAATTCTCATTTCTTTGATAGTCTTCCAATACATAATGTCGACCGAGCTGCCTTGATCCAGCAAGACCTTGGTGATTGCGAACTTATCGATCTTTACGGTGATGACCATGGGATCATCTTGGGTCGGATTGATAGCAGTAAAATCGTCATCTGTAAAAAGAATTGGGGGAATTCTCGGTCAGTCCTTGGTGATTTTTGAGTGGACCGATTGGATAGCCCGAAGATGCTTCTTTCAAGCGGAACTAGAACATCCGCCTCCTACAAATCCTTCACCGATCGTATTTATCTACCCCGCACGACGTTTGGGAATTCGGCTTTCCGGAGAAGGAGTTCGAAATGATCATCCCTCCCTTCGATTGCTACCTCCCAGTGGAATCCCACTGACAATGGTATTTATGACCTCGCGGACACTGCGTCTTGAATGATCGTTCCACCGAGGACTTTCACTCTGAGGCCAACTCGTCATATAGGACTTTTGCTCCTCCTCTATTATTTTGTAGGGCGTCGGTCATCTTCAAAGCAATGTGATCCTTCTTGGCCACATTGAATGTATTGCTCTTTTTGCTCTTTGGAAGGGTACCTCTCCCTTCGTGGGGATCGATACGAGGTTTTGTTTGTTTGGAAAAACTTGCGCAAATGACTGGCCTGAATAAGCTCTTCTATCTTTTCTTTCAAGGCTTGGCAGTCTTCGGTCATGTGTCCAAAGTTGTGATGATACCGACATCGTTTGGACATGTGAGCATTTCTCGGACTCTATAGCTTCTTCAATGTCGGGAGTAGATCGACATGTAAAGCTTCATCCATGATTTTACCTCTTTCAGCATTTAATGGGGTGTAAGTATGGAATCCGAGGGCCTCAGTTTTCTTCGAATTTGTCAAACTGACCAAACATGGTTGGGTACCTCAGTCTTTCTCCTTTCCCTTGTCTTTGCCACTTTTAGCCCAAACATTTTTATGAAAATCGTGCAGTTCCTCAATCTACATGAACTTGGCGGCTCGATTCCACAATTCATCAAGATTTTTGGCCGATTTCTTTATCATGTTGTCGGTGAATTGACCCGGTCAGAGAGCCAAGATTAATGTGATGCATAGCTATCTCCAGCATGAGATTCTTGATGCTGAGAGAGATTTTGCTAAACCTCTTCATGAATGTTCCCAAGGGCTCCCCCTTTTCCTGCCTAATGTTGAGATGGGCTATGCATGACATATGGTGCGGGGTGTTGAACTTTGCCGAGAGAGTTTTAAAACTGTCCACTGAGTTGGGTGGGAGTTGGGTAAACCAACTAAGTGCCCCTTCTTGGAGAGAGGTGGGTGTTAGGAAAGATGGCTTTAAACTAGAGGGGGGGTGAATTGTTTAAAGAGGTTTTCGCAAACTTTTCCAAGCTAGAATGAATATCTTTCAGAAATCAATTGATTAAGCAATTCAGTTTGCCAAAACAGCAAGCAAAACAGCACTGCCAGGAAAACAATCGGTTGTTTCTTCGAAACAATCGGTTGTTTATACCAGCAAACAACAAATAAACTGAAATTAAAGAGTAAGGGATAGAGAGATTGTACACAGATGTTTATACTGGTTCACTCCAACCCAGAGCTACATCCAGTCTTCTCAGAAACCCTGAGGAAATCCACTAAGCAATCAACACTAGATTACTTACACACAACCAAGAAAGTGACCTTGAACACCCTCAAGAAACACACTTTCCTTGGTCAGCACACCACACTAAGAAAGCTGATCTTGATCCCCTCAAGAACACACAGCTCTTCTTAGCAACAGCACAAAACGAAAGTTCACAGAATTACAAGGATTACACTTGTTACAGAAGCAATCTGAAATCAATACAAGAGAATCCTATCTCAGCACTTTGATCAATCTCTTTAGCTTTTAAGCAATCTCAGCAATTTTCCAAAACTCTCTTAGCAGCTCTTTGTCAAAAGCATTCTTCTCTTTTTAAAAGAGATTTTCTGAATTATATAAAAGGAAGTTTGTTTATCAAATCTTAACAAACCCATAAAAGCTTTCAGAAAGATTGGTCAAAGCATTCAATGACTGGAGCGTAAGAATTAAAAGCATTTAAAAGCTCAGTCAAAGTTAAAACTGTTTTCTGTTATAAAAACATAACAAACAATCGATTGTTTCCTCGAATCAATCGGTTGTTTTGTTACTTAACCAATTTTCACACTTTAAAACAGTTTTCAAAACACCTAAGCTTAAACAATCGGTTGTTTCGATAAAACAATCGGTTGTTTTAACTCAGTTTGAAAAAAACACTTTACTTTGTTTGAAAGTTGAGATGCTTGAGCTTTAGATTCAATCAAAGGTTGAGTTACACAACTCAAACTACCCAGATCCTAACTAAACCAGCACAGCAACAGCAAGCACAGCAAAAGCTTCACCATCCTTCAAAGGATTTGGATTCTTCAAAACCTTGAACACCACTTGGTTCAACAATCTCCCCCTATTTGATGAAGACAAATCCCTGATGCTTGATCCCTAATGCTTGTGTTGTTCTGATTAGATCTGAAGCAGTTCCTGCAATTGAACTTTTAGCAGACATAGAGCTTCTGATATTTTGTTAGAAAATATATACACAGTTAAAGCTTTAAACAACTAATATCAGTAAAAACAGCTACAAGCAGTCTTAAACAAGCATATAAGCAAACAAGCATAAAATCTCCCCCTATTTGTCTTCACAAATAGACAAATATAAGAGATAAAGCCATAAAATGTTCATATTACATCAGAATTATAAAAGCAACAGCAGAAGGAAAGAAAAGAACATCAAACTTCAACAGCAGCAAAAACAATCGATTGTTTCGACAATCCAATCGGTTGTTTTTCTTCATTCTTCCTTATCTCCAAACTGAAGATCAAAGATTTGGTTCTGAACAGCTTCAATTTGTTCATCCAGGCTCATGAACCTTGCATCCATGTTGTCAAACCTGGTATCAAACCTCTGGAAATTGCTAACACACAGATCATGGAGGTTTCTTTGGTTTTCAGCAAAGCTATCCATCCTATTCATCATGAACCTTTCAAAAGGTGACATTGATTGAATCCTTTCTTCTGGATGTTCAGCAGCCGCACTGGGTCCAGCATCTTGAAACTCTCCTGTTGGATCTTCATGTTCAACATCCATATCTGTAGGTTCTTCTTGAGCAGCACCACTAGAGGAGGCACCATGATCACCATCCTTGCTTACCCATTTTCCACCTATTTTTGTAAATCCCATCTTGCTGAGTGATCCATTGTTCAACTCTTGAGTTGACTTGACCAGCTCAGAAGTCTCATCTTCCAGATTAACTTCAAAATAGTTTAGGAATTTAGATATCAAAACAGCATAGGGATAGTGATAGTCACCCAACCTCATTGCTTTTTGTATGTGCTCTTTGATAATGTGAATCCAATTTAGCTTGACCTTCTTGGTGATGCAGAAGATGTAAACCAGATCTTCTTCAGTCAAAACAGAATGGTTGCTCCCCCTTGGAGTTAGAATCCATGTCACAATGAGAGCAAGCAGCCTCTCATCCAGTTTCAACCCTCCAACTGAGCATGCACTCACTTGAGCTTGAGTGTTTTTCAAACAGCTTCTGTAGAACTGAATTTTGTTGAAATCCTCCACCACACCAAGATTGCCTTTGCTGATTCGCAGTCCAGAAAACTTGAGTCCAGCAACAGCAGCCCAAACCTCATGGGTTATCTCCATGTCCACACCTTTTACATGAGAAACTAGGTTGTTTCCCTCAAATTTCAAATTGGTGTAGAAAACCTTCACCAAGTCTGGATATATGTTGCCCTTCATCTCCAAAAACCTTCTGAGATACTGATCTTTGAGAAGTTTCCTCACATTGTCCAGCTTTTGACTTTTCAGCCAGTCAAAACTCACAACCTTGGGGTTGTTGATTTTCTTGAGGCTTGTCTCATATCTATATTTTTCTATGAGATCTTTATCACCAGAAAACCATCCTTCCAGCCTTCCTCCAGACCTTACAGCTCTGGTTTTGATTCTTCCAGAAGTGGGAGGAGTTGATTCCATGGCAGCAGAGATGTGAAAACAGAGGGCAGCTCTTCTTTACAGATTTTCTCAAGAAATGGTGCAAGAGATGTTGCAAGAGATGTTGCAATTGGTTGTTCATCTGCACCTGATTTTATAATCATCCGAAAATCAATTTATGATAAATTCCATTCAATGGGTACCTGATTTTCAGAGAGAGAAGGTTGTTCTGCACAGAACATGTCAGAAAAAGAAACAGAAAAACACATGGTCTTTTGACTAGTCATAAAGGCTCTTGAATTTCCAAGATTTTGGAATATATTCCTTTATGAATGTTGTAACCACTTTCTGAGCACGTTCAGCTTTCAATACAGATATTTTGACCAAGATTCTCCCTTTTGAATTTGATCTGCAACGGATAGAAGAAGAATTCAAAATTAAATCAATTTCTTCACAGTGCTGTCAGACTCAAAACAATCGGTTGTTTCGAAGAAACAATCGGTTGTTTTGCTGCAGCAGTTAAAACTTGATTTTAAGAAATTTTAACCAAAAACATAAGCAGATAACAACAGATAACATTGACCAAAGAGGAATTAATCACAGGAAAGAACTTTAATACTGAAATTGAGGACAGAAAAAAAAAATTCTCATCCTTGTGTTGTTTCCTCAATGAGCCAAATGCTTGTTGATCAAGAAGGCTTCTTTTCATTGAATTGATCTTCTGCAAAGCATTGATTCAGCTTCAATGATTTCCCTTTGTCTTTAACAGTCTAACCAGTTGGCTCAGCTCCTCTTTTTCTATTTATTTTCCTGCACAAACATTAGTTCAAGCAACAAGATTTGGTCCTTTCACAAATGTGGGTCCAATTTGATTCTTTTTCACACTTGGAACCTCACATCCTTTAGGGATCCATTTCATGTAGCCTCTTGGAACAGAAAACTTTCTTATTTTGCAGAATCTAACCGAATGGCCCTTTTTCATGCAATAAAAGCATGTAACAATCGATTGTTTCGTCTTAACAATCGGTTGTTTTTCTGGTTTTCTTAAAAATCTTTTTGAAAACCTATCTTGCTTGTTCTGTGGATTGAAGCCTAAACCAGCCTTTCCAAAAACACAACTTTGAGATGCCAAGACATTCTCAAAGTTTGATTTCCCTTTTGAAAGCTTGTCCACAGTTTCAACAAGATATTGAACCTTTTTCTCAAGATTTTCACAATTTTCACAAATGAGAGTATCACATTTACAAGAGGTGTTTTTGAAATGATTTTCCATCTTTTCAAAATCAATTTTTGCTTTTCTCAGATCCTCTTCAAGTGATTTAACTCTCTTTTCAAGCCCATTGTTAAGATCTCTCAATCGATTGTTTGAAAGCACCAATCGATTAGCTTCATCATGAGTTTCTTGAAAAGCTTCAAGCAATTCACAATAATTTTGTTCATTTAAGGAAGCACAAGAACTTACTTCACTTGAACTGCAAGCATCTTCATCATCCTCAGCCACTAAACATATGTTGGCTTTTTCATCTTCACTTGATGAGGAACTTGATGAAGACACTTCATTTTCATCCCAAGCTATGTAGGCTCTTTTTGTCTTGCCTTTCTTCTCCTTATAGCTTGTCTTTTTCTCCTTGCTCTTGTTGGGACAATCTGCCTTTATGTGACCTTGCTCACCACAACCAAAACAAGTATAGTTATTTGAATTTAAATCATTGGATTTCTTGTTTCCATACCTATCCTTGTTGTTGTCTTTGTTGCGGTTTCTCTTTAGGAATTTGCTGAATTTTCTTGACAGCAAACTCAGATTTTCCTCATCACTATCATCACTTGAATCTTGCTTTCCCTTGTGTTTGGATGCTTTCAAGGCTATGCTCCTTGTGTGCTTATCTTGATTCTCTTGAACATTGAGTCTATTCATCTCTAGCTCATGTTCCCTAAGCTTTCCAAACAAAGAAGCAACACTTAAGGATGTTAGATCTTTAGATTCAGAAATTGCAGTTACCTTTGGTTGCCATGCTCTATCAAGACATTTCAAGATCTTGATGTTTAGCTCTTCTTTGTCAAAAGTCTTGTCTAGGCTCATAAGGTGATTGATGATATGAGTAAACCTTTTCTGTACTTCAGCAATTGTTTCACCTTTAAGCATTCTGAACATTTCATACTCTTGGATTAGAGCATGCTTTCTAGCTCTTTTAACTTCATTTGTTCCTTCATGAGTGACCTCCAAAGTATCCCACATTTCCTTTGATGATTTACATTGTGATACCCTGAAAAACTCATCAGAATTTAAAGCAGAGGTTATAATATTTTTGGCAATGCAATCAAATTTGGCCTTTTTGCTTTCAGCATCAGTCCATTGAGACCATGGCTTCTCAATGACAGAACCATCTTTTTCAAACTTTGGTATAAAAGGACCATTTTCAATTGCATCCCAAATTCCTTTGTCAAGAGATTCCATGAAAATTTTCATTCTAACTTTCCAAAACTGGTAATTCAAACCACAGAAAAGGGGTGGTCTGTTTATTGAAGCACCTTCCCCAAAAGGTAGTCTATCAGCCATTTTAAAAGATTTTAGGATCAACTTGAATGACTTTCAAGAACCAAGCTCTTGATGCCAATTGTTAGGAAAGATGGCTTTAAACTAGAGGGGGGGTGAATTGTTTAAAGAGGTTTTCGCAATCTTTTCCAAGCTAGAATGAATATCTTTCAGAAATCAAATGATTAAGCAATTCAGTTTGCCAAAACAGCAAGCAAAACAGCACTGCCAGGAAAACAATCGGTTGTTTCTTCGAAACAATCGGTTGTTTATACCAGCAAACAACAAATAAACTGAAATTAAAGAGTAAGGGATAGAGAGATTGTACACAGATGTTTATACTGGTTCACTCCAACCCAGAGCTACATCCAGTCTTCTCAGAAACCCTGAGGAAATCCACTAAGCAATCAACACTAGATTACTTACACACAACCAAGAAAGTGACCTTGAACACCCTCAAGAAACACACTTTCCTTGGTCAGCACACCACACTAAGAAAGCTGATCTTGATCCCCTCAAGAACACACAGCTCTTCTTAGCAACAGCACAAAACGAAAGTTCACAGAATTACAAGGATTACACTTGTTACAGAAGCAATCTGAAATCAATACAAGAGAATCCTATCTCAGCACTTTGATCAATCTCTTTAGCTTTTAAGCAATCTCAGCAATTTTCCAAAACTCTCTTAGCAGCTCTTTGTCAAAAGCATTCTTCTCTTTTTAAAAGAGATTTTCTGAATTATATAAAAGGAAGTTTGTTTATCAAATCTTAACAAACCCATAAAAGCTTTCAGAAAGATTGGTCAAAGCATTCAATGACTGGAGCGTAAGAATTAAAAGCATTTAAAAGCTCAGTCAAAGTTAAAACTGTTTTCTGTTATAAAAACATAACAAACAATCGATTGTTTCCTCGAATCAATCGGTTGTTTTGTTACTTAACCAATTTTCACACTTTAAAACAGTTTTCAAAACACCTAAGCTTAAACAATCGGTTGTTTCGATAAAACAATCGGTTGTTTTAACTCAGTTTGAAAAAAACACTTTACTTTGTTTGAAAGTTGAGATGCTTGAGCTTTAGATTCAATCAAAGGTTGAGTTACACAACTCAAACTACCCAGATCCTAACTAAACCAGCACAGCAACAGCAAGCACAGCAAAAGCTTCACCATCCTTCAAAGGATTTGGATTCTTCAAAACCTTGAACACCACTTGGTTCAACAGTGGGGACAACCTTGCACCATACCACCTTATTTGTGGAGTAGAGATTCATCTGTGTCTTGTAAACGTTCATGTACTCGTCTAGATTTGTAGAACCATCATAGAGTTTGATATTGAGTCCCTTCCATTTGGAGGGAAGTTGTGCCTCCATAATTTCGTCAGTAAAAGGATGCCCCTTTGGATCATTATCATCGTCCACTGTGTGAGTCTGTTCAGTTTGTCGGGACGATTGCTGAGTATTTGTCCGAGAGGTTGTTGATTTTTCTTTGTTGTGGGTGTGATTGCTCGATTGAGATTGCTTTCCTCGATCAAATCTGTCAATTTGTCGTTTCAACTCTTTGTTCTGCTCCTTGAGAAGGCGCACTTCTTCTTCATTTCTCCGTTGATCTTCGACGCCTTTTTGACGCATCTCCTCCATTTGTTTTTGGAGTGTTTGAAACATGGCAATCTGCTCCTTAATGATCCTATCGTTGTTGATAGTGTTCCTTGTTGACACCATTGGTTCTTGCCTAAATTTGAATTCCCTCTCGGCCCCATGCTGACCAATTATACCTGTATAGGCAAAGTGGGCCTAGATAGTACTTGGAATGGTTGTACAATTGTTGACGTGTCGGTTGCCTCCTTGCTCCTCACTTCAAGTTTCCTTCTTTAGTTGCTAGTGCTCGGTCGAGGTTAACTTAAAAAGGTACTTCGATGATCAAGTAAGTACTCTGTACAAAGATTGTATAGTGAAAACTAATTAAAGCATAACTTACACCTCTGTAGAAGGTTTATTTATAGTGTTCAATCATGGGCCCTTGTTGTGATGGGCCAAATCTATCAAATATTAGTTGTTAACTAATTCATAGCATGATCCCTTATCTATAGGGAGATATGTTCGTATATCTGTATATTTCATATTTGGTGAATATCTTGGAGAATGTCTTTCTCTTAATGAATGTAAGGATTGCATCACAATGTTTAATTGATTTCTCGTAGATGTCATTCGGATTAAGTGGGACATGATCATGATTCGTAAAGAATTCCCATAATTGTTGTTGCTGTCGTTTAATTTATTAAGTGCCTTAAATGTGTTTTGACACTGTCTGTCGGTCACCGAGGCCGAGTGAATGGCTCGTCTGGTATCGACCGGTACACCAACTCTACAAGAAAAATTCATTTAAGCTGCCAACAAAAAGCGGGGCCTATAAAAAAGAAGCCACTGAAGTTGAACACAAAAATTAATGTCAAATATTGTGTACACAATGGAGACCTTTAACTGATCACACTAAAAATTATTAAATTAATAATAATAAGTTAGCATCTAGAATGTGGACACAAAGTAGATGCAATGAAAAAAATTAAGTGACAGAATAATATTGAGTCTAGAATGGGGACACAAAGTGGATTCAAGTTAAAAATTATTAAAATAATAATAATAAGTTAGCGTCTAGAATGACCACACAAAGTAGATGCAATTAAAAAATAGGTTGTGAAATGATAATGTGTCGAGAATGGGGACACATAGTGGATAGAAGTTTATATTTATTACATTTAGTGTAGGTCTAGGCGACATTAAGGTGACGTGGACGTTTGTTATCACCTTAACCACGCTAAGTTATTTAATGAGAAAATACATAAAACATTAAAACATTTATGTCTCACATTTTCATTTTCTCACTCTTTCAATTTCTCATTTCTAAATATTGTTGGAAATCCTACATCGGCTAGAGATTAGGACATTTCATAGTATATAAGTGGGTGCAAACCTCACCTTATAAGCCGATTTTATGAGGTTGAGTTAGACTTAAAGTCCACTTTTTAATATGTTATCAAAGCCATTTCGAGCCTATGCTAACGATTGCTCCTTAGGCTTATCAGGCCACCTGCTATCGGGGCATTA
Organism: Phaseolus coccineus; assembly: GCA_037954025.1. Classification (NCBI taxonomy): domain Eukaryota; kingdom Viridiplantae; phylum Streptophyta; class Magnoliopsida; order Fabales; family Fabaceae; genus Phaseolus; species Phaseolus coccineus. The sequence goes on from CM075681.1 coordinate 43,776,045, forward strand.
TCAGACCACCCATAATATATAGTCCCACGCACAAGTTGGTAGCCTACGCATAAGGTATATAAGTGGGTTCAAACCTCACCTTATAAGTCGGTTTTCTGAGGTTGAGTTAGGCTTAAATTCCACTTCTTAATAATTATTTAATTTTATATCCATTTTAGTGTCCCCAAAACCTACGCTATAATTAAATAATATTTTTTTTTATGTAGGCTTAGCCAACACTACCTCGTAAATTTGTGTCCCATTGTAGGCCGAGTGACTAGCTCATCTACTGACTAGTACACCAACACTTCAAGAAAAATCAATTTTTGCTGCCAACAAAAAGCGGGACCTATAAAAAAGAAGCCACTCAAGTTGAACACAAAAATTAATGTTAAATATTGTGTACACAATGGAGACCTTTAACTCACACTAAAAATTATTAAATTAATAATAATAAGTTAACATCTAGAATGGGGACATAAAGTAGATGCAATGAAAAAAATTAAGTGACAGAATAATATTGATTCTAGAATGGGGACACAAAGTGGATTCAAGTTAAAAATTATTAAAATAATAATAATAAGTTAGCATCTAGAATGGGGACACAAAGTAGATGCAATAAAAAAAATAAGTTGTAAAATCACAGTGGGTCGAGAATGGGGACACAAAGTGGATGCAAGTTAATATTTTATTACATTTAGCATAGGTCTAGGCGACACTAAGGTAGCGTGGATGTTTATTGTCACCTTAGCCACGCTAAGTTATTTAATGAGAAAAAAGAAATAAAACATTAAAACATTTTTGTCTCACATTTTCATTCTCTCGCTCTTTCAGTTTCTCATTTCTAATTATTGTTGGAGATCCCACATCGACTAGATATTAGGACATTTTATAATATATAAGTGGGTGCAAACCTCACCTAATAAGTCAATTTTATGAGGTTGAGTTAGGCTTAAAATTCACTTCTTGATAATTATTTAATTTTATATCCATTTTAGTGTCTCCCAAACCTACGCTATAGTTAAATGATATATATTTTTCTTTATGTAGGCTTAGCCAACACTACCTCGTAAATTTGTGTCCCATTGGAGGCCGAGTGACTGGCTCGTCTACTGACTAGTACACCAACACTACAAGAAAAATCCATTTTAGCTGCCAACAAAAAGCGGGACCTATAAAAAAGAAGCCACTGAAGTTGAACACAAAAATTAATGTCAAATATTGAGTACACAATGGAGACCTTTAACTCACACTAAAAATTATTAAATTAATAATAATAAGTTAGCATCTAGAATGTGGACACAAAGTAGATGCAATGAAAAAAATTAAGTGACAGAATAATATTGAGTCTAGAATGGGGGCACAAAGTGGATTCAAGTTAAAAATTATTAAAATAATAATAATAATTTAGCGTCTAGAATGGGGACACAAAGTAGATGCAATCAAAAAATAAGTTGCAAAATCACATTGCGTCGAGATTGGGAACACAAAATGGATGCAAGTTAATATTTTATTACATTTAGCGTAGGTCTAGGCGACACTAAGGTGGCGTGGATGTTTATTGTCACCTTAGCCACGCTAAGTTATTTAATGAGAAAAAAAAAATAAAACATTAAAACATTTTTGTCTCACATTTTCATTCTCTCGCTCTTTCAGTTTCTCATTTCTAATTATTGTTGGAGATCCCACATCGACTAGATATTAGGACATTTTATAATATATAAGTGGGTGCAAACCTCACCTAATAAGTCAATTTTATGAGGTTGAGTTAGGCTTAAAATTCACTTCTTGATAATTATTTAATTTTATATCCATTTTAGTGTCTCCCAAACCTACGCTATAGTTAAATGATATATATTTTTCATTATGTAGGCTTAGCCAACACTACCTCGTAAATTTGTGTCCCATTGGAGGCCGAGTGACTGGCTCGTCTACTGACTAGTACACCAACACTACAAGAAAAATCCATTTTAGCTGCCAACAAAAAGCGGGACCTATAAAAAAGAAGCCACTGAAGTTGAACACAAAAATTAATGTCAAATATTGAGTACACAATGGAGACCTTTAACTCACACTAAAAATTATTAAATTAATAATAATAAGTTAGCATCTAGAATGTGGACACAAAGTAGATGCAATGAAAAAAATTAAGTGACAGAATAATATTGAGTCTAGAATGGGGGCACAAAGTGGATTCAAGTTAAAAATTATTAAAATAATAATAATAATTTAGCGTCTAGAATGGGGACACAAAGTAGATGCAATCAAAAAATAAGTTGCAAAATCACATTGCGTCGAGATTGGGAACACAAAATGGATGCAAGTTAATATTTTATTACATTTAGCGTAGGTCTAGGCGACACTAAGGTGGCGTGGATGTTTATTGTCACCTTAGCCACGCTAAGTTATTTAATGAGAAAAAAAAAATAAAACATTAAAACATTTTTGTCTCACATTTTCATTTTCTCACTCTTTCAATTTCTCATTTCTAATTATTTGTTGGAGATCCCACATCGACTAGATATTAGGACATTTCATAATATATATAAGTGGGTGCAAACTCACCTTATAAGCCGATTTTATAAGGTTGAGTTAGGCTTAAAATCCGCTTCTTAACAATTATTTATTTTTATATCCATTTTAGTGTCCCCCAAATTTACACTATAGTTAAATAATATATTTTTCTTTATGTAGACTTGGCCAACACTACCTTGTAAATTTGTGTCTCATTGAAGACCATCTTTAATGCATAGCCGCCAAAATATTAGCTTCCATTTTTATTGGAACGCTATACCCACACTAGTCCCATGTAGCGTCTCTCTTTTGCTCTTTGCGTCGCTCTTTTGTTGACTCTATCATCATTATTTCTTGTAGTGCAACTAATTTTTGAAGATTATAATATTGATAATATGATTATTCTTTTATCAATTATTATGCATACATTTTGTTGAGGATGTGACTTATGCAGACAAATTATGATTATGGAATTAATGGATTTCAAAAGTTATATAACATTTTGAAAAAGATATGGTAGGATTACTTTTGGTTGATCGATTGATATTAGCTTTTGGTTGCTATCACTATTTGCTAAAATTGATATAGGAACGATTGAGTGAATCCAGGTACGACTTTAAGTTATTGCTTTAAACTTGTGGTTTAAAATAATGTACACATCAATTTATACATATAAATTAGTTGAACTTAGTGTAACTCAATTTAAAGGTGAAATTAGTCAATTTAATTTTGGTGTCATTTTTAATTTAGACCAATTTTTTTTTAAGCATTTAAATGATTTCAAGCGTGCTTAACTTGTTTTCTTTTTAATGATTTCAAATATTATTGGTCTATATTGTTCTCGTTTGCCTAAAATACATTTACACTGAAATCGTCTTTAAGAGGCACGACTTGTTTATTTGTGAAGTCATGTTCACATTCAACAACTTATTCAATTGGGAATTCGTCTTCATAACATGTAAAGTGGTCTTTTCATGACATGACTTTAGCATATGTGAAGTCATTGTTTCATGTCATGACTTCAACTGATATGCACTTGTCATTATTTCAGTCCACATTCACGTGTAACGAGCCATTATTTCTGTTTTGTTTCCCTTGATGCATTCAATCAAACTTTGTAAGGATTCGGTGATTCAGATATAACAAACATGCATTGTTTTAATTGAGTGGCAACCTTAATTGAGACCCATGAATGAAGCAAAGTTTGATAGAGATTCATGTGTATTGGTGTGAGTCCCTTCAGGAGTGAAACCAAAACAGTCCCACAGGGACATGCATTGGTTATTGGCAGCAAGAGGTTGGTGATGCATTCATTAAGTTTTTTCAACACAAACTTGTTATATATGAAGGGATGAGCGTGGATTTTGTGTGCAGTGTCAATCGAAAACTTGTAAGCAAGTTCCTGCCTACCATAGTTTCTTGTGCTCCTTCTCTGCCCAACTTTGCCTTGGATCTTCAATGAGAGTTTTATAACTCAGCTAAGTCTTGGAAGTATTCACTTTTATCATTACACTATGGACTCCTTATCAGCGCAATTGTTCCTCTTATCTATTTTGCAATAGTTAAATTTTCCCAAGTTGATCGGGTCATGTGTCAGTTTGGCTTTCGTCAAAGTATTTTAACCGACCCATTACACCGAAATCAAGGACATAAAGAGGACACGAGAAGAAGAAAAATAGATATTGATCACAATATCATGAAAGGTGGATAACAAGTGCGTAAAGAGGACCATAACTATTTGATTGAAGCAATTTTGTTCCACGGAATAAACACTTTTGTGATAATATAACGTACATGTACATTGGACATATTACCCGCTTTACAACACCTTTACAACCTACATCAGGTGACAATCTATGTTCATTTCACAATTTTTATATTATTATACTTTTATTTAAATTAAACTAACAATTTTTTTCCCATTATTACGACACACCACAATATACTGAACAACCTCATTCAAAGCACCAACACACCTATCACGTTGGGTCTTCTTTAGATGCTCAACAACAAACTTTTCCTCAACCAACCGAGATGCTCGACTACATAAACTATCACCACAACATGTTTTCCTAATTTATGTTCACTTACACAATTTTTCCATCTCAGCTAAATAATTTTTTGAGTCCATCAAACTTATTTGGAACTTCAATAATTACATCACCCTCCACATTTCGTTCAATATCATTAATGAATTGTTATCAGCCCACAATATATTCATAAGGGTCTAATAATCAACTTAAGAACAACCAACTAGAAGACAATGAACGACCACCATGTGACACAACATCTCATAGATAATTAGTTTGACTTTATGTAATAATAATAATAATGTTATAGTCCAAATTTATTTTCAATATAATTTTTTTACTTCTTCTAATACTTTTCTTCTTTATTTACTCTATTTGCTCATACTTGTTTTACTCAACAAAATAAATATACGTAAAAAAATTAATATAATACCACAATATACATACTAAATAATTATATAAAAAAAATTCTATTGAATTATTTTAAATAATTCATTAAAATATTGTAAAATCAAATGCTAAAAAGTTTTGAATACATCAACTCTTTACTTAATGTATTGTGACGCACAAATTTTAAATATTTAATTACTTACTTTAACTTATTAATTTATCCACAATACTTTTAACATTTACATTCATCTTTAATTAATACAACTCTATTAAATAGGTCCAGTAGATCCTACTGAGAATATTTTCGGGGTTTCCATCAGTAGTTCGACATCAATTAGTTTCAGAACACGACAATTATCAGATTGAGGTTATACTTTGCGTTTTCAATTTTCAAACATGTCTCATTTTAAAAAACTTTAAGTTATTTTGTTAGTATGAAAAGAGGATCTAGTTTTATTTTATTTTATTTCTTCTATTATGTTAGGCGTTCAATTTCATAAATTGAGAGTGGAAAGGAGTTTTTTTTTTAGATTGACATTTTAATTTAGCATCCGACTTTTTATGATTTCATTTTTCATTTGCATTTAATTGTTGTCCAACATAATTGTAAAAAAAAACTATATTTGGAATGAAACAGGATAAATGTAACAACGTAGAAAAAACGAGAAGAAAAAAAGCAGAACTTTAACCGTAGCTTACCTTTGCTTTTCTTGTTGTGTTTGAACTACGATGGATGTACTACGTACACAAGCAGATGATCATACAAGTGTAGGAGAGCCTTGAAGGCTCTAGACTTTTGTTTTGAGCTATGGATTTGTAAATATTTGTATTTCTATAAGTCCTAATCATGTATTAGGAATGTTTTGAAAAAATTTAAGCTTGTATAGAAATATGTAGAACGTGTATTGTAATAGTTAGATGTATTTTCGTGGTGTTACATTTAATGGTATCAGAGCGGTTCATCCTTAGGATGACTTGAGGGTGATGGGTTTATTGTGTTTCTCTTGCGTAATTTTTGTTTAAGTTTAGCTTTAAGACTTAGTTAAAAGTTTCTAATAGGATGTTTAACAAAGTTGTTGTTTGAAATCTTTTTTGCGTTTGAGTCAAACTAGTTGTTATGAATAAAGATGAAAGTATTAAGAATGAAAAGAATCTTGATAACGTGGTGAGGGTGCACACTCATGACTAAATCAAGATGATTTTCTATCTTAATTCTAAAAGTAGAGTATATTTTTTTATATATATTTTGGAATGGTTATTCCTATATTATGTGAAGTTGATACTGAACACAGGTTTATTTTAGGGAAATAAATTTAATCAGTGTAAGTGTTTGGTGGTAAGTTTTAAAGCGGTCTTTTCAACTAATAATTTTACACCAACATTTGTTTTAGTGTAGTATAATATATATATATATATATATATATATATAGACACACACACTGTAGGTGTGGTTGTTATTACCGATGGACTCAGATTCTAAGTGAATTTGAGAAGTCTGTCTTTGGAGGATCTAGATATAATCTTTTGGGATGAATTGACTTTATGTCTATCACTTTCTTTTTAATTGTGATGAATGGGAATGTGACATCTCCAAATTGAAATAATATGAAATGAGTAGTTATACAACAAGTATGGAACGGGTCACGAATTAGGGTAACTTGTTTCATAATCCGACTTCAAATAGAAATAAATAATATATGTTTGATAAGTAGTACTTCGGCAGAGTGGAGTGTTATACACAATTTTCTAGAGTAAGTGTCAAGGTTGTTTCAAAGTTAAAAGTGGAATTTTCTTTGGTTTGGTGCTTGAGCAGGGTTGATATTAATGACACATTATAAAATGGCTTCATCTGAGTAGTAAAGTTAAAAAATTAAATTGGAGAAAATAGATTATTGGGTCGAGTATGCTACCATGAGGAATATCAATATTTTTGGTAAAGAAGAAGGATGGGGAATCTAGATTAGGTGTGGAATTTTAAAAGATAAACGAGATTGTTGAGGGATAATGGTATGGTGGATCAAGTTGCATGAAACATCAATGTTTTTCAAGTAGACATGAGATTCAAGTATCCAAACTTTATGTAAAGAGTGAAGATGTGTATAAGACAACCAATAGATCCAAATATGATCGATAAGAGTGAGTAACGATGTCGTTACAAGGTTAGCATGGAAACAAAAAGTTGTGTGGATTTAATTTATTGTTACAGGAGGTTGATAGTTTTATTCAATATTGTAATAATCTTAAGTACTTGTTTGATCATAAAAGACTAAACATGGGACAAAAGATATTGGTGAAGTTATTAAAGGAGTAAGATTTCAAATTTGTGTACGGAAGGAAAATTTGGTTGAAACTGCCATGAGCAAAGAGATATTTCAAGTGTCCGATGTAATGGTTAAAGACATAAATTAATGGAGAGTTAAGAACTAAGTGGACTAAGAATTTCATTATGGAAGTAAAGGGGAAATTATGAGGTTTAGGATAAGTTGTTTGTATTTGCAAATAAGAAGTTAGAGAACATAGTCTAGTATAAAAGTTATAAAAGCGATTTAATGTGCATCAAGTATAATTAAGATAATATTTGAAGAAATTTTTTTATGGTTCAACATAAAAAGGAAGTGGCTCCATAGGTCCTTGTTTGTCTAACCTATAAAAAAACTGAAGTGAAGTATCAAAGACCTAGGATAATGTTACAATCATTGGACGTGACTAAGTAGAAATAAAGTTGTGTTGTTATATGGGTGGTTCATTTTCCATAGACAATGAGAGTACATAATGGAATCTGGATTGTGGTAGACCGAGTGATGAAGGATGCATAGTTCCTTTTGGAGAATATGGATGGAGTTTTGAAAGATTATGATCTTTAGTTAAAGAACTATCCTGGAAAAAGAAATATTTGTTAGAATATTTGGCCTTAAACAAGAGGAGGGTGGGTGAATTGTTTAATAAAGATTTTCGAAAACTTTGAAGGTTTTAATGAAACTCAATGCAGAATTACAGAGAAAGGAATCAAGATAGCCAAGAACCAAAACTGTTTTAAGATGAAACACAGAAAAAAAACTGGTTGTTTCTTCGATTCAATCGGTTATTTATACTAGCAGTATTTAAAACAACTTAAAAACAGAATTTAAAAGAGTTTAGAGCAAGAGAAAAGCACACAAGCAGTTTATACTAGTTCACTCTTATCACCAAGAGCTACGTCCAGTCCCTAAAAACCTCTGGGTATCTACTATGCAATCAAAACCAGATTACAACACAAACCACCAAAGAAGTGACCTTGAACACCTCAAGTCACACACTTCCTTTGGCACACAGCTCCACAAAAATCAGAACATCCTCTGATTTTGCACTTACACATAATTACAGAAAATACAAGAGATTGAGAAGGGATTACACTTGATCAAAGCACAATTGAATGAATACAATGCAATCCTATTCCACTCTCACTTGAAAATCCAAAAGCTTGATGTGAATCTTGAAAACTTGAAATCAAATTTGGCACACTGAATTCTCAAAACTGTTTCATACCTTCCAAGAGCATAAAACAAACTATTTATACTCCAAAAGGTTGGTCAAAAACATTTAAAGCAAGAGCGTATTCAGTTAGAAAACATTGAAGACAGATTCACAAATCAAAACTGAATTTTGTTAGGATTTTCAAAGAAACAATCGGTTGAAATCACGAAACAACCAATTGAATTGGTTTGATAGCAAATCAACCAAGTCAAACAACTTTCAACCTTTTTCAAAAACCTCTAAGAGCAAAACAACCAGTTGAATCCACAAAACAACAAGTTGTTTTACACTTATTTGAAAAACACTCTATTTTAAAAGGTTTTTAAATCAAATCAGTTTTGGATTCAAACAAAGAGTGGATTACACTTTAATCTACCCATATCCCACACACACACAAGCAGCAACTCTAGCCTTTCATCAAACACCTTGGATTTGGAGACATCAAAACATTTGATCATCCTTGATCAACAATATTGTTCTAGATGTTTAAAGTTATAAGGAGATATAGATATTAACACTAAGATTAGATGGGTGGAGTTGAGTGAAAGTTTCAACAAATTAAATTTTGAAGATGGTAGTACATTTGTTATAACTAATGAGTTTCTAGAAAAAAAGTGAGAGTAAGGAAATTGGTGAAATTCTATTTGAAGAATACTATAAAATTATTAAATTCTGATAAAAGTAAAGATTTTTCTATGAGAGGTGAATGGTATCTTGAAATTTAGAAACAAAATATGTGTCAGAGGATAGGTTATCTAAGAGTCATGAAAGCAAACTCATTTTACATCTAAGTATGACCCAAGGGTATCGAGATTTAAGAAAGTTTATTTGGGGACATGGTATGAAGGAAGATATAGTTAAGTATGTAGCTACTCGTTTATCTTGTTAAATAAAGCCAAAGACCGAACAAATAATGACTAGGAAGTATGTTAACATAGTTTTGAGATTCACAGGATGAGAGTGAAATAATATTTCCATGAATTTTATCACCTACTTGTCACATATAGTGAATAAAAATGACTCAGTATAAGTAATACAGGATGAATTAATGAAGACTGCTCATGTTTTACCTATGGAAGGGAATGATATACTTGAGGTTATGCATATAATTGGGTGAGCTAAGAAGTCTCTGTTTGAAAAAAGTGGCGAATAGGTGACATTGAGTACTGTAACTAATGTTAAGGAAGTTTGTGTTTGGCTAGGTTATACTTACCTTTTCATAAGGGTGAGAATGAATCCTTTAGCACATGGTATTGGGTGGAGTGAGTTGGTGGTAGATTTTACTCTTAGTTCTAAGCAGAGTCTCCAATAATTAATGTTGCACATCTTTTTGAATATGAGAATATTATCGCTCGAAGTTGAAGAACAAAATGAGTTAGTGATGTTAACACCACATATGACCATTAGAAAGTAAATAAGGTTCTCCCAATATATAGGAAGAATCCATTTTGATTTAGTTATACATATCTCAAGGTTCTATGGATTCCATTTCTTTGGAATTTGGTGTTGCATGTATTAGTATAAGCTTGGATGGGATAACATGAGTTTTATTAGAGATTTGCTTGCGGAGAGATTAGTGTGAGGTGTCTTTGTTTATGTTAGAATACAACAAGTCGTGGATCATTGAGTTAGATCACATCAAAATCTCTTATGCAATTTTACAAATACCTTTTAGCAAAAATATTGCAAAATACTCGAAGATCATGGGGTTGACGTAGATCGTCTATTTGAGATAGAGGAAAAAGACATTGAAGCATTCATTGATATGCACAAAGAGGAAGTTAGTCAAGTAAAAAGAAAAAGAAAAAACCCAATGTATTTTTCATCACTACGGTTATTAGCAATTGTGAGCCAAATTTTGAGGACTATGATGATTGAAGACATCTTCGATTAATCAGACATCTGATGTAGATAAATGAATAAGACCTTTAGATTTTTCTATGGACAATCATGATTTTTTTAGAGTTACGTCATTCCTTGGTGTAAGGAGAGGTCTCATATCTAAGAAGATGACTCCAAAAGGCATATGTTCTTATGAGATTCTCGAGAAAATAGGTTCTACTACTTATAAAATTGTTTATCTCTTTTGTTAACCAACATTCATTATGTCCTTCATCTATCATAACTCATGAAATATATATAATTGGCCATAATCATATTCTAGTGTTTGATTTTAGTTAAATAAAAGATCTCTCTTTTAAAGTGGAGTCAGTTAAAATTTTTGGGTTCTCAAGTAAGGTAACTTCATGGTAGAAATATCGACATAGTCAAAGTATTGTGAAATATCATATGATGTGATTTCACTTAGAAGATAACATAATCATATCCTAATTTTTCTTGGTAAGCTAATTTTTTAGGACAAATTTGTTTGAAGGTGGGGATAAAGTAACAACGTAGAAAATACAAGAAGAAAAGAAACAGAATCGTAACCCCCCCTTCATCCTTTCTCTCTCCCTTCTCTCTCCCTCTCCCTTCTCTCTTCAATTTCTCTCCCATACCTCATCTATTCCAAAATCTGATCAAGTCACGCTGTAGTTGAGGAGTTAGGGGTACATTTCTACCCGATCAGATTTTCAAACAGAGTAAGTTCATTTTTACTCAAAAGATCCCTTATTCTCTATTTTTCTCTATGATTTAGTCATCAAGCTTAGTGGGGCCAGTTGAGAAAAATGTTTCTCTCAACTTGATTAAGCTCATACTAAAATTTGGTAATATTTGTATAACTTGCTCTAGGTTCCTAAATGTTGGAGTGGTTTCCTCGTTTGAGATAGAATTTCCATCAGAATAAGGAATTCCAGGTAAGGGAAGCTAAATTTAACTTTCAATCATACCCTAAGCTAGAAGATCTGAATGTGGAGGGGATGTGGTCCCAAGTTTCAATTTTTCTTGCACGAATGTTATTTGATAAAAATTTTTGATTTTATATTGTGTGAACATGTGTAAATATTATATTTTGATAGTTGGAAGTTAAATGTTGTTTTTTATGTTGAAAAAGTTCTTGAATGGTATGATTTTTTAAATGTTATGTGATTGAATGATATGCATTATATATGAATGATGAAAATTGTATGAAAATAATGTCATACATTTGGGATATTGTATGAGTTTTTGTTTGATGACATTAAGTATAAAAAACCTATGTTTAACAGAGATCGTCTAGCTTCACTGATGATCTAAGTCATATAAACTAAGATATCAGGTGGTGAGAAGCTGATGAGGGAGTTCATACACATCGATTCCACGGTAGACACTCGGTATTGGATGTTTGAACTTACCTTGATCCTTGATGTATGGATTAGGTGTTAGCCTCTAGTAGGGGCTTACTAAATGATTCTTTCGGAAGACGATGGATTCATGTGTAGTCAGTGTGACTGAAATAAAATCAAAGTGTTATGGATTGAAATGAAATCCAATGATTGTGATTGAAAATAGATCCATGTATGGTCTATATGAATGATGAAATTAGTATTGAAATTTTATATGAAAACATTTAAAGAAATGTTTATAAATTATTAGTCTTATTGGTTCTTTTTGCATGAATTATGTTATGGAATTTTTTTTCATTAACTTACCCTTACTTTTCTTGTTATGTTTGAACTGCGGTGACTGTACAAACAGATGATCATACAGGTGTAGGAGAGCCTTAAAGGCTTTAGAGTTTTGTTTTGAGCTATGAATTTGTAAATATTTGTATTTCTATAAGCCCTAATCATGTATTAGGAATGTTTCGAAAAACTCTAAGCTTATATAAAATATGTAGAATGTGTATCGTAATAGTTAGATGTATTTTTTGGGTGTCACAATAAATTTATTATAGTACTCTGTATATGTGGAGGTAAAATGCAAGGTGCATGCATATGTTTATATATTTCTTTAATTATGAACAGATGTTTCTAATAATAATTATAATTAAATTACTATATATATATATACATATAATCTTAACCATTAATAATAATTTTGATGATTTTAATATTAATTTATTATATAATTTTTAAATTAACAGTTAAAATTAAAAGTTAGATAACAAATTATTGTATGTATATACTTTAATTCCATTATAAATAATTATCACCTTATTTTGAAAATTTCAAAATTATTTTGATCTTAAATATATTGAGATATATATTGTTCATTTTGAAGCTCGAAATTTCATTAAGATTTTGCTCTTAAAAGTTGGCTCGAAGAGTTAAGGAAAAAATGTATTTTTAAATTATCCCTGACCTTCGACTCCTAAACAATGTAAGACTATTGAGTGTACCAGAAAGTCACCTGAAAGTAAAGGGAAAATGCAAGTTCATCCTTAAAACCACTTTTCCATTTTCACATAAAACTTAGAGTTCCATCGTTATTTAAAGACACGTAAAAGAATTAAGGAAAATACATGTATTTAAGTTATCCTTAATTTCATTTAAGTAATACAAGACTATTTGGATCTACGGAACAACAATAAAATAATTTAATTTATTAAAATATATCAAAAAATTTGTAATAAATATTTTGAAGGAGGTCATACAAGAATGAGAATTAATTAAACTAAATTATTCATAATTTTATAAATTTAATATTTCAATAGAAAAACTAATTAATAAATTATGCTTATTAATTGTTTTCTTTATTTCCGTATTAATTTCTTCAAAGTTTTATAAATTAAAAAGAAAAAATAAAAGCAATCCTATCTGCTCATAGAGATAAACAAAGAAGAGTGAGAAGAAAGTTGCGTCAGAAAAGAAGAAAACCTTTACCCCGGCAAGTGAGAGGCCATCGGAGGAGAGGAGAGGACAACGGTTTCCCAATTTGTAACATACTTTGTTTCATTTAATGAATTGGTTATATAATTATTCATTTTTTAGATTTGTACTTCATAAAATCCTGTGTTGAAAATGTTTGAGCGCTGACATACGGTTTATGTTACAATGTATACGAATGGTGTAAACCCTAAATTCCTCCAAGATCTCATATTTTATTACATAGTTGAAAAACGCTTTATACGTTGGTTTCCTTTAAATTTCTACTTTGAATTCTTTTCTTAATATCAAATTTTTAGATGTTTCTCTTATACTATTTATCATTATACTATTCTATGTCTTTGGACTTGGACCCTTGGTTTAAATTGAAATTGAGATATTATTAATTTTTGAAAAAGGGTTAGACTTGGAGATTGTTTGAGCTTATTGAGGGTTAGTAGAATTGAAATATAATATCTTCTCTATTTTTTGGGGAAATATTAAAGATTTGATGACCCAAAATCTGTAATATTAGATTATGGGATTTCTGAGATTATGTGAGACTACGATAACTATTTTCATTTTTGTTGTTCTTTTAAGTGAAATCAAATTGTTATGTTTGTGATGGAATGATTGTTGATTGAAATTGGGATGTTAGTTTTTGAATTTTGAATGATTGTGTCTATCTCGATCATATAAAAAAAGGAGTAAAATCTACTCTCTTATCCATATTGTTATGAGAAAAAAAATATTATCTCCACTTTTACACTATATACGTTTATATTATTTTATATTTTTTAAACATTCAACTTTCTCCACTTTTTCATTTATTTTTATACATTATTTTAAAACTATATATAGTTATTTATTCATGTGTCTATAGGAGTGTACTTGCATGCATTTTACATATTTTATTCAATATATCATAAATTTTAAATTTTATCCTGTATTCATAGGATTACTCTTTTTACTTCTGTGTTTTTGAAGCATTTATTTATACTTCTCAACATTTTATTTTTTAAACATTATTTTTACACATTTAAATAATTTTATAGAAATATTATAATTTTGTTATTGTTTATAATGATGATTTTTCCTTTTCCAAACGATACATTCTACACTTTTATATTTTTTTTTTCTACCTTTTGAATTTAGAATTTATTATATTCTTTTTAAAATTCTATTTTCCTGTAAAATATTTTAATGCTCTTTCTGTATTTTCAAACCTTTTTTTTTTCAAAATTTTTTGACATCTTTTTTACACCTTGCTTTTTTGACGTTACATTTTATTATAAACATCATTAATATTGACATTTTTATACCGGTAACCTTTGTCATAGATATTTTAAAATTGCTTTTTAATATTTTAAATATTTTTCTCAAATATCGTTGTTTCAAAATTTTATTATTTTCAATTTAATGACATATTTATAGTAACAATTCCTCTGCTACAAAACGAATTTACTTGATTTTAGAGAATTTGTGTACTTTGCCATTAAGTGAAGCTACAAAACATAGTATATTGATTGATTTAGTTACGTGGTTGTGTTAATCGTGATATCTTGTTCATTATTGTTTTACATAAATGATCCAACTATTCATCCTATAGCTTATGCTGTGTTACACTATTTTACTAAACGAATTCTTTTACTTTTACTTCTAAGTTTTTGAAACATTTATTTATCCTTCTCTATGGTTTTTTAAACATTATTTTTACATATTTAAATGATTTATATACACATTATATTTGTTTAAACACTAAATCTAAACCTTATTATATTCTTTTAAAAATTTACTTTCAAATTCTATTTTCCTTTCAAAAAGGATTATTATTTTTATTAACTTATCCTGCTCAACATTCTTCATATATTTATAGACATCACTTATTATTTTACTTTTTTATTTTATTTTAATGCTCTTTCTGTACTTTCAAACATTTTTATTTTCGGTTTTTTTAACATCTTTTTAAACTTTACTTTTTCACGTTATATTTTATTATAAACACAGTTATTACTAACATTTTTATCCTTCTCAACTTTGTCATGGATATTTTTTAAATTGCTGTTATATTTTAAATATGTTTAGGAAATATCATCACTTTAAAATTTTATTATTTTCAACTTCGTCACATTTTGACAGCATTAACCTTTCTCCAGTTTTTATTTTTATTTCTTAATATTATATTTAGGCTTGGGGAATTTAGCAAGTTTGCTGAAGTAGAAATGTATTTATAGATTGAGTTCTTAAGTAATTTTATATTGTGATTTTTTTATAAATTTCTCGAAGTTTTTAACATACTTTAGGTTGATGTTTAATTGTATTGTAAGTTTTTCTTATTTCCCCAAACCATTTCTTTACAGTTTTCTTTTATTCCTTTCAATCATTGAACTTTGTGTTTCAGGACAAGTGTCATATTAGTTTCAGAAGGTTTCACTGAGCATTAACTTCTTATCTGTTAATTTTACGATTCCTTTAATTAAAAGTTTTACAGGTAAGCGTTTTAATTGGAGGTCCTGTTCAAACAAAGTAGTTTTGATTCTTACAAACAGTATGTTTATATGAATTTGTTGTTTGTTACTTGAAAATTGAGATTGTTGGTGTGGTTTGTCTTGATAAGATCCTCAAATCTCATACATTTACAGTCATTTATTGGATGGTTCTTGAACATCGATCGTATATGTGTTGTGATTTTATTTATTTTTGTTTACATACGATTTTTTTAAACATGTTCTCTATGTGAATCTTTATGAGAGTTGTGTTCCATTAATCGAGTTAGAAGCAAGTTTAAAATTTAATTAATGGCTTGGATGATTCTTATTACACGTATTATTAATATAATTAATATTATTATTAACATTGTTAATATTATTAACATGGTTAATATTGTTAATATTACATTGTTATTATTATTAATATTGCATTGTTATTATTGTTAATATTATTTTGTTATTATTGTTAATATTATTAACATTGTTAATAATATTAATATTATTAATAGTAATAATATTTTATTATTATTATTAATATTAATAATATGAATATGAATATCCACTAATGTTAGTTATAGATAATATCTACTAACTTCATATTTACTCACTTCAATTTGTAGGTAATATATACATAGTCTTTTTTGTAGAGCTCAAACTATCTCCATTAGAAAATTCTCCAATATTAATATTAATGGTCCCTCTAATTTTGTTAAGATTTAGTTGAGGTTGCTCTCTTTGCTCTTGCTTGGACTGTTGTTGTTTGTTTTTGGTGATTTTATCTGTCCCAACCTTGGTGATTGCCACAAAACCCTTGATGATAATACAAATTGACTTCTGATGAATACCATAAGAAGTTGTGGTCTTGGAATAATTTTACCCAAGTCCCATGATGGGCGCCAAATGTTCTTATCAGGGAGGCTATGAGGAAGCTGAGCTTTTGATACAAATCATCTCAACAAACAAATGACTAAGGACACAATAGACACTTCACAATTAAATCATTCATCTCAACATCTAAGACAAGGCCTCACCAAACTTCATAAAGACCTTAGCAGAAGAAGAACTACACATAGGCCAGAGCATCAAATGTTATTTCTTCTGGTCTTTTTAAAAGACAAGTTTATGTAAATAAATTGGGCTCACTTTGGGAGTCCAAATAGAAGAATAAGCAAGAGTAGGGTGTGCTTAGTAATTTGATTAGGGTGTGCTTAGTAATTTAGGCTTGTGTAAATCCCATCTTTCATGACATGTGCACCTAGGTTTAGGGTTTCTTTGACCTACCTTCTAGAAGGTTTCTCACAAATGACATTCCTAACCCTCTCATTCTTGCTCCCCAAGTCACTCTCTCCTATATAAAGGTTGCCTTGCCTCATGTATTTTGACACACTTGAATTTGAATAGAAAGGAAACTCTGCAGGAGTGTTTAGTGAGCTTTGTCTCCTAGAAATTGGGTCTTATCTTGGGTGTTTGCGCACTTCAAGTGGCGGCTTTTCACCACTTATCTTGGAGTCTTCTCCCCCTCTAAGTGGCGTGATTCATTATTTCATAAGCATCTCTTAATCTCTTCACTTTTGTGTTTTTCTTTCCTTTTCCTTACGCCATTCTTCCATACTTCTATTCATTTATGTTTGGCTTTCTTCATCATCTTATGCTTCTTTTCATGTCTTTTATTTCCGCACCTTCATCATCATAATCACCATATTTGTGTTTTCTCTTTGCCCTCTAGAAGTGCACCTTCACACTTACTTAACCACTTGGTTAAGTTCATGTCCAGTTGAAATCTTCTTTGAGTTTCTCACCATAATTGTTAATCTCAAAAATCATAAACAAACGAGTAACCCATAAAATTTGTAATAAGGAGATATCCTGACTCTCCTGAGATAATGGAATCATATAGATGAAGTTATTCAGGCGGTGAGAGTCGAAGGACGTTCATATGTATGGGTAAGTCGTTTGAAAGATAACTGACTTGACCTGTTATATGGATTAACCCTGTCATACTAGGAGAGTGATGATATTGAGATTATTTATGCGTATAGTTGTGTGGATTCACAGCGACCCTGTGTGGATTCACAGTGGTGTAGTATGACAGGTGCAGATCTTTGAGTCTGAGTCAACGCACGAGTCTTCCGAAAGTAGAGTCAAGTGTCTATGTGTTATGAGTCAGTGGAAAGTCTGACATGAGAAGGCTGAATAAAGAGAAATTTTGATAGACACTTGATGGTTATGTGGAATGAATGTCACTTGAGGAAATTGTGAAATGTGTGAAAAATGATGGGTTATGTTGATATAAAGTTTCATATTTAAAGTTTTTTTTTTTACAGCTAGCTTACCCCTTTTGTTTTGTTTTGTGGTTGTTTTTCCTTAAATCTGTGATGATCGTGTATAATTTACACGGGAGCAGACAAGGTGACAGGTGATAGAGCTCCCCAGTGAGTTATTGGAGGAAGGGATGGAAGAGTTTGAATGCTGTATTTTCGTTCTTTTTTAAAACTATTTGATGAATCTGTATTAAAATTCCCTAGAGAAGGGATGTTCTTTTGAGATACAATGTATGGGATGGATGTATTTTATTATATATACATATGTTAATTTTGATATTATTGTTTTACGTTTATTTTATTATATAAATATGAATAAAATTTGAGGGGCGTTACATTTATGGTATCAGAGCAGTTCATCCTTAGGATGACCTGAGGGTAGTGGATTCATTGTGTTTCTTCTGCTTATAAAAAAATTTATTGGAGTCTTAATCAAAGCTATAGTGAAAGGTTTTCAAATGTTTTTCTGATTGAAATCTTGTTTGTGCTTTAGTAAATATATGCTCTAAATGAAAAATTTTAGTATTAAGAGTGAAAGGATCTTGATAAAGTAGTGAGGGTGCACACTCATAACTGAATCGAGATGATTCTCAATCTTAATTCTAAAAGTTTGATGTTTAGCATATATTCACTTCTGGTGTGTTTTATTCCATTTTATTAAGTGTGGTGGTATTTGATTGATAGTTTTACACCCATGACTGTTTCGGTGTTATACTTTATATTTTGAGTATTATGATTTTGTTGATGAACTCAAATTCTAGATGATTTTGAGATGCTGACCTTGGTAAGATCTAGATGTTACCTTCTGAATGAATTGATTTCTTATCGATTTCATTCTTATAGTTGTAGGAATAGAAAACAATAGTTTCAAAAATCTGAAACGGAGAAAGATGGCTCCTAGACCTCCTGCCCCTCCCCAACCTTCTTCGGAAATGAGCCAGATTGCCAAGGCTATTGAGATGATGGCAAGTGCTATCCAACAACAGAATGCGGCAATGGCTCAGAATCATCAAGCTGCAATGCATCATTGGGAAACTGCTAGATCGGCTGCAACAGCTTCCCACGTCGGTCAGCCTCAGGAACAGATGGGACTGACCGAGTTCATGAGGCATAACCCACCCAAGTTAAGTGGGAATGCTACTCCTGATCAAGCAGATCAATGGATCAGGGAGTTAGAGAAAATCTTCAAGGCAACCTCCTGCCCTGAAGATAAGAAATTGGTATTTGCTACCTATCTGTTATATGGAGAAGCCGAGTTCTGGTGGATGGGAACTCAACAGATGATGGAAGCCCGAGCGAAAGTATCAGATTGGGAAAGCTTCAGGGTAAGGTTTCTGGAGAAATATTTTCCAGATAGTGCAAGGTTCGCGAAGGAAGCGGAATTTCTCAGGTTGGAGCAGGGAGAGATGTCCGTGAACGCCTATGCTGCTAGGTTTGAGTACTTAGCCAGATTTTATACCCAAGCTACCTCTGAGGCTTGGAGGTGTAGGAAGTTTGAGGAAGGATTAAAGCATGAGTTGAAGAGGACCATAGCACCTATGTGCATCAGGGAGTTTCACGCCTTAGTGGAGAAGGCGAAGATGGTGGAGACCCTGGAAAAGAGTGATTCCCGGGTGATCAGATCACACCCAGGGGGTTCTTCCAGTGGGAAGGCCAAGGTGCAGCACCCACAAAACAAGCCTTATGCGAGACCTCCACAACATCGGGCAGGAGCAGTTCCGCCCCAGTTTCAGCAGCAACAACCATGGAAACCTAGATGTTTCCATTGTGGTGGACCACACACATCCAATATGTGCTCCAAGGGGAATTTAGAGAAAAGATGCTACACATGCCAAAAGACGGGACACGTTGCTAGAGAGTGTCCTAACAAGAATAGGATGACCCAATCCGGTGGTTCTCAGCAGTTTAGGAATGAAGGCAGTAGACCTCAGGCAGCAGGGAGAGTGTTTGCTATGTCAGGAGCTGAGGCATCTCGGTCAGGTAACTTAGTGCAAGGTGTTTGTTTTATAGCTGATAGAAGTGTAAAAGCCTTGTTTGATTCTGGAGCGACACACTCTTTTGTGTCAAGTCTGTGTGTAGCCGAATTGGGCCTTCTAGTGAAGGAGTTGCCATTTGAACTGTTGGTCTCTACACCTACATCAGGACAGGTATTGACCTCTACAGTTTGCTCTGAATGTCCAGTAATAGTAGAGGGACGCAGGTTCAAAGTAAAATTGATCTGTCTACCTCTTCAGGACCTGGATGTTATCCTAGGAATGGATTGACTATCTGCCAATCACATTCTCATAGATTGCGGTAGACAGAAAATAGCATTTCCGGACTTCCAAGAGTCAGATGTGATATCTACTCAGCATGTGTGGTCGGAGTTGAAAGAAGGGTCGAGGTGCTTTGTGATCCTAACTCAAATGGAAGTGAAGAATGAAGAAGATATGGGCAATATACATGTGGTGAAGGACTTCACGGATGTATTTCCAGAAGAAATACCTGGATTACCTCCTAAGAGAGAAGTGGAATTCTCTATTGATTTGGTACCTGGAGCTGGACCAGTGTCAATGGGACCTTACCGAATGGCTCCAGCTGAGTTGGTAGAATTAAAGAAGCAAGTAGAAGATTTGTTAGAGAAGCGACTCATCAGACCTAGTGTATCTCCATGGGGGGCTCCAGTGCTTCTAGTTAAGAAAAAGGATGGAGGGTCTCGGTTGTGTGTGGATTACAGACAGTTGAATAAGTTGACCATCAAGAATAAGTATCCTCTACCTAGAATCGATGATTTGATGGATCAATTGCATGGAGCCTCGGTGTTCTCAAAGATTGATCTGAGAACGGGATACCACCAAATTTTGGTAAAGGCTGAAGATGTTTAGAAGACGACATTTAGGTCTCGTTATGGACACTATGAGTATGTGGTGATGCCGTTTGGAGTAACAAATGCTCCAGCTCTGTTCATGGACTACATGAATAGAATATTTCGTCCCTTCTTGGATAAGTTTGTTGTAGTCTTTATAGATGACATACTTATTTATTCAAGGACTGAGAAAGAACATGAAGAACATCTGAAGACAGTATTGGAGATTTTGAGGGAGAAGCAATTATATGCTAAGTTCTCTAAGTGTGAGTTCTAGTTGAAGGAAGTCAACTTCTTAGGACATGTAATATCTGCTCAGGGGATCTCAGTGGATCCAGCCAAAGTAGAGGCAGTGCTTCAGTGGGAACGTCCTAAGACAGTCACTGAGATAAGGAGTTTTGTGGGTTTAGCAGGCTACTATCGGAGGTTCATTGAAGATTTTTCCAGGGTAGTAGCTCCTTTGACTCAGTTAACTCGCAAAGATCAACCTTTTGCTTGGACTGACAAATGTGAGCAGAGTTTCATGGAGCTAAAGAAGAAATTGACTAGTGCTCCGGTGTTAGTGATCCCGGATATAGGAAAACCTTTTGAGTTTTACTGTGATGCTTCACATCAGGGTTTGGGATGTGTTTTGATGCAAGAGAAAAGAGTAGTTGCATATGCTTCAAGGCAACTCAAAGTTCATGAGAGAAACTATCCTACTCATGACTTAGAGTTGGCGGCTGTGGTGTTTGCCTTGAAGATTTGGAGGCATTATTTGTATGGAGCTCAGTTTCAGGTGTTTAGTGACCATAAAAGCCTGAAATATCTGTTTGATCAGAAGGAGTTAAATATGAGACAAAGAAGATGGATGGAGTTTCTAAAGGATTATGATTTCCAACTGATGTATCACCCAGGGAAGGCCAATGTAGTGGCAGATGCTTTGAGTAGGAAATCAATACAAGTATCAACCATGATGATTGAAGAGTAGAAGTTGATCGAGCAGTTTAGAGATTTAAACTTTGGAGTAGAATTTCATGTTAATCATATTAGTTGTAGTAAGTGAACTATAACTAATGATTTCATTGGAATGATAAAGGATAAGCAATTAGAGGATCCTAGTCTGAAGCGTATTGTGGAATTACTAGGCACCGATCAGGCTAAAAACTTTGTGATGGGAGACGATGGAATCTTGAGATTTAATGGCAGAATTTGCATACCTGCAAATGAAGAGTTGAAGAAGATGATCCTAGAAGAAGGCCATAAGAGTTATCTTAGTTTACATCCAGGTATGAATAAGATGTACCAAGATTAAAAGGATTCATTTTGGTGGTCGGGCATGAAGAAGGAAATAGCTCGGTATGTTGCTACCTGCTTGACATGTCAGAAGGCGAAGGTAGAACATCAAAGGCCTGGTGGTTTGTTGCAACAATTGGATATTCCTGAATGGAAATGGGACAGCATTGCCATGGATTTTGTTACCCATTTACCTAGATCGGTAAGGGGTCATGATGCAATATGGGTCATAGTTGATCGGCTGACAAAGAATGCTCACTTTCTTCCAGTTAATCTGAGGATATCTATGGCCAAGTTGGCACAGTTGTACATCAGAGAAATTGTGAGGTTGCATGGAGTTCCTTCCAGCATTGTTTCGGATAGAGATCCCAGGTTTACTTCACGATTTTGGCAGACCTTACAAGATTCCTTGGGAACTAAGTTGAGAATGAGCTCGGCATATCATCCTCAAACAGATGGACAGTCTAAGAGAACGATCCAGTCCTTAGAAGATCTGTTGAGGACGTGTATCTTGGATCAATTGGGAAGTTGGGATGAGATGTTGCCGCTGGTGGAGTTTACTTATAATAACAGTTATCATGCCAGTATCGGGATGGCGCCATATGAAGCTCTGTACGGAAGGAAATGCAAAACTCCTCTATGCTAGTATCAGGAGGCTGAATCAATTTTGGTTGGGCCAGAGTTGATTCAGCAGACGACTGAGAAGGTGAGACAGATAAAAGACAGAATGAAAGCTTCTCAAAGTCGGCAGAAATCCTATGCAGATCAGAGGAGAAAACCTTTGGAGTATGCAACTGGAGATCACGTGTTTATGAGAGTGACACCGACCAAGGGTGTAGGACGAGCTATCAGATCAAAGAAGCTATCTCCTAAGTTCGTTGGACCATATTAGATCTTAAGGAGGATAGGTCCAGTGGCTTACGAGATTGCTCTACCTCCCCAATTAGCAAATCTGCATAATGTCTTTCATGTATCACAGCTGCGAAAGTATATTCCAGACCCTAGTCACGTGTTGGAAGTGGACGATGTGCAGATCAAGGATAACTTGTCGTTTGAAGCAAAACCAATTAGGATCGACGATCAACAGAGTAAACAGCTTAGAGGCAAGACTATCAATATGGTAAAGGTGGTGTGGGATGACAGATCTGGTGATTCAACTTGGGAATTAGAAGAAACCATGAGAGAAGCCTATCCCTACCTCTTTTCCTGGTAAGTCAATTTTCAGGGACGAAAATTTTTCTTGTTGGGGAGAATGTAAGGATCTAGAAATTTATTTGGAATAGAAGTGGTATATTTTAAATGATTTCTGAGTATGTTATTATTTAAAATGAAAAAGGTCATATGATAGAAAATCCATAGTAGTCAGACCTCGGACGTCGCCCAAGAGGTCTGAGGTCAGTATGGTAGAGGTCGGTCAGTGGACCATAGTGGGTTCCAGAAATCACATGTATCAAGGTGTGATTTGAACCTTAGATACGCCATGCATGCGGGATAAATGCGAAACTCTATGCTTTGGCATAAGAGATTGTCCTCAGTGTTGCATGCATTGGCGCGTGAGGAGTTAGTACCGACCTGTCCTCGGGCAGGAGAAGCTACAGACGTCACCGAGCCATGTGGGGGTGATAACACAGACGTGGAGTAGTGAGTCGATGAGCCTTCAGCAGGGGTGACGAGGTGTCATCAGACATCGGTCGTCTGCCAGGGAGAGACATCGGTCGTCTTCCAGGGAGAGACATCGGTCGTCTTCCAGGGAGAGACATCGGTCGTCTTCCAGGATGAGACATCAGTCGTCTGCCAGGATGAGACATCGGTCGTCTGCCAGGGTGAGACATCGATGGATAGTCATCGCGAGATCAGTCATTGGTTCCTGGTCATCGTGGGGTCCTATTATACGCAGATAAGCTGGGACCCAGGCTTCCAGCGAAGGCATTCTGCAGGCGTGACACGTAGACAGTAAGGGTCCCCAGAGCAGTTGGCAACAGAGAGTAAGTAGGGCAGGTGGCTCCAGAGTTTTGGGCATACAAAGGTGTCCACATGGCCATCCTGTCAGAGGAAACTTGGACGCAAGAGTTTTCCATCAGAGTGGGTGGTGGCAGCGGCATTCCTGGGCAAGGTGGTTTAAATTCAAAATCCACTTCTGATAGGCAATGTTCGAACGTTGTTTGGGTAGAGAGAAATCGAGTGAGTTGAGTTTTGGTTCCCTGTTTTCTTTCTCTCCTTCTCTCCACGTTCGGGCATCTTCACTACCAGTTGACGTTTTCTACACCATCAAGCACCCATTTAACAATCGGCGACTGCCCCTGGGCTCCGGGCAAGTATCTCTGCAAGTTTTCGATCAAAGCCTTAAAATAGAGTAAGTTCGTCGTGCTCTGTTTTTGAAGTCGCTTCTGAACTTGAGAGAGTTGCCTTTGCATAGGCTTTGCGTACGACTCTTTTGGCTTCAGAGTTAGTCTCTGTTAACTCAGAATATGAGTGTTATAGTTAGTTTTGTGATCGGGACTCTATGGTGCAGGTTAAGGCATCCTTGAGTTCTCGGTGGGTTTGGAGCTCTTAGTGAGATCGGCTCAAGTCCAGGTAAGGGAAGCTAGCGTTATTTTTTAATAAAAACCTTAGGCTAGCAGATTCTGAAGTTGGGGTGACGTGGTCACCAGTTTTAAATTCTATTTCACAATCCCCTGTTTTTGTGTGAATCGGTATTTGTTGAGATTGAAATGTGGTTTTTTTTAAATATAGTGGATGCTGTGAACTGTGTATGATTTTCGAAATTATCAACCTTGGTATGATTTGATTGAGATATGTTTGGATTGTTAGAAAAGGTTTAAAGTATGTTATGGTTGCCTTGTTCATTTACGTGTTGGATGATATACTGGAATGATGTGAAAGAGTGATCAAAGCATAGTATTTTCAGGAAAGAAAATACCGTGTGGAGATTTGTTTAGAATGTGCATTGACTAAGGATTTGTAATAAGGAGATATCCTGACTCTCCTGAGATAATGGAATCATATAGATGAAGTTATTCAGGCAGTGAGAGTCGAAGGAGGTTCATATGTATGGGTAAGTCGTTTGAAAGATAACTGACTTGACCTGTTATATGGATTAACCCTGTCATACTAGGAGAGTGATGATATTGAGATTATTTATGCGCATAGCTGTGTGGATTCACAGTGGTGTAGTATGACAGGTGCAGATCTCTGAGTCTGAGTCAACGCACGAGTCTTCCGGAAGTAGAGTCAAGTGTCTATGTGTTATGAGTCAGTGGAAAGTCTGACATGAGAAGGCTGAATAAAGAGAAATTTTGATAGACACTTGATGGTTATGTGGAATGAATGTCACTTAAGGAAATTGTGAAATGTGTGAAAAATGATGGGTTATGTTGATATAAAGTTTCATATTTAAAGTTTTTTTTTTACAGCTAGCTTACCCCTTTTGTTTTGTTTTGTGGTTGTTTTTCCTTAAATCTGTGATGATCGTGTATAATTTACATGGGAGCAGACAAGGTGGCAGGTGATAGAGCTCCCCAGTGAGTTATTGGAGGAAGGGATGGAAGAGTTTGAATGCTGTATTTTCGTTCTTTTTGAAAACTATTTGATGAATCTGTATTAAAATCCCCTAGAGAAGGGATGTTCTTTTGAGCAATGTATGGGATGGATGTATTTTATTATATATACATATGTTAATTTTGATATTATTGTTTTACGTTTATTTTATTATATAAATATGAATAAAATTTGAGGAACGTTACATAATGAAAAAGAGATTGAGTGACTGTGAGATCAAGTACCTATTTATAGGTCTTAGGACACGAGTTTAAGTATCTAAAGATGTTAAAATGAGTTGGTTACCACTATTCAATTTATTATATATAGTGTTCTTACAAGGACGGTTATCCCTTTATCCAAGGTCGATTTTCTCGTCCTACTACTTGGCTCGTCAATTCTCAATTCTCAGTTTTCGATCACGTGTCTCCAATTCCATACGGGATACCTACAAAGAAAACTTTGATGCTCAAGTCAAATACCGCTAGTTTAAGTAGTATGCAAGGGATAAAAATTCATTACCTTCTTTCATTACCTTCTACCTATAAGGGGATTTAAGCTAGGTCCATGTTGTCTTAATCCTATTTTATGAAGTGATTAAGTTTCCTTAATCATTGTTTATCGTTGATTTTTTTGTTAGAATGAAAAGATGAACTGTAATGTCAAGTAATAGGTCGAGTTACCGATATGTAGAGAAACTTTGCGAACAAATTTGATAACCTAACAGAGTATATCCGGGTATTGCACAGTGAATGAATTTCTTAAGAACATATATTGGTAACGGAAAAGAGTTGTATCTGTTGTAAATCCTAAAGCCAAACCAAAAACAGAACATTTTTCCATATTTTAATAAAAAATAAAAAAAGAACTATAAAAAAAATGGTGTCACATAGATATGAACCGCATATGTTTAATATGAAAGGGGTAAATATAATACTTAATATATTGTATTAACTATTATATTAAGCAAAGCTCTTTATGCAATTAATCATAACACTTATTTCTTATTTCTAATAAAAAATAAGTATAATGGTAACACTACAACAGAAGTAATGTTTTTCGTTGGTCAAAAACGAATATAAATCAACAAAAAAAAAGTCAGATTTGCATCGTTCAAGAAACCAACAAGAAAAGTATAAAAGTAAAGTCTATTTTGTGTTGGCCAACAAATTGTGTGGGCTAAGTTGACGTGAAACAATACAAATTTCGTCAGCCGAGCTGATGTAAAGAGGGATTTCATATAAACTGAAAAAAAAAATTATTTTTCTAGCCATTTTCACTTGAAAAAAAAATCAGAAAAACCATCCACAACAACCATTTACAATAGAAAAACCATCCAGATAATTTCAACCATCCAAATCATTCAAATATTTAGATAATTTTAGGTCAAATTGAATATTAATACATAAAATAGAACTTAGTAATTAATATAAACCATAAAATTGTAATTTAGAAATTAACCAAAAGTACTAGAACTTAAAATGTACCATAATACAATTATATTAAAAAAAAAGTACAAATCAAATATAAAATGTGTCCCATGAAGTAGAAATAGCAATGATGTGATCCATAAAAACCTATAAAAAATACAAAAGATGTAAATAACTAAATTTGAATAACTAAAATATTTAGTATATAATAAAATTGTGAAACAATTAAACTTACAGTCTGGGATGCACTTCATAGGAACTCGTTGAAGAAAGATCACTCCAGAGGAACTCATCGGAGATTCGCTTAAGTGAGTTCACTCCAGTGAAGTTGGGCTTTATCTCATCATACTTGCTTAAGCAAGTAATATCTTGCTTAAGTGAAATGTCACTTACCCAAGCCCAATTAGGTTAAATAGAAGGCATGAGGCATAATCCTAGACATCATTGGGAGAATAGAGAGAGATAGAAAATCCTAGAGGAGATAGTTGCCAAAGAGAAACACTCTGGATCTTCTTTTCTTTTCGATGCTTGTAATGGCCAACATGAGTGGCTAATTCTTCCCTTCGAAATTGGGAGTAATATGTTCGAACTCTTATGTATTGAGGTGATATGTATTTATAATATTTTGTTCTTGGATAATGATTGGTATTGCTATTTTATTATTAAAGTTTGAATCTTTATTCATGAATTTGATCCTTAGATTTCACTGGAAAGTATTTCTAAGCATCTGACCTAAATGATAATGCTTGACATATTTGAATGCTAGAAATAGATTTGAAATGTTAATTGCTTTATAACATTTGTTTGTAATGATAAAGAGTTTTTATAAATATGCGAGAAATCGATATTTAGGAGACTATCTTAATAATTTTATATGCGAGGAATCGATATGAATGATTTTTATAAGTGCATCAACGTCAATCAAGATGGAATATTATATGTTTTTATTCATTGAAAATACAAACAAGTGAGAAGGATTTATGTGAGTTGATTTGTTTTAGAATTGCACATTTTAGATGTTTCACTTTTGTTTATGTTTTTTTTTTTTTGGATTAGCAGGATATGGTGAGAGCTCAAAGAAGATTGTCATTGGACACAAACTTAACCAAGTAGTTAAGTAAATGTGAAAGTTCTCTTCTAGAGAGAAAAAGAAAAAAAACACAATATAAAGGTGAAGATGATGATTGCGGAATTGAAACAACATAAGATAGACAAGAGCAAGTAATGATCGAATTATAAAGGAGAGAAGATAAAAAAAATGGACAATGGAAGGAGTGTAAATGAAGAAATAAAAAAGAGAAGGGATAAGGGAAGATTATGGAAGGAGGGATGATCACGCCACTTGAAATGGTGGAAAATTCCAAGATTAGTGGTGAAGAGTCGCCACTTGGAATATGCTTTCTCAAGATAAGACCCAAAACTTTAGAACACTCACAAATCACTCAAGCAGAGTTTTCTTACTATATTTATTCAATGTGAAAATACAAGAGGCAAGACACTCTATTTATAGGAAAGAGTGCCTTGGAAAAAAAGAGAAGAGGGGGAAGGGGGCGACATTTCCAAAGCTTCTAGAAGCTAGGTTAAGCCTTGGAATGTCACACCATTTAGGGGTGTTTGCTAGAAGGTAGGTTAACCTAAAAACCTAGGGCAACACATGGAGTAAAAGATGGGCTTGGCACAAGCCCAATTTATACTAAGTACATCCTAATCTACTGAAATTAAAAATAATGAAACTAGTTGGTGCTCAGCTCCAATTATGTGGGCTCTGCTCTTGGTAATCCTCTGAGGAATAGTAGGCTCTGAAGCATTAGCTATGGATTGATCCTAACCTAGCCCTGGGTTCTGTGTCATGCTCCTAGTCATCCTTCTGGAAGGTTGGGCTAGCTCAATGATTGCTCTATCTCTCAGGGTTCCCTCAAAGTGAACCAATCCCAATCCCAATCCCAATTTTTCAAATGGACTCATCAAAATCATTTACTTTGCTTTTATTTAATTTCTTACAAATTCATGATACAAACAACTTTTTCAACAAACTTTTCCACGT
Organism: Phaseolus coccineus; assembly: GCA_037954025.1. NCBI lineage: Eukaryota > Viridiplantae > Streptophyta > Magnoliopsida > Fabales > Fabaceae > Phaseolus > Phaseolus coccineus. The sequence goes on from CM075681.1 coordinate 43,805,139, forward strand.
TTTCTTATAATTAGTGAATCTTATATTTGAGATTTTTGAATTGTTTCTTGTGGGTTTGATATCCCTCCTTAGGGACAATTTATTACTTTTCACGCTATACATTTGCCATAAAATAGTCATCAGCACTCACATCATCCTTCATTTTGCCTTTAATGTTCATAAGTGTTTCAATTAAGCTATCACACACATTCTTCTCTATGTGCATTACATCTATATTGTGTCTGACATCTAACTTAAACCAATACGAAAGATAAAAAAAAATTGCTCTTTTCTTCCATATTTCAGTCACAATTTGGTTCTTCTTTTTTCCAAAATGATGAAAACCCATCCAACCTCGAAACATTTGGCTAAGAAGATTGGAAGCAGAAAAAGGAGCTCATGAGACTCTCATCTCTTTATGATGTTGTTGCCTAGTTTAGGCAAATAACAACACAAAGTGAACAAAAATATATTTGAAAAGGATTGTATTTTTCAAAACTTTTATAAAAATAAAGGGACTTATTTTTGTTCTATTTTCTTTTTCTTTAATTTTCTTTTAAAGAAACTTGTTTCATGTTTGTTTGATGTTTATTGTAGATGGATATTTGATCCTAGAGGAAAATAACAAATAAACCGAGGTTGTTGTCATTGAACATCATTATGGATCTAAGGACAGATCCTTCTCAAGAGGGAGAGAATGATGAAAACCCATCCAGCCTCAAAACATTTGGCTAAGAAGAATTGGAAGCAGAAAAAGGAACTCAGAAGACTCTCATCTCAGGGAGAATTAATTTTTGTATGCTCCTCTATTTTTGCTCTAGTTTTATAAACATTGTATAAAGTAGTATAGGTTTTATTTTGGGCTAGTATTTGGGCCATTTCCTTGGGCTATGTTTTGGGCCAATTTTCATAGGCCATGTATTGGGCCAATTAGTGTAGGGTGTAAATAGAAAAAGAAAGAAGCTAGAGTTACAATTTAGCCTCCTTGGAACCAATGCAACTCTAGACCATCTAGGATGCACAAATAAATTACTAGAGTGCAAATAGAAAGCATGGAGTGGCAAGGAAGGATGAAGGTCCACATGTCATCTTCTTAATGGAGAGGATTCCCACCAATGCCAAAAAGGACATTTGTCTTCATGGGAATGGAGAGGATTCTCTCAAATTAGAGGAGGACACTTGTTAACCTCTAATTTGAGAGGATTTGCTCCAATTAGAGAGAATCACTTGTCCTTCTAACATCTTTAGATACTTAAACTCGTGTCCTAAGACCTATAAATAGGTACTTGATCTCACAGTCACTCAATCTCTTTTTCATTATGTAACGTCCCTCAAATTTTATTCATATTTATATAATAAAATAAACGTAAAACAATAATATCAAAATTAACATATGTATATATAATAAAATACATCCATCCCATACATTGTATCTCAAAAGAACATCCCTTCTCTAGGGGATTTTAATACAGATTCATCAAATAGTTTTCAAAAAGAACGAAAATACAGCATTCAATGGAGAGGCAAGGAAGGATGAAGGTCCACATGTCATCTTCTTAATGGAGAGGATTCCCACCAATGCCAAAAAGGACATTTGTCTTCATGGGAATGGAGAGGATTCTCTCAAATTAGAGGAGGACACTTGTTAACCTCTAATTTGAGAGGATTTGCTCCAATTAGAGAGAATCACTTGTCCTTCTATGAGTGGAGAGTTTTCAGGGTTAAAGCTTGCACCTTGGCTGCCCATAGCACTATAAATACAAGTGCTAGCCCCCTTATAAATTAGCTTTGAATAGACTATTGAATTGCTGCCAAAATTTCAGCCTTAACTAGTCTCTTAGCTCACTCTTTGCTAGCCTTATTTCTAAGTATTTTAGCAAGGAACCTCTTAGGAGTTGGTTTAACCTATCTTAAGCTTCTTTATCATTCTCCATACACCAATACTTCACAATTTCTTTCACTCATTTTAGCCACCCAATCCCACCAAGTTTCGCACCCCAAAATACAAAACAAAAGACTCTTAGCAATGCAAGCTAGGATTGCATCACAAAATCCATATTAACATTTTTTACCTTTTCATAAATTTGAAGGCGACTTAATGACTAACAAAACGGGCCATGAACTATGATTACTACTTAAATTTTCAAAAGGATTCATTCCATCAGTAGCCAATCCAAGTCTTAAGTTTCTTGATTCTTTTCCAAATTCAGGAAATTCTTTATCAATCTTCTTCCACTACAAAGAAACAGTTGGATGAAGAAGTAATCAATCAAGTTTTCTATTATTTGTGATCCGATCGGTCATCGGTAGTCGATGCCGTCAGCAGCAGATGACTACTTGGGCCAGTCATAGAGCAACACGTGGCATGAGATAGCAGATGAACCAGGGTGGAGATCGGCTCCTACATGAGCGCCTGGAAGCAGAGCGCGAGAGTGATGAAGCACCGATCAGTCATCGATGTATACGGAGTGATCAGTCATCGGTGTATACAGAGTGATCAGTCATCGGTATATACAGAGTGATCAGTCGTCGGTGAATGCAGAGTGATCAGTCGTCGGGGGTTCCTTGCCAACACGTGTTAAACTGGGACCCAGGCTCCCAGCGAGAACGTTACCCAAGGACCTCGCCTGATCCCATAAGCAGAGCACGACAACGTGAAGAAGCGCCATCGGACATCGGCCAGGATGAGAGATACCTCGGTCATCGGTGTGTGTCGAGGTGACATCGGCCGCGCGATGTGAACAACGCAACCAATGATCAGTAAAGCGCCCAGAGGCAGGGAATGGCCTTAGTCGCGAGACGACCACGCATGAAGACGAGAAGACGCAGTTAGATGTAGAATCCTGCTGGGACAAGAACCCATCAAGGTTAGAGTCTCCCAGTGGGGTTGCATGTCTGCCACATGGATGGAGAAGATGTTCCCAGAGAATAGGTAGGGTAGATAGGCACAGAAGTCGAGGGGTACAGAGGTACCCACGCAGCCTCCCCTGTCAGACTTTGCATTTAAGTGAAGAAGGCTGGCACGCAAGGTGGCTCGGGGAAGTGGAAACGACAGTGCAGAGTGATCAAGTGGCCCTAGAGGTAGCCAGTAGGGGCTACGCGGGTTTATATGAGGAAGAAGAACACCAAACCAGGTATGCAGTCTTTTGCCTCAGAATACACAACACAAAACTAAGAACACTCAGTTTCCGAATCAAAGGGGACTGAGGGCACACACACACGGGTCTCACACAGAGAGAGATCCGAGAGAGAGTTTTGGTGTTCCCGTTGCCTGACTTGAGCGTCGGAGCTACAACGGCCGCTAGAGGCGCCGTCTGTGTGTTTTGCAGGCATCGTTCAAAGTTCCGTCGAAGGTTCCCGGAGCCTCCTTGCAGAACGCGCAGCAGTTAGAAAGCTAGACGAAGGCGTGACGAGGCATTTTCCCCACGCTCGAGTCCGCGGCGAGATCATTTGGCGCCCACCGTGGGGCACGAAGTAAAACGAAGCCCCCATACACAAGAACGAGGGTAGAAATCGCACAGATGAATAGAAGAACTAGACAAACGACACCTCCACCACCTGCTGGTGAAGGAACTGTGACCATGGCGCAGGTCATGGAGATGATGCGCGCGCTGCAAGAGAATGTCGCGGCGTCGAGAGTTGAGCAAGAGAAGATGCATGCAGAGCTGACTGCATCGCATAGCAGGAATGAAGAGTTGAACCGCGTCAACGAGGAGTTGCGTAGGGAGTTGCAGGCGCAGAATGAGCGCGTATCCGAAGATAGGACGTCGATGCCGCCGTCGCCCCCTAGAGCATTTCCTATGCCCTTCTCCCCCGAGATCATGAACACGGTGGTGCCCCCCAACCTGGTGGGAGTGAAGGCATCGTTCACGGGGGTGGAAGACCCAGAGGCACATTTGACAGCCTTCCACACTCAGATGATGCTGTCTGGAGGTTCAGACGCTGTGTACTGCAAAATGCTTATGAGCACGCTGAGCGGAGTAGCTATGGAATGGTTCGTGAGCTTGCCGGAGGGCCACATCACCTCCTTCCATCAGTTCTCAAAGCTATTCACGGAGCAGTATATAGTCAACAGAGCGCCGCCGGTGGTGACTTACGATCTGTTCGACGTGCGCCAGAACCAGGGGGAGTCGCTGAAGGACTTCCTCAACCGCTTTGGTGCGCAGGTGGTGAGATTGCCCAGCAAGGATGAGAACATGTTAGTGCACGCGTTCAAGAAAGGCGTGCTGCCTGGTCCTTTCAGTGAATCCCTTATCAGGAGCCACCCCGCCACCTTTGCTGAGATTCGGCGACGAGCAGTGGCGCACATAGTAGCGGAGACAGAGGTCTCTGAGAAGAGAGGCAGCACTGCGCCGACAAAGCCGCGCGGAGGTCAGGGGAAGCAGCAGCAGCAGGTGCGGGTATATGAGGCCAAGGAAGGGAGGAAGGTGCAGGGAAGGCCTCGTCCGTATGCGCCCAGGAAGGACCAGCCCAGGGGGCGTGCAAGGGAGAACAACACACCCCCTAGGTATGATTTCGTGATAGAGTTGGCAGAGCTGATCGCCGTCCCTGCCGTGGCTGCAAGACTCCGAGTACCAGAGAAAACCGACAAGGTGCTTGGAGGGAGGAAGGACGAGTGGTGTGAGTTCCATCAGGCTTATGGACACACGCTCCGATCCTGCCTGACGTTGGGGCATCAACTCGCTGAGTTGGTGAAGACAGGATTCCTGACCGATTACCTGCGGGAGGCGCAAGGTGATCGCGCTTCGGGATCTCAGACAGGCGATCAGCAACACGAGGCCCCTATGCATGGGGATGTGAGGTGATGGAGGATGCAACGCTGGGGGGCTCCCAGGCAGCTCAGGAGGAAGCTCCTCATGAATAAGGCGTCGCCAGGGCGGTCATCGCCTATGAAAGGAAGGGGTCCATACAGAGTGGAGCTTATTGGCTGGAGACTCTGCATGGAGCACCTATCCCCAGGACATGGAACGCTACACACTCAAGTTTCTTCTTCAGTTAAGTTGTAAGGTAGATGCGTTCTTGCGCTGTACACATACTCAATGTATATACTGTAAATAGTTGAGAATATCAGGGGGCACTCTTTTCCCTGATGAGGGTTTTTAACGAGGCCACCCAATAAAAAAGATTTCAGTATACCAAGTGTGCACGTGTTTTCCAGTTTCAAGTCCTACTTGCCCCGGATGAAAGTGCAAGTGATCGGTTGGAGCCTGCTCGCCCCAGGCGCGAGTACGGACGACCGCTAGGGGTCTACAAGAAAAACTCTTCTTCCCCAAAGCAAGACATCATCTTCGCGTTTAATCACTAAGAAGCAGAACGCGATCATTCATCGGTGCACCCAAAGGACGATCAGTCATCGGTGCACCCGAAGTAGAGCACTCGGTCGGTTCATGGTCATCGGGGTCTTGCTAACACGTGTTAAGCTGGGACCCAGGTTCCCAGCGAGAGCGTTACGCATGCACCTCGCATGATTCCAGAAGAAGGTTGGTCATCGGGGTCTTGCTAACACGTGTTAAGCTGGGACCCAGGTTCCCAGCGAGAGCGTTACGCATGCACCTCGCATGATTCCAGAAAGAAGGTTGGTCATCGGGGTCTTGCCAACACATGTTAAGCTGGGATCCAGGCTCCCAGCAAGAGCGTTACGCATGCACTTCGCATGATTCCAAACCGGAAGAAGGGGAGTTGCCCACTCAAAGGACGTGCGGTGATACCATGCAGGCAGGGATGCGCCTAGCGAGTGCGCTTAGACAGCCACCCCTGGTGCTCCCCTGGGAGCATGCACCCACTCAGAGGAGAAAGTCCTCACCCTCGACTTTTTACAGCGGGGTGCAGGCAGAGAAAGTCCTCTTCCTCTACTTTTTACAGCAAGGTTGAGGCGAGGAGAAATTCCTCACCCTCGACTTTATACAGCGGGGTGCAGGCGAGAGAAAGTCCTCTCCCTCGACTTCGTACAGCGAGACATGGGCCAAATAAAAAAGTCCTCGCCCTCGACTTTGTACAGCGGGGTGCAGGCGAGAGAAAGTCCTCTCCCTCGACTTCGTACAGCGAGGCATGGGCCAGAGAAGAAAGTCCTCACCTCGACTTTGTACAGCGAGGTGCAGGCAGAGAAAAGTCCTCTTCCTCTGCTTTTCACAACAAGGTTGAGGCAAGAGAACCAAGTCCTCCTCCTCTGCTTTTTACAGCAAGGTTGGGGCAAGTGAAAAAGTCCTCACCTCGACTTTATACAGCGAGGCTGAGGCGAGATAAAAAGTCCTCACCTCGACTTAGTACAGCGAGGCTGAGACGAGAGGAGAAAGACCTCACCCCGACTTCTTACAGCGAGGCTGAGGCAAGAGGGGTCATCGAGAAGCATTCCCCAAAACACAGGCGTCATCCTTGGCGTTCGGGCCCTCTATGCAACTAGCGCTGGAGTGACACAGAAGTAATGCGAAACCTGAAGCACGGTGACTGATTGGTGGTGCGCTAACATGCTAGTCGGTGGTCGGTAGCAAATCTCTGAGTATGAAAGCTTCCCCAAACAAGCTCTTGGGCGATCAATCGAAGCATTTAGACACCATCAGGTCAGTCATCCAACATGAATTCATGTATAAAAACTGTTAAAGAAAATGCTAAGGTACAGTTGGTCGCGATCAAGTTAGAGGCCAAGTTTGAAGGGTCACAGTGAGATCACGCTGAAGCCTAAGCCAGTTAACAGTTGGCCACAGGCAGAGTGAGTTAAAGGTGGAGAGGGAGAAAGGCATTTGAGAAAAAGAGATTACACAAGAGGAGAAGCCGTAAGAGAAGAAGCTCAAGGAGGAGAAATGAGCTTGCTATCAACCACTGAATGGTGGAGGCTAGGTTGGGTAGAGTCCAAGTCTGGAAGGACGCAGTGAACCTGCTGCCAGCCCATGGAACCCATCTATCAGAGCCTCGGCACCAGCAGCCATGGTCTCAGGTACATCGGCTTCGAGCTCCTTCTTCTCTTTGGCAAGGAAGACCACTTAGTCTCTTCGTTGAGAACAAGTTCACAGCTCAAGACTGGGGGGCTTGTGATCCGGTCGGTCATCGGTAGTCGATGCCGTCAGCAGCAGATGACTACTTGGGCCAGTCATAGAGCAACACGTGGCATGAGATAGCAGATGAACTGTAAGGACCTAGAAACTTTAATTGGAATAAAAGTGTTATATTTAAATAATTTCAGAAGATGTTATTATTTAAAATACAAAGAGCTGGTAGAGGTCGGTCGGCTGACCATTTTATTAACCAAGTAGTCAGGTGCGATGACTTTATCGTGAGGTAATCATGTGGAGGTGATACCTTGGACGTAACATTGTGGGATGAAGAACCTTCAGCCAGGCGTGGCGATTGTCATCAGTCATCGCCAAGGCGCGAGATATGAGGATATCGCCAGCGCGCGAGAGGCATGCGGACATCGCCAGGGCGTGAGGCATGCGGGCATCGCCAGGGAGAGACATCGGTCGTCTTCCAGAGAGAGACATCGGTCGTCTTCCAGAGAGAGACATCGGTCTTTGCAGGGAGAGACATCGGTCGTTCGCCAGGATGAGTCATCAGTAGAAGGTTATCGCGCGATGTCGTGTTTCACACAGTTAAAGTGGGACCCAGACTCCCAGCATGAAACGTCCTGCAGGCGCGCCACGTAGACAAAAAGGGTGGTTCAGAATAGTGACATCAGAAAGTTGGCATGCGCAAGAGACACTCGCGGTCGTACTGTTCAGGGCAGTGGTTGGCATGCGCAAGAAGACAAAAAGGGTGGTTCAGAATAGTGACATCAGAAAGTTGGCATGCGCAAGAGACAACCGTGGCTGTACTGTTCAGTGAAACGTACACTCAGGCTTTCCTACAGAGGGGGTGGTGGCAGCAGCATGCGTGGACAAGTAGGCTTGGATTCAAAAACCCACTGCGGGGAGGCAAAGAACGTTGCAGTGGCTCAAGAGTGAAAGAGCGAGTGCATCTTCATCCCTCTCTTTTCTCCTCTTCTCGCTGCGATTCAGGCAACCTCAAGCACCAGTAGACAAGCGACGACTGCCCTTGGACACTTGGGAGGTTCTCTGCAAGTCCTCCAAACCAGACGCTAAAACAGAGTTAAAGCATCCTTGAAGCTCGTTGGGTTGGAGCTCTTAGTGAAGTTTACGCAAGTCCAGGTAAGGGAAGCTAGCTTTGTTTTTCAATAAAAGCCGTAGGCTAGCTGTTTCTGAAGTGGGGGCGACGTGGTCGCCGGTTTCATATTTTGTTTTCGCGATACTCTGTTCTATGTGTTTGGGCGACGTGGTCGCCGGTTTTAAACTCAATTTCACGATGCTCTGTTTTATGTGTGGGGGCGACGTGATCGCCGGTTTTAAACCCCTTTTTCATGATGCTCTGTTTTCATGAGCTTGGGCGACGTGATCGCCGGTTTTTAAATACAGATTTCGAACTCCCCTGTTTTAGTGTCGTTGAGACTGTTTGAGATTTAAATGTGAAATGCATGTGATATTCGAAAATCTGAACCGTGGAATGATTGTTGCTGTGTTCATTTAAGTGTTGTATGGTGCATTGGGTGAATTGATGTTAAGTAGCTGTCCTGTGTGGACTTCATCAGCTGTCCTGTGTGGACTTCATTAGCTGTCCTGTGTGGACTTCATCAGTTGTCCTGTGTGGACTTCATTACCTGTCCTGTGTGGACTTTACAGTGGTGTGGTATGTGTCTATGTGTGGTGAGTCCGTGGAAGTCGGACGTGAGAAAGCGAAATATTGAGATTTGATAGGCATTTGATGTTTTATGTGAAACAAATAACTCTTGATGAAATTGTGAAGTGTGTGAAATGAATGGGAAATTGATGGTTTTACGTGGGTGTCTTAAATTTGTTTTGTCTTGATTTTAAAGTTTCATATCTAAATTCTCTTTAAAATATCTAGCTTACCCTACGTTTTTGTTCTGTGGCTGTTTTTCTTAAAACTGTGATGATCGTGTATTTTACACGGGAGCAGATGATGTTGCAGGTAGTCGAGCTCCTCAGTGAGCAGTTGGAGGAAGAGATCGCCTGTTTTCTTTTTATACTGTATTTTGGTTTTATTTTGAAACAGTTGATGGAATGTATTAAAACCCCTATAAGAGGGACGTTTCTTTTTGAGATACAATGTATGGGATGATGTACTTTCAATATATATACATATGTTGATTTTATAAATAAATGTCTACGCTTATTTTATTATATAAATATGAAAAGAATTTTGCGGGATGTTACATGAACCAGGGTGGAGATCGGCTCCTACATGAGCGCCTGGAAGCAGAGCGCGAGAGTGATGAAGCACCGATCAGTCATCGATGTATACGGAGTGATCAGTCATCGGTGTATACAGAGTGATCAGTCATCGGTATATACAGAGTGATCAGTCGTCAGTGAATGCTGTAAGGACCTAGATATTTATTTGGAATAGAAGAAGTATAATTTTAATGAATTCTGAATATGTTATTACTTAAAAACAAAAAGGGCTTATAATGGAATTTCATAGTGGTCAGACCTCGGATGTCGCCCAAGGTCTGAGGGCGACGCTGTAGAGGTCGGTCGGTGGACCATAATGGGTTTCAGAAATTCACATGTATGGCGGTGTGATTTGAACCTTAGAAGCGCCATGCATGCAGGATAATTGCGGAACTTTACGCTTGGACATAAGAGATTTGCCTTGGTGTTGCATGCTTAGGCACGTAAGGATTGAGTACTGAGCTGCCCTCGGGCAGGAGAAGCTACTGACGTCAGCGAGCCATGTGGGCGTGATGAAACAGACGTGGAGTAGTGAGATGAAGAACCTTCAGCAGGGCGTGGCGATGTGTCATCAGTCATCGCCGAGATGAGACGCACATTCGTCATCGTCAGGGCGAGAAGCATGCGAGCGTCGCCAGGACGAGAGACACACATCATCGCCAGGATGAAGGGCGCATCGGTCGTCTTCCACTGAGAGACATCGGTCGTCTTCTAGGGAGAGACATCGTTCGTCCACCAGGATGAGTCATCGGTGGATAGTCATCGGTGGAAGGATATCGCGCGATGTCGTGTTTCACGCAGATGAAGTGGGGCCCAGGCCCCCAGCATGAGCGTCTTGCATGCGCGACACGTAGTCAGTGAGCGTACTTTGGCTCCAGAGAGTTGGTATGGAAAGTGACCCAAAACCCACGTGGCCACACTGTTCAAGGAAGTGTGCACGCAAGCTTTCCTGCAGAGTGGGTGGTGGCAGCGGCAATTGTGGAACAAGTTGGTTTAGTTTTAAAAAAACTCACTTCAGAGAGGCAAAGAAGGTTGCTGTGGTTCAAGAGTGACAGAGTGAGTTACCTTCATCCTTCTCTTTTCTCTCCTTCACTCTACGATTCAGGCCTTATCACGTCCCTGCTTGGCTATCGACGACTGCCATAGAGCACCTGGGAGGTTCTCTGCAAGTCCTCCAAACCAGACGCTAAAACAGAGTTAAGGCATCCTTGAAGCTCGTTGGGTTGGAACTCTTAGTGAAGTTTACGCAAGTCCAGGTAAGGGAAGCTAGCTTTGTTTTTCAATAAAAGCCGTAGATTAGCTGTTTCTGAAGTGAGGGCGACGTGGTCGCCGGTTTTAAGCTCTATTTCGTGATGCTCTGTTCTATGTGTTTGGGCGACGTGGTCGCCGGTTCTAAACTCTATTTCACGATGCTCTGTTCTATGTGTTTGGGCGACGTGGTCGCCGGTTTTAAACTACAGCATTCGAAATCCCCTGTTTTAGTGTCGTTGAGACTGTTTGAGATTTAAATGTGGAATGCATGTGATATTCGAAAATCTGAACCTTTGAAATGATTGTTGCTGTAAATTGAATCATTCATTTGAGTGGTATGATGGTATGAATGTTGTGGATGTGGGATCAAGGCATAGTATTTTCAGGAAAGGGAATACCGTGTAAGATCATGAGTAAAGTGTATTGACTAGGGACTTGTCTAGAAGGAGATATCCTGACTCTGCTGAGATAATGGAATCACGTAGATGAAGTTATTCAGTTGGTGAGAGTCGAAGGAGGTTCATATGAATGGGTGAGTCGTGTGAAAAAGAACGAGCTCGGCCTGTTATATGAATTAACCCTGTCATACTAGGAGAATGAAGATATTGAGATTCATTTATGCGCATGGCTGTGTGAGTTTCACAGCGACCCTGTGTGGGTGCAGATCTCTGGGTCTGAGTCAACGCACGAGTCTTCCGGAAGTAGTGTCAAGTGTCTATGTGTGATGAGTCAGTGGAAGTCTGACGTGAGAAATGTTGAGAAATTGTTGATAGACACTTGATGGTTGTGTGATATGAATGAGAAAGTGATGGACTCTTGTGAATGTTTAAAAAGGGCCGATCTACGTTGGTTGTCCAGTTTATAATTTAAAGTTTTGAAAATATCTAGCTTACCCTTTGTATTGTTCTGTGGCTGTTTTCTCTTAAAACTGTAATGATCGTGTATTTTACACGGGAGCAGATGATCTTCCAGGGAGTAGAGCTCCTCAGTGAGTGGTCGCCGGAAGGAGATCGCCTGTTTCTGTCTCTATGTGGTGATCGCCTGTTTTTCTGTTCTGATAGCAGATCGGCTGTTTTGGGTCTTCTGATAGGAGATCGCCGGTTTATGTAGGGAGACCGCCGGTTTCATTTTATTTGGCTGTATTTTGTTTAAGTTTTGGAAAATTGACCGGTTATGTATTAAACTCCCTGTGAGGAGCAACTCCATTTTTTTATAAATACGTATGTTCACTTCAATATTATTGTTTTACCTTTATTTCATCTTATATTTGTGAAAAGGATTTGGCGGGATGTTACATTAATGGTATCAGAGCAGTTCGTCCTTAGGATGACCTAAGGGCTGTGGATCCATTGTGTTTCTTCTGCTCATAAAATTTATTTGAGTTTTAAACAAAAACTATGGTTCTTAGGGTTCTCACCATAATTGTGCTAAAATCTCAATCTTAAGTAAAGTGTCACCTTAAAAGGAAAACATCTAAAATTAACTCACATCATGTGGTTATCAGAGCTTAGGTTCTTTGAGATTTATTTTTTCTTTGAGTTGATTTGGCACTTTACTTTCTTGCACCTTTAAATTCTTGTCTTCTTGCAATTTAATTTCAGCCCTTTATTATTTTCTTACGAATGAAATTCGGCCATTTTATTTTCCATAGCATTGTTTCTCTTTAGGAATTGTTATTTAGTGTCTTTTTGTGTTCTTTCCTTTTTGCCTTGAATCATATGTTCATTAGTGTTTCTAGGAGTCCTTATTTTGCTTTTAATTGTGAACATATAAAAGTAACTAGAAATTTGTTTTGAGTAGAAGTTGATTGAGTTCCAAACATAGATTTCAAGTGTTCATTTAATTTGAATTCCAAACTTTCTTTTTTGTGACAATTGGAAGCGAATGAAAATATGCATGACAAGAATTATGGATGTCTTTACTCCATAAACCAAAAACAAGGATAAAAAAAAAAGGTTTACGCAAATATCAATATCTTTTGTTGTCAAGCTTTATATACTAAAAAGAGGATTCATTTTATTTGGCAAATTGATTTCATCATTGTGGAATTTGATTCTTTTGCTTTTACAATTTCTAGCAAAAGTAAAACTTCATAGTTAAGGGTTAAGTAAGTATCTTAGAGTCTTTTTGTGTGCCTTTTTCTTGCTTGTCTTTCTTCAAAATTTTGTCTTAATCTCTTTCTCAATTTTGGTTTAGCCTTTTCCTTGCTTAAGCTTTTCTTGATTGTCTTTTTATTTTCTTCTTAAGCTTTGTTGCAGTTTCCATTAAGATCAAGTGTTTAAGGCTTTGACCTTTTTCATTTGAGAGTTGTCATCCTCAAGAAAGACCTTTTGTGAAGTGGAAGATTTTCCTTTGAGTGCTTTGAATGTTCTCTTTTTAATTTTCACCAAAAGTGACGCAAACTTTGTTACTAACTTCTATTTTACTAATTTTTTGTTCACTGTGAATTATGGCTCATCTTTCTTCAGGGGAATCATCTAAGCCTCAATCTCCCCCAAAAGGCTTTCCTTATGGGTGAATTGGTGGTGGCAAAGCGAACAATTGCTCAAAAAGATGAAGAAATGAGACATTTGGAAGAGAGAATCCAAATATTAGAATCGGCCCATGATAGACCCCCAAGAGGAAGAAGATGGAATCAAAGACGTGCCTCAAGGAGCTATAATCAATATGGCAGCCAAGAAGAAGAGGAAGAATGGAGATTAAACAATTTTGAAGATAGGCACCAACATGCTTCAAGAATTTCTTTCCCTTTTATGAAATTGCCTAGTTTTAATGGGGACTGCGATCCCAATGTTTATCTAGGATGGGAGTCTAAAGTTGAACAAATGTTTAATGTGTATGAGGTCCAAGAAGACCAGAAAGTCAAATTAGCCTCCTTAGAATTTGCAGACTATGCCATGCAGTGGTGGCATAAGACTGTAATGGACATTAGACTTAACAAGAGGTCAGTCGTGGTCTCTTGGGATGATTTGAAATTATGCATGCGTGCTAGGCTTGTTCCTCCTCAAGGAAGGAACTCTTGTTGAAGCTCTAATGACTTCAACAAGGACCACAAAGTGTTGATGAATATTTTAAAGAGCTTGAAACGACCTTAACTAAAATTGACATGCAAGAAAATGAGGAGTCTAAAATGGCTAGATTTGTAAGTGGTTTGAGAAGGGAAATCCAAGATATGGTAGAACTCTATGAGTATTCATCTTTAGAAAAATTGGTTCACCTTGCCATCAGGGTTGAATCTCAGCTTTCAAAGAAAACTCATTTCAAAAACTCTCATAATGATGGCTACTACCAATCATCTTGGAAAAACAAAAACAAGTCTTCTTCCAAAACTTTTCCCTCAAATTTTGTGAAAGATTCCACTTACAATCCTAGGAATTCTAAACCCTCCACTTCAACACCTTCTAAAACCTCAAACACCAAATGTTTTAAATGTCTGGGTTTTGGGCATATTGCATTAAATTGTCCTTTTAAGAGAACTATGATGCTCAAAGGGGGGGGGGGGGGGGGTTGTCATGAGTGACCATAGTTCTCAAAGGTCTAACCCCTACCTCTTCAAAAAGCCAAAGTGAGGAAGAGTGTGAGTTACCATGTGAGGGAGACTTGTTAGTGATAAGGCGCATGCTTGGTCAAATTAAAAAACCTTTTGATGAAAGTCAAAGGAAAACATTTTTCACACCAGGTGCCTTATCAATAACAATTTGTGTTTCTTAATTGTGAATGGGGGTAGTTGCACAAATGTGGCAAGTACAAGAGTGGTGGAAAAGCTTGGGTTATCCACCATCTCTCATGCAAAGCCCTAAAACTCCAATGGTTAAGTAAAGAGGGGGAAATCTTGGTAAATAAACAAGTCCTCATAGCCTTCTCAATTGGAAAATATAAGGATGAGGTCTTGTGTGATGTTGTACCTATGGAAGCCACACATATTCTTCTAGGAAAGCCATGGCAATTTGATAAAAAGACTTTACATGATGTCCTTATACAACATTTCTTTTACCTTCCATGGGCATAAGATCATATTAAAATCTCTTTCTCCAAGAGAGGTCCATGAGGACAAATAAAAATGAAAAACAAAAGAGAAAATGAAAAAGAGAAAGAAAGAAAAGATAAACCGAGTCACAAAATATCATCTTAGACAACTAAATCAATCATGTTGACTCGTGCCATGCTACCACCTGCTCCTCCAAGGTGTCCTTCTTCTTTGTCTTTTTCATTATGAAATAAATCTAATTACTTGACATCTTGGTCAAAGAAATTTTGGGATGAACATCAAACACCTCCTAAGGGTTTTCCCTTTTGATAGGATTTTTATCACCAAACCCTTTCATCCCCAAATGTTCTTTTCCAACATGGCTTGTAAGAAGAGCTTGCCCTTTTGAACTCCCCAAGCTGAAAGAACATAAGTTTGTTTCACATCCCACACCCTGCCTTATCTTATATGTGAACAAACTAACTATGTTATCTGCAGGAGTTCTAAATTCGAGGTCGAATTCTCTCATACCTGGGGGGGGCATGACACAAACCAAGACAACAAGAAGATGACCAAGGATGCACACTATGAAAGGTCATCTCAACATTCAAGTGAAGACCTCACTAAAGGGAGAAATGGACAAAGACCAGAGCATCTCAAGTTCTTCCTACTGGTCTTCTTAAGAATAAAACAAATTGTAAATAAGTTGGACTCACTTTGGGGGTTCAATTAGCAAATATAGGCTAGAATAAAGTGTCTTTAGCATAATAGGGGGTGTAGTTATCATTTTAGCTTGTTCCTAGCCCTTTAGGAAGGTATTTTGACCTAGTTTCTAGAAGGACAAGCCTAAGGTGCGGGTTTGACTTAGTCAAACCCTAAGGCTGCCCATTTTTTCCATTTTCCCATCCTACCCCTCTTGCTTGTTATCCAAGGCTCCTTCACCTATAAATAGGAGGCCTACCCATTGTATTGGACATGTTGAATTTGAATAGAAAAGTTACTTTGCACAAATTGTGTGAGGTGTGTGTGAGGCTTGAGCCCTCTAGCATTTAGGTCTTATCTTGAGTGAGTTGAGAGCTCTCAAGTGGTGGCCCTCTACACTTATCTTGGAGAATCCACCATCCAAGTGGCGTGTTCATCCTCTCATTCCATCATCCATGAGCTTCATTTTCCTTCATCTTTGTTTTTTTTTTTCATCTTCCATTCCATCAATTCTCTTGTTATATGTTCTTGTTTATTACATCTCTTCCATTCGGTCATTATCTTTTTGTTGTTTCCTTTATGTTCTTTTAATTTTCGCCCTTGCGTCATTGTCATCCATATTCTTGTGTTTTTGTCTTTGGCCTTGTGAAGTGAACCTTCACACTTACT
This sequence comes from Phaseolus coccineus, assembly GCA_037954025.1. Taxonomy (NCBI): domain Eukaryota; kingdom Viridiplantae; phylum Streptophyta; class Magnoliopsida; order Fabales; family Fabaceae; genus Phaseolus; species Phaseolus coccineus. The sequence goes on from CM075681.1 coordinate 43,820,946, forward strand.
TAACCACTTGGTTAAGTTCGTGTCCAGTGGAGATCTTCTTAGGGTTCTCACCATAATTGTGCTAAAATCTCAACTTTAATTAAAGTGTCACCTTAAAAAGAAAACATCTAAAATCAACTCACATCACATACCCAAACAGACAAAGTATCTTTTTTTTCCTCGTAATTTTGATTGGGCAATATTTTTCCTTCTAGAAGCATGTTCTTTAGCAATTGGAGCAATTCCGTAAAGCTTTGGTCGGTCCATACCTTCGTTGTCTTCAAATTTATCAACCTTATCACTGCTGATAATCGTGTGAAGTAAGTTAAACTAGGATACAAAGGAGTTTCTACATCATTAGACATATTTTCGAAAACCGTTTCTTCAAAAGATTCTACTCTCACATCACGAATCATGTCCTCTAATCTATCATTTATTGGGAAATTAACAAACTCCAAAGCTCTGTGCACACCTGGCAAGTGTAACAATTCACCATGTCACGTCTATGTTGTATAATTTTTCAAAGATCCATCACACAAAAGATGTTCTCTAATTTCATAAACATTCAATTCCTTTCATTCAAACAATTCACATAAGAACACCTTATTCTTAGTCCGTTATGCAAATTGAATGAATTCTTCCACCCCTCTCTCATATGCATCACTTATACACAATGTATTAATCCAATTCCGATCCATAAAACTGGTGAACTAAGAAAATCAAAATCAAAATTGTCGAAGGTCGAACACCCCCGAACTCAGCATCAACATGTTTAATACATGTAAATACTATCTAAATCATTATAAAACTAAATCAAAATTGCAGGAGCGACGTAGCAGCAGTTAGCACAGCATCGCACAGGTTTGTGTGCTTCGAGAAATTGGCAAGGTGAGCAGGGGTGGGAGTGAGAGGGTGACACAGTGCAGCACAATGGAGGGAGAGTGAGAGAAGGGTGAGAAGGGTGAGAGCATGATAGTGGGAGTAATAGAGCGCGAGAGAATAAATTTTGAAATTTGATTGTCTTTCTACGATGGTTGTGTGAGGAACCGTCGTCATTTTGCTCCTTGGACCACTTTCAATGATGGTTGTGTGAGGAACCGTCGTCATTTCACTCCTTGGACCACTTTCAACAATGGTTGTGTGAGGAACCGTCGCTAAAAAACTCAAATAATTGCAAAATTGCCACTACTCTTTTTTTAACAACGATTTTCTAATAAGTCTTGTTATTTGGGGTCGTCGTTCGGATATTTTGTACTAGTGAAAAAATATATATAGAGAGAGTGATCTTAACAGAAATACTATGTTCCAAGGATAGTTTTGAATTGTAAAATATTGTGTCAAAGATCATATGATAACAAACCATGGGAGCATAAAAAAAAATATCACCTTGCATTAAAAATGAAATATGCTCTTGAATTTATCCAAAAAAAAGTTCCAAAAAATGATTTCCATAAATGAAAATGGTTTTGCACATTATAAAAGAAGAGCAAATGGTTGAATAATTGTTAAAATGATATTACATTAGACAATTGTTTGTCATCCCTTATTACCCTATGTTATTACTAAAGTACCATGCAGATATCAATGTTGAATGGTGTAATAAGTACTTTTATCAAGTACTTATTTAAATACTCAATAAAGGGTATGGTAAGATAATATGTTATTGTTCCTAAAGACACTCAACTCACCTCATTAGCTTAGCATTAGATGAGATTAAATAATATTTAGATTGTAGAAATATCTTCCCATCTAAGGTATATGTTGGCAAATGTTTTATTTTTTCTATTCCTGGAAGAAATTTAGTAGTTTAATTTTTTTCCCATCTTCCTGGAGAGCATGTTGTATATTTTAAAGATGAAGATCACATTGATGGCATAATATGTAAGCCAAGAATTACACAATCAATGGTCACAACTTGGATGGAATGTAGTAAAATATTCCAAGACGCTGGAAATTTAACATATGGATAATTTGTTTCGAAGTTTGTTTATGTAAAGAAGGATAAATGTTGGAAACTTAGAAAAAAAAGGAAATATCATTTGAAGACTTATTTGGGTACCAGCAAGTACTAGTGAACTTTTTATTTACGAAGGATGCTAACAATTGTAAAAGGACCTTTATGCTATGAAGACATTTTGATAACATAACATATCCCACATTTACATAAGCATGCTTTGCATCAGGATTTTTAACAAATGACATAAAATATATAGAAGCTATTAAAGAAGCAAAGGATTGAGGTTTAGAAAATTATCTCAAAAAGTTGTTTGTAAACTATGTTATTATCCAATTGTGTCAATAATCCAAAAAAATTATGAACACTTAGGAATGAATTTCAATGGAATTCTAAATAATCAAAGGAAAAAAGATAAAATGCAAGGCAAACAACATCTATATTACATAATTATCATGTTTCACAAACTTCAAAGTAACAACCTGTAATGTTTTATGTAGAATTGCATCTAAATGTTGACCAGCTACAAAATTTAACATTGTTGGAAATAGAAAAGCTACCACAGATGAATAGAAAGATCTTAAAGGACTACCCATATATGCCTTATCCAGATGGCTATGTTAAAAGTCATTTAGGAAATAGGTTAATTTATGCAGAGCTTGATTATAAAATGGCATATCAATAACATCAATTTCAATCAAATTTTCAATTCGCTTACTAGAAATAAATATAATTACAAATATGTTATGTTACTTCTAAAATTATTAGTATAAAACTCATACAACCTAATACGATTCTACATTTTACAATATGTATAGATGAACAAAGACAAATATTTTAGAAGATGATGCAGGTTGTCAAGAAGAGAAAAAAGGAGTTATGTTCTTTTTATATGGCTATGATGGGACAGGGAATACATTCATCTAGAAGACATTAGCATCAACTTTGCACAGTCAATGGAAAATTGTCCTAATTATGACATCAAATAGAATTGTCTCTCTTTTATTATCAGGAGGAAGAACAACACATTCAAAAGTTAAGATACTAGTACCAACACAAGATGATCCATTTTGTAATATCCAACAAGGAAGTAAAAGTTCTAAATCATTACACAAAGTTGAGTTAGTTATTTGGGATGAGGCACCAATAACACATAAGTTTTATTTTAAAGCACTAGAAAAAAATTGAATGACATACTGAGAATAAAAAATAAATCTAAGTTGTGTTTGGTGGAAATGTAATATTTTTTGGAAGTGACTTCAAACATATCCTACTTGTTATTCTTGGAGGAATCAAATTGGATATTAATCTTCAACAATTAATGATTTCCATGTTTGGAATCAATGTCAGACATTTAGATTTTAAAAAAAAACATGTGTTTATTGCAAAAAATATTACAAACTACTAATGCACAAGAAATTCAAGAATTCTCTAAATGGATAGTCAAACTGGAAGATGGTAAATTATCTAAATTATTGATGGTTTAGTTCAAATACAAATTCTAAAAAGAGCTCTTAATCTCATATTTTGATGCTCCCATTAAAGCAATAGTCTCTAACACTTACCTAAGATTAATTGAAAACTACAAAGATCAAAATTATTGCAATCTAGGACAATTTTGGCCGTTAGAATCGAAATAGTTAATCATATCAATGAATATGTTTTATCCTTAATACTTGGTACTTTTGCAAAACATTTCTCAAAAAATATTTTTAATTTAAGCATATAGTTATTTATGTAAACAGTATTGCAAATGAAACACTTTATATCTATCGTTGTAGAACAATAAAAATGTATCTAAGTTATGATAACATTTTGATAAGTGTCATATTTCAGTAATATTTCATATTAAAATATAGGCACTTATGGGTATTTATTGATAAAATAATTATAATTCAACCTCTAATTTAGGAATTTTAACCTTTTTACATATTTTTAGATTACGAGATGAATAAGAATGATTTATTCCTAATTTTATGTTATTTTCAGGAATTTAAGGAGAGATGAAGCATATAAATATATTATGAATAAAGATGTTACTTAACCCAAGCCCAATTAGGTTAAATAAAAGGCATGAGGCATATTCATTAGGATCATTGGGAGAATAGAAGGTAATAGAAAATCCTAGAGGAGGCAGTCGTCAAGGAGAAATCTCTTGGATATTCTTTTCTTTCTTTCCATGCTTGTAATGACCAACATGAGTGGTTAGTTCTACCCTTTGAGATTGGGAGTATTCTATTCAAACTCTTATGTATTTATGTGATATTTAAATATAATATTTTGTTTTTGATTAATGATTGGTATTGTCATTTTATTTGTAATGCTTGTTTATCATGATTTTGATCCTTAGATTTGACTAAAAAGTACCTCTAATTTTCTAAGCAAAATAATAATGCTTAACATATTTGAATGCTAGGAATATCTTTGAAATGTTAATTGCTATCAACATCTAATCGTAAGGATACAAAGTTTTTATAAATATTTAAGGAATCGATATTTAAGAGACTATCTTAATAATTTTATATGCGAGAAATTGATATGAATGAATTTTATATGGGCATCAATATCAATCAAAAATAGAATATTATTATACTTTTCAAAATACAAAAGAATGAGAAGAATGAACCCCAATCCCAATTTTTCCAATTGAATCAAACAACTTTGTACTTTTCTTTTATTTAATTTTCATGCAAACTATTGTCAATATCAAATCAAATCAAATTATTGTACATATTCTCATACTCAGTGAATGTTACTATTAAGATTTTAAATAATTTTTCCTTGTGGGTTCGATATCCGTCCTTAGAGACAAATTATTACTTCTGACTCAGTACACTTGTCGTAAAAAAGTGTCATCACATTGGTAGTTTTGATTTGAAACTGATGTGTATAACTAGAAATTTTGAATTCCTTAACTACATCAGGTATTTCAAACCATAAACTTAAGTTAAAGATTGGGACACCAATAATGCTTTTAAGAAACTTGGATCAGGTAGAAATTTTATGTAATGGATGAGAGTAACAAAGCTAGCAAATCATGTCATTGGTGCAAAGATTATCACAGGAAGCGTATGTGGGAATGAAATATATATTCCACAAAAGTCTATGTCTCCATCATATTCACCCTGGCTTTTTAAGCTTATGAGAAGACAATTTCCTATCATCATATCCTATGTTATGACAATAAACAAATCTGAAGGGCAACCTTTAGCTTAAATAGGACTATACTTACCAACAACAGTTTTTAGCCTTGATTAATTTTATAGTAAGTCTAGATTAAAGATCCTAATTCATTACAACCACAAAAATGTGTGGATTCTACAACAAATGTAGTTCAAAAATTTTTTCCAAACTATATGGTTAGCAAGTAATGAACAATTATTTAACTAATTATGCATGTTATAACATTCATATAACCTCATAAAATTTTTCTCTCATGTACAAGATTGTAAACATTTAAAAAATATATCATCATATAGTAAACAATAAATGCTGAACTTCAATACATTTGACATCATTATATCATTTAAATATAATCTTTTCACTAATTCATACAAACCGACAGATGACTAAGGACACAACAAACACTTCCCAAAAAGAATCAGTCATTTAAAGATACAAAGCCAGACCCCACCAAGCCTTGAGAAAGGATCAGCAAAAGAAGAAGAAGCTATAAACCAGAATATCAGAAGTTCTTTCTTTTGGTCTTCTTAAAAAAAATAGAATATGTTCGTAAATAATTTGGGCTCACTTTAGGGGTCCAAATAGGAAAGATAGGCTAGAATAAGGTGCCTTTAGCATAATAGGGGGTGTAGTTATTATTTTAGCTTGTTCCTAGCTCTTTAGCAAGGCATTTTGACCTAGTTCCTAGAAGGACAAGCCTAGGATGCGGGTTTCACTTAGTCCTACCTAAGGCTGCCCATTTTTTCCCTTTTCCCATCCTACCCCTCTTACTTGTTTTCTAAGGCTCCTTCACCTATAAAGAGGAGGCCTACCCATTCTATTTGACAAGTTGAAATTGAAGTAAAGTTACTCTGCACAAATATTGTGTGAGCTTGAGTGAGTGTATCTCCTCTTCCTTTTGGTCTTATCTTGAAGAGAATGAAGCTCTCAAGTAGTGGCCTAGCACTTATCTTGGTGGTTTCCACACACCAAGTGGCATGATCATCTACCACCACCTCCATGAGTTTTCTCATTCCATTTTCCATTCCATTTATGTTCTTGTCTCTTTTTCTCTTATTTGTTGCTCTCGATTTTGTGCTCATTATTATGAGTTTGGTTCATCATTTGGTTGGCCTTGATCACCATTGATGTTTTCTAGTTTCCTTTCTTCAATTTTGTAATTACATCTCATCCTCACTATATCCTGTTTTTCATCTTTGCCTTTGTGAAGTGAACCTTCACACTTACTTAACCACTTGGTTAAGTTCGTGTCCAGTGGGAATCTTCCTTAGGTCCTCACCTTTAATTGCTAAAATCCGAATTGTAAGTAAAAGTGTCACCGTAAATGAAAACATCTAAAAATTAACTCACATCATGTGGTTATCAGAGCTTAGGTTCTTTGAGCTTTATTTTGCTTTGAGTTGATTTGGCACTTTACTTTCTTGCACCTTTAATTTATTGTCTTTACTTTCTTGCAATTTAATTTCAGCCCTTTACTTTTTTCTTGCAATTTCTTTTGGCCTTTTTAATTTCCATAGCTTTGTTTCGCTTTTGGGATTGTTATTTTGTGTCTTCTTATTGTTATTACCTCTTCTACCTTGAGTTATATGTTCTTAGTGTTCTTAGGAGTCCTTATTTTGGTTCTACTTATTTTGCTTTTTAATTGTGAAGATATAAAAGTAACTAGAAATTTGTTTTGGGTTTAGGGTTGATTGAGTTCCAAACATAGATTTCAAATGTTCATTTATTTTGAATCCCAAACTTTATTTTTGTGACAATTGGAAGTGAATGAAAATATGCATGACAAGAATTACGTTTATCTTTACTCCATAAACAAAAAACAAGGATAAAAAAGAAATACACAAATATCACTTTCTTTTGTTGTCAAGTTTTATATTCTAAAAAGAGGATTCATTTTATTTGGCAAATTGATTTCATCATTGTGGAATTTGATTCTTTTGCTTTTACAATTTCTAGCAAAAGTGAAACTTCATTGCTAAAAGTTTAGTAATTATCTTTGAGTCCTTTTTGTGTGCCTTTTTTTGCTTATTTTTCTTCAAAGTTCTGTCTTAATCTCTTCTTCCAATTTGGTTTAGCTTTCTTTGTTTTGAGCTTTTCTTGTTTGTCTTTTAAAGTTCTTAGTTTTGTTGTGGTTCTTCTAAGATCAATGATTAGGGCTTTGTCCTTTTTCATTTGAGAGTTTTCTACATCAAGATAGGCCTTTGTTAAGAGCATTTCTTTCTTGAGTGAAACACATGAGGAGTGTTTAAATTGTTTTCACTAATTGTTTGTTTCCTTGTGCAAATTATGGGTCATTTGTCTTTAGGTGAATTTTCAAAGCTGCAATTACCTCACAATGCCCACCTTTTGGGAGAACTTGTGGAAGCCAAGAAGCGAATGGTCAACAAAGACGAGGGAATAATCCAACTAGCGAAAAGATTGCAAAGACTAGAAGAAGCTCAAGAGAGGCAAACTCAAGAGAGGAGATGGGATTCGCCAAGGGCAACTAGACATTTTAGACACTATGGGAGTCAAGACCATGATTGGCGAGTGCACACTTTTGCAAAATGGCACCATCAACACCACCACCAACCACAACATTCTTTTGATTTTGTAAAGTTACCTAGTTTTAGTGGGTCCAATGACCCTACTTTGTATTTAGAATGGGAAGCTAAAGTTTAACATCTCTTTAATGTGTATAAGGTCACCGAGGACCAAAAGGTTAGGTTAGCTTCCCTAGTTTTTGTAGACTATGTCATGCAGTGGTGGCATAAAACTGTAATGGACATTGGGCTATACAAGAGGCCAGTCGTGGTCTCTTAGAGTGATTTAAAGTTATGCATGCATGCGCGGTTTGTTCCTTCTCCTTATAGGAAGGAACTCTTGTTGAAACTCCAACGGCTTCATTAAGGACCTAGGACGGTAGACGAATATTTTAAAGATCTAGAAACAACTTTGACTAAGATAAATATGCATTATAGTGAAGAGTCAAAGGTCACTAGGTTTGTGAGTGATTTAAGGAGAGAAATTAAAGATTTTGTAGAATTATATGAGTACTCTTCTTTAAAGAAGTTGGTTCACCTAGCCATCAAGGTGGAATCACATATTTTGACGAAAACAACTTTCAAAACTACTCTTCATTATGGCTTCTACAAATCTTCAGGGAAGGATAAAAATAACATTTCTACAACAACTTCTCCTTCCAATTTTTCAAAAGAAACCACTTCTTTCTATAAATTTTTTAAAGACAAACCTTCTACCTCTACCCCTAAGTCACCCACCAAACCTTCAAGCACAAAATGTTTTAAATGTTTAGGGTTTGGGCACATAGCTGCCAATTGTCCAAATAAAAGAACCCCAAAGCTAAAAGAGGAACATCAGGCCCAAATTAAAACAAAAACCAAAAGTGAAAATGAAAGAGAAAACGAAGGACAAGATAACACGGGTATCATCACTTCACTTCAAAGGTGTTTTTCTTCCTTGTCTTTTTCATTACCTAAACATTCTAAATACTTGACATATTTGATTAAGAAGTTTAGGGATGGTATTCAAAAACATCCTAAAGGTTATCACCTTCTAAGAGGATTCTCCTAAAATCATTTCATGCCCAAATATTCTTTCCAAACATGGCCTGTAGCTAGAATTCAACCATGTAATCTCCCTAAGCTTAATGAACATAAGTTTGCTTCACACCTACCATATACAAATCATGTGAACAAACTCACTATGTTATTTGAAGGAGTTCTAAATTCGAGGACGAATTCTTTCGAACCTGGGGAGCATGATACAAACCAACAGATGACTAAGGACACAACAAACACTTCCCAAAAGGATCAGTCATCTCAAGATACAAAGTCAGGCCCCACCAAGCCTCGAGAAAGAATCAGCAAAAGAAGAAGAAGCTATAAACCAGAATATCAGAAGTTCTTTCTTTTGGTCTTCTTAAAAAAAAAAGAATATGTTTGTAAATAATTTGGGCACACTTTAGGGGTCCCAATAGCAAATATAGGCTAGAATAAGGTACCTTTAGCATAATAGAGGGTGTAGTTATCATTTTAACTTGTTCCTAGCCCTTTAGGAAGTCATTTTGACCTAGTTTCTAGAAGGACAAACCTAAGATGCGGGTTTGACTTAGTCAAACCCTAAGGCTGCCCATTTTTTCCCTTTTCCCATCCTACCCCTCTTGCTTGTATTAGGCTCCTTCACCTATAAATAGGAGGCCTACCCATTGTATTTGACAAGTTGAAATTGAAGTGGAGTTACTCTGCACAAATATTGTGTGAGCTTTAGTGAGTGTATCTCCTCTTTCTTTTGGTCTTATCTTGAACAGAATGAAGCTCTCAAGTGGCGGCCTAGCACTTATCTTGGTGGTTTCCACACACCACGTGGCGTGATCATTTACCACCACCTCCATAGTTTTCTCATTCCATTTCCTTCCATTTTCCATTCTATTTATGTTCTTGTCTCTTTTTCTCTTATTTGTTGCTCTCGGTTTTGTGCTCGTTATTATGAGGTTGGTTCATCATTTGGTTGGCCTTGATCACCATTGATGTTGCCTAGTTTCCTTTCTTCAATTCCACAATTGCATCTCATCCTCACTATATCCTGTTTTTCATCTTTGTCTCTGTGAAGTGAACCTTCACACTTGCTTAACCACTTGGTTAAGTTCGTGTTCAGTGGGAATCTTTCCTAGGTCTCACCTTTAATTGCTAAAATCTCAATCTTAAGTAAAAATGACACCTTAAATGAAAACATCTAAAAAGCAACTCACTATTTAACTAATTATGAATAGATATTTAACTAATTATGCATATTATAACATTCATATAATCTCATAAAAAATTTTCTCTTAAGTACAAGATTATAAACATTTAAAAAATATATCATAATGTAGTAAACAATAAATGATGATCTTCTATTCAATATCAGATTACATTTGACATCCCTATGCATTATCTCATTTAACTATAATCTTTTACTCATTTAACTTAAACACTTCAATTTATTTTCACGAAAATAAGTATCATTATAAAGATTGAATTAAGAAGACAACTAAATATATTATTAAAGTTCAAGACTAAATACCCATTTATAACCAAACAACTCTAGATTCTTATTGAAACTCTAATCCATTCAAATTATTGTCTTTAACTTCATTTCTTACTTCTATAGATCTTCAACACACCTAAATCCGCATAAAACAATTAACCTATTTAGTTAAATTTCAAATCTTAAAAAAGAAAAAATTTAATAAGGAATCAATGCAATTACAACCGACAATATAACAATAAAACTTCTTTACTTTACTTGATTCAATAGCACATCACCTTCGCAAATGCTTATTGTGCTGATGCCTTCAGCTACATGTATATACGATCAGGAATATTCATTGCAACAACACTAACAAAGAAAGAGTTTCCCACGATATGTATTTATAGGTCACTTTGGTCTTTTAACCCCCTTGTGGGTGTACATGGAAACTATGCTAGTTCAAAATAAAAAAATAAAATATAAAAAATAGCCCATCCATAGTGAAATAATGAGCTTGTAGCTATGGGCATGTAACTGTATAGTCCAAATTGCAATCCAGAATTATCATTTCCCTTTCCACCTCCACATAGGTTATTACACTACTATAACTATATCAAAATATTTCAAAATTCATTTCAAATTATAGTATCAAACTGTCAACAATCTATAATAAATGCTAAATAGTCATCGCTATAATTTATTATTAAGTAATAATTTTATACAGTTATGTTAAAAAATTACTTATTTAAAATATTAGATACACCAATTTATTAGAATAGAACACAATAGTAGTATACAAAAATTACAATTTATAAAGATAAATATAAGAAAAGAAGATACTAGGGAAAATACCATATTAACCAATTTAATATGTTGTACTTATCCATGAGATTCTTTTTCTTTACACTTCTTTTTACTAAGAAATTATACCATATTACCTTTTTTTTGTGTGTCCTTATATTTGTTTACTTTCTGCCATCTCTTTCTATTCAGTATGTAGTGCGTTGAAGACTTAACGTAAAGAAAAAAGTGTAGTTGAAATGAGTTGAACTATTAACGAATTGAAGGTATTCGACGACAACAAAATTAGAGATGAAGTTATTTATGTTACAATAAAAAAAATTATTTTTCTTTTACTTTATCAACATAAATAAATTCAACAACGCATGATATCATTTTGAATAATTGAAATTATTTCTTATACTATACATATCATCAATTAAAATATATTATTAATAATGTTAAAATATTAATAATATATAAGATAAATTATAAAAAGTACTAATATTGTAATACATATAAGTGAAATATTTAATTAATATAATAAAGTAATTTAGAAAAAAAGATAACAAAAAAATATAGGAGCCTTGCGAATGCAGGGGTTTGGGACTAGTACTTTATGAAAGAAGAAAAACAAAAGCATTAGTTTTGAAAAGTGTTGGCTTAAACGTATGGTGGGGAGAAAGACTTAGAAAATTGGGATCCCATCACATAAGTAATCTCTATTTAAGGGGAATTAATTAAAATACAAAATACAAAATACAAAATAAAATTTATCTATTTAATAAACTGTTTTGTGTTATCCTTTTATAATTTACCAAAAGTGTCATTTTTTAAAGTATCATGTAACAGCGTTTCTTTTTTTTTAAAAATCCAACAGACACCGTGACTTTTTTTTTTCTCTCTCCATATTCTCCTCTTTTCCTTCTCTCTTAATTTCTTTTTCCAATCTTCATCTATTTTAGAATCTGATCGGACCACGTTATAGCTGGCGTATTAAGGAAAATTTATACCCGATCAGAATTTTAAATAGAGTAAGTTCATTTTTACTCTAAAGATCCTTTATTCTCTGTTTTTTACTATGTTTTAGTCATCAATCTTGGTGGGGTCAGTTGAAAAGATTAATCCTCTCAACTTATTCTAGTATATACTGAATTTATGTTCTGTTTGGATAACTTGCATTAGGCCCGTAAATCTTAAAGCTTATCCAGACAGTGGGGAATAAAATTTTAGAAATTGCTTATAAAGTAAGCAATTAAGGTAAGGGAAGCTAAACTTAATTTTTTTAATAACACCCTAGGCTAGAAGATTCTGGATGTGGAAGGGACGTGGTCCCAATAATCAATTTCTCTTGCAAGGATGTTGTGTGTTTATATTATGTTCTTTGTTTATATATTATTTAAACTTGTAAAAATATTATATTTTGATGGTTTAGTATTTAAGTGTTATTTTTTTATATTAAATAAGATTTTAAATATTGTAGATTGTGTTTTGGAATGATACTGTATGATGAAAAATGGTATGGAATTGAATTCATACATTTGGGATAATGTATGGACGGATGTTTGCTGTGTATTAAGTATTGATGCCTATGTGGTAACAGAGATCTCCGAGCTTCACTGATGATCTAAGTCACATAGACTAAGATATCAGGTGGTGAGAAGCTGATGGAGGAGTTCATGCACACCGTGACATATGAGATGCACGGCTTGGGTTTTATTGAACTTACCGTGACCCTTTCTATTGGATTCACTGGTAATCTTTGGATCAGGTGTTAGTCTCTGGTAGGACTTACTTAATACGAGTCTTCCGGAAGACGTTGTTTGTTGAATATCTTGGATGTGTAGATCAATGTAAGATCTACGGGATTGTTTTGTTATTGGGATTTGAAGAAGATTGAATAATTGATAAATTGAACATGTAATTTGACTTTCTCTTTTTGATTTAATTGTGTATATTATAAAATTTTATTTTCACTAGCTTACCCTTGCTTTTCTTGTTGTGTTTGAACTGCGATGACTGTACTATGTACACGAGCAGATTATCATACAGGTGTAGGAGGTCCTTGAAGGTTTTAGGATGTTTTAAACTTTATATTGTAAATGTTTGTATTTTATAAGCCGTAATATTGTAATATGAATGTTTTCAAATACTTCAAGTATTCAAGTTTGTATAATAGTATTTGTATTGTAATAATTATAAGTTATTTTTTTGGGTGTTACATATCACATAATGATATAACACACATACCAAAATTCTGAAAAAGAAGAGGGCGACCAAAAAAATCATAACTGACAAAATGATAAAACTACATGCATCTCCTTCATTAATACTTATCTTCTTTACTACATTTTTTTTTCTATTTTGTTTTGTTAAAGATTAATTGTTTTATAGGATTTTTTTTTGAAATTTTTGTCATTAATATGACCAAACCGACACAATCATTAAAAAAATTAAATATAAACTAATTTTAAAAAAAAATAATTATTATATTAATTAAGTTAGATAATTATTATATTAATTAAGTTAGATAATTATTTTATAAATTAAAAAAATTAATATTTAAAATAATTTCTATTATTAATAAAAAATTATAAATTAATTTCTAAATTAGTATTTAATATTATCTAATGTTTTAGATACTAACTACTTTGTAACTTACTTCACAATTTTTTATTAATAATAGAAACTATTTAAATATTAATAATTTTTAAATTTTTAAATTTAACTTAGTTAAAATGATAATTAATTTTTTTTTAAATATTTAATTATTTTCTTGTAGTAAATTTAAATTAATATTAAAATTAAATTTTATTTATCGTCCATAAATTTTTAAATAAGTCAAACATTAAATTACTTTAATTAAAAAATTATTTTAAACAATTGATACTACTTAAAATCAGTCTTTCAAAAAATCAATAATAAATTAATATAAATAATTTTAGAATCGCATAAATATAGCGTTGGCTTTTAATCAAGCTAAACATCTATTTTTTTTATATAGTGACATGCTTGAGTTAGTATACTCTTAAATATAAATAATTGTATTTTAACTATAATTAGTAGTACTTAGTTTATCAATCTAAACAATTGATATAGGTGATGTGTTTTATTATTAATAGAAAGAGTTTTATTCTTGTCCGAAAGAATTGTGGCCTCCATCCAATTATGTTTTTTAAACTTTTAAATATATATTAAAATATTTTATTCTCCCCGACAGTTTAGTTAGTTATAATGTTTTGGTATACATAAATTAATTTTTCCATTACGGAGGTGGGTTTTCTTTTTTCTTAAACTTGGGTTAAGGGCTAATATGATAATAATAGAGCTAGATTTTATCTTCTTAGGGTTTGAAATGTTTATTATTAACTAATGGTTGGTTTAACTTCTTAAGTTATTACTGTATTTGAATAAAAGGAAGACAACTCCTTTAAAATAGTTTCCGAATTAGAGAAACGCACATTAATTTAGTTTGAACTGGTAGAATAGAAGTGTCCTCTATACAGTTGAATTATTGAAGGACCAATGTAATCAACTAAGAACTTGCTTTTGCTTTATATTCCGTTGTTATCCTCATTATTGTATTCACCTTTTGAAACGTCAGAGAAGTGATGAGAAAAGAGGAAAGTAATTTTATAACTTAGATACACATAGAAAAGAATTATAGATATTTTGTAACTAATTTTATTTAAAGAGCATGAAAATTTTCAATTAGTAGAGTAGTATCACTTTGATTTGATAGTAATTGTAACACCCTAAAAATACATTTAATTATTTCAATACAATTTCTACATATTTCTATACAAGTTTAAAGTTTTCTTCTCAAAACATTCCTAATACATGATTAGAACTTATAGAAATACAAATATCTACAATATAAACTTCAAAACAACACCCTAAAGCTCTTCAGACCCTCCGACACTTATATGATCATCTCTTCGTGTACATAGTACAGTCATCGCAATTCAAACACAACAGGAAAAGCAAGGGTAAGCTAATGAAAAGAAATTTCATAACATATCATTTATGAAAAAAAGAACTAATCAAACTAATCATTTATAAACATTTCTTTAAAAGTTGTCATATAAAATTTCAATACCAATTCCATAATTCATATAGACCACACATGGATCTACTTTCAATCACAATAATTGGATTTCATTTCAATCCCACTGACTACACATGAATCCATCGTCTTCCGGAAGACTCATTAAGTATGTCTCTACTAGAGACTAACACCTCATCCAAAGATTACCAACGAATCCAAGAGAAAGGATCAGGATAAGTTCAAACATCCAATACCGAGTGTCTACAGTGGGATCCGGTGTGTATGAACTCCTTCTCAGCTTCTCATCACTTGATATCTTAGTTTACATGACTTAGATCATCAGTGAAACTAGAGGATCTTTGTGAAACATAGGCTTTTCATACTTAATGTCATCAAACAACAACTCATACATTATTCCAAATGTATCACATCAATTTCATACAATTTTCATCATTCATATATAATACATATCATTCAATCACATAACATTTTAAAATTCATAACATTCAAGAACCTTTCGAACATCAAAATAATATTTAATTTCCAAACTATCAAAATTTAATATTTCTACAAGTTTAAATAATATATAAACAAACACACAATATATAAACAAACAACATCCCTGCAAGAGAAATTAAATATTGGGACCACGCCCCCTCCACATTCAGATCTTCTAGCCTAGGGTACTATTGAGAGTTAAAGTTAGCTTCCCTTACCTTAATTGCTTACTCTCCAAGCAACTTCTAGAATTTTATCCTCTCAGTCTGGATAAGCTTCAAGATTTAAGGGGCTAATGCAAGTTATTCAAACAGAACAAAAATTTAGTATATAATAGAGTAAGTTGAGAGGATTACTCTTCTCAATTGACCCCACCATGATTGATAACTAAATCTTAAGGAAAAATAGAGCATAAAGGATCTATAGAGCAAAAATGAACTTACTTTGTTTAAAAACTTGATCGGGTAGAAATGTTCTTTAACCCCTCAGCTACAGTATGGTGCGATCAGATTCTAAAATAGATGATGTATGGAGTGAGAAATTAAAAGAGAAGGGAGAGAGTGAAAGAGATGGAGAGAAATGGTGCGTGAGAGGGAGGGCGGGGATCTATTAGTTTTAAAAAAAAATTAACGTTGTTATAGTAATACTTGCCAAAAAATTTCCAACTAGCTTTTAGTGTGCCATTGTACAAAAATGCATTATAAATTGTTCCTTATTTTTATTTATCTAACTGATTATAGAAGAAAACTATATACTCTTTAACCTATGGCTTTGATTTTTATCCATTATTCTTTTCTTAAGTAAGGCTACTCAAATTATGAACAATTTTCCTTTAAATCATGTTTGAATACACAATAAATGTTATAATGGTAGAAGAATTTTGAAAGGCTTTTGTAATTGGATTAAGAGTTTATCATTATAGCTCTATAATATAAATAATATGAACTTGAAGAAGAGATTTAATGTACATGTTTTAAATGAGGACTTTGACTTGTGCAATTTTATACTTCAATTGGCAAAGCTCCTTCATCGCTATTGGAGACAGATTCCTGTAATCTTAGTCTAACTCAATTTCTGTCACATGATTGTATGTTTTAATAGTGATGCAAAAAAAAGAAAAGTCATTGGTACAAGAAATGTCTTGACTAAAAAATTGTCTATCATTACACAAATATTTATAATAGAAAGAAGAAATGAACTTCTCAGTAAGTAAGCCAACATCCTATAATGGGCATGAACATTTCAACATTCAATGTTATGAAACTGGCATATGGGACATGTTAGTCAACATGAACCTACAAGACAAGCAAATTTTGCTTCAATGTTATCACTTACAAGGTGACTTTTTGGCTTGCCCCTACATCTTCATCTCAACCATTTGTTGAAAGCTAATGAGTGGAAGTGGTTGATTTCCACATTAGTAACATGTTACAAGATTATTTTGTTGTTTTTTTAATGAATATGTAATATTTTTGTGACTTATGTGACATGTTTTTTATTAAATGAATGTCCAATATTTTTATCTTCATCCTGCAATGACTTTACATTTTGTTACTTACTTCATTTCAAATATTCTTTTTGCAAGCGTGAAATGTGAAATAAGTAATGTTTTCACAATATTTAGTTTTGTACTGATGACTTCCTCATCAACAACCAAAAGACAGAGAAATGTTAAGGAAAGGAAAGGAAAAGCTCCAATTATTGGTTGCTTCTTTACTGATAAAAAAAAAGAAAAGAGTTCCTTAGAGGTCTTAATCAAACACATTTTTTCAGCAATCGTGATCAAACGATTGAATATGGACAAGGGTTTTTACACCAACATAGTTCTACTGCTGAAGTTATGCATTTTTTTATACTTTGTATAGGTCCCTAATTTGAGTGTCACTTACAATTTCAACTGATAGACTAGAACTATCCTCTTTACAATTTAATTGATTGAAGGACCAATTTAATAAAACTAAGAACTTGTTTATATTGCTCTTAAATGTTGTCTTTGTTATTGTACTTATTATTTTGAAAAAATTTATCCTCTAAAATGAAAATATTTTAAAATGGGAAAATTAATAGGTGTTGTAAGTGCATCAATTATATTATTGTGTGATAGATGTCATAGACTGAGTTGCCTATTTCAAGTGTTTGATTTATAGGAAAATATTTGTTTAAAGAAGAATTGTTACAAAGTATATCAACTATCTTGTGATATTCATGTGATAGATCAAATTAATTAAATTGTGATAATTGGATATGAAAGTTAAAGTCATCTATTGGATCATTAGAAAGAAAGTTATTCCTTAATTATAAGGTATTAGTTTTTAGTGTAATAGTAAGTATTTAATCACTGCCATGAAAACTTTTAATATATATATATATATATATTTAAATATTTTATTCTTCAGCAATTTAATTAGTTATATAGTGTTTTCATAGCTTTTTTCTTGTTTTGTGAACTATGTTAAACATGTAATAATTTTTAGGTGAAAAAATAATCCATTTTGTTATGATAAAAGTAAATGAAGTAATTTTTTCATTTAAATAAAGTTAAGTATATTGTTCATTACTTAAGTGATATTTATCAACAAATTTTTTAATTCATGCATGTTCTTGTATAAACGGGCTGAGGCAGTATCTCCTACCGATTGAACAAGTTATCCCTTCGGTCATGATCTTCTTTCTTCCTTTAGACTCCTCTTCCAATGCTCGAGCTTTGGCTCTTGGTTGGGAATACACCTGCAAAAGGTTCATCGACGTTCAAGTAAGTACTTGGTATACGGATGCAATAACGTGTTAGAATATATGGCCTTAAACAAGACGGGGGTGAATTGTTTATGAAAGATTTTCGCAAACTTTGAAGGTATAATGAAATTCAATGTAGAATCACAGAGAAAGAAATTAAGGAAACAATGAAACAAAATAGTTTAAGTTGATTTCCAGAAAATCAACCGGTTGTTTTTGCGATTCAACTAGTTGTTTTTATCAGCAGTGTTAAAAGCAACTTAAAAGTATAATGTAAATGAGTTCAGGGCAAGAGGAAAGCACACAAACAATTTATACTGGTTGACTCTTATTCCAAGAGCTACATCCAGTCCCCATAAACCACTGGGTATCTACTATGCAATCAAAATCCTAATTACAAACAACCACACCAAAGAAGTGACCTTGAACACCTCAAGCCACACACTTCCTTTGGCACACACAACACCACAAAATTAAGAACACCCTATGATTTTGCTTACACCACCAATATTCAGAAATACAAGAGATAAAGAAAGGATTACACCTTATCAATATAAAAAACGAAAGATTACAACAATCCTATTCCACTCCTTTGTGAAAATCCAAAAGCTTGATGCTAGTCTTAAAAACTCAAATCTATTTTCTCAATCTCAAAATGTCTAAATTGTTTCAATGCTTTTAGGAGCGTAAAACAAAATTTATATACTCCAAAGGTAAGTCAAAATCATTTAAAGCAGGAGCCAACATAGTTAGAAAACATTTAAAGTTGATTTACCAAACTTAACAAAAATTTTATTATGGATTTTCAAAAAACAATCGGTTAAATTTTCGAAACAACCGATTGAATTGGTTTGACAACAAAGTCAACCAAGTCAAACAGCTTCAAACCCTTTTCAGAAACCATTAAGTGTCAAACAATTGATTGAAACGATAAAACAACTGGTTATTTTTCCACTTCTTTAAAAAATAATCTTTTGCAAAAAGGTTTTGATTCAAATCAGTTTTAGATTCAAACAAAGAGTGGATTACACTTTAATCTACCCAGATCCCACCCTCACAAGCAACAACTCCAACCTTCCACCAAACACCATGGATTTGGAGAATCAAAGCTCAAGATCATCCTTGATCAACATAACGTACCTTTATCTTGATTGTTATGTATATTTTTAGGGTCTCGATGGGCCCTTTTACTGTTGGGCCAATGTTAAGATGTGCACCATGATTAAGAGGTGTATTACAAAATCTTCTTTACGACTTACCCTAAGTTAATTGTACATTTAATTTAATACATTTTTTTTGTGATAGTCGATTGGTACCGAGTACCAGTACGTCTTGGGAATATTCAACCCCTAGCAATACAATGCATAAATTAATTTTTTCATAAAGGATGTGTGTTTACTCTTAAACTTGGGTTTAGGTGTAACATGAATCATAGAGCTAGATTTTGTCTTGTTACGATTTGAAATGTTTATTACTTAATGGTTGGTTTAACTTCTTAACCTCTTGTATTTGAATTAGGGAATCAACTCCTACACAAATAATTTCCAAATTATAATTTAATTGATAGAAGGAGCAATTTAATCAAACTAAGAACTTTTTTATATTGTTGCCCTCATTCTTGTACTAACTATTTTGAAACCGTAAAAGAAGTGATGAGAAGAAACTAAAGTAATTTTATAACTTAGATATAAAGAAAATAAAAATAGATATTTCATAATTAATTTTATCTAAAGGGAATGAAAATTTTCAATTATTAGTATAACTTTGATTTGATTGTGTTCTTATCGAGGATGAGCTATCTTGGACAGCTGTCTTGATTGGGCGTGATTCGTTCTCATGTTCCCCTTGATGTAGTCGTTGTTGTTGCTTAATTCTGCGACAAGTCTGATGCTTGGATCTTTGTCCAACTTGTTCTTTTGAAAATATGTGTTAATTATAAAAAGGTTATTTTATTTTTCTAATGATGTTAACGGCTACCTGCATTATTAGGACATAATATAGACATTTAAGAATATATTTATAAAACTCTTACTTCTATAAACACTTTGTGACACAATGACTGTCGATGGAATGAATTGTATTTCTTTAATCTTTTGTTTTTCATTTACAATGAATTTTGTTACAATGTTTTTTCTTTTCTTTTAACTCTTTTATATTTTTTCATTGCTATTTATTTTTATTTATGTATTGTTTATTCATGTTATGAGTAAATAAAAAAATGTTTAAATAAATTTTATATTTATAGATCTATTAGAAGAGATGTTGTTATCAATTATAGTTAATATATACATTATTTTAAAAATTATCATTCAATAAATTATATCATAATTAATACTGATTAAGAAATAGATTATTACTACTCATTGTTAAAGAATATTTTTACATAAAACACTTACCAAAATTATTTTTGACTTAAACAATATTCATCTCAATGCAATGATTTAACAAAAATTACATGACAAAATCTTGAAACCCCGATATTTTACAAAGGTCCTTATACTCATAATATTTTACAGAAGTTTTGAAACCCATAATATTTTACGGAAATTCTGGAATATGTGGTATTTTACGGAGATTTTGAAACTCATGGTATTTTATGAAGGTTATTAAACTCATGATATTTAATAGGAGTTCTGGAAGACTTTTCATGAGTTTTAAAACACTCTAGAAAATACATTTTCCAAAGATAATTTAGAGAGAAAAATTGCAATCTGGTTAAATGATTTAATGGAGGTTTTAAACCAAGATAATAATAAACCTCTGGTAAAATTATTTTTTCTTACAGTGCCATTCCACTCTAATTTTTAAATTTAACAATAACTTGGCATTATATATTTTAAGGGAAGACTTGAAAACCCCAAAAAAATTATCGTATAAATAATTCATTACAAATATGTTAATAGCCAATGTGACTTTCAAATGTAAAGTATTTAGAAAAATAATATGCAATTAATTCATACTTTATGAAGGAAAAAACAAAACCACTGTTTTTGAAAGTCTTAGCTTAAACGTATCGTTGGGAGAGAGACTTAGAAAATTGGGATCCCAACCCATCACATAAATAATATCTAATTGACATTTAGTAAACGTGCTTCAAGGGGAATTAATTAAAATATATAAAAAATAAAATTTATCAATTTAATAAACTGTTTTGTATTATTCTTTTATAATTTACGAAAAGTGTCATTTTTTAAAAGTGTCACATAATAATTATACACAAACCAAAATTCTGAAAAAAAGACAGCGACGAAGAATTCAAAATTGACAAAATGATAAAATGACTCCAAAGATCTAAAACAAAGTCTATACTTAAAAACAGATAATCTTGGAATTCAATTACTTCGAAATTTAGGACAAAAATTCAAAACTTGTATTTACTGATCATAAAGGATGTAAAAACATTTTATCTTAAAAAATGTAAATATTAAAATGTAGAAAGCATAATCTCTCTTGCAAATTTATCAATTACTATGTAATAAAGATAAAGTTAACCAAGTTACAATAAAAAGTTTAATTCCTAATAAAATAGTTGTTAAGGAAAAAATTATTGCATGCTACATCCAATGTGTCTATTAGTGAATTAAGTTATAATTCAAATATACTATAAGAAAATATTAAATTAGTTTTCAAATATTAGTCTCGTCCAAATTGCAATGTTATTAGCATCGATTAAAACAATTTTAATGTGATGGAAAAGATTAATTCACTATAATAAATATTACTTTAGACAACAACATAAAACTGACCTAAATTTTAGGCAACAGTTTTTTAACTATGTGTATTGTTCATGTAACACTCCAAAAAATCACATCTAACTATTACAATACAATTTCTACTGGTTTCTATGCAAATTTGGAATATTTCAAAAATATTTCTATTACAAAATTATGACTTATAAAAATATAAATATTTATAATATAAGGTTCAAAACTATATCCCAAAGCCCTCCATACCCTCTGATAACTGTATGATCATCTGCTCGTGTACATAGTACAGTCATTACAGTTCAAACAAATCAAGGAAAACAAGGGTAAGCTAGTAAAAATAAAAATTTATAATATACACAATTAAATCAAAAGAGAAAACGAAATTACATGATCAATTTCTCAATTATTCAATCCTCTTCAAATCCCAATAATAAAACAATCACATAAATCTCACATGGATCTACACATCCAAGATATTCAACAAACAACGTCTTCCAGAAGACCCGTATTAAGTAAGTCCTACCAGAGACTAACACCTGATCCAAAGATTACCAGCGAATCCAACAGAAAGAATCAGGGTAAGTTCAATACAATCCAAACCGTGCATCTCATATGTCACAGTGTGCATAAATCCTCCATCAGCTTCTCACCACCTGATATCTTAGTCTATGTGACTTAGATCATCAGTGAAACTCGGAGATCTTTGTTACCACATAGGCATCAATACTTAATACACAAACATCAGTCCATACATTATCCCAAATGTATGAATTCAATTCCATACAATTTTCATCATACAATATCATTCAAAACCCAATCCACAATATTTAAAATCTTATTTAACATAAAAAAATGACACTTAAATACTAAACCATCAAAATCTAATATTTTTACAAGTTTAAACAATATATAAACAAACAACACAATATACCAATACACATATCCCTGCAAGAGAAATTAAATATTGGGACCACATCCAGATCTTCTAGCCTAGGGTGCTATTAAAAATTAAATTTAGCTTCCCTTACCTGAAATTCCTTATTCTAATGAAACTCTGCCTTAAACAGGAAAACCACTCCAAAATATAGGAACCTAGAACAAGTTATCCAAACATTACCAACTTTTAGTATGAGCTTAATCAAGTTGAGAGAAACACTTTTCTCAACTGACCCCACCAAAATTGATGACTAAATCATAGAGAAAAATAGAGAATAAGAGAACTTTACAGTAAAAATGAACTTACTCTGTTTGAAAATCTGATCGGATAGAAATGTAGCCTAACTCCTCAGCTACAACATTGCGTGATCAGATTTTAGAATAGATGAGGTATGGGAGAGAAAATGAAGAGAGAAGGGAGAGAAAGAGAAAAGGAGAGAGATGGGGTTGTGACTTTTTTTTCTTCGTTTACGTTTTATGGTTTCTTACAGTTCAAAGGTAACAATTTTTGTTTAAATCTAGCTTCAAGACTTAACTAAAAGTTTCTAATAAGATGTTTTACAAAGTTATTTCTTGAAATCTTATTTGTATCTGAGTCAAACTAGTTATTTTGAATAAAGATGAAAGTATAAATAATGAAAAGAATCTTGATAGAGTGGTGAGGGTGCACACTCATGACTAGATCAAGATGATTTTCTATCTTAATTCTAAATAATTAGAGTACATTTTAAAGATAAGTGTTGATTCGTTTTCACCTATTTTGTGTGATTATTTCTTTTAAGTTAATTTGTCTTAAAGATGTAGTTGGAAATTTTTAGTAATTTCTAACCCAATTATTTATGTGCTTAGAAGATGACACGTAGACCACCTACTCCTCCTCCACCAATAGATATGGCCAATTTAGCTCTGGCAATAGAGATGATGGCAACAACCTTGCAACAATAGAGTGCTACTATGGGATAACAGCATCAGGCCACCCTTCATCAATTAGAAACAACTAGATTAGCAATAAAAGCATGTCAGCTTCATCAACAACCCCATACCTTTAGTTCGGAGGACTTTCTGAGGCAAAATCCACCCAAATTTAATAGGAAGGTAAATCCAAATGAAGCAGACCAGTGGGTGAGAGACATAGAAAGAATCTTTGAAGCTACACAATGCCTGGAAGAGAGAAATTTATCTTATGCCATCTATATGCTTATTGAATAAGATGGGTTTTGGTGGATAGGTATAAAGCAGATGATGGAAGATAGATAAGAAATTGTCACTTGGGAGAGTTTCAAAGTAAGATTCCTAGAGGAGTATTTTCCTGATAGTGTCAAATATGCAAAAGAAATGGAATTCATGCAGTTGGAACAAGGAAATCCTTTCAATCACTGAATATGATACTAGGTTTAAACACCTAGCTAGATTATACACCCAATCCATGATTGTGGCTTGGAGATATAGAAAATTTGAGTTTAGGTTGAAGCAAGAGCTTAAAGGAGTGGTGATTCCTATGTCCATTAGAGATTTCCCTACTCTAGTGGAAAAGGCAAAAGTAGTGGAGAGTTTGAAAAATAGTAGCAGACTTGCTAAGCCTCAAGTGGGAGGACCTTCTAAAAGCATGCCTAAATATGAAGATAAAAAGAAACCTTATTTCAGACCTCAATCTTATAGTAGTGGAAGACCCAGTTGTCAATCCCCACCTAGTTTAAGATGTTTGGATACGGTGGGCCACATGTTGTTATATTTTTCCCTCATCCAGTGTCAAATGTGATATGTAATGGATGTCACAGGTATGGTCATGCAACAAAATACTGTCGTGTCCAATTAGGAGCTCCAAATTCTGGTGGAGTGCAACAAGTACAACAAAATAAAAATAAAAAACCCAGAGCAGCTGGTAGAGTTTTTGCTATTACTGGAGCTGAAGCTTCGCAGTCTGATAGCCTTGTTAGAGGTGTTTGTTTTATCCTTGGAACACAATTATCTGTATTGTTTGATTCTGGGGCAACCCATTCTTTTATATCTTTTGATTGTGCTAAGAAACTTAAGTTGCTAATCCGAGAATTAGAAATTGATTTGGTGGTATCTACACCAACAGAAGGTATTATAGTAACTTCTTCTATATGTGTTGAGTGTCCAATAATTATAGATGGATGGAGATACAAAATCAACATGATTTGTATACCTCTAAAAGATTTGGAGGTTATATTGGGAATGGATTGGTTGTCTGCTAATCATATCCTTATAGATTGTGGTCGGAAGAAGTTAATTTTTCCTAAATTAGAAGGAGTGCAGGTTATCTTCATGTATTATATGAATCGAATCTTCAAACCTTTTCATGATAAGTTTGTGGTAGTGTTCATTGATGTTATCTTGATTTATTCTCGTACAAGGGAAGAACATACATAGCATCTTAGAATTGTCTTGAACATTTTGAGAGAAAAACAGTTATATGCTAAACTTTCAAAATGTGACTTCTAGATGTCAGAAATATTATTTTTAGGACATGTTATATGTGCACAGGGAATATTAGTAGATCATTCTAAAGTGGATGTTGTACTTCAGTGGGGATGTCCTAAAAATGTTATAGAAATTAGAAGCTTTGTGGGGTTAGCAGGATATCATAGGAGATTTATATAAGGCTTTTCTAAAATAGTGGCTCCTTTGACCCCAATTGACTAGAAATGATCATCCTTTCGCATGGACTGAACAATGTGAGAGAAGCTTTGAAGAGTTGAAAAGAAGGTTGAGTGATGCTCCTATATTGATAATCCCTGATACCAATCAGTATTTTGAAGTTGTATGTGATGCTTCCTATCAGGGATTGGGTTGTGTTCTGATGTAGAATAAGAAAGTTGTTGCCTATGCCTCTCGTTAGTTAAAGGTGCATGAAAGAAACTATACAACTAATGATTTAGAATTAGCATTAATGGTCTTTGCTTTAAAAATATGGAGACATTTTCTTTATGGAGTTAGTTTTAATGTGTTCAGTGATCATAAAAGCTTGAGGTATTTGTTTAATCAGAAGGAGCTTAATATGAGGAAGAGAAGGTGGATTGAATTTTTCAAAGACTATGATTTTCAACTAATATACCATCTTGGGAAGGAAAATGTTGTTGCAGATGTGTTGAGTCATAAAAATATACAAATGTCATCGCTTTGATTAGAGAGCTAGAATAGATTGAAGATTTCAGGAGTATAGATTTGGAGGTTTCCATGTCTTCAAATTGCATTAGTTGTAATACACTTGTTATAACTAATGAAGTTCTGGAGAAGGTAAAGGAGAAGTAGTTGGAAGATTCAAAATTGAAGACATCACGGGCTTATTAAATACTGACAAAGCTAAAGACTTCTGATACAAACCACCTTGACAGGCAAATGACTAAGGACACAATAGAAACTTCCCAATTAGGTCAGTCATCTCAACATACAAGACCAGGCCCCACCAAAATTCAAGAGAGCCTCAGCAAAAGAAGAATCAGACATAAATGTAAGAATTAATGGCCAAACAAGAGGGGGAGTGAATTGTTTGATGAAAGATTTTCACAAAAGATGATTAAGAATGAAGTTCTTTAAAGAATTACAGAAAGGATGATCAGAGAAGTCAAGAGATCAAAACAATTAAAACTGTAATCAGAAAATCAACCAGTTGTTATTTCGATTTAACCGATTGTTTATAGTAGAAACAATATCAAACAATTTTATGATGAGAGAGAGAGAGAGAGAGATTGCACAACAAATTTATACCGGTTCACTCAACCCTGAGCTACATCCAGTCCCCACCACAACCACAGGGTATTCCACTATGAAACCAATCACAGATTACAACACAAACAACACCACAAATAGGTGATCCTTTCACACAAGATCACTCACTGATGAAGACCAAGTAGAGGAGGCGCCTGAGGCCCAAGCCCATGAAGCCCAAGCCCAAGTTGGGGCCCAAGCCCAACCAATTAGCTCAACATCCTTCATGCCTCAAAGGATGACTAGGAGCAAGGCTAAAGCTTTGGGAGAAGAGCATCAATGGATGTCTCTTTTTGTAATTACTTGTGTATAGTTTTTAGTAGAACTTTGAAGGAAGGTGTAGGAATTAAAATAAGGGGTGTTAATGTACAAAAACAAGTCACACCTTCCATGTGACATAAAGAGTAGGTGTAGGTGTAGTTTTAGGAGGTGCCAAAGTAGAAATCAAGTCACACCTCCCTTGTGACATGTGTTTTGGCTCCAAATTCAAATGCTTCTCATTTGAATTTTCCCACTTTAATTTCAGCCCTCTCACACTATAAATAGAGGTGCTATGCTCATGTAAAAGAACATTGAAATTAGAAGAAAAGTTACTATACTCAAATTGTGAGTGAATTTTGTGAGACTTGTTCTCCTCTTCCTTGTCTCATCTTGTGAAGCTTTGGGAGCACTCAAGTGGCGGCAAATCTGCACTTATCTTGGATCATCACCTCCAAGTGGCGTGTCCATTCCCAATCCATGGCTACAACCACATAAGTTTCATCTTCTTTCATCTTCTATTGTCATTTCAATCGGTAGTTTTGATTCTATGTCTTGTTCTTGAATTTCAATCGGTAGTTTTGATTCTATGTCTTGTTCTTGAATTTCAATCGGTTCTTTTGTTTGAATTTGTGTTTCCATTCTGTTTTTTGTGTTTAAATTCTGCACCTATTCTTTTTTTGAGTTCAGCACCTTGTTCTTCATTCATTCATCACCATTAATTGTGTTTAAACCTTGGACCTTTGGAAATGAACCTTCACATCTACTTAACACTTGTTAAGTTAATGTCCAGTGGGGATTTTCCTTAGGTGACTCACTCTAAATTGCTAAGAATCTTGATCCTAATTCTAAGAAAGTGTCACAAATATAATGAACCTAAAATCAACTCACATCATGTGGTATCATGAGCTATGGTGATGTTTTGTTCTTGTTGAGTTGAATTGACACTTTCTATTCAAGCAATTTCCATTTTCCAGCACTTTATTTTTGTGCAGATTTTTTTTTTAGGTTCCTTGTTGTGTTAGTTATTCTGTTTTTGCTTTAATTTGAGTCTTTCCTTGCTGTTTTAATTGGTGCAAAATTAATTGTGTTTGAGTCATTTTTGCTTTTTGAATCCATACAAGTTTTGTCAAGTCATGTTTCTCCTAAATTGTCATCACTTCTATGTAGTACTTTTCTTGATAATTTTTGGTTGATTGCTTTTCATTTTGAGTGCAGTTTCTAATCTGTTTTGTTGAGCCTTTGGTGCATTTTTAATTTTAGATTTGAGTTCATGCTTGTGTGATAGATCCATACAAGTTCACATACATCAATTCTATTGTGTCTTTGAAGTTTCTTAATATTGTTTTAATTCCAAATTAGGCTTCCTCTGTTTTTGTTGAAACTGTGCTGGCTGTTTTTGTTTACAGAATTTAATTCCGTTTATGAAAAATTCTAAAATTCTGGATCTGAACAGATTGATGTGTTAGAAAAAAGTGAAAAAAAAAAGTGAGGAAAAATTCAAAATAGAAAAAAAATGATAAATCAAATACAATCAGTGTGCAATTCTGGCGCGAAAAAAATGGTGAAGTGGCATCATATTTGAAAAAATTATCACAATTTATTGGTGCATCATTTTGGTGTGATTCCAGCGCCAAATTTGAGCTAAGATCTTGAAATTTCTGTGGTTTAAATTTCAAATTCAAATTTGAATTATCCAGCTCAGCATAATTTGTTTAAGTCACGCATTTTGACACCTTAATATTCTGTAGTACTGTTTTGGTTTTGTTAATCCAATTCTAGTACCATTCTCTAGGTTCTATTTGTGTACTACCTTTTATTGAGTGCCTTATTTTCTTTGCTTGTCATTTTTATTCAATATTCTTTTCCAAAGTTTTGTCATATCTTTACTTCCACTTTGGTTTAGCTTTTCTTGCTTATACCTTTTCTTGCTTGTCTTTCTTGTTTCCTCTAGTTTTGTGGTGAATTGTTCTTTGACTAAGTGTGGTTTGCTTTGGCATCTTTCACTTGAGGCTCATCCAATCCACAAGAGAGGCTTGGTAAAGGAAGGATATATTTTCTTGGAGTGGTTTGAGAGATTTTACATCTTTGCCGCAAGCTATATTTGTTTTTCACCTTGTTTTTCTAACTTTGTTTTCTATAATAGTTTCTTCTTTGTGTTTTTGTGTTTCATTTTATCATGGCTAATCTTTCTAGTGGAGAATCATCTAAGCCTCACTCACCTCAAAAAGCATACCTAATTGGTGAATTAAAGGATGCTAAACTAACAATTGCACAAAAAGATGAGGCATTAAGACAAATGGAGGCAAGGCTCCAAAGATTGGAGTTGGACCGTGAAGAGATGCATCACCATCGTGAGAGAAGACAACACCATCATCATAGGCATACTTCAAGGTCTTCACAAAATTCTTATGGATATCATGAAGAAAATGCTTGGAGGATGCATCACCATCATGAAGATAGGCGCCAAAATGTGGCTAAGCCTTTTATGCCTTATGTAAAATTACCTAGTTTTAGTGGTGAAGGAGATCCTAATGTGTATTTAGGATGGGAGGCTAAGGTAGAGCAAATATTTTTTGTACATGAGGTCCAAGAAGACCAAAAGGTTAAGCTAGCCTCCCTAGAATTTATGGACTATGCCATGCAATGGTGGCACAAAACTCTCATGGACATTGGGCTAAACAAGAGGCCGCCCGTGGTCTCTTGGGATGATTTAAAAGCTTGCATGCGCGCTAGATTTGTGCCTCCACACTTTAGGAAAGACCTATTGTTGAAGCTCCAACGGCTTCACCAAGGCACGCTAAGTGTGGATGCTTATTATAAAGAACTTGAAACGCTTTTAACTAGAGCCAATATGCATGAGAATGATGAAGCTAAAATGGCTAGATTTGTTAGTGGTCTTAGAAGGGATATCCAAGATGTTGTAGAACTTAATGAGTATTCTTCTTTAGAAAATTTGGTTCACCTTGCCATCAAGGTAGAAACTCAACTTGCAAGGAAAAATTCTTTTAAAAATACTCATAATGATGGCTTTTACAATTCATCTTGGAAAAACAAAGGAAAATCTTTTTCAAAAATTCCTTCAAAAGATTCTACTTTCAAACCTAGAGATTCTAAGCCTTCAACTTCTACTCCTAAATCACCAACTAAATCTTCAAGTAAAAAGTGTTTCAAATGTTTAGGCTATGGTCATATAGCGGCTAATTGTCCTTCCAAAAGGACTATGATCCTTTCACACAAGATCACTCACCCTCTTTGCCTTACAACACACACAAACAGAATAGTCCACTGCCAAGCAGATTTATTGTTTTACAGAATATTCGAAGTAAAAACAATTACAATAAAAGTAGGAACAGATTACACTTGACTTTCAGGAAATCACATGGCTCCTAGAATCACTTCTTGAACACTTGCACAACCCTTAAGCAATCTTGGCAACTTTGGAAAAATTCTCTCTCAAATTCAGATTCTAATTCTCTCTTCTATGTTTTGAAATGAGGAGGGTGTTCCTTTTTTATAGCTCTCAGAACTTACCATTTTAGGTAGTTGATCACGAGTCAAAAACAGTTTTAGAACCAACTGAAATCAGGTTTAACAAGATTTTGAAAAGCTGTTAGAAATTCAAAAATCAATCGGTTGAAAAGACGAGATAACCGGTTGAATTGGTTATGACTGTTAGTCAACTAAGTCAAAATCAGTTGGAAAACCCTCTAAACAGGCTATGTGTAAAACAACCGATAAATCAATCAATTGTTTATCACTTAGCTTTGAAAAACACTTTTCCTTTTTCAAAACAAGATTGCTTTTAGCCATGCTATGGTTCAAGAGTGAAACTTATAGATTCTAAACATTCTAAAACAAAACCCTAACACCAACAACACAGGCTCCAGGCTTCTTCATAGATTTGGGGTCATCAAAGCCTCATGTTCAACATTCTCCCCCTATCTGATGAAGACAAATCCCTGGGTTGCTTTGGGATGCTTTGTTTAGAATTTGGCACAACCTGCAATCACAAATAGAAGCAGAAATACAGGATAATATATTCCAGATATGCTAAGCACCACAAGACCAGTTTCCACTAGGTGATTTCTAAATAGGAAGATCAACCAAATCAGTGTGAAAACCAGAAACACATGCATACGTGCAACACCAAAAAAACAACTGATTAAAATACAGGAATAATCGGTTAAAATATCAGAGTTAGCAGATTTACGCATTTTACTGTCTCCCTAAACAATGTGCAAAACAGAAATAGTGCAGGTATAAGATGATTAGAACTCCCAAAGCCACTTCTCCCCCTATTTGTCTTCATAAATAGAGTCAAAAAAGAGATTAAAAACAACATAGAGTTAGGACAAAGATTGTAAATCAAGAATTCCTAGTTCATTCCTTAAAGTAAAAAACCTGTCCTTGGATAGAGGTTTGGTGAAGATATCAGCTAGCTGTCTTTCAGTTCCAATGAATTTAACTTCACAGTCCCTATTACATACATGATCCCGGATGAAGTGATGTCGGATTTCGATATGCTTGGTTCTCAAGTGCTGAACTTGATTCTTTGTGAGATTGATGGCACTTGTATTATCACAAAATAAAGGTACCTTGCTAACCTTCAAACCAAAGTCTTCTAGTTGCTATTTGAGCCAAAGGATTTTGAGCACAACAGCTTCTAGCAGCAATGTACTCAACCTTAGCAATGGAAAGAGCTAAACAGGCTTGCTTTTTGCTATTCCAAGATACCAAGCTTGACCCAAGAAGATGACATGTACCGATTGTGCTCTTTTTGTCTAGTTTGCAACTTGCAAAGACAGAATCTAAATAATCAACTAATTGTATTGAAGAGTGGTAGGGATATCATAGCCCAACAGTAGTTGTCCCCTTTAGATATTTAAGGATTCTCTTGACAGCTTTGAGATGTGATTCTTTTGAATTTGACTGGTATCTGGCACAGAGGCATACCACAAACATTATATCAAGCCTGCTAGTTGTAAGGTAAAGCAAAGAACCGATTAAAGCTCTATATTTTGTCTGATCAACATCAACTCCAGCCATATCATCATCTATGCAGCAATTTGTAGCCATTGGTGTTGAAGCTTCCTTGCAATTCTCCATTTCAAATCGTTTGAGAACCTCCTTGCAATATTTCGTTTGGCTTACGAAGATTCCTTCTTTGGTTGGCTTGATCTACAGGCTAAGAAAGAAGGAGAGTCCCTATCATGGACATCTCAAACTCCCCTGCATTGCTGTGACAAATTCTTCACACAATTTATCATTAGTTGCACAAAAAATAATATCATCAACATATATTTGAACTAAGATAACTGCAGAATTTGATTTTTTAGTAAGTAGAGTTTTATCAATCTTCCCTCTTTCATAGTTGTGAGATAGAATAAAGTGTTAGAATTTATGGCTAAAACAAGAGGAGGGGGGTGAATTGTTTTTGAAAGCTTTTCGCAAATGTTTAATCAAGAATGAATTCATTTATCAATTCACAAAGAGAAAGATCAAAGAAGCTAAAGAAATCAAACTTTCAAAACAAGCAATAGAAAATCAACCGATTGATATAATGAAATAACCAATTGTTTTTATTATGCAAGCATACCCAAGAGACTAGCAATGTACAAGACAGAAATTTTAACCGATGGTTAGTATAACAGAAAGAACAACACTGAATTTTAACCGATTACAGAAACAGAACAACTGATTGTTTATATCAGATACAGAGATATTAAAAAGATAAACCAAGGCAGAAAAAAAGAGAAATACACAAAGCAATTATACTGGTTCACTCAACCCCTGAGCTACATCCAGTTCTTCAGAAAAACCTTTTGAGTTCACTATGAAAAACACTACAATTTACATACACACAACAACAACAAGAGAGGATCTTTTATACCTAAGATCACACACACTCTCTTCAACACACCACACACCTTAAACCAGAACACCCTCTGATTTTAAAGGATTTTACACACTTACAAGAATTGAAAGAATACAATATTAGGAACAAATAAAGGAAAAGAAAACACCTCGCTTAGCAGTTCCTAAATTCGTGTACAGATCAGAACATCAGCTATTTGAGCAATCTTTAAACTTCACCAAAAACTCTTCTTAAAACTGATTTCTCAAAACTTTTTCAGATCTCTGTAAAACTCTCTTTTGAAAACTCTTTTTGTATCTCAAAATGTATTTTGCTTTTTCTGTATCTTTTCAAATGATAAGAGAGTCTCTATTTATAAACCTTACAAAATGCCCGTTTGAATCTGTTAGGAAAACCAGTTGTTATTGGCGAAACAAATTTTCAAAATTCAACCGATTGAAGTTACAAAATAACCGGTTGATTCAGTTAAAGTTGTTATAAAGCAGTTAAAAAACCCACCAAACAGGCCAATGAGGAAAATCGGTTAAAACGAGAAAATAACCAGTTGTTTATCACTTAGCTTTTCAAAAAACATTTTCTCTTTTAAAAATAAGTTTGCTCAAGCTAAGGTTATGAACCAAAGATGAATAGAACAAATTCTAAAACAGAAACAAAACATATAAACCTAACTTCATCACAACAACCAAGCTCTGCACAGATTCTTCACAGATTTGATTCATCATAGCCTTTGTTCCAACAAAAAGTTGCTTAGCCTTTCATACCACTGTCTAGGAGCTTGTTTGAGAGCATACAAAGCCTTCTTTAACTTGTAGACATGTTTGGGATATAAATGATCTTCAAATCCAGGAGGTTGTGTGACAAAAATCTCCTCATTGACGACTCCATTTAGAAAGGCACTTTTGACATCCATTTGAAATAATCTGAAGCCACTCATGCAGGCAAAGGTAAGCAGCAACCTTACAGCTTCTAGTCTGGCCACGGGAGTAAAAGTCTCATCATAGTCAATTCCCTCTTCTTGATTGTATCCTTTTACAACAAGCCTTGCCTTCTCTCTTGTGATCACTCCTGCCTCATCAAGCTTGTTACTGAAAACCCACTTAGTTCCAATCACATTCATTTGATTAGTCTTACTAGGAACCATACATCATTCCTGACAAACTAGTTTAACTCCTCATGCATAGCTAAAATCCAATTTTCATCCTTAAGAGCTTCATTGATTGTCTTGGGTTCAATATTGGAGACAAACGCCATATGCTCACAAAAGTTTGATACTATTCTTTGTGTAGAGACACCTTTGTGAATCTGTTCAATTATGTTGTCAATAGAGACATCTCTTGGAATCCTCCACTCTTTAAAAAGTCCATCCTGATGCAAATTTTCAGTTCGTTGTTTCGCAAAATCAACCGGTTGATTTTCTGGACTGTTTTCCAGATTCTTCAAAAAGATATCATGTTCATCTTCTTCTGCATTAATCTTTACTGGACCTTGTTCTACATTTTTAGTTTCATCAAAAACAACATGTACAGATTCTTCAACATTCATAAGCCTTTTATTGTAAACTCTATAAGCGTGACTTGATAAGGAATAACCAAGAAAGATACCATTGTTTGCTTTCTCATCAAACTTACCAAGATTATCTTTACCATTGTTTAGAATGTAGCACTTACACCCAAATACTTTTAGATGACCAATATTCGGCTTCCTTCCATTGAGTAGTTCATAAGCTGTCTTTTTCAAAATAGGCCTAATAAGAACTTTGTTCATTACATAGCATGTTGTGGTTATTGCATCTATCCAGAAATACTTTGGCAAGGAGGATTCACTTAGAATTGTTTTGGCCAGTTCTTCAAGCGATCTATTCTTTCTTTCCACTACACCATTCCGCTGAGGTGTCCTTGGTGTAGAGAAGTTGTGAAAAATACTGAGTTTATCACAAAAGGAGCTAAACTTCTCATTTTGAAATTCTCCATTGTGGTCACTACGGCTGGAACCAATGTTGCTGCAGCAGGTGTTCTGTAGCCTCTTGGCTAACTTCTTGAATGCAGAGAAGGCATTGCTTTTTGGTTCCAAGAATAAAGTCCATGTAAACTTGGAAAAGTCATCAACTACAACAAGAGCATAAAAGTTCCCACCAAGGCTCATAGTTCTTGAGGGACCAAACAGATCTATGTGAAGCAATTCAAGAGGTTTTGAAGTGGAAACCATATTTTTTAGTTTAAAAGAGTGTTTGGTTTGTTTTCCCTTTTGACAAGCTTCACACACATGATTCGTCTCAAACTTGAGCTTAGGTAAATCTTCAACAAGATCATTAGTAATCAATTTGTTTAGATGGTGCATATGTATATGAGCAATTCTTCTGTGCCAAAGCCATGATTCCTCATGTTTGGTCAAAAGACAACCTATAGATGCAGAATTTGAAATATCAAGAAGATAGACATTGTTAAATCTTTTACCAAACAACAGAACTTCCTTTGAATTTGGTAGACGAATCTCACAGGAATTGGTTTTGAAAGTGACTTAATATCCTCTGTCACATAGCTGGCTTATGCTGAGAAGATTGTGCTTGAGTCCTTCCACATAGAACACATCATGAATCAGAAAATTGTTTTCATTTCCTATAGCGCCTTTTCCAAGTATTCTTCCTCTATTATTATCTCCATATGTAACATGGCTTTCTTGCTTTAGGATGATGTTCACGAATTTGGACAAGTCCTCTGTCATATGCTTGGAGCATCCACTATCCAAGTAACATAAATGTTGGTTATTTACCAAGAATTCCTGCACATAACACAACCAAGTGGCAAGGTTTGGTCCCCTAACAAATTTAGGTCCATAGAGGTTATTTTTGTTATTAGGAACCCACTTTAAAAAGCCTCTGGGAACAAGAATTTTATGAACTTTGCAAAATCTCACAGAATGACCCTTTTTCATGCAGTAGAAACAAGAAACAACCGATTGTTTCGAATTTTTAATCAGTTGATTTTCTGTGATGGTTGAAAAAGGTTTCGAGAAGCTACTAGTCTTACTCTGTGGATTAAAGCCAAGACCAAATTTTCCAAAAACATAATTTTGAGATGCTAAAACATTCTCAAAGTTGGATTTTCCTTTTGAAATTCTATCCACAGTTTTCACAAGATAAAATATCTTCTTTTGAAGGGATTCACAGTTTTTACAAAAACTAGATTCACACTTGCAAGAAGAATTTTGATAAATCATTTCTAAATTTTCAAAATTATTTTTTGGAGTTATCCAATTCTTCTTCCAAGACCTTGACTCTATTTTTGAACCAGTTGTTTTTGTTTTTCAACCGACTGTTTAAAAGGGTCAATCTATGAGCTTCTTCATGAGTCTCATTGAAGGCCTCATAGAGTTGCAAATAACTATCACATTTAGAAGAGGAGGTTGTACTTACACTGTTTGATGCAAAATCTTCTTTTGCCATTAGGCACATGTTTATTTTAGAGACTACAGAGGATGATCCAGAGGAGAAGCTTTCATTGTCCATCCTAAGATCACTTGAATTTTTATGAGTTCTTTCAAGAGTCTCCCACATATCTTTAGCTGAAATACACTTTGAAACTCTAAGAAGTTCATTAGAATCAAGAGCAGATACAATAATGTTCTTAGCAACACAATCAAGATGATCTTTTTCACTTTCTTCCTTAGTCCATTGAGAAACATAAATTTTTAGAAAAAAAATTTATTGGTTTCAAACATAGGCATGAGAAAGCTGTTTGTAATGACATTCCATATTTTCGTATCTGTAGATTCAATAAAAAATTTCATTCTTATACACCACCGGGTCCAGCCTAGCATCACTTGAATCTTTATGAGTTCTTTCAAGAGTCTCCCACATATCTTTAGCTAAAATACACTTTGAAACTCTAAGAAGTTCATTAGAATCAAGGACAGATACAATAATGTTCTTAGCAACACAATCAAGATGATTATTTTCACTTTCTTCCTTAGTCCATTGAGAAATAGAATTTTTAGAAAAACTTTATTGGTTTCATACATAGGCATGAGAAAGTTGTTTGTAATGACATTCTAGATTTTCCTATCTATAGATTCAACAAAAAATTTCATTCTTATACACCATATGTTATAGTTCATACCACAGAAGAGCGGTGGTCTATTTAAAGAAGCATCTTCCCCAAAAGAAAACGTTCCAGCCATTAAAACATATTTGAAAAACAAAACTTGAGAAACCTTCAAGAACCTAGATGCCAATTGTAAGAATTAATGGCCAAACAAGAGGGGGGTGAATTGTTTGATGAAAGATTTTCACAAAAGATAATTAAGAATGAAATTCTTTAAAGAATTACAGAAAGGATGATCAGAGAAGTCAAGAGATCAAAACAATTAAAATTGTTAGCAGAAAATCAACCGGCTGTTATTTTGATTTAACCAGTTGTTTATAGCAGAAACAATATGAAACAGTTTTATGATGAGAGAGAGAGAGAGATTGTACAAAAAATTTATACTGGTTCACTCAACCCTGAGCTACATCCTGTCCCAGAACAACCACAGGGTATTCCACTATGAAACCAATCACAGATTATAACACAAACAACACCACAAAGAGGTGATCCTTTCACACAAGATCACTTACCCTTTTTGCCTTACAACACACACAAAGAAAACAACCCTCTGCCAAGCAAATTTACTGTTTTACAAAACATTCGAAGTAAAAACAATTATAATAAAAGTAGGAACAGATTACACCTGACTTACAGGAAATCACAAGGCTCCTAAAATCACTTCTTGAACACTTGCACAACCTTTACGCAATCTTGGCAACTTTGGAAAAATTCTCTCTCAAATTCAGATTCTAATTCTCTCTTTCTATGTTTTGAAATGAGGAGGGTGTTCCCTTTTTATAGCTCTCAGAACTTACTGTTTTAAGTAGTTGATCACAAGCAAAAAACAATTTTACAACCAACTGAAATCAGGTTTAACAAGATTTTGAAAAGCTATTAGAAATTCAAAAATCAACCAGTTGAAAAGACAAGATAACCGGTTGAATTGGTTATGACTGTTAGTCAACCAAGTCAAAATCAATTAGAAAACCCTCAAAACAGGCTATGTGTAAAACAACTGATTAAACCGATAAATCAATCGGTTGTTTATCATTTAGCTTTGAAAAACTTTTTTCCTTTTTCAAAACAAGATTGCTTTTAGCTATGCACGTAAACTAGAATATTAGATGTTTTTCCTTCTAGTATTTTCACGAGACAAGTTTATGTAAATAAATTGGGCTCACTTTGGGGGTCCAAATAGAAGAATAAGCTAGAGTAGGGTGTGTTTAGTAATTTAAGTAGGGTGTGCTTTTATAACAAGTGCTTATAGGTTTAGGGTTTTTTTGACCTACCTTCTAGAATGTTTCTCACCAATGACACCCCTACCCTTCTATCTTGTTCTCCAAGACACCCTCTCTTATAAATAGAGTGTCTTGCTTCATGTATTTCACACATTGAAATTGAATAGAAAAGAAACTCTGTTTGAGTGTTTAGTGAGGTTTGTTCTCCTAAAGTTCTTGGGTGTTATCTTGGGTGTTTGTGCACTTCAAGTGGCAGTTTTCACCACTCATCTTGGAGTCTCCTCTCCCTCCAAGTGGCGTGATTCCTTACACCAGAGGCATCTTTTATCTCTTCATCTTTTCTTTTCCATTCGGTCATTTCTATCTTATGCTTCTTGATACCTTATCATCATCTTCACCATATAATTGTGTTTTCTCTTTGCCATCTAGAAGTGAACCTTCACACTTACTTAAAAATTTTGTTAAGTTCGTGTCTAGTAGGAATCTTCTTTGGGTTTCTCACCATATTCTACTTAAAAAAGAAAAACTCATAAACAAAGTGCAACCCATAAAATGTGCAATCTTAAAATCAACTCACATCAACTTCTCTTTAGGAGTGGATGCTATTTTGAGACTAAAAAATAGAATATGCATACCAGAAGATAATGAACTAAAGCAGGCAGTGTTATCTGAAGGTCATAAAAGCAAACTCAGTTTACATCTAGGAATGACCAAGATGTATCAAGATCTCAAGAAGTCTTGTTGGTGGCATGACATGAAGAATGATGTAGCCAAATTTGTAGTCGCTTGCTTGACTTGTCAGAAATCAAAGATTGAACATGAACAGCCTAGAGGCATGTTAACTTAGTTAGACATTCCAGTGTGGAAGTGTGATAGTATCTTAATGTATTTTGTTACCCACTTACCACGTACTTTGAGGAAGCATGACTCTGTTTAGGCCATAGTGGACAGGTTGACAAAGACGACACACTTCCTACCTATAGATTTAAGAATCTCTATGCAGAAGTTGGCACAGATTTACATAGATGAAATAGTCAGATTGCATGATGTACCCTCCAACATATTATCAAATAGAGATCCCAGATTCACCTTCAGATTCTAGCAAACACTTCAAGAAGCTATGGGGACTAAACTGAGACTTAGTTCAGTATATCATCCTTAGACTGATGGACAATTAGAGAGCACTATCTAGTCCTTAGAGGATTTTCTTAGGACTTGTGTGTTAGATCATTTGGGTAATTGGGATGAAATTCTACCTTTGGTTGAGTTTGTTGAACCAAGTGATGTTCAATGTTTTGAAGAATCCAAATCCTTTGAAGGATTATGAAGCCTCTGCTTTGCTTGATACTGCTGTGCTGGTTTAAAGTTTTGTTCTGGGGTAGTTTAATGTTGTAATCCACCCTTAGATTAAATCTCAAAGCAATTAGCATCTCAATCTTTAAAAAAAGTAAAGTGTTTTTCAAACTAAGTTGAAACAACCGATTGTTCTGTCGAAACAACCGATTGTTTACACTTAGATGTTTTGAGAAAGTTTGAAAACTGTTTTTGAATGAAGAAAACTGTTAAGTAACAAAACAACCGATTGATTCGAGGAAACAACCGATTGTTTGTTCTAGAACCTTAACAGAAAAACTGTTTTCTTTGACTGAGCTTTAAATGATTTGAAACTGAATACGCTCCAGTCATTAAATGCTTTGACCAATTTTTTTGAAAGCAATTAAGGGTTTGTTAAGATTTGATAACAAACTATTTTATATAAATTCAGAAAAACTGTTTTTAAATAACAGAGAATGCTTTTGACAAAGTTTTTCTAAGAGAGTTTTAAAAGAGTTGAGATTGCTTAAGAGTTCAGTGATTGATCAAGGTGCTGGAATAGGATTCTACTTGTATTGATTTCAGATCTTTATCTGTAACAAGTGTAATCTTTGTAAACTGCTGAAACATTTTCTTCTGTGTATTTTTGCTGAGATTGGCTGTGTGTTCTTGAGGTGATTCAAGATCAGCAATCTTAGTGTTGGCCAAGGAGAGTGTGTGTCTTGAGGTTTTCAAGGTCATTCTCTTGGTTGTTGTGTAAGTGATCAAGGTGTGATTGCTTAGTGGATTTCCTCAGGGGTTCTGAGAAGACTGGATGTAGCTCTGGGTTGGAGTGAACCAGTATAAACAACTGTGTACAATCTCTCTATCCCTTACTCTTTAAATTCAGTTTGTTTGTTGTTTGTTGATATAAACAATCGATTGTTTCAAAGAAACAACCGATTGTTTTTCTAACAGTGCAGTTTTGCTTACTGTTTTGGCTTACTAAATTGCTTAATCAAGTGGTTTCTGAAATAAATTCATTCTAGCTTCAAAAAGTTTGTGAAAACCTCTTTAAATAATTCACCCCCCCTCTAGTTTAAAGCCATAATTCCTAACAATTGGCATCAAGAGCTTGGTTCTTGAAAGTTATTCAAGTTGATCTAAAATCCTTTTAATGGTTGGAAAACTATCTTTTGAGGAGGGTGCTTCAATCTATAAACCTCCTTTATTCTGTGGATTGAATTATAAGTTTTGGGAAGCAAGAATGAAAATCTTTATTGAATCAATTGATCAAAGAATTTGGGACTCAATTGAGAATGGTCCTTACATTCCAAAATTCAAAAAGAATAATTCCTTTACTATAAAACCTTTGTCCAAATGGACAGATGATGAATGTAAGATGGCTCAGCTTGATAGGTCTGCTCAAAACATTATAGCTTCTGCACTAGATACTAATGAATTTTTCAGGATATCAAAGTGCAAAACTGCTAAGGAAATGTGGGAGACTCTCAAGGCTGCTCATGAACCAAAGGAAACAATGACAAAGAGTCAAGCAAGAAGGAAGAAAACACAAAGTAAGAAAAGCCTCAATCTTTGCTTAATGGCCAGAAGGGAGGATGACTCATGTAGTGTAAGTTCATCAAACTCTTCAAACTCTGAAAATTATGGTCAATTGCTTCAAGCCTTTCAAGAAACACATGAAGAAGCAAACCGATTGGCTCTCTTAAACAATCGATTGAAAGAAAAGAATAGCTGGCTTGAAAACAGGGTAAAAGCACTAGAGGAGGATTTAGGAAATTCAAAAATGGATTTTGAAAATCTAGAAATCATTTACAAAAACTCCTCTTGCAAGTGTGAGACTCTAGTTTGTGAAAATTGCGAAA
The DNA here is from genome assembly GCA_037954025.1 of Phaseolus coccineus. Lineage (NCBI taxonomy): Eukaryota > Viridiplantae > Streptophyta > Magnoliopsida > Fabales > Fabaceae > Phaseolus > Phaseolus coccineus. The sequence goes on from CM075681.1 coordinate 43,862,141, forward strand.
ATCTTGAAAAGAAGGTCCACTATCTTGTTAAAACAGTGGATAAGCTTTCTAAAGGCCAATCTAACTTTGAAAGTGTGCTAGCATCTCAAAAGTGTGTTTTTGGAAAATCAGGATTGGGCTTTAATCCACAAAACCAGCAAGATAGATTTTCAAAATCTTTTTCGAAAATGCCAGAATAACAATCGATTGGACCATCGAAACAATCGATTGTTACATGCTTCTATTGCATGAAAAGAGGTCATTCTGTGCGATTCTGTAAAATCAGAAAACATGCTATTCCTAAAGGGCTTATGAAGTGGATTCCCAAGAAAAATAAAGCTTGTGTTGATGAGTATAAACCAGATGGACCCTCATTCATAAGGGGACCAAACCTATGTACTTGAGAATTTTCTTTGTAGGAAAACTTGGAGGAAAGAAAGCAGCTTTGGTACTTGGACAGTAGATGCTCCAAGCATATGACAGGGGACAAATCAAAGTTCCTGAGAATATCCTTCAAGCAAGAGGGTCATGTCACCTATGGAGATAACAACAAAGGAAGAATACTTGGAAGAGGATCCATAGGAGATGAGAGCATCTTGGTGATTCATGATGTGCTCTTTGTTGAAGGCCTAAAGCATAATCTGCTGAGTATTAGCCAACTGTGTGACAAGGGGTATCAAGTGATGTTCAAGGCGAACACATGTGAAATCTGTCTACCCAACACTAAAGAGGTAATGTTGGTAGGTAAGAGAGTTAATAATGTGTATCTTCTAGATATCTCTTCACCATGTTCAATTGGATGTCTTCTATCCAAGCAAGATGAATCTTGGCTTTGGCATAGAAGAATTGCTCATATTCACATGAATCATTTGAACAAGCTAATATCAAAAGATCTTGTGATTGGGCTGCCAAAACTCAAGTTTGAGAGGGATCACATTTGTGAAGCTTGCCAAAAAGGGAAACAAGTGAAAATTTCTTTTAAAACCAAAAATGTTGTCTCTTCATTGAGACCTCTTGAACTCCTTCACATGGATCTCTTTGGACCCTCTAGAACTATGAGTCTTGGTGGAAATTATTATGCTCTTGTTATTGTTGATGATTTCTCTAGGTACACTTGGACCTTGTTCTTGGAATCAAAGAGTGATGCCCTTGCTGAATTCAAAAAGCTAGCAAGAAGACTTCAAAACACAAAGAACAACAACATAGGCTCAATAAGGAGTGATCACGGAGGAGAATTCCAAAATGAGAAGTTTGTCAAGTTCTGTGAGAAGTTGGGAATCCTACACATTTTCTCTGCTCCAAGAACACCACAGCAAAATGGAGTTGTAGAGAGGAAGAACAGGTCTCTTGAAGAGCTTGCAAGGACAATGCTTAGTGAATCATCACTTCCTAAGTATTTTTGGGCAGATGCAGTGAGCACCTCTTGTTATGTGATGAATAGGGTGCTTATAAGGCCCATTCTGAAGAAAACTCCATATGAACTTTTCAATGGAAGAAAGCCTAACATCAGTCACCTCAAAGTCTTTGGCTGTAACTGTTTTGTTCTCAACAATGGAAAGGAAAACTTGGGAAAATTTGATGAGAAAGCTGACCTTGGTATTTTCATTGGTTATTCACTCACAAGCCATGCTTATAGAGTCTACAACAAAAGGTTGATGACTGTAGAAGAATCAGTTCATGTAGTCTTTGATGAGGTAGATCGCATCATCAGTGAGAACCCAAAGATCAGTGCTGAGGAAGACGAACAGAGCATCAGTTTGGAGAAGCTGGATATCTGTGCAGAAAAACAACCGGTTGATTCGCAGAAACAACCGATTGAAATTCTGCAACAGAGTGAGCTGCCCAAAGAGTGGAGAATTCCCAAAGATCTGTCACTGGATAACATCATAGGGCAGATAAAGGAAGGTGTCTCCACACGTAGCTCCATCTCAAACTACTGCAGACACACAACTTTTGTCTCTCAAATAGAACCAAAGTCAATTGAAGAAGCTCTCAAGGATGAGAAGTGGGTTGAAGCTATGCAAGAAGAGCTAAATCAATTTGAAAGAAATGAGGTATGGTTTCTTGTTCCTAGAACTAATGAAATGAATATTATTGGTGCAAAATGGGTTTTCAGGAACAAGCTAGATGAGGATGGAGTGATCACTAGAAACAAAGCAAGGCTAGTTGCCAAAGGCTACAATCAAGAAGAGGGCTTAGACTATGGTGAAACCTTTACTCCTGTGGCTAGATTGGAGGCTGTGAGGCTGCTGCTGGCTTTTGCATGTATGAGTGGTTTTAAACTCTTCCAAATGGATGTAAAAAGTGCCTTCTTGAATGGCTATATCAATGAGGAAGTCTATGTAGATCAACCACCAGGTTTTGAAGACCACAAGCATCCCAACCAGGTCTTCAAGTTGAAGAAAGCTTTGTATGGACTAAAACAAGCTCCAGGGCAGTGGTATGAGAGGCTTAGCAACTTTCTGCTATCTCTTGGCTATGAAAGAGGAATGGTAGACAAGACTCTCTTCATCAAGAAGTCACATGCAGAAATAATTCTTGTGCAAATCTATGTTGATGACATCATCTTTGGTGCTACACAAGATAGGTTGTGTGAAGAATTTGTGGCTGCTATGAAAGGTGAGTTTGAAATGTCTATGATGGGAGAACTATCTTTCTTTCTTGGATTGTAGGTTAAACAAATAAAGGATGGGATCTTCTTAAGTCAATCAAAGTATTGCAAGGAGATTCTTAAAAAGTTTGAAATGGAGAATTGCAAAGAGGCAAGCACTCCAATGCCATCAAGCTGCTACATGGATGCAGATTCTGCTGGAAAGAGTATAGATCAAACAAAATTTAGAGGTTTGATTGGATCATTGCTTTATCTAACAGCAAGTAGACCGGACATTATGTTTGCGGTGTGTCTATGTGCAAGATTTCAAGCAAATCCTAAAAGTCACACTTCAAAGCTGCAAAGAGGATTCTGAAATATCTCAAAGGAACATCATCTGTAGGATTATGGTATCCCTCTCATTCTCCTATACATTTAATTGGTTATTCAGATTCTGATTTCGCAGGTTGCAAGCTAGATAGAAAAAGCACAAGTGGCACTTGTCACCTTCTTGGCTCTAGCCTAATCTCATGGCATAGCAAGAAACAAGCATGTGTTGCTCTCTCTACTGCTGAGGCAGAATATATAGTTGCTGGTAGCTGCTGTGCACAGATCCTATGGCTCAAACAATAACTTGCAGATTTTGGTGTACAAATCAGCAAAGTTCCTTTGATGTGTGATAACACAAGTGCAATCAATCTTATCAAAAATCAAATCCAGCACTCTAGGACGAAACATATTGAAATAAGACATCATTTCATCAGAGATCATGTGCAAAATGGGAACTGTGAAGTGAAGTTTGTGGAGACCAAACTGCAGCTAGCTGACATCTTCACAAAGCCTTTGCCAAAAGAGAGGTTTTTCTTCTTAAGAAATGAGTTAGGTATTCATGATCTAAATAATCTCTCTTAAAATCTGTGTTTGGTACATGTTAAAATCTATTTGTGAAGACAAATAGGGGGAGAATTATTGGTACTTGTATATCAGTATCTTATATGCATAAAATGTTTAAATCTCTGAGTATAAAAGTGTTTTCTGCTGCTGCTGATAGAAATAATCGACTGTTTCGTGTAAACAACCGATTGTATTTTATGTTAAAAGAGGTATAATCTAACTTGCTGCTGTAAGAAGCTTTGGATAGTACAAATGTTTTCTCTGCAGGAAATGCTTCAGATTTAATCAGTACAACACAAGCACCAGGGATTTGTCTTCATCAAATAGGGGGAGATTGTTGAACCAAGTGATGTTCAATGTTTTGAAGAATCCAAATCCTTTGAAGGATGATGAAGACTCTGCTTTGCTTGATGCTGCTGTGCTGGTTTAAAGTTTTGTTATGGGGTAGTTTAATGTTGTAATCCACCCTTAGATTAAATCTCAAAGCAATTAGCATCTCAATCTTTAAACAAAGTAAAGTGTTTTTCAAACTAAGTTGAAACAACTGATTGTTCTGTCGAAACAACCGATTGTTTACACTTAGATGTTTTGAGAAAGTTTGAAAACTGTTTTTGAATGAAGAAAACTATTAAGTAACAAAACAACCGATTGATTCGAGGAAACAACCGATTGTTTGTTCTAGAACCTTAACAGAAAAACTGTTTTCTTTGACTGAGCTTTAAATGATTTGAAACTGAATACGCTCCAGTCATTAAATGCTTTGACCAATCTTTTTGAAAGCAATTAAGGGTTTGTTAAGATTTGATAACAAACTATTTTATATAAATTCAGAAAAACTGTTTTTAAATAACAGAGAATGCTTTTGACAAAGTTTTTCTAAGAGAGTTTTAAAAGAGTTGAGATTGCTTAAGAGTTCAGTGATTGATCAAGGTGCTGGAATAGGATTCTACTTGTATTGATTTCATATCTTTATCTGTAACAAGTGTAATCTTTGTAAACTGCTGAAACATTTTCTTCTGTGTATTTTTGCTGAGATTGGCTGTGTGTTCTTGAGGTGATTCAAGATCAGCAATCTTAGTGTTGGCCAAGGAGAGTGTGTGTCTTGAGGTTTTCAAGGTCATTCTCTTGATTGTTGTGTAAGTGATCAAGGTGTGATTGCTTAGTGGATTTCCTCAGGGGTTCTGAGAAGACTGGATGTAGCTCTGGGTTGGAGTGAACCAGTATAAACAACTGTGTACAATCTTTCTATCCCTTACTCTTTAAATTCAGTTTGTTTGTTGTTTGTTGATATAAACAACCGATTGTTTTTCTGACAGTGCAGTTTTGCTTACTGTTTTGGCTAACTAAATTGCTTAATCAATTGGTTTCTTAAATAAATTCATTCTAGCTTCAAAAAGTTTGCAAAAACCTCTTTAAACAATTCACCCCCCCTCTAGTTTAAAGCCATAATTCCTAACAGAGTTCACCTACAATAACAGCTATCAGGCAAGCATAGGAATGGTTCCATTCAAGGCATTGTATGGAAGAAAGTGCAGGACACCTCTATGTTGGTTTCAGGATGGTGAGAGTGTGCTAATTGGACCAGAATCAATACAACAAATCGATGAAAAGGTCAAAATGATTCAAGAAAGATAGAAAACATCTCTCAGCATGCATAAATCTTATGTAGATCAAAGAAGAAGACCTTTAGAATTCTCTGCAGGTGATCATGTTTTTCTTACAGTTACACTATTCACTAGTGTAGGGAAAGCAATCAAATCGAAGAAATTGACTCCTAAATTCATAAGACCTTGTCAAATTCTTAGGAGAATAGGTCTTGTGGTGTATGAAATTGCCTTGCCTCCTCCTTTAGCCAACATTCACAATATTTTCCATGTATCCTAGCTAAGAAAGTACGTACTTGATCCCAGCCACATTCTAGAGTTTGATTCAATCTAGGTGAAAGAAAATATGTCATTTGAAGTGAAGCCAATCAGAATTTTAGATTCACAAGTGAAACAACATCGTGGAAGAAGTATTCCCATGGTGAAAGTATTGTGGGATCTCATCTCTCGAGATTCCACTTGGGAAATCGAAGAGGAGATACGAGCACCATACCCTAATCTCTTTCTTGGTTTGTTCATTTTCAAGGGCGAAAATTTTTGTAGTTGGAGATAATGTAACAATGTAAAAAAAAAGCCACAAAACCCCCCGCCACACACACACGGTCATTTCTTCTTATTTTTCTTTCTCTGTCCATCTTTCTGAACTTCTCTTCTCTCCCTTCTCCCTTAATTTCCTCTCCCAATTTACATATACTTTTATCTGATCGCACCACTTTGTAGCTGAGAAGTTAAGGAACATTTCTATCCGAAATAGAAACTTGAATATTTTTCAAAAACCTTGCTCTTGATACCAATTGTTAAAATAGATGGCTTAAAACAAGAGGGGGGTGAATTGTTTGCCAAAGATTTTCGCAATTAACAGTTAAAAATGATCATTTATTAAACAATTAAGGAAAGCAATCAGCCAATGATTCAAAAAGTGTTTCAAGAATTTTAATCGGTTAAAGTTGCGATTTAACCGGTTGTTTATGTTAACAGCATAAGCAGATTCACACAGTTCATAAACCAGAATAACAACTGATTGAAATTTTGTTTTAATCGATTGTTTATATCAGCAGAAGCAATATTCAAACAATTTTAAAGAGAGAGAGAAAGAGAGAGATTTACACCATGAAATTTATATTGGTTCGCTCAAACCCAAAGCTACATCCAGTCTCAGAAAAACCTCTGAGTTTCACTAGTAATCAACAACAGATTACACCAACACACTTACAAAGAGGTTATCTTGACTCACACAAGACCCACACACCTTCTTTGCAACACCACACACACCTCAAGTCAGAACACCCTCTAACTTTGTAGGATTTTCACATATACTCACAAGTTTATGAAATTACAACAACAAGAACATGAATAGGAAAAGAAAACACCTGATATTACACAACCCAGGGATTCCTATGATCAGATCTTGCACCAGTGCAAAGCTTAAAAAGCAATCTTTCAAATCTTGAAAAACTTCTTTCAAAAACACATATCAATCTCTCTTTTGATCTCAAAAACACTTTCGTAAATGTTCCGTAAAATGTTGTATTATTCTCTTGTTTGTTTCTGAAAGAAGGGCTATATTTATAGCACTTGAAATCTAGTCGTTTGAGGCACATGAACCAGCCAAAACATATTTGAAATAGTTAAAACAGTTTTTCAAAAAGTTGTTATACAGACTCACATTTAACCAGTTAAAACCACGAGATAATTGGTTAAATGGGTCAAGCTGTTACTTAACACATTCAAAAAGCATTTTCAAACCTTTGTGCCAGCTAGGTAAAGAACAACCGGTTATCCCGATAATTCAACCGGTTTTTTTTCTTGGCTTTAGAAAAACACTTTACTTTTAAAAGCTTTGAGCAGGATTTACGAACTGATCTTTCACATAAATTATAAACACTCTAGACTACACCCAAACCCAAAAGTAGTAAGGCTTCAAGCTTCATCAGGGATTTGAAACATCAAAGCTCCCATGCTCTACAATCTTCCCTTATTTGATGGAGACAAATCCTTGGTTGCTTTGAAGAGTTGTGTTTAGAATTTTGTTCATCACCTACAATCACATATAGAAGCAGAAAACACAAAATATTCTTTGCCAAAAGGTTAGAGCACTAGAAAACAGTTTTCACAGCCAAACCAGAGTGAAAAACAAACCAAAGGTGCAACAACAGAAGAACAACCAATTATATTGCTTAAACTTGTAGAAATATTAGATGTTGATAGTTTCGTATGTAAATGTTGTTGTTTTTTTATGTTAAATAGGACTTTTAATGTTGTGGATTGCGTTTTGAATGATATTGTATGATGAAAATTGTATGAAATTGAAGTCACACATTTGGGATAATGTATGAACTAATGTTTGTTTGTGTTTTAAGTATTGATGCCTATGTGGTAACAGAGATCTCCGAGCTTCACTGATGATCTAAGTCACATAGACTAAGATATCAGGTGGTGAGAAGATGATGGGGGAGTTCATGCACACCGTGACATATGAGATGCATGACTTGGGTTGTATTAAACTTATCCTGATCCTTTCTCTTGGATTCGTTGGTAATCTAAGTCTCGGGTATTGAATCAGGTGTTAGTATCTGGTAGAACTTACTTAATACGGGTCTTCCGGAAGACGTCAGTTATTATTCTGTTTGTTGAATATCCTAGAAGTGTAGATCCACGTGAGATCTATGTGATTATTGAATAATTGAGAAAATTTAAAAATTCTCAATTATGTATCTGATTATTACAAACTTTTGATTGAATTGTGTATATTTTATAAAAATTTATTTTTTCACTAGTTTACTCTTGTTTTTCTTGCTATGTTGTGAACTATGATGACGATATTATATATGCAATCATATGATCATACAGGTGTCGGAGGTTCTTAAGGGATTTAAGATGTTATTTTAAACCTTATATTGTAAATATCTGATTTCTATAAGCCATAATCTTGTAATAGGAATATTTTTTAAAAACTCCAAACTTGTATAACCGGTATAACTTGTATTGTAATAGTTAAATGCATTTTTTTTGCGTTGTTACATTAGTGGCTAAAATTTAAAGAGTTTAGACAAAAGAAAATAACTTGTTCAACTTTTTTACATAACTTAATTAATTGTTTTACGTGAATTAAATTCGTTTTTTAGTTTTGTTTTGTTTTGTTTTTTATATATTAAATTTTAACGTTAATAGAATTGAGATATTTGTTTATTGACAAAGTTTTAGAAGTTTCAATTTAATATTTTTTATTTCTAAAAATTTATTTTAGTCATTTTTAACTAATAAATAGATTAATAGATATGATGTCCCACTACTTTTTGGATTTATTTTATGCATGCTAATTACAAACACTTATCCTAATTTACTATTTTTTTCTATTACTTCTTTCCTTTTCCAATCACAATAATAATAATGAACCTTAAACCTCTCTGCAGGTTTAGCTAAATTGGTTTAATCGCTTAGATTTATTAAAATATTTTATTTATTTTTAAATAAGAATCTGGAAAAACATTTTTTTTTAAAGTTAAATTTAGTTTATAATTTATTAAAATTTTATTATATTAGTTTGTTCAAAATTCATATATTTTTTAAGTTTATACATAAGTTACTTTAGCTTATGAAAAAAATTATTTTACCTTTTGTAGCTCCTTTTGGTATTTTAGAAATGTTTAGAGAGAAATTTCTTATAAAAATAATGTTTCAGACGCTATAAAACGTGATATGTAAGGCATTTAAAGTTTTGAACTTTTGTCTACTTGCCAAAATAATTGTAATATTTTCCAAAATCTCTTATATATTATCAATTCAAAGTCATTTTCTTTATTAAGAGACTTTTGAAGTCTTCGTCTTTGTGTCTGTTGTGAATTTTAAGTCATTGCTATTACTATTGCCATAATGAAAAATTAGGAAAAATATTTAAAAGTGTTTTTCTAACTTATTTTAGGAAAAAATATATTTTACCAGTTTACTATTGAAGAAAAAATATTTTAAAAAATTAAATTTTTAGTGAATTTTTAAAAACTGTTAAATTTAAAAATAATTTGTGCTCAGACGAAATCATATTTTGCATAAAATAAAAATATATAATTATGATTATATTGATTTTTATATGTAAATTACATATGACATATCTGATGGGTTAAATTTAAAATTTACCAAACAAAAGGTCTTAATATTCTCCAAAAGTTCCATGAGTTAAGTAACTATGTTTACTTTGATATTAGGATATTTTTATCTACTTTCCAGACATGAAAATGGAAGTACTCAAAATAGTTTTAAATTGGATATAAAGTAGTTAAATCTGGAAATTAATCTTATACATATACCAAACTACTTTATAAAATTTTACTAATAATATAAATTACTTTATATATTAATAAATTTTTAATTTATAAAATAATATTTAATATAGTCAAAATAATAATTAATTATTTTTTGTTTCTAAGATTAATTGTTATTTAATGATTTTTTAATTTTAAATTTAAATTATATTAAATTTAAATTATTTTTTAAAATTAGATTTAAAGTATAAATAGGTTTTCTTTATCTCAATATTTAGGTATGTTTTTTCACCAAGTCTCGCAATTTTAAAGTTTTCAATTTGATTTCAATGTTATTTAAAATAATCAATGTAATATCTTTTCTTAAGCTCATGTATATCAATTGTAGTGAGACTTTATTCCTAATCATACTCAACAACTTTTATTACAAAATTAAAATTATATTCTGTACTTGAAAAAATCAAAATAAAAAATACTCATACTTTATATGAGAAAGAGATAAAAAAAAAGTTACTTTGTTTAATTAAGTAGTTCAAAGTTAATAGTATATTGTAATCAATTTTGAAGTCATTTTGGTTCTTTTAGTAGACTTTTAAAGTTATTTCCTATAGTTTTCTTAATTTTAAAGTTGTGGTCCCATTTTTTTTATAATTTCGATTGGCTATTATTTGGCAATATTTTTATCAAATTCCGCTTCGAAATTGATGTCATTTTTAGCAATAAAAAATTACAGAAATTCTTTAAAAAATATTTTAAGCTATTTTAGTGGTTATATAACTTTAAAAGTTTAGAGAAAGAAGAATAACTTGCACAATTTATTTTACGCAACTCAATAAATTGTTTTACGTTTATTAGATTACATTTTTTTCTTTTTTATGTTTTATTGTTTTTTATACATTAATTTTTCACGTTAATTTTAAAATCTTTCAAATTTAATATTTTATACTTCTAAAGAAATTATGAAAGAGACGGGATATTGTTTCTCCATACCGATGGAAAAAGAATGACACACTTCGATTCTTCACATTATGTCCAATAATGCGCAGAAATTTCTCTACTTGTTCTTCCACGGTTGATCGATATGCATCTTTAACAAGTCCAGTTGCCCGTATTAGTTCACATAATTGAAGGAAAGCTTCCGGTCCCATGCGAATAATATCACGACATTTTTCAGTGTGAACCAGGTACTCCATTAATTCTTGTCTGCGACGCTCTTTTTGTGGTTGGAACTCACTGATAGAGTTGCTTGTAGTACGCACCGTTCGTAAAAAATTCAATCCAAAACCAATGATACAAAGAATGATCACTGATGCACGTTCATTATTATTATTTATTTGTTCTTGGATTTGTGAAATCAGATTCATGTTCGCCGCAAGAAGATCGTCATAAATTGCAACTACTTCCTCAAAATCTACCATCTCTGCCTCGTCATAATGCCTTGTCCAATTTATAACGTTATCCATGTAATCTTTAACTTTCATCCACAACCATTATTACGTGTAAGTATGAATACAACATACCGAAAACAGTTACCGTTTTGATGTATAACTACACCAATACAGTAATCCTAAAACCTAATCTTAATTAATTTTAATAAAATTTTTATTCTAAATTTTATTTCTCTAATATAACAAAATTGATATACATACATACATACAAAAATTATATTGGTGTACATTATAATTCTATCAAATAACAAATAAATATAAACAAACAAAATAAACAATTATATAAAATTAAATAACTATAATAACAATAATAACTATATAAATATTGAAACTTCAAATATTTATGTAAAATCAAATTAACTTTTTCTGCTTTTATTAATTACTAAATTTTTTTTAATGTTTTTAATGAGAACATTAATAATTTATGTAAAATCTAAAAATAAATAACCTAAACATTATAAAGTTTTATTTCTAATCTATAAAAATATTATTTTTAAATAAAAAATATCTTTTTTATACACAATTCAATTTTCCCAAAAGTAATAATTATCTACATTTATTATTAAAAATTCAAATTTCTTCTCTAAACTTATTCTTTTAGTTTTAATTATTACAACATTTTTTTTAATCTTTTTAATGATAACATTAATAATTTCTGTAAAATCTAAAAATAAATAACCTAAATATTATAAAGTTTTATTTTCAATGTATGAAAATATTATTTTTAAATAAAAAATATCTTTTTTATAAACAATTCAATTTTCTTAAAAGTAATAATTATCTACATTTATTATTAAAAATTCAAATTTCTTCTCTAAACTTGTTCTGCTCTTTTTAGTTACTACAACAATTTTTTTTAATCTTTTTAATGATAATATTAATAATTTCTGTAAAATCTAAAAATAAATAATTTAAACATTATAAAGTTTTATTTCCAATCTGTACAAATATTATTTTTAAATAAAAAATCTATTTTTTATAAATAATTCAATTTTCCCAAATGTAATAATTATTTACATTTATTATTAAAAATTCAAAATTTTTTCTCTAAACTTTTTTTGCTTTTTTTGGTTACTGCAACATTTTTTTTAATGTTTTTAATTATAACATTAATAATTTTTGTAAAATCCAAAAACAATTGTGTAACATCCCGCCAAATCCTTTTCATATTTATATAATGAAAATAAAGGTAAACAAATATATTGAAGTGAACATAATTATATATATGTAATGAAGTTTCTCCTCACAGGGAGTTTAATACATAATCGGTCAATTCCAAAACTTAAACAAAATACAGCAAAATAAAAAAAAACAGGCGATCTCCTGATAGAAAACAGAAAACGGCGATCTCCTAACAAATAAGGCGATCTCCTATCAGAAAACAGAAAAATGGGTGATCGCCTAACAGAAACAGAAACAAGCGATCTCCTTCCGGCGACCCCTCACTAAGGAGCTCTACTTCCTGCAACTGGGATGACGCTGCTCCCGCCCGATGTGGTGGAGGTCTCGCATAGGGCTTGCTTTGCGGGTGCTGCACCTTGGCCTTCCCACTGGAAGAACCCCCTGGGTGTGACCTGATCACCCGAAAACCCACGTGGCCGTACTGTTCAGGGAAGCGTGCACGCAAGCCTTCCTGCAGAGTGGGTGGTGGCAGCGGCAATTGTGGAACAAGTTGGTTTAGTTTTAAAAACTCACTTCAGAGAGGCAAAGAAGGTTGCTATGGTTCAAGAGTGACAGAGTGAGTCACCTTCATCCTTCTCTTTTCTCTCCTTCACTCTGCGATTCAGGCCTTATCACGTCCCTGCTTGGCTATCGACGACTGCCATAGAGCACCTGGGAGGTTCTCTGCAAGTCCTCCAAACCAGACGCTAAAACAGAGCTAAGGCATCTTTAAGCTTCGACGGGTTTTGGAACTCCTGGTGTTTTGCGCAAGTCCAGGTAAGGGAAGCTAGCTTTATTTTCAATAAAAGCTGTAGATTTTGCTGTTTCTGAAGTGAGGGCGACGTGGTCGCCGATTTTTCAACTGTTATTGCAAAATCCCCTGTTTTGGATGTGATCGCCGGTTTTAATATTGTTGTTCGAACTCCCCTGTTTAATGTCGCTCTGAACTTGTTGAGATTGAAATGAAAAATGTATATGCTATTCGAAAACCTGATCGGTGGTATGCTTGTTCTTGTGAGTGGGGTTGTTTAAGAAAAGATTCAAGGTATTCTATGATGGATTTATTCGTTATGTGTGGAATGATGCTTGGAATGTTGTGGATGTGGGATCAAGGCATAGTATTTTCAGGAAAGAAAATACCGTGTAAGATCGTGTAGAGTGTGCAATGACCGGTGATTCGTTTTATGAGATATCCTGACTCTCCTGATGTAATGGAATCACATAGATGAAGTTATTCAGGCGTTGAGAGTCGAAGGAGGTTCACAGGTATGGGTGAGTTGTGTGAAAGAGAACGAGCTCGACCCGTTGTGTGGATTAACCCTGTCATGCTAGGATAGTGATAATATTGAGATTCATTTATACGCTTGTGAATGTGTGTGATTTCACAGCGACCCTGTGAATGTGTGTGATTTCACAGTGGTGCAGCATGACAGGTGCAGATCTCTGAGTCTAGTCAATGCACGTGTCTTCCGGAAGTAGTGTCAAGTGTCTATGTGTGATGAGTCAGTGGAAGTCTGACGTGAGAAATGTTGAGAAATTGTTGATAGACACTTGATGGAATTATGTGAATTGAACGACTCTTGAGGAAATTGTGAAATATGTGATTACTTGATGACTGTGTGATATGAATGAGAAAGTTGATGGTTTTTACGTGGGTGTCTTAAATTTGTTTTATCTTGATTTTTAAGTTCATATTTAAACTCTCTTTCAAATATCTAGCTTACCCTGTGTTTGGTTCTGTGGCTGTTTTTCTTAAAACTGTGATGATCGTGTATAATTTACACGGGAGCAGATGATGTTGCAGGATGTAGAGCTCCTCAGTGAGTGGTCGCCGGAAGGAGATCGCCTGTCTCTGTTTCTGTTAGGCGATCACCCCTTTTCTGATCTCTGATAGGAGATCGCCTTTTTTTGTTAGGAGATCGCCTGTTTCATTTTATTTTGCTGTATTTTGTTTAAGTTTTGGAAAATTGACCGGCTATGTATTAGACTCCCTGTGAGGAGCAACTTCATGTATATAAATACGTATGTTCACTTAAATATCATTGTTTTACCTTTATTTCATTTTATATTTATAAAAAGGATTTGGCGGGATGTTACAATTAATGGTATCAGAGCAGTTCGTCCTTAGGATGACCTGAGGGCTGTGGATCCATTGTGTTTCTTCTGCTCATAAAATTTATTTGAGTTTTAAACAAAAACTATAGTGAAAGGCTTTCAAACGTTTTTGTATTGAAATTTTGTGTGTGCTGTAGTGAATATATGCTCTAACTTAAAATTTTAGTATTGAGAATGAAAGGATCTTGATAAAGTAGTGAGGGTGCACACTCATAACTGGATCGAGATGTTCTCAATCTTAATTCTAAAGGTTGATGTTTAGCATACAATGAATTCTGGTGTGATTTATTTCATTCTCTTGAGTGTCTTTGTAATTGATTGAAAGTGGTCGTTTGAATTGATGGTTTTATACCAATAGCTGTTTTGGTGATGAGCTTGTATTAGTATATTGATCTTGCGGATAAACTCAAATTCTAGATGGATTTGAGATGCTGGCCTTGTAAGACCTAGTGTGGTCTTCTAAATGAATTGATTCTTTATCAAGTTCATTTTATAGGAATATGAGTAGAGAATAATAGTTCTTTTCCTAATCTTCTACAGAGAAGAATGACTCGTAGACCTCCTACCTCTCCCCAACCTTCTTCGGAGATGGGCCAGATCGCCAGGGCCATTGAGATGATGGCAACTGCCATCCAACAACAAAATGCAGCAATGGCTCAGAATCATCAAGCTGCAATGCACCACTGGGAAACTGCTCGGTCGGCTGAAACAGCCTCCTACGCTAGTCAGCCTCAGGAGCAGATGGGGCTGGCCGAGTTCCTCAGGCACAACCCACCTAAGTTCAGTGGGAATGCTACTCCTGACCAAGCAGATCAATGGGTCAGGGGTTTAGAGAAAATCTACAGGGCGACCTCCTGCCCTGAAGATAAGAAGCTGGTATTCGCCACATACCTTCTGTCTGGAGAAGCTGAGTTCTGGTGGATGGGAACTCAGCAGATGATGGAGGCCCGAGAGGAAGTGATAGATTGGGAGAGCTTCAGGGTGAGGTTCCTGGAGAAATACTTCCCAGATAGCGCAAGGTTTGCGAAGGAAGCGGAGTTCCTAAGGTTGGAGCAGGGGGATATGTCTGTGAGCGCCTATGCTGCTCGATTTGAGTACCTCGCCCGATTCTATACCCAAGCTACCTCTGAGGCTTGGAGGTGCAGGAAATTTGAAGAAGGACTGAAACATGAACTAAAGAGGACCATAGCACCTATGTGCATAAGAGAATTTCATGCCTTGGTGGAGAAGACGAAGATGGTGGAGACTCTGGAGGAGGGTGAGTCTCGGGTGATCAGGTCCCACCCAGGGGGTTCCTCCAGTGGGAAGACAAGGGTGCAGCAGCAGCAGAATAAGCCTTATGCGAGACCTCCACAGCATAGGGCAAGAGCAGCACCGCCCCAGTCTCAGCAGCAACAACCCTGGAAACTTAAATGTTTCCATTGTGGTGGACCACACACAGCCAATGTGTGCCCCAAGAAAGATTCAGAGAGAAGATGTTTTGCCTGCCAGAAGACGGGACACGTTGCTAGAGATTGTCCTACTCAGAATAGGATGACTCAATCCGGTGGTTCCCAACAATTGAGGAACGAAGGCAGCAGACCCCGGGCAACAGGGAGAGTGTTTGCCATGTCAGGAGCTGAGGCGTCCCAATCAGGTAACTTGGTGCAGGGTGTTTGTCTTATATCTGGTAGAATTGTAAAAGCCTTGTTTGATTCTGGAGCGACACACTCTTTTGTGTCAAATCTGTGTGTAGCCAAGCTGAGCCTCCTAGTGAAGGAGCTACCTTTTGAACTGTTGGTCTCTACACCTGCATCAGGACAGGTTATGACCTCCACAGTTTGCCCAGAATGTCCAGTGATAGTAGAGGGACGCAGGTTCAAGGTAAATTTGATCTGTCTACCTCTGCAAGATCTGGATGTTATCTTAGGAATGGATTGGCTTTCTGCCAATCACATCCTCATAGACTGCGGTAGGCAGAAAGTAGTGTTTCCCGATCTCCAAGAGCCAGATGTGATATCTGCTCAGCAGGTACAGTCGGAGTTGAAAGAAGGGGCGATGTGTTTCGTAATCCTAGCTCAAGGGGAAGTGAAGAATGAAGGAGATGTGGGCAATATACATGTGGTGAAGGAATTCATGGATGTATTTCCAGAAGAAATACCTGGATTACCTCCTAAGAGAGAAGTAGAATTCTCCATTGATTTAGTACCTGGAGCTGGACCAGTGTCAATGGCACCTTACAGAATGGCTCCAGCCGAGTTGGTGGAGTTAAAGAAGCAAGTGGAAGAATTGTTGGAGAAACAATTCATCAGACCCAGTGTATCTCCATGGGGAGCTCCAGTGCTTCTAGTGAAGAAAAAGGATGGAGGGTCTCGGTTGTGTATAGACTACAGGCAGTTGAACAAGTTGACCATCAAGAACAAGTATCCTCTACCTAGAATTGATGACTTAATGGATCAAGTAAATGGGGCCTCGGTGTTCTCAAAGATTGATCTGAGATCGAGGTACCACCAAATTTTGGTAAAGGCCGAAGACGTTCAGAAAACAGCATTTAGGTCTCGTTATGAGCACTATGAGTATGTGGTGATGCCGTTTGGAGTGACCAATGCTCCAGCTCTGTTCATGGACTACATGAATAGAATTTTTCGTCCTTTCTTGGATAGGTTTGTTGTAGTCTTTATAGACAACATACTTATTTATTCGAGGACCGAGGAGGAACATGAGGAACATCTGAGGACAGTGCTGGAAATTCTGAGGAAGAAGCAACTCCATGCCAAGTTCTCTAAGTGTGAGTTCTGGCTGAAGGAAGTCAACTTCTTAGGACACGTGATATCTGCTCGGGGGATCTCAGTGGATCCAGCCAAGGTAGAAGCAGTGCTACAGTGGGAATGCCCTAAGACAGTCACTGAAATAAGGAGCTTCGTGGGTTTAGCTGGCTACTATCGGAGGTTTATTGAGGACTTTTCCAAGGTAGTGGCTCCTTTGACCCAATTGACACGCAAAGATCAACCTTTTGCTTGGACCGACCGATGTGAGCAGAGTTTCACGGAGCTAAAGGAGAGGTTGACTAGTGCTCCAGTACTGGTGATCCCCGATGTTGGGAAACCTTTTGATGTCTACTGTGATGCTTCACATCGAGGCTTGGGATGCGTTTTGATGCAAGAAAAAGGAGTAGTTGCATATGCTTCGAGGCAACTCAAAGTTCATGAGAGAAACTATCCCACTCATGACTTGGAGTTGGCGGCTGTGGTGTTTGCCTTGAAAGTTTGGAGGCATTACTTGTATGGAGCTCGGTTCCATGTGTTCAGTGATCATAAGAGCCTGAAATATTTGTTCGATCAGAAGGAACTAAATATGAGGCAAAGGAGATGGATGGAGTTTCTAAAGGACTATGATTTCCAACTCATGTATCATCCAGGGAAGGCCAATGTAGTGGCAGATGCTTTGAGTAGGAAATCAAGGCAAGTGTCATACATGATGATTGAAGAACAGAAATTGATTGAGCAATTCAGAGACTTAAACTTGGGAGTGGAATTCCATATTAATCACATTAGTTGTAGTAAGCTGACTATAACTAATGACTTCCTTGGTGTAGTAAAGGATAAGCAGTTAGAGGACCCTAGCCTGAAGCGCGCTGTAGAGTCAATAGGGACCGATCAGGCTAAAGATTTTGTGATGGGAGATGATGGGATCTTGAGATTTAATGGCAGAATTTGCATACCTGCAAATGAAGAGTTGAAGAAGATGATCTTAGAGGAAGGTCACAGAAGTTTCCTTAGCCTACATCCAGGCATGAACAAGATGTACCATGACTTGAAGGAGTCATTTTGGTGGTCGGGCATGAAGAGAGACATCGCCCAGTATGTTACAACCTGCTTAACATGTCAGAAGGCGAAGATAGAGCATCAAAGACCTGGCGGGTTGTTACAGCAACTGGATATCCCTGAGTGGAAATGGGACAGCATTGCCATGGATTTTGTTACCCATTTATCCAGATCGGTAAAGGGTCATGATGCAATATGGGTCATCATTGATAGGCTGACGAAGAGCGCTCACTTTCTCCCAGTAAATATGAAGATGCCCATGGCCAAGTTGACACAGCTGTACATCAAGGAAATTGTGAGGTTGCATGGAGTGCCTTCCAGCATCATTTCGGATAGAGATCCCAGGTTCACTTCACGGTTTTGGAAGACCTTACAAGATTGCTTGGGAACCAAGTTGAGAATGAGCTCGGCATATCACCCTCAAACAGATGGACAGTTAGAGAGAACGATCCAGTCCTTGGAAGATCTGCTGAGGACGTGTGTCTTGGATCAATTGGGAAGTTGGGATGAGGTGTTACCGCTGGTAGAGTTTACTTATAATAACAGTTACCACGCCAGTGTTGGGATGGCACCATATGAAGCCCTGTATGGGAGAAAATGCAGAACTCCCTTATGTTGGTACCAAGAGGGCGAAGCAGTCTTGGTTGGGCCAGAGTTGATTCAGCAGACAACCGAGAAGGTGAAACAGATACAAGGCAGAATGAGAGCTTCTCAAAGCCGACAGAAGTCCTATGCAGATCAGAGGAGAAGACCTTTGGAGTTTGCTGCTGGAGATCATGTGTTTATGAGAGTGACACCAACCAAGGGCGTAGGACGGGCGATCAGATCAAAGAAGTTGTCCCCTAAGTTCGTGGGACCATATCAAATCTTAAGAAGGATTGGTCCAGTGGCTTATGAGATCGCCCTACCTCCCCATTTAGCGAATCTGCACAATGTCTTTCACGTATCACAGCTGAGGAAGTACATGGCAGACCCTAGTCATGTGCTGGAAGTGGACGATGTGCAAATCAGGGAAGACTTGTCCTTTGAAGCAAAACCAGTCAGGATTGACAATCGTCAAAGTAAACAGCTCAGAGGCAAGACCATCAACATGGTGAAAGTGGTGTGGGATGAGAGATCGGGTGATTCAACTTGGGAGTTAGAAGAACCCATGAGAGAAGCTTATCCATACCTCTTTTCCTTGTAATTCAATTTTCGAGGACGAAAATTTTTCTTGTTGGGGAGAATGTAAGGACCTGTAAAATTAAATTGGAATAAAAGGAATATATTTTAAATGAATTCTAAGTATGTTTTTATTTAAAATAAAAAGGGAGGAAAGTGTAGCTTAGAAGACTATGAGATCGCCTGGTTTGTACATAATCGCCTGTCGCCTAGACTACCCATGCGGACATCGCCAGGGCGCGAGGTATGCGGACATCGCCAGGGCGCGAGGTATGCGGACATCGCCAGGGCGCGAGGTATGCGGACATCGCCAGGGCGCGAGAGACATGCGGGCGTCGCCAGGGATAGACATCGGTCGTCTCCCAGAGAGAGACATCGGTCGTCTCCTAGAGAGAGAGATCGGTCGTCTTCCAGGTTGAGTCATCGGTGGAAGGTTAACGCACGATGTCGTATTTCACGCAGATGAAGTGGGGCCCAGGCCCCCAGCATGAGCGTCTTGCATGCGCGACACGTAGTCAGGGAGCGTACTTCAGAACGGTGGCTCCAGGGAATTGGTACGGAAAGTGACCGAAAACCCACGTGGCCGTACTGTTCAGGGAAGCGTGCACGCAAGCCTTCCTGCAGAGTGGGTGGTGGCAGCGGCAATTGTGGAACAAGTTGGTTTAGTTTTAAAAACTCACTTCAGAGAGGCAAAGAAGGTTGCTGTGGTTCAAGAGTGACAGAGTGAGTCACCTTCATCCTTCTCTTTTCTCTCCTTCACTCTGCGATTCAGGCCTTATCACGTCCCTGCTTGGCTATCGACGACTGCCATAGAGCACCTGGGAGGTTCTCTGCAAGTCCTCCAAACCAGACGCTAAAACAGAGCTAAGGCATCTTTAAGCTTCGACGGGTTTTGGAACTCCTGGTGTTTTGCGCAAGTCCAGGTAAGGGAAGCTAGCTTTATTTTCAATAAAAGCTGTAGATTTTGCTGTTTCTGAAGTGAGGGCGACGTGGTCGCCGATTTTTCAACTGTTATTGCAAAATCCCCTGTTTTGGATGTGATCGCCGATTTTAATATTGTTGTTCGAACTCCCCTGTTTAATGTCGCTCTGAACTTGTTGAGATTGAAATGAAAAATGTATATGCTATTCGAAAACCTGATCGGTGGTATGCTTGTTCTTGTGAGTGGGGTTGTTTAAGAAAAGATTCAAGGTATTCTATGATGGATTTATTCGTTATGTGTGGAATGATGCTTGGAATGTTGTGGATGTGGGATCAAGGCATAGTATTTTCAGGAAAGAAAATACCGTGTAAGATCGTGTAGAGTGTGCAATGACCGGTGATTCGTTTTATGAGATATCCTGACTCTCCTGATGTAATGGAATCACATAGATGAAGTTATTCAGGCGTTGAGAGTCGAAGGAGGTTCACAGGTATGGGTGAGTTGTGTGAAAGAGAACGAGCTCGACCCGTTGTGTGGATTAACCCTGTCATGCTAGGATAGTGATAATATTGAGATTCATTTATACGCTTGTGAATGTGTGTGATTTCACAGCGACCCTGTGAATGTGTGTGATTTCACAGTGGTGCAGCATGACAGGTGCAGATCTCTGAGTCTAGTCAATGCACGTGTCTTCCGGAAGTAGTGTCAAGTGTCTATGTGTGATGAGTCAGTGGAAGTCTGACGTGAGAAATGTTGAGAAATTGTTGATAGACACTTGATGGAATTATGTGAATTGAACGACTCTTGAGGAAATTGTGAAATATGTGATTACTTGATGACTGTGTGATATGAATGAGAAAGTTGATGGTTTTTACGTGGGTGTCTTAAATTTGTTTTATCTTGATTTTTAAGTTCATATTTAAACTCTCTTTCAAATATCTAGCTTACCCTGTGTTTGGTTCTGTGGCTGTTTTTCTTAAAACTGTGATGATCGTGTATAATTTACACGGGAGCAGATGATGTTGCAGGATGTAGAGCTCCTCAGTGAGTGGTCGCCGGAAGGAGATCGCCTGTCTCTGTTTCTGTTAGGCGATCACCCCTTTTCTGATCTCTGATAGGAGATCGCCTTTTTTTGTTAGGAGATCGCCTGTTTCATTTTATTTTGCTGTATTTTGTTTAAGTTTTGGAAAATTGACCGGCTATGTATTAGACTCCCTGTGAGGAGCAACTTCATGTATATAAATACGTATGTTCACTTAAATATCATTGTTTTACCTTTATTTCATTTTATATTTATGAAAAGGATTTGGCGGGATGTTACAGACTTCACGGTGGCCAATTCATCAAATTGATAACAACAATGCCTTCCTCCATGCTGACTTATCATCTCCTGTCTACATGCAGCAACCACTAGGATTCTCTACTGACTCTACTCTTGTCTGGCGATTGAATAAAGCCATATATGGTCTCAAACAAGCACCTCGAGCCTAGTTTCAAAAGCTCTCTACAACTCTTCTTCATTTGGGCTTCGTTGCTGCCAAGAGTGACACTTCTCTCTTCACACGGTTTACTGAAAATAACACCATTTTTATACTAATTTATCTTGATGATATGTTAGTTACTAGTAGTTCTTTGGTCTTAGTGCAGGATTTCATCAAACAGTTAGGCTCATATTTTGCCTTGAAGGATCTTGGACCGCTGCATTACTTCTTAAGAATCGAATTTTCTTGGCTTAAAGACAATTTTATTCATCTATCTCAAGATAAATATATTAAAGACCTCCTACGTCACACCAACATGGTCAACTCTAAGTCTCAACCCTCTCCAATGCTTTCTTCTCTGTGACTTACTACTGATGAGTCTAACTCCGTCGATGATCCCACTTTATATCGATCAATTGTTGGTGCCTTGCAATATGCTACTATTACTAGACCTGAAATCTCCTTCTCGGTTAATTGGGTTTGTCAGTACATGCATAAGCCACAAATTCATCACTGAAAAGTTGTGAAACGTATTCTGTGATACTTGGCGGGCACTTCCACTCACGGTCTTCTCTTAACTCCTTCACCAACCTACTCTATCACTGGTTTCAGTGATTCCGACTGGGCCACTTACTTGGATGATCGCAAGTCTACCACTGGATATTGCATCTTTGTTGGTCGCAATCTTGTATCTTGGCCCTCAAAGAAATAAAAAGTTATCTCCAGAAGCAGTACTGAGGCTGAGTATAGAAGCATTGCTGCTGCTCTTGCTGATATTATCTGGATTCAGTCATTGATGACCAAACTACGCATCACTTCTTCTACTCCAACAATCTATTCTGATAATCTCGATGTTGTTCATATTGTTGCCAATCTTATCCTGCTGCATTCACGTTCTAAACACTTTGAGCTAGACTTGCATTTCGTCCGTGACCGTGTTCAGAATAAGCAGCTATTTTTGGTTCATCTTCCTTCTCAGTTTCAAAATTATCGATGTTCTAACGAAACCCCTGTTAGGGACAATGTTTCAGAAATTCAAAGATAAACTTCGAGTGGTTGATAACTCACCCATAAGTTTATGGGGGGTGTTAGATATAATACTGCTAGTGTCGTTACATAGTTAGTATTTTCTTTTATAATAGTTTCTTTACATAGGTTTTTCCCTTTTATAAATACATGTTCTGACCCTATGTAATATACAGAATAAAGAATAATATTTTCTTTACCCTTTCTATCACACTCATCATGAATACACTTACACACTTGAAAGTCAAAAGGTAGTTGTGGTACTTAGACGATGGTTGTTCAAGGTACATGACTAGAGATGCTCACAAGTTTATAAATCTGAGGTTGAAGAAAAAAGGTTATGTTACTTATGGTGACAATAATAAAGGTTGAATCCTTGGATGTTGTGATATAGTAAATGGTTCCTCCATTACCATACAAAATGTGCTCTTAGTTGATGGTTTAAAACACAATCTGGTGAGTATTAGTCAACTGTGACAAAGGTCATAAAGTGATATGATAAAGTTATGTTGGTTGGTAAGTGTGTTGACAACATTTATATGCTAGATATTCATCTTGTATCATCTAAGAAGTGTTTCTTAACTAAAGAGGAAAATTTATGGTTGTGGCATAAAGGGATTGCTTATCTTCATATGCATCATCTAAATAAATAGATTTTTAAAGACTTCGTAAATGGACCGCCAATGCTCATGTTTAAAAATAAAATTAAAGTTTCTTTCAAACAATTTATTTTTCCAACTTTTAAACCCTGATAAGTGTCATATTTCAGTAACATTTCATATTAAAAATACCCTAGGTACTTATGGATATTTATTGATAAAATAACTATAATATAACCTTTAATTTAGAAATTTAAAACTTTATACATATTTTGTGATTACAATATGAATAAGAACGATTTATTCCCAAATTTGTGTTAATTTCAGGATTCTAGAGAAAAATGGAGATGAAATGGCAAAAGGAGAATATACAAGATAAAAAAGGAAAGTTGGAATGCTCCAAACACTCACCCAAACATGCCTAAGCTAGAAGCCTCCAGAGGATCTCACCCAAGCAAGCTCAGTCACACCCAAGCGAGATCACTCCATAGACATTGGACTTGTTTTCCTCCAACTTGCCCAGACGAGCCGAATCACACCGAGATGAGAAGTCACTTAGCCCAAGCCCAACTAGGTTAAATATGAGGCGTGAGGCACAACCCTAGACATCATTGGGAGAATAGAAGGTGATATAAAACGCTAAAGGAGGAAATCGTCAAGGAAAAATATCTTGGATCTTCTTTTCTTGCTTTCCATGCTTGTAATGGCCAACATGAGTGACTAATTCTACCATTTGGGATTGAGAGTAATCTATTCAAACTCATATGTATTGAGGTGATATTTAAATATAATATTTTGTTCTTGATTGATGGTTGTTATTGTCATTTTATTCATAAGGCTTGTTTACCATGATTTTTTATCCTTAGATTTGACTGAAAAGTACTTCTAAGTTTTTGACCTAAATGATAATGCTTAACATATTTAAATGCAAGGAATAGATTTGAAATGTGAATTACAATCAACATCTAATCATAATGATAAAGCGTTTTTATAAATATGCGAGGAATAAGTATTTAGGATACTCTCTTAATAATTTTATGTGCAAGAAATCGATATAAATGAATTTTAGATGGGCAAATATTATTATGCTTTTCAAAATACAAAAGAGTAAGAAGGATGAACCCTTAAACCAAATGGAGTTGTAGAAAGAAAAAATAGGCCTCTGTAGGAATTAAAAAGAACCATGTTAAATGGATGATGGAAGAGGCCCAAGCTCAGGCCTAAGTTCAGGACCAACAACAAGGTCCATGGCAAAGAGGATTCAAGAAGATTGGGACTCTGCTACTGATGGCAGAAAAAATTTTCTTTACATGTTCAAAGATGCCAGGACTAGATCATGATTCAAATACCACATGATATAAACCAAGTAGCCAAGATGACCAAGGGCTTAAGAGACAATTAACTTTGTAACCATTCATCTTAGCAATCAAGTCAAGGCCCCACCAAATATCAGATAAACCTCACCAGAAGAAGAATTGAGCATAGAGCAGAACACCAAATGTTCTTTCTTCTGGTCTTTTTAAAAGAAAAAAACATGTTTGTAAATAAATTGGGCTCACTTTGGGGGTCCAAATAGCAAGATAGGCTAGAATAAAGTGCCTTTAGCATAATAGGGGGTGTAGTTATCATTTTAGCTTGTTTCTAGCCCTTTAGGAAGGAAATTTGACCTAGTTTCTAGAAGAACAAGCCTAGGTGCAGTTTTGACTTAGTCAAACCCTAAAGGCCACCCTCTTTTGTGTATTCTCCATCCTACCCTTGCTCCTTGCTCTCCAAGGCACCATCTCCTATAAATTAGGGTGCTTGGCTCGTGTTTTGTAAGATCAATTTATATGAGTAAATGCTGCCAAATTTATCCTAGCTTCTATTCTCTTGTCTAGACTCTCTTGGTTAGACACTTTGATCTTCACCTTCACCTTTCTACAAGTGATATGTCCCAACCAATCACACTCCATACTTTTCATGCACCACCAAGGAATCCATAACTCTATATGAGCCATCCTGGATCCATCACCTCCATTTGCTTTTGCCATTTTCCTCTCAATATTCCAAGAAGAACAAACGGTCTTGAAGGCATACACAACCCATCATTTGGTATATAGAGCTTTGGTTCTTCAAAAGATAAGTTTTCTCTTCATTTTATTTTTTGAGTCTTCTTCATTTCCATGTTGTCATCATTTATCCTTGGATGTGTTGTTGTTTTAAAAATTCTATTGGTGCATTTGATTCAACTTGATCTTGAACTTCCATTTTCAAACTGTTTTTAGGTTCCATTTTGTGTTGGTTGTTATGTTTTAATTTTATTTGAGTCTTATTGATGTTTTAATCGGTGCAAAGTGTTTGTGGTTGATTCTTTTTGATTTTTGAATCCATACAAGTTTTGTCAAAGTCATGTTCATCCTACAATGTCATAAATTCCAAGTGGTGCCTTTTATTGTTGATTTGGTTGCCTGATTTTGTTTTGAGTGCAGTTTATATTTCTGTTTTTGAAGCTTTGGTACCTTTTATATTTTCATATTTCTTTTCCAATCATTTTCATTGTGTTTTTGAAGTTTCCTTACCGTTTTCTAATTCCAAGTTAGGTTCTGTTTTCACTGTTACTGTGCTGGCTGGAATCGTTCCCAAAATTTAATTCCGTTGGTGAAAAATTCTAAAATTTTGGATTTGAGTAGTTTGATGTGTTTAGAAAAAGTGAAAAAAATAAGTACATCAAAATTCAAAATACAAAAAAAATGATAAATGAAATACGAATAGAGTGCAAAAATTCTAACTCTAGAAAAATGGTGATGAGGCAATGATCTTGAAAAAATTATTACAATTTTTTGGTGAAATTCCAATGCCTATTTTGAGCTAAAACATTGAAGTTTCTGTGGTTAAAATTTCAAACTAAAATTTGAAGTATTCTGTGCAGAATAAGTTTCGGAATTTGTGAAAAATTTACACAAAAATTTCTGTAGTGCTGTTTTTTGGTTTTTTTCATCTATTCTAGTTCCATTCACTAGGATTCCACTTTGTGTGCTACCTTTTCTTGTGTGCCTTAATTTTTTGCTTGTCAATTTTATTGAATACTCTTTCAAGTCTTGTCAAATATCAATTCCATTTGCAGTAGTCATTGCCTTGATTCCCCTATCCAGCTTGATGTTCATCAGCCCAATCATCTCCTGTATTAGCAGCAGAATGATCATCTTCATCAACTTCTGCTTGCTTTCCACTAGAAGAACCTCCTTGTTCTCCATCTTTGCTTACCCACTTGCCTCCAATTTTAGTGAACCCTATCTTGCTAAGTGAACTATTATTGACCTCATGAGATGGCTTCACCACGTCGGATAGTTCCTCTTCAAGATCAATTTCAAAGTTTTGCAGAAATTTTGAAATAAGAATAGCATAGGGAAAATAGTAGTCACTTAACCTTATTGACTTTTGCATGCGTTCTTTGATGATGTCAATCCAATTTACATTGATCTTCTTCATGATGCAGTATATGAGAACAAGATCCTCCTCAGTAAGGACCGAATGATTGCTTCCTCTTGAAGTCAACATCCAAGAAACTACGAAAGCAATGAGTCTTTCATTTAGCTTCAAGCCTCCCACAGAAAAACCCTTCACTTTAGATTGAGGGTTCTTAAGGCAGCTCTTGTAATACTGCATCTTGTTGAATTCTTCCACAATACTAATGTTCCCTTTTTTTTATTCTCAACCCAGAATATTTCAACCCTGTGACAGCAGTCCACACATCTGAAGTAATTTCCATGTCAACCCCTTTCACATGTGAGCACAAATTTTCACCATCAAAGTGAAGATTTGTGTAGAAGACCTTCACAAGATCAGGATATATGTTTCGTAACATTTCGATAAACCTTTTCAACTGTTGTTCCTTCAAGACATTCCTTACATCATTGAGTTTCTGCCCTTTAAGCTAGTTGAAAGAGATCAACTTAAGATTGTTGATGGTTTTCCTACTTGATTCATGCAAGAACTTCTCAATCTTCTGATCATCACCTAAAAACCAATTCTCTAGGTGCCCGCCCCTTTTTACACCACGTGTTTTCATCCTCTTCGATGAGGGAGGTGTTGATGACATGATGCAGAGATGAAGTTTGAAAAGAGAAAGTGAAACCAGCATATTCAAGTGAAGAGCAGAAAAAACAATGGGTTGTTTCTGTGAAATAGCATAGATATATAAGCAGAAAAGGAAATCAATATGCATTGGCATTTAGTGGGTTGTTTTTATGAAGGGAAAAGAATCTGTTGCAGAGGGAATCTACAGAGTGACAGACCCAAACAGATATAGCATTTAAAACAGATATAGCATAAAAAGTATTTAAATTTCCAATAAACCCAAAGAATATATTCCTTTATGACCATAATATATTCCATCTGGATCAGATTCAAAGGGACAATTAATGTATATTTGACCCATAATAGGTTTTGAAAGAAAAGAAACAGTCGTACTCATGCATAGGAACCCAAAACAACTTTAAACTAGTAGTGCCAGAGGTAAAATAATCGGTTATTTCATGAAAACAATCGGTTGTTTTACCGTGACACCAAAAACAAAAAATTTCAAAGTGAATAAGCTTTCAAAGTGATGGAAAAAAAATAATGAAATTCATTCATATCTTTGCACAAAGGCGACCTCAACCAGTTTAACCAAGAGATAAATGTTTAGAAATTCATTTGGTCTTGTAAGGCAAAAACATAGGATGAAAATAAACAACTTACATTACATAGGTTAAGAATTTTTACATGTAAAGAATATAAGTAAGATGTATGCTTCTTAACCATAAAAATAAACATCACTTTGATCAGTTTTCACAATAGCACTTCTTTAATCCAAGCTTTTCTTGATTCCCAAGAATGTCTTTGTTGGTGTCCTCATATTTCTTATGATCTTCTTGCTTAAGAATCCATTATGACAAACTTACATTTGTCCTTTGTTATATGCTTGGAATAGCCATAGGTCAAATATCATATGTGCTAATTTTCCATCGAAGAACCCTGCAAGAAAACAAGATCAAGCAGCAATATTTGGTCCCCTAACAAATTTGGGTTCATGGGTATTAACTTGAACAATAGGAACCTTAGAATCCTTAGGAACCCACTTCAAAACACCATTGGGAATAGAGAATTTCCTTACCCTGCAGAATCTAATAGAGTGGCCACTTTTCATGCAGTAAAAGCATGAAACAACCCGTTGTTTTGACAATTCAATTGGTTGTTTTTCAAAAAAGCTTGAGAAAGGTTTTTGAAACTGATATTTTCTTGCTGTTTGGATTAAAACCCAATCTAGCTTTGCCAAAAACACATTTTTGAGATGCAAGAAGAGATTCAACGTTTGATTGGCCTTTGGAAAAATTGTCCATAGTTTTTAAAAGATAGTGGACTTTCTTTTGAAGAGCTTCACAATTTTCACAAGAGCTAGAATCACACTTGCAAAAAGAGATTTTGTAAATCATTTCCAAATTTTCAAAATCATTTTTTGAATTGTTCAAATCTTCTTTCAAAGTCTTGACCCTTTTTTCCAACCAATTATTTAAGCCTTTCAATCGGTTGTTCAAAAGGGTCAACCTAGCTTATTCATGATTTTCTTTAAAAGCATCAAGAAGTTGACTATAATTTTCAAAATTTTATGTAAGTGTTAGAACTTACACTACTTGTTTCTGATTCTCCCTTTGCCATCAAGCACAGATTTTCCTCTTCATGTTCATTTGATGATGAGCTAGAGGAAGAATCATCATTATCTTGCCAAGCAGCGTAGGCTCTTTTAGCTTTACCCTTCTTTTCAAACTTCTTGCTTGCTCCTCTCTCCTTGCTTTCATTGTTGGGACAATCGGCTTTGATATGACCCTGTTTACCACATCCAAAATAGGTATAATTTGTAGAATTGAAGTCATTCACCTTTTTACAATTGTACCTATTTGAAGATTGGTTCTTGTCCTGATTGTTTTTCTTCAAGAATTTGTTGAAATTTCTTGTGAACAAGTTGGTAGTCTCATCATCACTGCCCTCACTTGATTCTTGACCTTCTTTATGACCAACAGTTCTCAAAGCAATGCTCTTCACATGCTTCTCTTCATGTTCTTGGTGATTCAGTCGGTTCATCTCAAGTTCATGTTCCCTCAACTTACCAAACAAGGAGGTTGTGGTCAAGGTTGTCAAATCCTTGGATTTAGAGATTACAGTGACCTTTGGTTGCCAAGATCTATCCAAGAATTTGAGGATCTTGATGTTCAACTCCTCTCTTTCAAAGATCTTGCCAAGGTTGATGAGATGGATCACAATGTGGGTGAATCTCTTCTGCACATCTGAGATGGTTTCCCCTTTAAGCATTTTGAACATTTCATATTCTTGAATTAGAGCATGCTTCCTTACTCTCTTTACATCAGTGGTGCCTTCATGGGTAAGCTTTAGGATGTCCCACATCTGCTTTGCTGAAACACATTGCGAGACCCTTAAAAACTCATCAGAGTTTAAAGTAGAAGTGATGATGTTCTTAGCAATACAATGATATTGGGCTCTTTTACTTTCATTCTCAGTCCATTGGGACCAAGGGTTCTCAATGAAAACATTATCTTTTACCAATCAACACTACTTCCTTTGAATTGGGTAGGCAGATCTCACAAGAGTTGGGCTTCAAGATTACTTGATATCCCTTGTCACACAGCTGGCTAATGCTAAGAAGGTTGTGCTTGAGACCTTCCACATATAAGACATCATGAACCAAGAAGTTGTTCTTGTCTCCAATGGTGCCTCTTCTAAGAATCTTTCCTTTATTGTTGTCTCCATAGGTCACATATCCTTCTTGCTTGAAATTGATGTTCACAAACTTTGATTTATCTCCAGTCATATGTTTGGAACAACCACTGTCCAGGTACCACATCTCCATGTTTTCCATCAAGCTTCCCTACAAAAGAGAAATTCAAGCAACAAGATTAGGTCCCCTTACAAATGTGGGTCCTTTGGCATTAACTTTATCATTAGGAACCTCAGAATTCTTGGGAACCCATCTCATAACACCTTTAGTGATGTGATTCCACTAGCCACAATAACATGATTCTTTGAAATTCTATGGAATCAACTTGAGTTGGCAAAGATTAGGCACTTTTATAGAAGAGGATCAATGTTCTATATTTCAAGAACTCACCAAATCTTGCACCACAAACCAAACTCACATGGAAGATCCATTTACTATCAATTGAACCGAAAAGAATTGAAGGAAAACAGAAATGAACCGATCAAAACAAATAAAAGAAAGAATAGTTGCTGGAAAACTGAAAACAGAACCAAAAACTCAAGAAAACCAACTCAAAACATGAACAACTAAAGAGAAGAAAGGAAGGAGAATAGAAAAGTTATGAAAATGGATGTAGATTGGTATGAACACGCCACTAGAAGTGATGGATGCTCCTAGATGAGTGTGCTGCCGCCACTTGAGGACACCATGGATCCTTCAAGATAAGACTAGAGAAGAAGGCTCAAAGCTCTCCAATGTTCTCTCAAAAATTTGAGTAGAGTTTCTTTTCTATAAAATTCCAATCTGAAAAATACAAAGAGAGCACCTCTATTTATAGCCTAAGGTGCTGAAATGCAAGCTGCACAAATTCAAAAATCTGCCTCCTAAATTGGCGCCAAAAACAAAGCATGAGGAAGGTGTGATCCTTCTCTTACTTTGGCACCTCCTTATTTACTTCTACACCTATCTACTAATACACCCCCCCTAAGACTCCTAACTAAAGACTGAAAGATGTTATAACAATAGAGGTTTCTAATGTTTCCCTCTAAGCACCTTCAACCAAAGAAATTACAAAAAGAGAAAATAATTGTTCCCTAGCTCCTAAAGCTTTGAACATGCTTCTTGTAAGCCTTTGAGGTGGGTTTTGACCTCCATGGGCGTCCTCTACCTCTTCTTGATCTTGTTGATTGGCCTCCATGTCCACTAGAGCTTGATCTCCATCATTTAGGAACAGAAAATTTTCTAATTTTGCAGAATCTAACAGAGTGGTCTCTCTTCATGCAATAAAAACTTGTAACAACCGGTTGTTTCAATTTTTCAATCAGTTGTTTTCTTTGGCACTTTTGAAAAGGGCTTTAAAATCCCATTTTTCTTACTTTATGGATAAAATCCTAAACCTGCTTTTCCAAATACACAATTTTGAGATGCCAAGACAGTCTCAAAGTTAGATTTACCCTTTGAAAGCTTATCCACAGTTTTCACAAGATAGTGAACCTTCTTTTCAAGAGATTCACAATTTTCACAAACAAGTGAGTCACACTTGCAAGAAGAGTTCTTGTAAGGAAATTCTAGATTTTTTAAATCAATTTTTGAATTCTCCAACTTTTCTTCCAGTGTCTTGACTTTATTTTCAAGCCAGTTATTCAACCCTTTCAACTGGTTGTTCAAGACAGCCAATTGGTTAGCTTCCTCATGTGTTTCTTTAAAAGCTTGAAGAAGTTGACTATAATTTTCAGCATTTAAAGAAGTACAAGAACTTACACTACTTTCCTCATTCTCTTCTTTGGCCATGAGACACAAATTGGCTTCTTCATCTTCACTTGATGAGGAGCTTGATGAAGAAACATCATTTTTGTCCCAAGCAATGTAGGCTCTTTTTTATTTTCCTTTCTTTTCCTTCTTGCTTGACTTCTTTTCTTTGCTTGGGCATTCAACCTTTATGTGCCCTTGTTCTCCACAACCTTAGCAAGTATATTTGTTAGCATTAAAATCACTAGAGTTCTTACTGCCATACCTCTCTTGGTTGGAGTCTTTGTTGCGGTTCTTCAAGAATTTGCTGAAATTTTTGGACAATAAACTAAGAGTCTCTCCCTCACTCTCATCACTTGAAGCTTGGTTTTCTTGTCCTTGGAAGCCTTCAAAGCAATGTTTCTTACATGCTTATCTTCACTTTCTTGAGCATTGAGCCTGTTCATCTCCAACTCATGTTCTCTAAGCTTTCCAAACAAAGAAGTTGTAGTCAAAGATGTCAAATCTTTAGACTCTAAGATGGTTGTGATTTTCAGTTGCCAAGACCTATCAAGACATTTGAGAATCTTGATGTTCAACTCTTCTTTGTCAAAGACCTTTCCAAGACTCATAAGGTGATTGACAATATGAGTGAACCGCTTTTGCACATCCACAATTGATTCTCCTTTAAGCATCCTGAACATCTCATACTCTTGGATTATAGTATGTTTCCTCACCCTCTTTACTTTGTTAGTTCCTTCATGAGTTACTTCAAGAGTATCCCACATCTCCTTAGCTGATCCACATTGTGAGACCCTGAAAAACTCATCAAAATTTAAGGCAAAGGTGATAATATTTTTAGCAATACAATCAAACTTTGCTATTTTATTTTCTGCACCAGTCCATTGGGACTAAGGCTTTTCAATAAAAACACCATCTTTTTCAAGCTTAGGAATAAAAGGGTCATTTTTAATTGTATCCCAAATACCTCTATCAAGAGATTCAACAAAGATTTTCATTCATACCTTCCAAAATTAGTAATTCAAACCACAAAACAAAGGTGGCCTGTTTATAGAGGCACCCTTCCCAAAAGGTAATTTTTCTGCCATAAGAAAAAGGTTTTTAGGATCAAACTTGAATATTTTTTAAGAACTGAGCTCCTAATGCCAATTGTTAGAATATATGGCCTTAAACAAGAGGGGGGTGAATTGTTTATGAAAGATTTTCGCAAACTTTGAAGGTATAATGAACTTAAATGCAGAATCACAGAGAAAGAAATCAAAGAAACAATCAAACAAAATTGTTTAAGTTGATTATCAGAAAATCAACCTGTTGTTTTTTATTCAACCGGTTGTTTTTATTAGTAGTGTTAAAAACAACTTAAAAACATAATTTAAATGAGTTCAGGGCAAGAGAAAAGCACACAACCAATTTATACTGGTTCATTCTTATCCCAAGAGCTACATCCAGTCCTCAGAAACCACTAGGTATCTACTATGCAATCAAAATCCAGATTACAAACAAACTACACCAAAGAAGTGACCTTGAACACCTCAAGCCACACACTTCCTTTGGCACACAACACCACAGAAATCAGAACACCCTCGGATTTTGCACTTACACAACAATATTCAGAAATACAAGAGATATAGAAAGGAATATTATACCTGATAAAGATCAAAATGAAAGATTATAACAATCCTATTCCACTCCTGTGTGAAAATCCAAAAGCTTCAATGCAAATCTTGAAAACTCAAATATGTTTTCTCACTTTCAAAATGTCTAAACTGTTTCAATACCTTTAGGAGCGTAAAACAACCTTTAAATACTCCAAAGGTTTGTTAAAATCATTTAAAGCAGGAGCCAAAACAGTTAGAAAACATTTAAAGTTGATTTACCAAACTTAACAGAAATTCTATTATGAATTTTCAAAAAACAATCGGTTGAATTTTCGAAACAACTGATTGAATTGGTTTGACAACAAAGTCAACCAAGTCAAACAGCTTCAAACCCTTTTCAAAAACCACTAAGTGTCAAACAACCGATTGAAACGATAAAACAACAGGTTGTTTTTCTACTTCTTTAGAAAACAATCTTTTTCAAAAAGGTTTTGATTCCAATTAGTTTTAGATTCAAACAAAGAGTGGATTACACTTTAATCTACCTAGATCCCACCCACACAAGCAACAACTCCAATCTTCCATCAAACACCATAGATTTGGAGACATGAAAGCTCAAGATCATCCTTGATCAACAAAAGGGACTTGTGTGCTTATGTATCTCTCAAGAAAAACTGACATAGAAGGCTTGGTCATCCAAATAATACAGTCCTAGATAGAGTCTTGAAAAGTTGTAATGTGAAACTATCACCTATAGATCATTTTAATTTTTGTGAGGCTTGTCAATATGGTAAAATGCATTTTTTACCCTTCAAAACATCTTCCTCTCATGCTAAGGAAATCCTTGAATTAGTTCATAATGATCTCTGGGGTCCTACACCAATAATATCTTCTTCTGGTTTCAAATATTATGTTCACTTCATTGATGATTTTAGTAGATTTACTTGGATTTATCCTTTGAAACAGAAATCAGATACTGCACAAGCCTTTATTCAGTTTAAAAACATGGTAGAAAATTTGTTTAACAAGAGAATTAAGACAATCCAATGTGATGGTGGTGGTGAATATAAAGTTGTGCAAAACCGTGCAATAGAAGCAGGGATACAATTCATAATGTCATGCCCTTACACATCACAACAAAATGGTAGGGCTGAGAGAAAACATAGGCATATTGCTAAATTTGGCTTGACATTGCTAGCACAAGCCAAAATGCCTTTACATTTTTGGTGGGAAGCTTTCTCCACAGCAGTTTATCTCATAAACAGATTGCCTTCTCTAGTCACTCAAAATGAAAGCCTTTACTCATTGTTTTTTCAAAAGGAACTTGACTAAAATTCCTTAAAACCCTTTAGGTGTGCTTGCTATCCCTGTCTCAAGCCCTATAATCAACACAAACTACAATTCTATAGAACCAGATGTGTGTTCTTGGGGTATAGTAACTCTCACTAAGGATACAAATGCATAAATTGTCATGGAAGAATCTTCACTTCAAGACATGTTGTTTTTAGTGAAGAACATTTTCCATTCCATGATGGCTTTCTCAATACAAGAAGTCCCTTGAAAATACTAACTAAAAGTTCATCTCTGCCTTTTTCTTTGCCTACTATAGGTAACTCACATTGGAGCAGCCATACTTCCTGATGATAACAATCTTGGTGACGAACAAGAACCAAACAATCAAACTAAGAGTGTTGCAGTTAATCTTAGCAGAGATCAAGCTGCAAATGATTCAACAAGGCATATAAGTTCAAAGAGATGCATCTGGCATGTACTTGAAGCAATCAAAATACATAGGAGACATCCTGAGAAAATTCGAAATTGAAAATACTTCATCTTGTCCAACACCTATGATAATTGGTAGGCAGTTTACAGCTGAAGGGGAGAAATTACAAGACCCAACCATGTTTAGACAAGCTACAGGAGCTTTGCAATACTTAACAAACACAAGACCTGATGTAGAATTCTCATTTAACAAGCTCATCCAATTCATGAGCTCTCCCACTATAGATCATTGGCGAGGCATAAAAAGAATACTGAGATATCTTCAAGGTACCATTCAACACTGCCTACACATTAAACCATCAACTGACTTAGAATTAGTATGAATCTCAAATGCAGACTGGGCAACAAGTGAGGATGATAGAAAATCCATGGCTGGTCAATGTGTCTTCCTTGGAGAAACACTTGTTTCTTGGTCTTCGAGGAAAAGGTAGTCTCAAGATCTAGTATAACGTTAGAATATAAAGCATTGGCTGACTTAGCTGCTAAAATAGCATGGACCCGTTCACTTCTTGATGAATTGAAATTCCCTTTGCCAAGAAAACCAACATTGTGGTGTGATAACTTTCAAATCCAGTTATGCATACTCGATCCAAACACATTGAAATTAATGTGCACTACATTAGAGACCAAGTAGTGCAAAATGAGATTGTTGTAGCCTATGTTCCATCAGCTAATCAAATAACTAATTGTCTCACTAAAGCATTAACTCATACACGATTCAGCCAACTCAAAGACAAACTTGGGGTGACTGCCTCACCCATCAGTTTGAAAGGGGGAATTAGAGACAAGATCCCTTAATGTGTGGATTCCAATTATTGCCTTTGATTGTGTCAATCCTTGCAATTATTGTAATTATCAATCAATGATTGTTAGCATTGATTGTTGTTACCTTATTTGCTGTAGTGTCGTGATACTAGCCATTAATTGTAGGATTATATACTATCAGGTTTTGGCTATATATGTATACTGTAATAAACAAATTAAATAGTATATTCCTTCACATTTCATTACTCTTTTCACACTCTCATTATTTTGAAAACTTTATTCTTTAAAATGAAAATATTTAAAACAGGGAAAATTAATAGGTGTTGTAAGTGTATCAATTATATTATCGTGTGATAGATGTCATAGACTGAGTTGCGTATTTCAAGTGTTTGATTTGTAGAAAAATATTTGTTTAAAAAAGAATTGTTATAAAGTATATCAATTATCTTGTGATATTCATATGATATATCATATTAATTAAATTGTGATAATTGGATATGAAAGTTAAAGTAATCGGTTTGATGATTAAGTTTAATTATTAGAAAGAAAGTTATTCCTTAATTATAAGGTATTAGTTTTTAATGTAATAGTAAGTATTTAATAAGAAACTTTTAATATATATATATATATATTATTCTTTAGAAGCTCAATTTGCTATATAATGTTTTCATAGCTTTTTTTTCTTGTTTTGTGAACTATGTTTAAACATGTCATAATTTCTGGGTGAAAAAAAATTCCATTTTGTTATGATAAAAGTAAATGAAGTAACACTACAAAAAAAAAAGAATTTTAATAACGATTTGTTAGCAGTTATGTAGCACAGACACGGACTCG
Source organism: Phaseolus coccineus (assembly GCA_037954025.1). Taxonomy (NCBI): domain Eukaryota; kingdom Viridiplantae; phylum Streptophyta; class Magnoliopsida; order Fabales; family Fabaceae; genus Phaseolus; species Phaseolus coccineus. Next base: position 43,898,641 of record CM075681.1, read on the forward strand.
GACACTGATACGACACGGAGATACGTATAATTTCTACAATGTAGGATACGAGGACACAAATTTATATATTATATAATTATGAATTATATAAATTGATAGTAAAGATTTATGTGCACAAGTATGTTTTAGTTTGTTTTTGGAGCAGAAAGATGTTTTTCATGGCTAATTAAAAAGGATTTGTTCCTTATTTTTATAATTATACTAAAAATTTATACAATATATTTGAGTTTTTTTTAGAAAATTAATGTATTTCTCCTTTTTAAAATTGAGTTAGAATCGCACTGGAATAGTAAAAAATCCAACAAATATTTTTTGAATCGGACACTTCACCGATACGTGTCCTACGAGTATCATACAAGTATCGTGCTCGATACGTATGTCCAACACGGACACACTATTTAAAAAGATTGTCCGAGCTTCATAGATATAACCTCTGATAAGTCGTGCATTTCATGGGTTTAGTCAATCCCTTGTAAATTTTCACGATTGTTAAAAAACAATATACAGTAAAGTAAATGTATTTTAATTTCCTATTTACTTTTTTACTTTTCGCGTTTTCTTGACAGAGTAACTTTTTTAACCAAAATTTCAGTGGCATAGTCAAACCACAGTACCCATTTTAACCTAAAATTTTGGAGGCATAGTCAAAACACTACATCCATTTTGTAATGGTGATTTGGCCCAGTCTCACATTTATGTATTAGCATAAGATAGAGTCAAGTAAACTTGACCATGTTAGAATATTCAAATCTCTGAGCAGGTCAACTTCGACTCGAGTTTACAATAGCTCTGTTGAGTGAATCTTCATCGGTTCCAAATCCAACATTAGAATCTCTTATAACCTCTTAGGTGCATAAAAGCCAAAAATAATTATATTAGAATAAATTGGGGTTTTTCAGTATTCTCAAAATGAATATAGTTATAGAATAAATTTTTGATGCAGCTGGAAAATAATTATAACAAATAATGGTCTAACAATTTTAGAAGTAACTGAATGTCTATGCAACAAACATTGTTTGGATTACAGATAAACTTGAACTTGACTTTGAAAAGTAAACACTGGTAATGGAAAGAGGCTGAGAAAAAACATATAGGTAGTATTTGTTAGGTGACATTGTTCTGATTTTAAGTAAATCATGATGAGAAGATACTTGATCAGTAGACTCTAATAAATTGAAACCATTATTTTGGTAAGGCTCATTCTAATAAACCTCATACTATACAATGTTTACTTTCAAATACAGTTGGTTGGGGGAGGTGCTTTGCACAACTGAACTTCACAAAACATTTGATGTCAGGTAAGCCAAATTCTTAGTATTGTAATGTATTTAATCATTACAATGTGCTTCTGTTATCTAGTTGTTAACTATCATATCATATTTTCATATAGATAACATATTTCCAGTATCTTTCTTTTTTTCAAGAAGATTATAAATTAGTATTTTAATTTCTAAATTGCAAATTCCTTAATCATATGAATCACGATCTCTTTTAATTTAACTGAAACTTTATAGACAAGGGAAATAGAACATGCAAAGACATAAGAAAAATAGATATTTTGACAGGTTCTTAAACCACGAAAACAAGCAAAGTGACAAATAGATAAGATGTTTTTATTTCATACTCTATTTTCTGTTTGACTTGTTTGTACAGACACTCAGACACACAAATGTACAAATATGATGTTTAATATATAAAAATCGAGGCTTCCACTGTTTACACAATTGTTTTTCTTAATATCGGTGATTTGTGATGTCTTATGCGTTCAGGTTTTCATTTGGTTTCCCTTTTCTGATTGTATTTTCCAGCATTGTCTTCTTTGGCTGAGCGAGACTACTGCCGAGTTCTTCGTGTTCCTGAATATGCCAGTCAGGACGAGATAAAGCAGGCATTTCACTTGGTGCGTGAGTATTAGGAATCTCTTGTTTTGTATGGCTTAGACAAATATTGATTGATGAAATCTGTGCATGTTAGGCTAGGTAGAGCGAAGGTGAAATCTATTGGAAGATTGTCATGTTTCTTTTGGCAATGAGGATTATTCAATTTCATTTAGAACACTTTTTGTTGGAGAATGAAATTTTGTTAAGAAGTGGGCTTTAAGCCTAACTCAACCTCATAAAACCGGTTTATAAGGTGAGGTTTGCATCTACTTATATACAATGAAATGTCCACATCTCTAGGCGATGTGGGATCTCCAACACACCCTCCTCACGCCGAGGCTACCAACTCGTGCATGGAGATATATGTTATGGGTGGTTCGATAACGGTCCGATAGCGGGTGACCAAATAAACCTAACAAATTCTCGCTAGGATGAGCTCGAAAATGACTCTAATCCCATATAAGAAAATTGTATGTAAGAAAATGGTAAGAAAGAAGATTATTTTTATTCTCTTATGTGTATTTACATCACTCCATGTATAGAAAATATATACAAGTGTAGGGAGACTTTCTCTTTCCAATTTACAAGTTAATTAGGTAGGAATCCACTAATCATGGGATTCTATCATTATTAAATTAATTGCATATAATTGTGTACAATATCGTACAATATTGCTTACAATAATTGCATATAATTTGATAATTATTATTTCCTTAATACTCCTCATCAAGTTGGTAGGTGAAGATCATAAACCCTCAACTTGTGTCGTAGCCTCAAAAATTGTTCCTTGCCTAATGCCTTCGTAAAAATATCTACGAGCTGATACTGTGTCGATACATATGAAGGACTGATTATCCCGACTTGTAATTTTTCTCGTACAATGTGGTAGTCTATCTCAATGTGTTTTGTGCGTTTATAAAATACTGGGTTTGTTGCTATATGTAATGTCGTTTGATTGTCACAGAAAAGTTGAGCTGACAAGTTACATGACACCTTTAAATTCTGGAACAGATATCGCAACCAAACTATCTCCAAACAAGTATTAGCCATCGCATGGTATTCTGGTTCCGCTGATGATCTTGATACGTTTGTCTGTTTTTTTTACTTCCATGAGATAATAGAAGAACCAAGAAAAATGCAATACCCAAATATTGATCTCTGAGTTGTCTGACAACCTCCCCAGTTTGAGTTGCAATAAGCTGTCAATGTCAGATTATTCTTGGATGGCAATATCAATCCTTGTCCCGATGATCCTTTGATATACTTTAGGACTCGAATTGCAGCATCCCAATGAGGTTTTCGTGGAGCCTGTATATATTGACTTAGGGTCCGAACTGAAAATGCTATGTCAGGCCAAGTAACCGTGAGGTATATTAGTCGTCCCACAAGTCGCCTGTATTTGATTGGGTCCTTTAATAACTCTCCATCGTCTGGTGTGAGTTTTAGGTATTGCTCCATTGGAAATTTGTCTGGACGAGTACATGAGTCCTGTATCTTGAAAAATATCAAGTGCATATGTTCTTTGTGACATGTAAATACCAGCTTTGGAACGGAAAAATTCAATCCCTAGAAAATATTTTAAGTCTCCAAGATCTTTAATGCGAAATTGTTGTAATAAACAATCTTTAACACGCTGAATTTTTGTCAAATCATTTCCTGTCAAAAGAATATTGTCCACATAATTCAAAAGGACAGTAAATGATGAGTTATTATGTCTTGTGAATAGAGAGTAGTCTGTCTTGGACTGTTGAAATCCTACAGATTTAATCACATGAGAAAATGTTAAAAATCATGTCCGAGATGCCGGTTTGAGACCATAAAGGGATTTGTTGAGTCGACATTCAATGTTCTCCCCTGTCGATGATGCCCGGATGGCAACTCCATGTAAATAATTTCATGCAATGTGCCATGTAAGAAGGCATTTTGCACATCTAGCTGGTGAGTAAACCAATTTCTGGCTGCTGCAATGGTGAAGAGACACTTCAAAGTTGTTAATTTTGCTATTGGTGAAAAAGTTTCAGAATAGTCGACACCTTCAATCTGAGTGTACCCCTTTGTGACAAGACGTGTCCTATATCTGTCGATCCTGCCATCTGAGTTGTACTTTATTTTATAGACCCATTTGCATCCGATGGGTTTCTGCCCAGCGGGTAACAGTATCAAGGTCCACGTTTGATTTAGCTACAAGGCAGAAAGCTCTTCGTCCATTGCTTTTTGTCAATTTGGATCAAGGATAGCTTGAGCATAAGTGTTAGGTTCTTTGGTGGCTGTGATGTTAGCAAGATATACACTATGTGTAGAAGAAAATCGTGAATTAGAAAGAAAATGATGCATAGGATACTTGGTTCCATTCAGCCGGTCTTGGGCAATGGTCAAATGATTGGCTTGGGATCCCGTTACGTAGTCTTGAAGCCAGGAAGGTGGGGTTGATGTGGGACTGGATCGTCGAACAGGAAGTTCAATTGGAGAAGGTTCGGTAATGGGTGCTAGACATCTTGGCGTGGGAGAAGAAGGTTCGGTAATGGAGGTTCAGGTGCATTATGACGAGTAGGAGAAGAAGGTTGGTTTGATGGAGGTTCAGGTGCATTGTGACAAGTAGGAGAAGAAGGTTGATCGAGTGAATGTTGGACAGGAATGGGTAAGTCAATGTCAATAGTGGACAAAATACCTTGTAATGGATGTGAGGATTGCGTCTGGGACTGTTGGCAGAATGGGAAAACACTTTCATGGAAGATGACATCCCGACTTGTAAAAAAAGTGTCTGCATCTATATCAAATAATTTGTATGCTTTTTTATTGAGAGGATAGCCAATGAAGATGCACTGTCGAGCGCACAGATCAAATTTTTGCTTAGGTGAAACAACAGTTGAATAACAGAGGCAACCAAAAGTTTTTAAGTGAGAAAGTGAAGGTGGGCAATTATATAGCATCGCAAAAGGTGACTTATTTTTGAGTAAAGATGTTGGCAAGCGATTAATGATATGTGTGACGTTAAAACGCATTCTCCCCAAAATTCTAATGGTAAATGGGACTGAAATAAAAGGACTCGTGTTGTGTTTATGTTTGCGTTCTACTACTTCTTTTTGTTGAGGAGTGTAGACACAAGTGTGTTGACATTCAATACTCTTCTTGAGAAAAAAATTACGCATAGAAATAAATTCCAATCCGTTGTCAACGCAGATGGATTAATAGATGCCTGAAATTGATTTTGTGCAAAAGTAATGAATGATTCTAAGAGATGTTGGGTTTCAGACTTGTGATTCATAAGAAATAACCAAGTACATCTAGTATAGTCATCGACTATAGTGAGAAAAAAATGTTTTCCGAAATGAGTTGGAGTTTTATGAGGACCCCAAATGTCACAATGCAATAGATTGAATGGAGAATGAGATTTTATTGTGCTCAAAGGAAAGGATAGCTTGGTCTGTTTAGCTTTGGGACAAATGCTACAATTATTATGAATGAGAATGGATTTTTACTGATAGTTAATAAGGAAGATGCAAGTTGTAGACACGCCGGAGAAGGATGTCCGAGGTGCTTATGCCATAAATCAGGGTCGATCGAAATTTGAGATGCGTGGGTTTGGTTTGGAAGAGGGGACATGTAGTATAAGCCTGCGTGTTGTTTACTCGAGCCAATTATCCTCCCCGTAGCCAAGTCCTGCAAAATGCAACCATGTGGAGTAAAAACGACACAACAATTTAGTGAATTGGTTATCTTACTAATGAACATGAGATTTAAATTAAAAGAAGGAATGCAAAGAACATCTTTGAGAGTGATATTATCATTGAATTTAATTTAGCCCGTAGATGAGATGGGTGCAGTTGAGCCTGTGGGCAGATTAACATTTAGAATAAATGATGATGAAGTGTGTGTGTGAAAAATTGTGAATTAGATGTAATATGATTCGTTGCTCCACTATCCAAAATCCATGGTTTTGTAAAAGCAGAATTATTAGACGAGTTATGTGCAAGCAGACCTGTAGAGCTAACAAACATGTCACTTTTACCATTATTGTTGAGTGAGTAAATAGCCTCTACCAATTGCTGAATTTGCTTGACAATGCAGCCTTGTACGAGGTTTCTATCGGACTCGTTACTGGTGCTTTCTTTGCCAGACATGATCTCTTATTTAGCGGATAAAAATGGAGAGGCTGTCAGAGCACCAAGATCGGTGCTCTAATACCAAATTTCATTTGAATTGCTTTGTACTTGGTAACAACAATGTCAAATTACTTTATTTTCAGTCAAAGGAATATTTTATATCAATTACTTTGTATTTGTTACGAGTGAAAAGAATGGTAGATTAGATGATCTATTCTCAGTCACAACAATAATTTAATGTTACCAAACCAGGTTTAGCTATAAGGATAGGGAAATCTTATAGTTACTAACCAGGTTTAACTGTTCATATGATTGTTTCTAACCTACAAAAAACATGTATGGAGGAATACATTATTGTTTGAGAATTCATGAAGGCAAGACAGGGGACTTTCTTATAAGGATAGGTTTCCATTAAGACTCGTCTTTGAGTTGATGTTTAATTTGGTCCTCGATGTGCATACTAGAGACATAAAAACTATTCTTAAATAATGTTTTCTGTGGACATTATAGTTTTGATGGAGGAAGCAAGGTAGATGTTAACTATAAATGTTGGTGTTGAGGGAATAAAACAGAGCAAGATATTTTATTATCTTTGCTAACAATTACATTTATAATACTTCCAATAACTGTCTCCTAAATGCTTATAAGCAGTTACTTAAAAATATTTATTCAATAATTAAAACAAGAAAAATAAAGAGTCACATGCAGTTACAAAATCATAATATCTAACACTCCTTCATTTTTTGACTGCAAACTCCAATCTTCTGTCTTAAGAATTCAAACTTGCTAGCTAGAAGTGATAGCATTCCTATGAGCTCTTCTTTGGATTTTGGAGTTCCTTGGTGATGATGGATGCGGAAGCTTATGGAGGAGATGAGCAAGGCCTTCCTAGGAAGCATGGGTGCCTTGAAGGTGCATGAAGAGTGAGGAAATGGGGAGGTTTGGCCAGCCCCTTTGGTAGTGATGAATTGAAGACTAAAACCTAAGTGTTAGGCAAGGAGTAGTGTATGGCACAATTTGGGCAGCATAACAATACTCTATTTAATCTTGAAAATACAAGGTGTAGGCTCCTCCTTTTATAGGCTAAGGAGGACCATAATGCAACCCTAATGCTAGCCAAATAAAATGTAAATGTGAAGCACATGGGCCACATGGAAAGTGTGAGCACATGGGGAGGGGTGTGTCTAGTTTGTAAGTTCACCCCCTCCATGGGCTTTCTAGAATAGTGGGAAGGTTAACTTCTCCTTAATTCTAATGTGCAGAAAAATAAACATTTGTCCACATGGCTATGCTATTTACACCCCAATTAAAGCTAAACTACATTTGATGGGCCTTCACGGAATATGTGCTAGTATGCCACTCTCCCATTCATAGCTTTGATCCAAGTCTTCTTGTCCTAGACGCTTCTAGCTTGGCCTTCTCGTCCTAGACGCTCCTAGCTTGTCTTAGACGCTCCTAGCTTGGTCTTAGATGCTCTTGACTTGGCTCTTGCCTTTCGTGGAAGGTTGTGCTTGGCCCTCTTCCATCATCCCCTCCCTCTTGAAAAAGGATTTGTCCTCAAATCCCTTGCTTTGTCTTCAACTAGGGGGATGGATGGGGCTGGATGGTGTCCATCATCTCCTCCTCCTTTGAGAAGATCTATCCTCACATCTACAGATTTGATCTCGGATAGCAGCCTATTGTTTCGGCAAGGCTTGTCCTCCCGGATCAAACGTCCACCTATGGAAATCATCTAACAAAGGAAAGGTGTTAGTGTGAGCAATTGGAGAGAACTTAATTGTATGAAGTTGCCATTTTTGTTTTTCTTTTGTTTTTGGAAACTTTGTACAATATTTCTCTTTTGATGGTTGTATGTGTTCTCTAATCCTCTTATGTATTTGAAAATTTTCAATATTGGTTACCTTTTCCTTAGGCACAATACCTTTAGGAAAGGGTAACAACTTAAAAAGCGAAAGAGGATTAAGTCCACATGCAATTTCAAATGTAGAAATATTAGTAGTCTTGTGGACTACTCAATTGTATGCATGCTCAAAAGGATACTCATCCCAAGAATTGTGATTGTCTTTCATGATTTCTCTAGGCATAGTAAAAAGAGCTATGTTTTCAATTTTATTTTGACCATTCTTTTGAGGATAAAAATTTGAAGAGTACAACTTAATTTCAAGTTTTTCTAAAAGATTCCTCAAATGATGGTTTTCAAATTTTGGAGCTCTATCCAATACTATGCTTGAAGATAAACCATGAAGACTTGTCACTTCTATATAGAAGAGATTATCCATATCCATAAAAATGGAATCAAAACCTTTTGTTGTCCTAGGAAGCTCTAAGATAAAATTGAGGTTTATGTCTTCCCAAGGATCATTTGCAAAAGGTAAAGGAGTATAGAGTTCATGAGACATCACCTTAGGTGTATTTTTAAAACAAGAAATGTATCTAGGGTAATGTCTTTGAACATCTTTTCTCATTGGTGACAAAAGTTTTCCTTTTAAAAGCTCTAGAGTTTTATCAACTCTAATTTGGTCCATGAGTTCTCCTTCATGAAGAATTTTTCTCTTATGTGTAAAGATAGTCTCGTTGTTACAACCATTGTTTATGAGAAGTTGCACACTTGGCAATGGTTGTCTCAATAGGACATGACAAGTTTCTTTAGGCACTACTTCACATAAAAATTTGTTTTTGTAGATGCTTGTAAATAACTTGACATTCACTTGGTGATATCCTAGCACATATGAGAAATAATCCACTTTATCTTTATCTATGCAAGCTTCTTTTAAAGACTCTTTTTTTGTTACTATGCTTGCAAGTGTTCCTTTACAAAAGGAAAGGCTAGGTTGTTCAACAAGACGCATATTTTCAAAGGTATTTTTAAATCTTTTGTCTTGTTGAATGACCTTGTGAGAAGGAACACTATTCTCCCACGCCTTTTGTTTCTCAAGGGTCTTCTCATGCTTTTCTTTTTCTTTTTCTTTTTCTTTAGCTTCCCTTTCGGCTTCCTCTCTTTTCTTTTGTATCTTTCTTTCCTTTCTTTCTTTATGGGAAGCAAACAATTTTTCTACCCTCATTTCCCAATCTAGGCAAGTTTCTATATTTTCTTTTCCATGGGAATGGGGTAGGTCTACCCTAACCTCTCTTGGGCTTTCTTGTTCTTTTCTATCTCTTCTATGTCTTCCCTCCCCAAAAGAATCATGCTTTTTAGAGATAGATGCATGAGAAGGTAATTTTTTTGAAATGTGAGACTTCTCATCCTTTGATTTAGTCAATTCATTAGTTTTGGCCTCATTCTCCAATTGTTTAGATGAAATTGATTGAATATTCTTGGAAAGTTGTTCCAAAAGAGATTTCAAGGATTTCACCTCACTTTTAAGAGATTTAAAGGAATGAGAAGACATGACTAGACCTTTGTGTATAGAAATATTTTACCTTGAGAAAATTTAGGGAAGTCAAAGAAGGTAGTCTTCCAGGTAAGGGAGGTGAGTCACAATGGACTACTTAAATACCAAGCCTTGCCTTAGCCAAAGACTATCCCTCAATGTCTTCACACAAAGCTTTCTCTTAGTAAACCACTTAAAACACAATTAGGTTGAAGAAATCAAATTTTTAATGCAAGAAAACAATGCAAGCTATGAAAGCCTTAAACAAGATTAAACAAGAAATTAACGAAGTGATTAAAGCAAGTTGGTTCAATTAAAGCAATTAACAAAAACAAATTAAGCTAGACGGCCCTAGGTGAGGCTTCTTGGACACTTGGAGCCCTTGAAGACACACTCACCGACTAATTGCGTGATTAACAAGTAATTAACACAAGCAAGATTGCAAAGAAATTAAATGACACTCCCTTTGTTGCTTTTACTATTTGCACCCCTTTTGTTGTTCTTCTAGTTGCACCCCTTTTGTTGCTTTTCTACTTGTTGGGCCTTCCAAAGTGTGTGGTGTATTTGTAGTATGGTGTTTGTTGCTGCCCTTTGCCTTTGTTCCTCTTGGAATTAGGTCAATAAAATCTTCAATCCAGCACCTATTAAGCAAGCTAGACTCCCCTCAAGTCAAATTCTCACTCAACAAGTACCAATTGATATTTAATCCACCAACAAGCTTAGAGGCCAAAGAAAGAAAGCAAGAAACAAATTAATTTGAAAAACAGTACCACACAAATGGAATTTAAATGTGACACAACTAGAAAGAGTTCAAATGAAATTAGACAAGCAAATAAAAGGTACTCAAATAATGGATGGCACACAAAAAGGAACCTAGGAATAGCACTAGATTTGATTTAAAAACCAAAAAAACAGCACCACAGAAAAGCACATATTGTTGTGGTCCAGAAAGTGTATCTTTAAAAGATTTATGCTGAGCTGACCCTTTTGTATTTGCTTCTGAAAATTGAGACACAATCAGAACAAGATCTTAACAAACTTTTGGCGTTGGTTTCACTCCAAACACATGTACCAATTAATTTTGGTAAATTTTATAAAATTAGTGCTCAGAGCTGCCAGCTGGAACGTCAGGATTGCACACTTTTTTTGTAATATTTATCTTTTTTTTTCTATTTCTTCTTTTCAGATGGTTCTTTTTTTGTCCTTTTTCTAACATCTCAAATTTGTGAAATCCAGAGGCTCAGAAATTTTTGATGATGTATGTGATTTTCATAAATCAAAACAGTCAGCACAGAAAAGTGAAAACAAGGGGTTCTGAAAACTGGAATCAAAAACAGAATGATATACCTCAAAAACACAATGGAGTTAATATGATGGAATTTGTGTGGATCTAACACACAAATAAGAACTCAAACTAAAATTAAAAATGCACCAAAGGATCAACACAAAACAGATTTCAGATCAAACATTCAGACCAAAAACAAGTAACAAATAAATCAAAAAGAGTAGTACTAGGATTTGATGACAAATATGGAAACACATGACTTAGACAAAACTTAAGGATTCATAAAATGAAAAGACACAAGAACATCATATGACCCAAATGAAATTTCAAGCAAGACTCAAATACCTAAAAATAAAAACAGCAACACAAATATATCAAGAATCCTACACAAAATTGAAAATAGATGTTCAAGCACAAGTTTGAACAAACCCACCAAATGAAATGAATAAACAAGCATTCAAATCATATTAAAACACAAAAAACAGCAAGACAACTTGGAATAAAGATGAACAACTTGGAGAAAAGAAGAACTCAAAAAGAAAATGAAAAGAGATACTCATCTTTGAAGAACCATAGCTCTAGATACCAAATGATAGCATTCCTATGAGCTCTTCTTTGGATTTTGGAGTTCCTTGGTGATGATGGATGCGGAAGCTTATGGAGGAGGTGAGCAAGGCCTTCCTAGGAAGCATGGGTGCCTTGAAGGTGCATGAAGAGTGAGGAAATGGGGAGGTTTGGCCAGCCCCTTTGGTAGTGATGAATTGAAGACTAAAACCTAAGTGTTAGGCAAGGAGTAGTGTATGGCACAATTTGGGCAGCATAACAATACTCTATTTAATCTTGAAAATACAAGGTGTAGGCTCCTCCTTTTATAGGCTAAGGAGGACCATAATGCAACCCTAATGCTAGCCAAATGAAATGTAAATGTGAAGCACATGGGCCACATGGAAAGTGTGAGCACATGGGGAGGGGTGTGTCTAGTTTGTAAGTTCACCCCCTCCATGGGCTTTCTAGAATAGTGGGAAGGTTAACTTCTCCTTAATTCTAATGTGCAGAAAAATAAACATTTGTCCACATGGCTATGCTATTTACACCCCAATTAAAGCTAAACTACATTTGATGGGCCTTCATGGAATATGTGCTAGTATGCCACTCTCCCATTCATAGCTTTGATCCAAGTCTTCTTGTCCTAGACGCTTCTAGCTTGGCCTTCTCGTCCTAGACGCTCCTAGCTTGTCTTAGACGCTCCTAGCTTGGTCTTAGACGCTCTTGACTTGGCTCTTGCCTTTCATGGAAGGTTGTGCTTGGCCCTCTTCCATCAAGAAGTGGTTTGGTAAACAAATCTGCAAGTTGATTTTCAGTTTTACAGTAACAAAGAGACACATCACCATTCTTCTGCACTTCTCTTACAAAAAATAACTTGATATTAAAGTGCTTAGTTTTGCCATGAAAAATTGGATTGTTAGAGATTGCAATAGCAGCTTGGTTATCAACAAAAATCTTTGTGCTTTGCTTCTGCTCCAGATTTAAATCAGTCAGGATCTTCCTTTTCTTGATCAGCAACTTGAGCATCTGCCTCTTCCACCTGATTTTTGATTTTGCATATCACTGCTTTATGTCCAAGTTGGTTGCATTTGGAACATTTGGCGTCAGGTCTTCTCCAACATTTGAATGGTGGATGACCTAACTTGTTGCAATGCTTACAAGGAGGATAGTTTCTCCTTTTGTTGTTGTTGTGTGCAGTAACTTCTGCATTTTCTTGTTGGTTCTGCTTGATCTTGCTGCTTTTGTTTTTCCAGCCACCTTCATGTTTGGCTGGTAAAGCTCCCTCAACTGCTCCGTCTTGTCTCATGGCTCTTCTTTGTTCTTATGCTTGTAAAGCATTTAAAAGCTCTGCAAGAGAAATCTTCGATAGGTCCTGTGTGTTCTCCAAGGTTGTTATGGTGGCTTCAAACCTCTCTGGAACTGTTACAAGCAGTTTTTCCACAATTCTTGAATCATTTAACACAGATCCAAGCAACCTCACTTTGTTGGCAATGCTTAGCAGTCTGTCAGAGTACTCTTTTACGGATTCTGACTCCTTCATTCTCTGCCATTCAAACTCCCTAATTAGATTTAGAGCTTGCATTCCACGAATCCTCTCATCACCTGCATATTCTGTCTTGAGGTAATCCCAGATTGCTTTTGCTGATTTCAAGGTCATTATCCTTGTGAATACCATAGGAGATACTGTTGCAAATAGGCATGCTTTTGCCTTTGATCTCTTCATCTTATTTTCCTTCTGTGATCTTATTTGTGCCATAGTAGGGTTTTCTGGAAGGGACTAAACTTCATAGTCCTCTTCAACAGCTTCTCATAAATCCAATGCTTCTAGGTAGGTTTCCATACGTACAACCCACATTTGATAATTATCTCCATCGAAGACTGGGGGTGCCATTATAGAAAAGTTGGACCCTCCTTCCATAGGTGCACTCTACTAACCTCACAGATCCCTCAAGAAGATAGCTTCTGATACCAATTGTTGGTGTTGAGGGAATAAAACAGAGAAAGATATTTTATTATCTTTGCTAACAATTACATTTATAATACTTCCAATAACTGTCTCCTAAATGCTTATGAGCAGTTACTTAAAAATATTTATTTAATAATTAAAACAAAAAAAATAAAGAGTCACATGCAGTTACAAAATCATAATATCTAACAATAAATTTGGGTTTTGGAGATTGGCATCAAGACCAAAGGAGAAAACATTGAGAGTTATATGTGAGCACAAAGCTCCTACCAAGCTAAAAGAGAAGTTTTTTTGTATTGCAGTATGATAGTAAGATTAATTATACTCTATAGTTGTGAATCTTGAGCTTTTAAGAAATAGAATGAGAGAAAAATTAGAGCAGTAAAAATGAGTTTGTTAAGATGAACGTGTTGTAAAAAAGGACATAATACAGGATGATTGTATATGAAAAGATATTGGTGGTAACTTAAGTGAGACAATGATTGAGGAAAACATAATATAAAATCAGTTTATATGGTTCGGATATGTGCAAAGGCAGCCACTGGTGAGGAGAGTGGATCTCATGGTTTTTACTTTAAGAAGAAGGGACAGAGGGAGGCTAGATTGCATTGTAGGAAATTACTAAAAGGGATCTGATGCTGAATAATGTTCCTAAGAATTTGGATTTCACCTGAATTTGGATTTCATAAATATTGAATAAGTGTAAGTATTCTTTAACTATTTTTCTCATTCATCTCTTTTAGGAATCATGAAAGCAGAGAGATATGTCGGAGAAATCAATGAAAGGTCTATTAAGTTTGATTTGGAGATCAACAGCATCTTCTTTTGCTTATATATGTGAGAAGAATGGAGGATCTCTCACAGACAAAGTATGATATCACACCTACTGTACTTGTATTTTCATGTTTAGTATTTACCATATGGTCTTCCAGTTTTGGTATAATTTCTCATTGAACTGAGTACCTACAGATGGATGAACTGACATGCTTTGCTCCAGGAATGATTGCATTGGGATAATTTGGTTACACTACTGATGATGAGTTACAAAAGTTTCTGTCACTTGCAGAAGAGGTATATTTTGATAGCCTAGTTAATTAATTAAACCCTTACGTACTTGTTCTGTTGACTGACTGAGTTTTGGTCTTGATCTGTCAACTTACATATAGTTTTCACACCTATACAAGCTTAATAATTTTTTTGTGCTTCGGATTTGCTAAGCTGATACGAAAACAACTGCTTGGAATCAAATCAGGATGTTATCAATTTCATTTATGTATTATGCATACATTTTCAAAGTCTATTTTATAATGTTGAGAAGGGTGGATGTTTCTATCTATTCTTCCTTTTAGGAAACCCATTTTGCCTTTCTTTTTGCAAGGAGTTTATCTTTGGTTTAAACAGAAAATGTGTTGAGCTATAACTAAGAATTTTGTTGTCATTCAAATAATTATAGATTGTGAGTGGAAGTAGTGGCTATGTGTGATGTTTTAATATGTGAGATGGACCTATATGGAATCACACTCTGCATTGCTTCTTCAATGCATGTGGATATTTTATTGTGCAATGGTATCCGTATTATTATGAGGTAATCACTGATGATATGTACCTTTCTTTGCAACTTGCTTGGACATGTTATAACTTCTACCAATCAACTCCAATGAAATTGGCTGGAGAGAACTATTTCTTTCATTCCGGGCAGGTTAGCTATAGCTTATTTGTGCCATGAAATTTGAAATTTGTGTTATCTAAAATTTATTTTTGAATTTAAAGGACATGAGTGTGGGCACATCATGGAACATACTGAGGCCAGAGACAGTTGAGTCCTTCTTTTACATTTGGCGTCTAACTGGCAACAAAACATACCAAGAATGGGGTTGGAATATATTTCAAGCTTTTGAGAAAAACTCCCGCGTAGAGTCAGGCTATGTTGGATTGAAGGATGTAAGCACACCTCTATTTGACATCTAATTATGTGTTTTTGTATTGAGTACGTACGTCCTATCAAAAGTTAGAATTCTTTGTTCTTGTTCATTATTGAAAGCATTTATTGAACTAAGCGCTTTGATAGATGAGATAGAGAGGCAGTCTGTGTGTTTTTTCTCAATTGAATGCTTAACTTATTTTCATAAGCAATAGGTGTTGAAAATTACGTTGTTTTTAGGTTTTTGCAGTTATAGGGTTCTGTTTGGACAAATCTCTCCATAAACACTTCAAAGAGAGAAAATTAGGAAGAAAAAAAATGAAAAGATTTCTCTCTATAAACTAAAATTAACTGATGTCCAATTTAAAAATAAGAGTTTAGAAAATTTTCATGAGAACTTTTACAAATTATCTTATGCATAAACTAAAACAAAACTAATTTTAGCTTATGAAGAAACACATTTACTTTCTTTCTTCTTAAGGTCTGTTTAGATAAACTTCTTCATAAGACCGACCTTATAAGAGAGAAAAATAAGAAGAAAAAAATGAAATGAGTTTTTCTAGAAGCTTTTTCTTTTGACTTCCCTAAATTTTTAACGTTGCATAAGTTAATTTTAACTTATAAATAATTTTACTTATTTATTTTTTCTTATTTTTTCTATTATAGAATTCTTGGCATTGTTGGCATGGGTCATAACTTCTTACTCTAATGGTTTCTGCAAATTTTCTTCCTTGCTTCTCAGATTAATAGTGGAGTCAAAGACAACATGATGCAAAGCTTCTTTCTTGCGGAGACCTTGAAGTATTTTTATCTTCTCTTCTCTCCTTCTTCAGTCATCCCATTAAACTCTAAACTTTGTAATGTATGTATAGAATGAAAATTATGCTTTTATTACCATGAAGTTTCCAACACCGGGAAGTGGCAATTGCAGTGGTTTGCTAATCATGTACTTTCCACCCTCAAGATTAATCTGAGCACCTCCAAGATCTTTGATGTCCTTCATTAAAACCCTTCACTTGGACCTTTGGCTGCATCTGCTATGGCCGCAAGAAGAGCTTCACTGCTGTCTGAACTTCCTGTTGGATCTGCACCATAAGATGTCACAAAGTACACGTGTGGTTTCTTGGGATCCTTCATCGACCAAAGCAGAACTCTATCAAACATTTGCTATTTTCCCATAGAAAATGCATAGACTATAAGGCCATGAGTGCCTTTCATTAAGGGTTCAAATTTCATTAGTAACTTAGAAAGGAAACAAAAGGTCAGAAATAGATATATAAAATAGGTATATTACCAGCATTTTGCAATATGATCTGGAAATTTAAATTAGAATTTTGAATACTGTATGTTTTTGAACAAAATACTTATGACATCCTTGTTGGAGCATTACATTTTTTTTTTCTATTATATTATAGTGATATTATGTAAAACTATTGTGCTATTATTTGAATAATAAGATAAGCATTAGAGTTTTCTTAATGATATTATCTAAATTTACATAACAGGTTTATTTAATAACATGGTTTGTATAGAAACATCATTGGGCTATTTTTGGATCAAAATTTTTATTATTTGTCACCTACTTTTTAATATATGCACCTCCTAGAAGTAGCGGGGGTTTTCAAACTATCGGGCGGTGGGTTTTCGGGTTTTCAAACCGTTTGATGTAGTTGTGCCTGCATCTGGTTTGGATTTTCTTGGTGGAGAGTGCAGAAGCTTCATGGATCGGAATGGACAAGGAACTCACGTAGAGTTTGTGGATTCCTTGAAGGTGAAGGTTAAGTATGGAGAGTGATAGGTGATGTCTAATCACTTGAGCTAGTGGAAATTTGAAGACTGAGTGTCTATCCTAGAGAGGTAGGAGACAAGAGTGAGAATTGACTCAATAATTTAGCAGCAATTTCACTCCTTCATTAATCTTCCATTTACATGAGCCAAGCACCTCTTTATATAGGAGAGAGGGCTGGACATTTTGGAACCAAAATTTGAAAATTCAAAATACAACTCTCCAATGAGAAGGTGCCATGTGGAGTCATGCTTTCCATGTTTAGCTCACACCTTCCATGCTAAATCCTCTCCACTCCTAGGCTGCCATGTGGACGTCCATGCGTTTCATGCCAAGGTGATTTTCGTCCTCCAAAATACCCTAGACGTTTTAAGGTTACATTGGGCTCAAAGAAGCCCAATTGTTACCATAACTAGTCACTTTTAACCCTAACTATCCATATTTTACTATTGGCCCAAATACAAGCCCAAAAACCTATGCTACTTGGCCCAAATATTTGGTCCAATTATTTTATGCTACTGGGCCCAATACATGGCCCATGAAATCCTAAACAACTTTATACAATTTATTTAAGCTAAAGCTTAGTCCAAAAATAATATTGACTAGTCAGCAAGAACTCAGTCTTCTTGTGTTCTTCTGACCAAAGCTTTAGTTTATGTTTTGATGACTTAGAGGTCTTCTTGGATATGATTGTACATTCCTTTCACCCTAGACCCATATTTACAAGTAAATCCCAAAATAACCTCTAGGTCTTTATCCTCCTTATTATGTGGTTGTGTATGGTTGGAGGCTCTGCCATCACCGTTGGTAACGTTGGTAATCAGTTAGCAACGCTGGATCTTCCGGGGGGAAAAGCAAACTGTGGATAATGCACTTAACGGGGTTAAAATCGTTGGAAACGCCAAATATAACCTCCATTAAAAATAATTTTTTCCTAGTGTAAGTTTTTCATTTAAAGAAAATTAAGTATATTGTTCATTACTTAAGTAATGTTTATCAACAAATTTTTTAATTTATGCATGTTCTTGAATAAAGGGGCTGAGGCAGTATCTCCTACCGGTTGAACAAGTTATCCCTTCGGTTGTGATCTTCTTTCTTCCTTTAGACTCCTCTTCCAGTGCTCGGACTTTGGCTCTTGGTTGGGAATACACCTGCAAAAGGTTCTTTGATGTTCATGTAAGTACTTGGTATACGGATGCAAGAATGCACCTTTATCTTGGTTGTTGTTTATATTTTCAAGGTCTCGATGGGTCCTTTTACTATTGGGTCGATGTTAAGATATGCACCATTTTTAAGAGGTATATTACATAATCTTCTGTACGACTTACCCTAAGTTAATTGTACATTTACTTTAATACATTTTTCTTGTGATAGTTGGTTGGTACCGAGTACCGGTATGTCTTGGGACCATTCGACCCCTAACAATACAATGCATAAATTGATTTTGTCATAAAGTGTAAGGACCTAGAAACTTTAATTGGAATAAAAATGTTATATTTAAATAATTTCAGAAGATGTTATTATTTAAAATACAAAGAGCTGGTAATAGAAGTTTCGTAGTAGTCGGACCTCGGACATCGCCCAAGGTCTGGGGTCAGCTGGTAGAGGTCGGTCGGCTGACCATTTTATTAACCAAGTAGTCAGGTGCGATGACTTTATCGTGAGGTAATCATGTGGAGGTGATACCTTGGACGTAACATTGTGGGATGAAGAACCTTCAGCCAGGCGTGGCGATTGTCATCAGTCATCGCCAGGGCGCGAGACATGCGGATATCGCCAGCGCGCGAGAGGCATGCGGACATCGCCAGGGCGCGAGGCATGCGGGCATCGCCGGGGCGCGAGAGGCACACGGACATCGCCAGGGCGCGAGACATGCGGGCATCGCCAGGGCGCGAGAGACATGCGGGCATCGCCAGGGGGCGAGACACATGCGGACATCGCCAGGGCGAGAGGCATGCGGGCGTCGCCAGGGAGAGACATCGGTCGTCTTCCAGAGAGAGACATCGGTCGTCATGCAGGGAGAGACATCGGTCGTCTTCCAGAGAGAGAGATCGGTCGTCTTGCAGGGAGAGACATCGGTGGTCTTCCAGAGAGAGATCGGTCGTCTTCTAGAGAGAGACGTCGGTCGTTCGCCAAGATGAGTCATCGGTGGAAGGTTATCGCGCGATGTCGTGTTTCACACAGATAAGGTGGGACCCAGGCTCCCAGCATGAAACGTCCTGCACGCGCGACACGTAGACAAAAAGGGTGTTTCAGAAGAGTGACATCAGAGAGTTGGCATGCGCAGAGACACACGTGGCCGTACTGTTCAAGGAAGCGTGCACGCAAGCCTTCCTGCAGAGTGGGTGGTGGCAGCGGCATTTGTGGACAAGTTGGTTTAGATTCAAAAACCACTTCTGAGAGGGAGAACGTTGCGGTGGTTCAAGAGTGACAGAATGAGTCTACCTTCATCCTTCTCTTTTCTCTCCTTCGCGCTGCATTTCAGACATCCCCAAGCACCAGTACGACGAGCGACGACTGCACTTGGATACTTGGGGAGTTCTCTGCGAGTTTTCCGTCAGGACGCTAGAACAGAGTTAGGACATCTTTAAGCTTCGGTGGGTGTTGGAGCTCTTGGTGTTTTGGCGCAAGTTCAGGTAAGGGAAGCTAGCTTTATTTTCAATAAAAGCTGTAGGCTAGCTGTTTCTGAAGTGAGGGCGACGTGGTCGCCGGTTTCATATTCTTTTTGCGATGCTCTGTTCTATGTGTTTGGACGACGTGGTCGCCGGGTTTAAACCCCTTTTTCATGATGTTCTGTTCTTATGTGTTTGGGCGACGTGATCGCCGGTTTTAAATACAGATTTCGAAATCCCCTGTGTTGGACGTGATCGCCTGTGTTATTATTGATTTCGAACTCCTCTGTTTTAGTGTCGTTGAGACTGTTTGAGATTTAAATGTGAAATGCATGTGATATTCGAAAATCTGAACCGTGGAATGATTGTTGCTGTGTTCATTTAAGTGTTGTATGGTGCATTGGGTGAATTGATGTTAAATAGCTGTCCTGTGTGGACTTCAGTAGCTGTCCTGTGTGGACTTCAGTAGCTGTCCTGTGTGGACTTCACTAGCTGTCCTGTGTGGACTTCAGTAGCTGTCCTGTGTGGACTTCAGTAGCTGTCCTGTGTGGACTTCATTAGCTGTCCTGTGTGGACTTCAGTAGCTGTCCTGTGTGGACTTCAGTAGCTGTCCTGTGTGGACTTTAGTAGCTGTCCTGTGTGGACTTCAGTAGCTGTCCTGTGTGGACTTCAGTAGCTGTCCTGTGTGGACTTCATTAGCTGTCCTGTGTGGACTTCATTAGCTGTCCTGTGTGGACTTCACTAGCTGTCCTGTGTGGACTTTACAGTGGTGTGGTATGTGTCTATGTGTGGTGAGTCCGTGGAAGTCGGACATGAGAAAGAGAAATATTAAGATTTGATAGGCATTTGATGTTTTATGTGAAACAAATAACTCTTGATGAAATTGTGAAGTGTGTGAAATGAATGGGAAATTGATGGATTTTACGTGGGTGTCTTAAATTTGTTTTATCTTGATTTTAAAGTTTCATATCTAAATTCTCTTTAAAATATCTAGCTTACCCTGCGTTTTTGTTCTGTGGCTGTTTTTCTTAAAACTGTGATAATCGTGTATTTGACACGGGAGCAGATGATGTTGTAGGTAGTCGAGCTCCTCAGTGAGCAGTTGGAGGAAGAGATCGCCTGTTTTCTTTTTATGCTGTATTTTAGTTTTATTTTGAAACAGTTGATGGAATGTATTAAAACCCCTATAAGAGGGACGTTTCTTTTTGAGATACAATGTATGGGATGATGTACTTTCAATATACATACATATGTGATTTTATAAATAAATGTCTACGCTTATTTTATTATATAAATATGGAAAGAATTTGGCGGGATGTTACACTAAACTATGAGTACAACTGTGTTGATATGGGCTTTGAGTGTTTCCAATACAGATGAATCCATGTTTGATCGAAATGTTAAGGCTATTGTTTGGCTTTTCGTAAAACCATATGGCGATGTGGTTCTAGGAAATGTTTTACCAAGGCCTAAGGTGGATGCCTAATGTTCCTATCGGGAATGAGATGTACTTCTTCCGATGTGCTTGTATGAGTAGAGTGAGCTCTTCGAGTTGCTCAACCAAGTGGTGAAACACCTGTAGAAGATTCTCCGACGCTCAAATCAGTAACATCATAGAAAAAATATATGAGTAAATGAATGAGAATGAGAATGAGATCAGAGAGTACTTCCTGGAGAATCCTCCTATTTATAGGCTATTGAGCTTATGTGAGGGTCCAATAAGACAGTTACTTATTCGTAACTACTAGACCATGTTGCATAATGTGTGACCTCTTTTTTAGGCACGTGGCACGTGTGTGTCGATTTGTAAGGTAACAACAGACAATTTTTCTCCACTACTCTAAATGGTTGGTATTCATTATATTAGTGGTTCATATTTAGTAAGGAATCTTCATTAAATACTTATATTTTAGGTACTAAGTAGTACAAATTTCTTGCTCGCTGTCCAACTGTAGCTTTTAGTGTACCCTTATACAATGATGCATAATAAGTTGTTCGCTAACATTTACATTTTGGTAAATAATGCTACGAAGAAAACACGAACAATTTTTCTTTAAATATTAAAAGACTCATGTGTAACATGAGCTTGTCATTGTAGCTCTATCATTTATATATATATATATATATATATATATATATATATTATGAACTAAAAAAAATCTTAAATGTAATACTCACATAAAGAAAGTCTTGAAATCACTTTTATTTAAAGGTTTTCATGTTAGACATCACAATGTAACTTGACGTCTCAACTAGGGTGACACCTCAAGTAACAACAATTATCTGTCATCACATGAAAAAAATATTATTAAAAAAAGAAAAAAGAAAGAAAATACAAAAATATGGGGGGACTAGACCAAAACCCATATGTTAAAAAAAACGATTCATAGGTAGACTATACATATTCATAAAGAATTCTAAGAACAGACTAGATGGAAATCTATTATACCAATGAAATGATTCTCTATGAATAAATCCTAAATTAGCCATCTTATCAACACACGCATTCCAACATATTATTCTTCATTGAAGTTTTAGATGAATTTCCCACTAGACAAGTTAAATCTTTAATTACCAAAATAGCCTTAGAAACTTCAATCTTATCCTGAAATCTAGCATAACTTTGTAGAGCATAGGAGCTTTGATGTTTCAAATCCATGATGAAGCTTGAAGCCTTGCTGTTTTTGGTTTGGGTTTTAGATTAGAGTGTTTAGAATCTATGTAAAGATCAGTTCTTAATCACTGCACAAAGCTTGCACAATCTCTTTTAAAAGAGAAAAAGTGTTTTTCTAAGCAAAGAGAAAAATAACCGGTTGTATTATCGAAATAATCGGTTGTTTTCCACTTGGCCTGTCTGAAGGGTTTTCCAACTGCTTGCATAACTGTTTTAACCAATTTAACCTATTATTTCGTGCTTTCAACCGGTTGAATTTTGAATCTGCAACAGTTTTTGAAAATACAGTTAAATCTGATTTTAGTTGGCTTTTAAAACTGTTTTGGCTCATCTTTAACGGGTATTTCTGAGAGCTATAAATATAGCCTTTCTTTCTAAAAAAGTATACAAGTAAATACACAAGTTTTTACAGAGTTTGAAATCAAAGAGAGTTTGAGATTTTTTTTTGAAAGGAGTTTTCAAAAGGTTTGCAAGATTGTTGGTTAGCTTTGCAGTGGTACAAGATCTGATCATAGGATTTCCTAGTTTTTGTATCTCAGTTGTTTTCTATTCCTTTCATGTTTCTTGTTATTGTACTTTCATAAACTTGTAAGTGTGTGTGAAATCCTGCAAAGTCAGGGGTGTTCTGACTTAAGGTGTGTTGTGTAGCAAATAGTGTGTGTGATCTTAGGTGAAAAAGATCCTCTCTTTGTGTTGTATGTGTACGTAATTTGTTGTGTATTACATAGTGGAACTCAGAGGTTGTTATGAGAACTGGATGTAGCTCAAGGTTGAGTGAACCAGTATAAAATTCGTTGTGTAATCTCTCTCTCTCTCTCTCTCTATGTTATAAACTGTTTGATATAGCTTCTGCTGATATAAACAATCGATTAAAACAAAATTTTAATCGATTGTTATTATGGTTTATGAACTGTTTGTTTCTGCTTATGCTGCTGATATAAACAACCGGTTAAAACATGATTTTAACCAATTAAAATTATGGAAACAATTTATGTATCATTGGTTGATTGCTTTCCTTAATTGCTTATCTATGAGTGTTTAATAAAGGTTCATTCTTAGCCATTATTTGCGAAAATCTTTGACAAACAATTCACCCCCCTCTTGTTTAAGCCATTAATTCTTACAAATTCCTCATACGCCATATCATCCATATAGAAAAGGTTATCACAACAAGCTTAATCAATTTAACCAAAGGACTACCATCACTCTTAATAAAAGAAAGAAGATCATTCTTATTAAAGAAATGAGAAGTAAGAAAAATTTGTCGAACCCAACTCCAAATATGCAATGCATTAGAACATTCAAAAAATAACTGTTGAATAGATTCCTCATGCTTTTCACAAAGCGTGCACATAGAACCTATATGCAAACCCTTATTCCGATGTTGATCTGTAGGAAGTCGCCCATGAAAAATTTTCCAGAGTACAAGAGTTTTGGAAGGTGGAATAGATGAAGACCAAATGAATTTACCCCAACCATAGGGAACTCCTGGTTCCAAGAAAAAAGTCCAAGCCGATTTAAGAGTGAAACGACTAGACTCATCTAGAATCCAATTAGGAATATCCTGTTCCTCCCTAACCATGATATGATTAAAAAAAAGAGGCATCTACTATAAAGATAAGGGAATATTCCAATCACAACCTGTCCAAAATTGAGAGACTGTATCTAGAATGCTAGTACCATCAGATAATCCTGCAATATTTTTGCTGAAGAAGTAGTAGAACACCCTTTATCATTCCAGAAATTAATAAAAGAACTTGTACCAACAGTCCAAGAGGTATAATCAAGTATGGTAGAATAAAATTGCTTAATTCCAAGCTAAAGAGAAGAGGATCTATAAACCATTCTAAACTCGTATTTTGATTTAAGAACCTTGACTTTCAAGAGTAAAGACCAAGGCCTGTTTCTATAAGCAAAGTTCCAAACAAGCTTAAGAAGATATGCATTATTTTCATGATGAAGGTTAATAATATTCAAGCCTCCATCCTTAAGAGGTGAACATATTGTCGCCCAATTAACGATAGCGATACCTTTTTTCAGAATATCATCAATCCAAATAAAATTCTGACACCACTGCTCAACTTGCTCAATAAGTGAAACAGGACACTTATACATATTAAAACTATAAGCTAGAAATCCAGTAATCATCGTATTGACCAACTGAATCCGACCTATCATGCTAAGGGATTTACTTTTCCAAGATGCTAGCTTCAATTTGACTTTATCAGCCAAAGGTTGAAGAAATCAAAACTTTGGAGCACCAACAAAGACAGGCACTCCTAAATAATTGAAAGGCAAACAACCATGACTACAAGAAAGAATATTTTGAATTTTGGTGATAAATCTAGGAGAATTATCCATGGTGAAGAAACTACTTTCAGAGTTATTAATATATTGACCAGAAAAATCACCATATGTTTTAAGAAAAGTACTCAAATTTCTAAGAGACTTAATATCTCCCCTACAAAAAATAAATATGTCATTAGCATACAAAATATGAGAGAGAGTGAGATAACCTTACGAATTGGCCATATTTAAAATCTTCTTATCATTCACAAGCTTAGAGATACCTCTACCAAAAAATTCCTCTGCAAGATAGGTCTTGAAATCACTTTTAATCTAAAACTTTGATAGAATTAAAAGAAAAAAGAATTGTACATGAAGTGACACCATCTTTATCCTAAAACCTTAAGAACATGAATATAAGTTTTTTTTTTCTTATGTAAAATAACATAGAATAGTTTCCAAATGAAATAAATAAAAGATTTTATAGTTTGTTGGAAAAAAAAAATAAGCTATTTATTGAAGGTGTATTATGTTGAATCAAAGCTTTGATGAATCCATAATCCTGAAGACTTTGTTGCTGAAGCTACTACTGTTGTTTTAGAGTCTTTTAGTGTGCTTTAGAATTTGTAAGTTCTTTCTTAATCATAAACACAAGCTGGGCAATATGGTTTTAAGAGAGAAAATACGGTTTTAAAAACTATGATAAAACAACCGGTTATAATTTTGTTTTAACCGATTGTTCTTTCATGGACTGTCTGAGGGGTTTTCAAACTATCTGTTGTAATAGACTTAACTGGTTATCTCGTTATCTTAGTCGGTTAAAATTTGAATTTCAAACTGTTTTTTGAAAATCTGTTAAAGCCAATTGCAGTTGGCTCTCTTTATGAGGTTCCTCTGAAATCCTATAAATAGAGACATTCTCCTCTCTTTGAAAACACAAAATACACACCAATCTTTTACAGAAATTCGAGAGAGAGAATAGAAAATTTGTGCTGATAAAGTTTAGCAAAGAAAAGTTCAAGATTGCTAAATAGCTTCTGTTTTGATCAAGAAAGTGCTTTTAGATTTCGTAATTCAGGTGTGCTCCTTCCTTAAATCACTTCTTGTATCTGTGTAATTGTAATAGGGTGTGATAACAGTTAATCTGCGAAAGCAGAGGGCTGTTTAGTTTGGTTTATATTGCAAAGGTTGTGTGTGGCTGATCTTGTGTGTAAAGATTCAAAATTTGCACACTAGTTATTGTCAAGTATGTAGGAGATGAATTGGATGTTATTCCAGGAATGGATTGGCTATTTGTCAATCACATTTTCAAAGGTTATGCTCAACAAAAGATAGTGTTTCCAAATTTCAGCTGAGTTGATTAAATTGAAGAAAACAAATGGAAGAGTTGTTAGAGACGCAGTTAGTCAAGCCCAATATATCTCCATGGGGTTTCCAGTGTTGTTGGTTAAAAAGGAAGATGAAGGGTCTCAATTGTGTATGGACTACAGGAAGTTGAATAAGTTGACCATCAAGGACAACTATCCTCTACCCGTAATTGATGATTTGAGGGATCAGTTACATGAAACCTCAGTGTTCTCAAAGTTTTATCTCAGATCTGGATAAAACCAGATTTTGCTAAGGCAGAAGATGTGCAGAAGACAAGCCTTTTGAGGTTTAGTATGATGCTTCACATCAAAGATTGAATTGTGTCTTAATACAAGAGAAGACAGGAGTTGCATATGTTCAATGCAACTCAAATTTCATGAGAGAAATTATTCTACTTATGATTTAGAGTTGGCAGTGGTGGTGTTGTTTTGAAGATTTGAAGACAGTAATTGTATGAAGCTCAATTTCAGATGTTCAATGAATACTTGTTTGATCAGAAAGAGTTGAACATGAGGTAGAGAAAAGGGGTGGAGTTTATGAAAGATTATGATTTCCAACTGATGTACTATTCAGGGAAGGTTGATGTAGTTTCATATGCTCTTAGCAGGAAGTCAGTACAGGTGTCAATGATGAGGATTGAAGAGCAGAAACTAGTTGAGCAGTTCAGAGATCTAAATTTGGGAATGAAATTCCATGATGATCATATTAGTTGTAGTAAGTTAATTATAACCAATGATTTTCTTGGAATAATAAAGAAAAAGCAGTTAGAGGATTCTAGTCTGAAGCGTACTGTGGAGTTAATAGGTACAAATCAAGCTAAGGACTTTGTAATGGGTGAAGATGGGATATTGAGATTAATGGCAGAATTTGCATACCAGCAAATGAAGAATTGAAGAGATATCAGAAATTTTAACTTTACTCTTCTGGCGAAATGGAAATGGTGGATGATGAGTGATGAAAAAAATGGAAATGGAAAGATATTCTTGTATCCAAATATGGCTCGGAACTTGGAAGAAGCCAAGCTCATTTGAAATATCAATCGTGGTGGTGGAGAGATGTATGTAAAGTGTGCGAGGAGGGTGAAGATGATGGTTGGTTCCAAAAAGTTATTGTTTGGAAAGTTGGAGACGGAGAGAATGTTAGATTTTAGGAGGATGCGTGGGCCACTAACTCTAACTTTAAATCTTTGTTTCCTAGACTTTACTCCATTTCTATGGACCAAGGCAAGACGGTGGGAGAGGTAGGTTTTTGGGAGGATCTTGGTTGGCAATGGCGGCTAAATTGGAGGAGGGATAGATTTGAATGGGAATTGGGCTTGGAGGAAAATTTGTTGATGTACATAAATAGGGGCAACATCAACAAGGAATCCAAGGATCGTCTTGTTGGGAGAGGGGATACCACAGGGGTCTTTCCTGTGAAATCAGCTTATGTTCGCTTGGCTAACCAAACCAACGGACCAACGGATGGAGTTTTCTCCAGCCTATGGCAAGCAAAAGCAATGCCTAAAGCAATTATCACTGGGTGGAGAATCCTACTGGACAAAATTTCAACTATGTTTTAACCTTCTCAGGAGAGGGGTGGCAATAAATTCTACTACATGTGCACTTTGTAGGGAGTCATAAGAATTCACTCAACACCTTTTCTTGGATTGTACCATTGCGCAACGTGTTTGGTCTATGTGCTTCAGGTGGTTAGGTGTTCTATTTGTTCAACATAAGGATTTGAGGTCCCACCTTGAGAACTTTTATTTTATACATGTCATCCAAGTAGAATCAGGTGTGGAAGGGAATGTGGGTGGCAATGGTATGTTGTATCTGGGAGAAGAGGAATAGAGTTGTCTTTAAGCAAGAAGTTCCGGATGCAGAGGAAATTTTCCAATCGGCTCCACTACTTGTATGGTTGTGGTTGAAATATAGGGTGCGTTCGTTCTCGTATGCCTTTTCGGATTGGCACCTGAACCCAAATCAATGCATTCAATGTATACGTTGAAAAAGGAGGTAATAATGGGATCAGGAAGCCGGGTTGGCAAAAGAAGTCATAATAATGATTTAGAAAGTAAACAGCAACAGGAACACCTTTTTAACTAATATAGATATGAAGTTTTTGCAGGTACTTTGTCTTTATACGATGCAGAATTATGTAGTATAGTGGTGGACCAAAGGTGTTTTCCTTTAAGGAGCGTGAGAATTAGATTTGCAGTTGGGAAATCAATGGATGGTTTTGATTAAGATGCAGAAGTTGATTTCTAGAAAGATATTAATGCAGCATATTCCATATGCAGGGATGTAGAATGGAATTTGATGAAGTATTGGAGTAGTAAGAGGGAGCAGCAAGCCTTTGGATTCTGTTGAATTTTGCTTGGGTATGTCAAGTTATGAGCTGGTTGTGGTTAGGTACATGAAGGAGCATATAGCTGGAGTGGGAAGCTGAGTTTCCCCGTGAGTCATCAGTCTGTTTGCAGGTATGTATTGGTGTTTTAATGTTGGAGTAGGCAAGCAACACTCATGTTAGGCAAGGGTCAACCAATTTTGTGGTATAGTGTTGGCCCCTTTTGGAGGTGGTTCTGCTTTAAGTAGCCTGTAAGGTTAACTAATGAATAGCTATGTTTGTATGAGAGATGAGGGAAGCATGTCCCTATCTCTTTTCTGGTAAGTCCATTTTCGAGGACGAAAATTTTTCTTGTTGGGGAGAATGTAAGGATCTAGAAAATTAATTTAGAGTAGAAGTGGTATATTTTAATTTCTTTCTGAATATTTGATTATCGAAAATGAAAAGGTCATATAATAGAAAATCCATAGTAGTCAAACCTCGGACGTCGCCCAAGAGGTCTAAGGTCAGTATGGTAGAGGTCGGTCGGTGGACCATAGTGGGTTCCAGAAATCACATGTATCAAGGTGTGATTTGAACCTTAGACACGCCATGCATGCGGGATAAATGCGAAACTCTATGCTTTGGCATAAGAGATTGTCCTCAGTGTTGCATGCATTCGCGCGTGAGGACTTGGTACCGACCTATCCTCGGGCAGGAGAAGCTACCAACGTCACTGAGCCATGTGGGGGGGTGATAACACAGACGTGGAGTAGTGAGTCGATGAGCCTTTAGCAGGGTGTGACGATGTGTCATCAGACATCGGTCGTCTGCCAGGATGAGACATCGGTCGTTTGCCAGGGAGAGACATCGGTCGTCTGCCAGGATTAGACATCGGTCGTCTGCCAGGGCGAGACATCGGTCGTCTTCCAGGATGACATCAGTCGTCTGCCAGGGTGAGACATCGGTGGATAGTCATCTCGAGATCAGTCATCGGTGCCTGGTCATCGGGGGGTCCTGTTACACGCAGATAAGCTAGGACCCAGGCTCCCAGCGAAGGCGTTCTGCAGGCGCGACACGTAGACAGTAAGGGTCCCCAAAGCAGTTGGCAACAAAGAGTAAGTAGGGCAGGTGGCTCCAGAGTTTTGGGCATACAAAGGTGTCCACGTGGCCATTCTGTCGTGCTTTGCACTCAAGCAGAGGAAACCCACACGCAAGGTTGCCAGAGAGTGGGTGATGGCAGTGAAGATTTTGGGAACGGTTCGATTATAATCTCTGAGGGATTAAGTTCATTTTGGTTTCCCTTCTTCCTTTCCCCTCCTTCACTCTACGATGTGGCCACCCTCCCTTGCCAGTTAACGATCGACGACCTGCCATTGGACTTCTGGGGAAGTTACTCTGCAAGTTTTCTGATCAAAGCCTTAAAACAGAGTAAGTCGTTTTGCTCTGTTCTTTGAGTCGATTCTGAACTTGAGAGGGTTGCCTCTGCATAGGCTTTGCATGCGACTCTTTTAGCTTCAGAAACCGTCTCTGTTAACGCAGAAATGAGTAATCTCATTAGATTTGTGATCAAGACTCTATGGTGCAGGTTAGGATATCCTTAGGTCTTTTCGGTGGGTTTGGAGCTTAGTGAGATTTTACTCAAGTCTAGGTAAGGGAAGCTAGTTTTATTTTCAATAAAAACCTTAGGCTAGAAGATTCTGAAGTTGGGGGTGACGTGGTCACCAGTTTCAAATTGTTTTACACGATACTCTGTTTTGTGTATATCGGAATCTGTTTGAGATTGAAATGTGAAATGTATATGATTTTCGAAATTCTAGACTTTGGTGCGATTGGATTTTTGTGATTTGGATTGTTTAGAAAAGGTTTAAAATATGTTATGATTGACTGGTTCATTTACGTGTTGTATGATATGCTGAATGATGTGAAAGTGTGATCAAAGCATAGTATTTTCAGGAAAGGAAATACCGTGTTGAGATGGTTATTAGGGTGTTTTGATCAGTGAGTATCCTGTGAATGAGATGATCCTGACTCTACTGATATAATGGAATCACATAGATGATGTTATTCAGTTGGTGAGAGTCGAAGGAGGTCCATTTGGCTGAGTCTGAGGTTCGAAGGAACTGATCAGAGCAGATCAAATGGATTTACCCTGTCATATGAAATGAGGAGACATTAAGATGAGTATGCGAATGGCTGTGTGGATTTCACAGCGGGTAATATGACAGGTGCAGGTCTCTGGATGCTAAGTTCAAATCACGAGTCTTCCGGAAGTAGAGTCAAGTGTCTATATTTGTGAGTCAGTAGAAGTCTGACATGAGAAAGATAAATATTGAAATTTGATAGACACTTGATGGTTATGTGGAATGAATGACACTTCATGAAATTGTGAAATGTGTAAATATTTGATGGTTTATGTTGATGTAAAGTTTTATATATGAAGTTTTAAAAATAGCTAGCTTACCCTGTGTTTTGTTTTGTGTTTGTTTTCTTTAAATCTGTGATGATCGTGTATTTACACGGGAGCAGACGATGTTGCAGGTGTTAGAGCTCCTCAGTGAGCAGTTGGAGAAAAGGATCGTTTTAGATTTGAATCGTTTTGTTTTATTTTGGAAAAACTTTTGATGTATAAATTAAACTCCCTGCGAGGAGGGATGTTTCTTTTGAGAGACAATTATAAGATAGTTGTATTTGTATGTTAATTAAATATTACCGTTTTACTTATTTAAATGATAGATTTTGTTAATTAAATATTTATGAGATATTTGTTATATAAAGGAGTAGAAATTAGGGATGTTACAGATTGAACTTGTTCTTAACCTCTAACACATAATCAACTAGTTATAACGATAATTCAATCGGTTATATTTTTGCTACCTGCACTGCTTATCTTTGTCTCTTACTTACATAACATAAACAACCGGTTATCACGAAACTTTAACCGGTTATATTGTTGTTGTTTACATTGCTTCCTTATTGGTCTTGCTTCTATACCTCTAACAACCAGTTAAATCGAAACTTTAACAGGTTAAAATTCTGTAACACAGT
The DNA here is from genome assembly GCA_037954025.1 of Phaseolus coccineus. Classification (NCBI taxonomy): domain Eukaryota; kingdom Viridiplantae; phylum Streptophyta; class Magnoliopsida; order Fabales; family Fabaceae; genus Phaseolus; species Phaseolus coccineus. The sequence continues at coordinate 43,929,794 of CM075681.1, forward strand.
TTTGTATATCTTAATTCTCTCTATCTCTTTAAGCTTTCTTTCTGTGTTTTGATAAAGATCTTCATACCTTGTTTGATTTGCGAAAATCCTTGGAAAACAATTCACACCCCCCCTCTTGTTTCACGCCATCCATTTTAACAATTGGTATCAAGAGCAAGGTTCTTGAAAAATATTAAAGTTTTCCTTTTTCAAATCTGTGTTGATGGCTAATAGGTTTGTTTTTGGGGAAGGTGCTTCTTTAAACAAACCACCTCTATTCTGTGGTAAAAACTACAATATGTGGTGTTTTAGAATGAAGATTTTTCTTGCCAGTTGACTCTCCTATCAGTTAACTCTAACGACAATCTCACACCCTCTTCTTCCTTCTAAGGTTGTTGCTTCACTGGATCGAAACACTCTGTACCTGCAAAAGACAAAGGGGCGCCCTAGATGCCATTTGCACTCCGACGCTCAAGTCAATATTGGGTCTAAGAAATAGTGTGTATGTGTGTAACAGTTCTAGACTCAAGAGCTGCGTACCTCTTTAGGGTTTCTTACTGTTGTTTATATAGTTTAGGGTTTCCCCTATCTCGGTTACCCGCATTTAGAGTTTCTGCAGGAATGCCATTGCACCGTTATTACCCAGTCTTAGTGTAATCTAGCACGTCAGGCTTCCTTTGTTGGAGTGCAACCTCTTGTGCACCTGATCTCTGGGGCCATCCGTTCTGGGGGTGCCCTAACTGTTTACGTGCCATGCATGCAGTCTGCCCCTGGGAAACCCTAACCCTAACGGGCCTTAGTGTTCCCAGGGCCCCTTGCTGGTGCTACGCCCAAATGTGCTTTTCGCACCACACGCACGGGCACCTTGCGACTTAGACTTCCTCCTCACTCTGGGTGTTTCACTGATAACTGGTGTGTTTCCTGGGGTCTGCCTTTCATGGCCCAGTTTAGATGTTTGAATCACCGATACCCGATGTCACATCGATTTCACTCTATTGCCGAGTACACGCCGACATACCCTGGTGATCGACAACCAACCACTACTCGGCACACTGGCTCATGCCGCTTGAGGGACACTGTTTCACGCCACTTGTGGGACCTAGCTTACGTGGCCCACTACTGCTAGCGGTCGTCGATGTTCGAGGACTGGTCAGTACAAAGATCTTTGTTGAATCAATAGATAAAAACATTTGGAAAATCATAAGCGTTTTTGCAAAATCTGATATTGCATGTTTTAAAAATGAATCTGAAAAAGATCACCTTGATTGTATAGCCAAGAATATAATTTTTCTGCCCTTAATTCTGATGAGCTTCCTAAAGTTTTACAATGTACCTTAGCCAAAGGAATGTGGGAAACTCTTGAGAAGATATACAAAGTTTCAAATCATGATGTACTGGACAATGATGAATCCTCAGTTTGATCTTCCTCTGAAAATTCAGAAGCCAATATGTGTTTAATGGAAAAAGAGGAATCTACATCAAATACTGTAAGTTCCACCTCATCCACCTATACTGAAAACTATTTTCAACTACTTGAGGCTTTTAAAGAAACTCATGAAGAAGCCTCTAGATTGCACCTTTTGAACAATCAGTTGAAAAGGTCAAACAACCTGTTGGAAGACAGAGTCAGAACCTTGGAAGAAGAATTGATCAATTCAAAAACAGATTTCGAAAACCTTGAAATGATTTATCAAAATTCTTCTATCAAGTGTGATTCTAGTAGTTGTAAAAATTGTGAAAACCTTCAAACGAAAATCTGCTATCTTATAAAAAATGTGGATAAATTTTCTAAAAGAAAGTCCAATTTTAAAACTATGCTTGCTTCACAAAAATGTGTCTTTGGAAAATCTGAACTTGGTTTTTACCCACAGAGTAAGGAAAAAAAAATTCAAAACCCTTTTCCTCTGTACCAGAAAAACAATCGGCTAAAATGTCGAAACAACCGGTTGTTTGCTGTTTCTACTGCATGAAAAAGGGGCATTCTGTCAAGTTCTGCAAAATTCGAAAACTTTTTGTTCCTAAAGGCATTCTAAAATGGATTCCCAAGTTTTCTGAGGTTACTAGAAATCACATTAACCCTATTGGACCCAAATTCATTAGGGGACCAGATCTTTCCACCTGATTTTAGTTTGTGCAGGATTCTTTGATGAGCAAACAACACCTATGGTACTTGGACAGTGGCTGCTCCAAACACATGACTAGAGATGCATCCAAGTTTGTAAACATCAATCTCAAAGAGGAAGGGCATGTGACTTATGGAGACAATAACAAAGGGAATATTCTTGGTAAAGGCATCATAGGTAATGAAAATAGCTTCCTAATTCATAATGTTCTTTATGTTGAAGGACTTAAACATAACCTACTCAGCATTAGCCAACTCTGTGATAAAGGTTATCAAGTCACTTTCAGAACCAACACTTGTGAAATTCGTCTACCCAACTCCAAGGAGGTATTATTGATTGGTAAGAGAACAAATAATGTGTATTTGCTTGATATTTCTAACTCTTCATCTATTGATGGTCTTCTAACAAAGCATGAAGAATCATGGCTATGGCACCGAAGGTTTGCTCATATTCATATGAATCATTTGAATAAATTGATTTCAAAAGATCTTGTCATTGGCTTACCCAAACTCAAGTTTGAGAAGGAACACATATGTGAAGCTTGTTAAAGAGGAAAACAAACAAGACAATCTTTTAAACTGAAAAATTGTGTTTCAACCTCAAAACCTCTTGAGCTACTTCACATGGATCGGTTTGGTCTTTCAAGAACCATAAGCATTGGAAGAAATTTGTATGCCCTTATTGTTGAAGATGATTTTTCCAGATTCACATGGAAAATCTTCTTGCATTCAAAAGGAAAAACTTTTTCTGAATTCAAGAAACTAGCAAAAAGGCTACAAAATACCTTGTGCAACAACATTGGAGCAATTAGAAGTGACCATGGTGGAGAGTTTCAGAATGATAAATTCAGCCACTTCTGCAACAAGCTAGGAATTCTACACAACTTCTCTGCACCAAGAACACCTCAGCAAAACGAAGTAGTGAAAAGGAAGAACAGATCTCTTGAAGAATTGGCAAGAACCATTCTGAATGAAGCAGCATTACCTAAATGCTTTTGGGTAGATGCAGTAGGTACAACCTGTTATGTAATGAATAAGGTTCTCATAAGATCAATCCCAAAGAAGACTCCATACGAACTACTAAAGGGAAGAAAGCCTCACATTAGCCACTTAAAATTGTTAGGATGCAAGTGCTACATCTTAAATAATGGCAAAGAAGATTTGGGTAAGTTTGATGCAAAAGCTGATAAAGGTATCTTTCTGGGTTATTCACCAACAAGTCATGCATATAGAGTGTATAATAAGAGGCTAATGACTGTTAAAGAATCAATTCATATTGTCTTTGATGAAACTAACCATTCTGAGCAAGGACAAACAAAGGTTAACACAGAAGATGACAAACAGAATGCATTCTTGGAAAATCTAAAGAACAACACAGAAATTCAACCAGTTGAATTTGCAAATCAACCGATTGAAAATCTGCAACAGAGCCCTTTTCAAAAGGAATGGAGATTTCCCAAAGACCTGTCTGCAGAAAATATCATTGGACAGATCAAAAAAGGAGTGTCTACTAGAAGGAGTGTGGCAAACTTCTGCAATCATACAACCTTTGTTTCCAAGATTGAACTAGAATCAGTAAGTGAAGCACTCAAAGATGAAAATTGGACAGCCGCAATGCATGAAGAACTCAACCAATTTGTGAGAAATGAAGTATGGATTTTGGTTCCCAGATTAGGAAAAATGAATGTCATAGGAACCAAATGGGTTTTCAGAAACAAATCAGATGATGCAGGGGTCATTACAAGAAACAAGGCAAGACTTGTTGCTAAGGGATACAATCAAGAGGAAGGTATTGATTAGGATGAAACCTTTGCACCTATAGCAAGGTTAGAAGCTGTAAGACTCCTACTAGCCTTTGCTAGCATGAAAGGATTCAAGCTTTTTCAGATGGATGTAAAGAGTGCCTTCCTAAATGGATTTGTAAATGAAGAAATCTATGTATCACAGCCTCTTGGATTTGAAGATCACCTCAATCCTACTGATGTATACAAGTTGAGGAAAGCTCTATATAGTCTTAAACAAGCACCTAGACAATGGTATGAAAGGTTAAGTAGTTTTCTTCTATCTCATCAATATGAAAGGGGAAAAATTGACAAAACCTTATTCATTAAAAAGTCTGACTCTGCTGTGATCTTGGTTCAAGTGTATGTAAATGATATTATATTTGGCTCTTCTAATTGACAAATTGTGTAAAGATTTTGTGCAAGCTATGCATGGGGAATTTGAGATGTCCATGATGGGGGAGCTCTCATTTTTTCTAGGGCTGCAGATTAAACAAAATAAAAAAGGCATCTTCTTGAGTCAATCCAAATACTGCAATGATATTCTCAAGAAGTTCGAAATGGAGAGCTGTAAAGCTACATCAACACCTATGGCTACAAAATGCTACTTGAGTGCAGATGGAGCTAGAACAGCAGTAGACCAAACTAAATACAGGGGGTTGATTGGTTCTTTATTATATCTCACTGCAAGTAAACCTAATATAATGTTTGTTATATGTCTTTGTGCAAGGTTCCAATCCTGTCCAAAGGAATCTCATCTCCAAGCTGTCAGAAGAATCCTTAAATATCTTAAAGGAACAACAACAATGGGCTTATGCTATCCTTCATATTCCTCTATTCATTTAGTAGGCTATTCTGACTCTGACTTTGCAGGATGTAAGCTGGATAGAAAAAGTACTAGTGGGACATGCCATCTACTTGGTTCTAGTCTCATATCATGGCACAGCAAAAAACAGGCATGTGTAGCATTTTCCACATCATAAGCAGAATATATTGTTGTTGGGAGTTGATGTGCACAGATCTTGTGGATCAAACAACAACTGGAAGACTTTGGACTAAAAGTCAGCAAGGTGCCTTTGTTTTGTGACAACACCAGTGCAATAAATCTCACAAAAAATCAGGTCCAACATTCTAGAACCAAGTGTATTGAGATTCGACACCACTTCATTCGTGACCATGTCAGTAATGGAGATTGTGAGATGCAATTTGTCACAACTAATAGTCAACTTGCATATATATATTCACAAAACCTTTACCCAAAGACAGGTTTTATGCTCTAAGACATGAACTTGGTATAATTGATTTACATGCTTTATCTTAGTCTATGATGTTTTTATGCCTTCCTTTTGTCTATTTGATAAGACAAATAGGGGGAGAATTATCTTGGTTTCTTTGGGTTGTAATTGATTATAACTGCACACTTTAATTCAGCCTTTAAATCACTGCTTTAGATAGAAGTTTCACTATTCTGATATTTTCAACTGGTTAATCCTGTGTTTTAATCAGTTGTTCTTCTGCTATTTGCACCTATGGTTTGTCTTTCACTCTGATTTAGTTGTGAAAGCTATGTTATGGTGCTCTAACCTTCTGACAAAGAATATTCTGCGTTTTTCTACTTCTATCTATAATTGTAGGTGATGATCAAATTCTAAACACAACTCTTCAAAGCAACCAGGGATTTGTCTTCATCAAATAGGGGGAGAATGTTGAATCAAAACTTTGATGAATCCAGAATCCTGAAGACTTTGTTGTTGAAGCTACTGTTGTTGAAGTTGTTGTTGTTGTTTTAGAGTCTTCTAGTGTGCTTTAGAATTTGTAAATTCTTTCTTAATCATAAACACAAGCTGAGCAATCTGGTTTTTAGAGAGAAAATGTGGTTTTCAAAACTATGATAAAACAACCGGTTATAATTTCGTTTTGACCGATTGTTCTTTCATAGACTGTCTGAGGCGTTTTCAAACTAACTGCTGTAACAGACTTAACTGGTTATCCCGTTATCTTAGTCGGTTAAAATTTGAATTTCAAACTGTTTTTTGAAAATCTGTTAAAGCCAATTACAGCTGGCTCTCTTTATGAGGTCCTTTGAAATCCTATAAATAGAGACCTTCTCCTCTCTTTGAAAACACGAAATATACACCAATCTTTTACAGAAATTTGAGAGAAAGAATAGAAAGTTTGTGCTGAGAAAGTTTTGCAAAGAAAAGTTCTAGATTGCTCAATAGCTTCTGTTTTGATCAAGAAAGTGCTTTTAGATTTCGTAATTCAGGTGTACTCCTTCCTTAAATCACTTCTTGTATCTATGTAATTGTAATAGGGTGTGATAACAGTTAATCTACGAAAGCAAAGGGCTGTTTAGTTTGGTTTATATTGCAAAGGTTGTGTGTGGTTGATCTTGTGTGTAAAGATTTGATCTTTGTAATTTTGAACTCTTGTAATCTGTTGTGAATTACAGTTTAGTGGATTGTCCAGTGTGGTTCTGGGAACTAGATGTAGCTCTATAGAGAGTGAACCAATATAATTGCCTTGTGTGAATCTCTCCATCTCTCTCTTGTTTAAAACTGTTTGATATTTTTTTGTTCTGTCATAAACAACCGGTTGCAACTAACTAACAATCGGTTATATTGTTGATGTGTTAACTAATTGAACTTGTTCTTAACCTCTAACACATAATCAACTGGTTATAACGATAATTCAATCGGTTATATTTTTGCTACCTACACTGCTTATCTTTGGCTCTTGCTTACATAACATAAACAACCAATTATCACGAAACTTTAACTGGTTATATTGTTGTTGTTTACATTGCTTCCTCATTGGTCTTGCTTCTATAACTCTAACAACCGGTTAAATCGAAACTTTAATAGGTTAAAATTTTGTAACACAGTTTTGTGTATCTTAATTCTCTCTATCTCCTTAAGCTTTCTTTCTATGTTTTGATAAAGATCTTCGTACCTTATTTCATTTGCAAAAATCCTTCGAAAACAATTCACCCCTCTTGTTTCACGCCATCCATTTTAACATATTAAACTCAATTATTAATATGAAAGTCTAATTGAAACATTCCTAACCAATGTTTAATGTTTAAAGTTTGTTACACACATATTATTAGATATAACACTTGTAAAGTGGCTCTTAATTGCTAAAAGTTTATTTTTAGGTATGGAAAACATTTTGAGATATTGAAATATGTGTTGTTCTGAACTAGAAAATTGATAAAGCGTTAATTATAAAGACGTTATTGATTAAAAGAAAATTGTGGCACACATAAGTAATAATTGAGCAACCAACACAAGACAAGAAGTGAAAAGTTATTTTATTTTTCAAATGATATTAACTTTATTAGGACATAATATAGACATATTAAATGGTAAGAATATATTTATAAAATACTTACTTTTCTAAACACTTTGTGACATATGAATTGTCTTACAATGTATTTCTTTAATCTTTTGTTTTTCTTTTACAATGAATTTTGTTACAATTTTTTTTCTTTTCTTTTAACTTTTTTACATTTTTTCATTGGTACTTATTTTTATTTATGTATTATTTATTCATGTTATGTTATGAGCAAATAAAAAAATGTTTAAATAAATTGTATATTTATATATCTATTAGAAGAGGATGTTGTTATCTATTATAGTTATAGTTTACATAAATATAAATATAAATATATACACTATTTTAAAAATTATCATTCAATAAATTATATCATAATTAATCCTAACTAAAAAATAGATTATTATTACTCATTGTTAAAGAATTGTTTTACATAAAACACTTACCAAAATCATTTTTGAATTAAATAATGTTCATCTCAATGCAATGTAATGTAACTTGCTCTTTTATTTAACAAAAGTTACATAACAAAATCTTGAAACCTATGATATTTTATAAAGTTTTGAAACCCATGATATTTTACAGAGGTCCTTAAACTCATAATATTTTACAGAACTTTTTGAAATCCATATTACGAAAGTTCTGAAATTTGTGATATTTTACGGAGATTTTGGAACTCCTGGTATTTTACGGAGGTTTTGAAGCTCATGGTATTTTATGGAGGTTATTAAACTCATGGTATTTAACAAGGGTTCTAGAAGACCTTTCCTGAGTTTTAAAAACACTCCAGAAAACACATCTTCCAGAAATAATTTAGAAAGAAAAATTACAATCCTAGTTAAATGACTTAATGGAGGTTTTAATCTTAGATAATAATAAACCTCTGTTAAAATCATTTTTTCTTATAATGTCATTCCACTATAAATTTTCAATTTAACAATAACTTTGCATATTTTATATATATATATATATGTATATATATATATATGTGTGTGTGACTAGTAATATTTTAAGGGAAGACTTGAAAACCCCAAAAAAAAGTTATCATATAAATAATTCATTACAAATATGTTAATAGCCAATGTGACTTTCAAATGTAAAGTACTTAGAAAAATAATGAGCAATCAATTCATACTTTATGAAGGAAAAAAACAAAACCATTGTTTTTTAAAGTCTTAGCTTAAACGTAACGTTGGGAGAAAGACTTGGAAAATTGAGATCCCAACCCATCACATAAATAATATCTAATTGACATGTAGTATACGTGTTTTAAGGGGAATTAATTAAAATACAAAATAAAAAATAAAATTTATCAATTTAATAATCTATTATTCTTTTATAATTTACGGAAAGTGTCATTTTTGAAAAGTGTCACATAATAATAATAATACACAAACCAAAATTCTGAAAAAGAAGACAGCGACGAAGAATTCAAAATTGACAAAATGATAAAATGACTCTAAAGATCTAAAAAAAAAAAAGTCTATACTTAAAAAAATCAAGTTGGAATTCACTTACTTCGAAATTTAGGACAAAAATTCAAAACTTGTATTTACTGATCATAAAGGATGTAAAAACATTTTATCCTAAAAAATGTAAATATTAAAATGTGGAAAGCATAATCTCTCTTGCAAGTTTATCAATTATTGTATAACAAAGATAAAGTTAACCAAGTTACAATAAAAAGTTTAATTCCTAATAAAATAGTTGTTGAGAAAAAAATTATTGCATGCTACATCAAACATCTCACATCTCTTAATAAATATTAGTGATACCATAAGAAAATGTTAAATTAGTTTTCAAATATTAGTTTTGTCCAAATTGTGATGTTATTAACATCGATTAAAATGATTCTAACGTGATGAAAAAGATTAATTCACTACAATAAATATTACTTTAGACAACAATATAAAAAACTGTTGCCTAAAATTTAGGTTACAGTTTTTTAACTATGGGTATTGTTCATGTAACACTTCAGAAAATTACATCTAACTATTACAATACAATTTCTATTAGTTTCTATGCAAACTTGGAGTATTTCAAAAATATTTCTATTACAAGATTATGACTTATAAAAATATATATATATTTATAATATAAGGTTCAAAACTATATCCCAAAGCCCTCAATACCCTCCGACACCTGTATGATTATCTGCTCGTGTACATAGTATAGTCATCGTAGTTCAAACACAACAAGAAAAGCAAGGGTAAGCTAGTAAAAATAAAATTTTATAATATACACAATTAAATCAAAAGAGAAAACCAAATTACATGATCAATTTCTCAACTATTCATTCTTCTTCAAATCCCAATAATAAAACAATCACTTAGATCTCACATGGATCTACACATCCAAGATATTCAACAAACAACGTCTTCCAGAAGACCCATATTAATTAAGTCCTACCAGAGACTAATATCTGATCCAAAGATTACCAACGAATCCAACAGAAAAGGTCAGGGTAAGTTCAATACAACCCAAACCGTACATCTCATATGTCACGATGTGCATGAACTCCTCCTTCAGCTTCTCACCACCTGATATCTTAATCTATGTGACTTAGATCATCGGTGAAGCTCGGAGATCTCTGTTACCACATAGGCATCAATACTTAATACACAAACATCAGCTCATACATTATCCCAAACTTATGAATTCAATTCCATACAATTTTCATCATACAATATCATTCAAAACCCAACCCACAATATTTAAAATCTTATTTAACATAAAAAAATAACACTTAAATAATAAACCATTAAAATCTAATATTTTTACAAGTTTAAACAATATATAAATAAACAATACAATATAAAAATACACACATCCCTGCAAGAGAAATTAAATATTAGGACCACATCACCTCCACATCCAGATCTTCTAGCATAGGGTATTAAAAATTAAATTTAGTTTCCCTTACCTGAAATTCCTTATTCTAATGAAACTCTGTCTCAATCAGGAAACCACTTCAAAATATAGGAACCTAGAGCAAGTTATCCAAACATTACCAAATTTTAGTACGAGCTTAATCAAGTTGAGAGAAACACTTTTCTCAATTGACCCCACTAAGATTGATGACTAAATCATAGAGAAAAACAGAGAATAAGAGAACTTTAGAGTAAAAATGAACTTACATTGTTTGAAAATCTGATCGGATAGAAATGTAGTCTGACTCCTCAGCTACAACATGGCATGATCAGATTTTAAAATAGATAAGGTATGGGTGAGAAAATGAAGAGAGAAGGGAGAGAAAGAGAAAAGGAGAGAGATGGGGCTATGACTCTTTTTTTTTTTCGTTTACGTTTTACAGTTTCTTACAGTTAAAAGGTAATAGTTTTTGTTTAAGTCTAGCTTCAAGACTTAACTAAAAGTTTCTAATAAGATGTTTTACAAAGGTGTTTCTTGAAATCTTGTTTGTGTTTGAGTCAAACTAGTTGTTATGAATAAAGATGAAAGTATAAAGAATGAAAAGAATCTTGATAGAGTGGTGAGGGTGCACACTCATGACTAGATCAAGATGATTTTCTATCTTAATTCTAAATAATTAAAGTTCATTTTAAAGATAAGTGTTTATTGGTTTTCACCTATTTTGTGTGATTATTTCTTTTAAGTTAATTTGTCTCAAAGATGTAGTTGGAAAATTTTAGTAATTTCTAACCCAATTCTTTATGTGCTTAGAAGATGACACGTAGACCACCTACTCCTCCTCCACCAATAGATGCCCAACTTAGCTCGAGCAATAGAGATGATGGCAACAACCTTGCAACAATAGAGTGCTACTATGGGACAACAGCATCAGGCTGCCCTTCATCAATTAGAAACAACTAGATTAGCAACAGAAGCATCTCAGCTTCATCAACAACCTCATACCTTTAGTTCGGAGGACTTTCTGAGACACAATCTGAGACGACCCAAATCCACAAGAAGATGACCAAGGATGCCAACTATGAAGGGTCATCTCAACAATCATGGGAAGATCTCATCAGTAGGAGAAATGGACAAGCACCGGAGCACCTAAAGTTCTTCCTACTAGTCTTCTTAAACATTTAGAAAAATATTGTAAATAAGTTGGGCTCACATGAGGGGTCCAAATAGTAAAATAAAAAGGGCCCAAGCCCAAGAAGCCAAGCCCAAGCCCAACTTATAATCTCAGCACCACCATGCCTCAGAGGTTTTCTAGGAGCAAGGCAAAGACTTTGGGTGATGAGCATCTCTTTTTTTCATTTCTTTAGAGTATGTTTTAAATAGAACATAAAAGGAGGGTGTGGATAGGAGTTTAGGGCTTATGAGTAGAAATAGCAAAGTCACACCTTCTATGTGACTCATTTTAGCGCCATTTTTCAAATGGCTTTGTATTTGAATTTCCCACCTTTTTCTCTTGTGAAAACCGACCCTCTAAAGCTATATATAGAGGTGCTTGGCTCATGTAATGACAAGTTAAAATTTGAGTAAAAACATTCTGCACAAATTGTGTGAGATTAGTGAGAATTATTTCTCCTAGCTTAGTCTTATCTTGTGAGTGTTTGGAGGCTCTAAAGTGGCGGCATCATCACTTATCTTAGAACAAATCACCATTCCAAGTGGCCTGAATCATCTTCCAAGCTTCATCCACATAAGCTTTCCTTTCCTTTCATCTATTCAATTCCAATTCCATTCCATTTCAATTCCTAAATATGTTTTGTTCTTGTGTTCTTGTTTCTATTCGGTTCTTGTTCTTTGTTTAGTGTTCTTCATTTGTTTTTGTGCGTTTCAATTCTGCATTCTTTCGCACCTTAATTGTCATTCATCCTTCACCTATAATTGTGTTTTTCCTTTGGTCTTATAAAAATGAACCTTCACATCTACTTAACACTTGTTAAGTTAATATCCAGTGGGAATTTTCCTTAGACTTCTCACCTAAATTGCTTAAGAATTCCGATCCTAATTCTATAAAGTGTGACCTAATGAATCAATCTAAAATCAACTCACATCACAATCCACTCAAATTTAATGGGAAGGTAAATCCAGATGAAGCAGACCAGAGGGTGAGAGACATAGAAAGAATCTTTGAAGCTACTCAATGCCTTGAAGAGAGAAAGTTATCTTATGCCATCATATGCTTATTGAATAAGGTGAGTTTTGGTGGATAGGTATAAAGTAGATGATGGAAGATAGATAAGAAATTGTCACTAGGGAGAGTTTCAAAGTAAGATTCCTGGAGGAGTATTTTCCTGATAGTGTCAGATATGCAAAAGAAATGGAATTCATGAAGTTGGAACAAGGAAATCTTTCAGTCACTGAATATTATACTAGGTTTAAACACCTAGCTAGATTATACACCCAATCCATGAATGTGGCTTGGAGATGTAGAAAACTTGAGTTTGGGTTGAAGCAAGAGCTTAAAGAAGTGGTGATTCCTATGTCCATTAGAGATTTCCCTACTCTAGTGGAAAAGGCAAAAGTAGTGGAGAGTTTGAAAAATAGTACCAAACTAGCTAAGCCTCAAGTGGGAGGACCTTCTAAAAGCATGCCTAAATATGAAGATAAAAAGAAACCTTATTTTAGACCTCAATCTTATAGTAGTGGAAGACCCAGTTCTCAATCCCCACCTAGTTTAAGATGTTTAGATACGGTGGGCCACATGTTATATTTTTCCCTCATCCAGTGTCAAATGTGACATGTGATAGATATCACGGGTATGGTCAGGCAACAAAATATTGTCATGTCCAATTAGGAGCTCCAAATTCTGGTGGAGTGCAACAAGTACAACAAAATAATAATAAAAAACCCAGAGCAGCTAGTAGAGTTTTTGCTATTACTGGAGCTGAAGCTTCGCAGTTTGATAGCCTTGTTAGAGGTGTTTGTTTTATCCTCGGAACACAATTATCTGTATTGTTTGATTCTAGGGGAACTCATTCTTTTATATCTTTTGATTGTGCTAAGAAACTTAAGTTGCCAATCCGAGAATTAGAAATTGAGTTAGTGGTATCTACACCAACATAAGGTATTGTAGTAACTTCTTCTATGTGTGTTGAGTGTCCAGTAATTATAGATGGGCAGAGATACAAAATCAACATGATTTGTTTACCTCTAAAAGATTTGGAGGTTATATTGGGAATGGATTGGTTGTCTGTTAATCATATCCTTATAGATTATGGTCGGAAGAAGTTAATTTTCCCTAAATTAGAAGGAGTGCAGGTTATCTCAGCTCAGCAGTTTGAGATAGAGACAAGAAGGTGCAAAGAAATTAGAAGCTTTGTGGGGTTAGCAGGATATATAGGAGATTTATAGAAGGCTTTTCTAAAATAGTGGCTCCTTTGACCCAATTGACTAGAAAGGATCATCCTTTCGCATGGACTAGACAGTGTGAGAGAAGCTTTGAAGCTTTGAAGAGTTGAAAAGAAGGTTGACTAATGCTCCTGTATTGATAATCCATGATACCAATCAGTATTTTGATGTTTTTTATGTGATGCTTCCTATCAAGGATTGGGTTGTGTTCTGATGTAGAATAAGAAAGTTGTTGCCTACGCCTCTCGTCAGTTAAAGGCGCATGAAAGAAATTATACAACTAATGATTTAGAATTGGCAGCAGTGGTCTTTGACTTAAAAATATGGAGACATTTTCTTTATGGAGTTAGTTTTAATGTGTTTAGTGATCATAAAAGCTTGAGGTATTTGTTTAATCAGAAGGAGCTTAATATGAGGCAGAGAAGGTGGATTGAATTTTTCAAAGACTATGATCTTCAGCTAATATACCATCTTGGGAAGGTAAATGTTGTTGCAGATGCGTTGAGTCGTAAAAATATACAAATGTCGTTGCTTTGATTAGAGAGCTAGCATAGATTGAAGATTTCAAGAGTATGGATTTGGATGATTCCATGTCTTCAAATTGCATTAGTTGTAATACACTTGTTATAACTAATGAATTTCTGGAGAAGGTGAAGGAAAAGCAATTGGAAGATTCAAAATTGAAGACATCACGAGCTTATTAAATACTGACAAAGCTAAAGACTTCTGATACAAACCACCTTGACTAAGGACACAATAGAAACTTCATAATTAGGTCAGTCATCTCAACATACAAAACCAGGCCCCACCAAACTTCAAAAGAGCCTCAGCAGAGAAGAAGAACCAGACATAAACCAGAATATTAGATGTTCTTCCTTCTAGTCTTTTCCCAAGCCAAGTTTATGTAAATAAATTAGGCTCACTTTGGGGGTCCAAATAAAAGAATAAGCTAGAGTAGGGTGTGTTTAGTAATTTAAGTAGAGTATGCTTAGTAATTTGAGTAGGGTGTGCTTAGTAATTTAAGTAGGGTGTGCTTAGTAATTTAAGTAGGGTGTGCTTAGTAATTTGGGCTTGTGTCAAGCCCACCTTTCATAACAAGTGCTTATAGGTTTAGGGTTTCTTTGACCTACTTTCTAGAAGGTTTCTCACAAATGACACCCCTGCTCTTCTATCTTGTTCTCCAAGACACCCTCTCTGTGCCTTGCTTCATGTATTTCACATATTGAAATTGAATAGAAAAGAAACTCTGTTTGAGTGCTTAGTGAGCTTTGTTCTCCTAAAGTTCTTGGGTGTTTGTGCACTTCAAGTGGCGGCTCTTCACCACTCATCTTACAGTCTCCTCTCCCTCCAAGTGGCGTGATTCCTTACACCAGAAGCATCTTTTATCTCTTCATCTTTTCTTTTCCATTTGGTCATTTCTATCTTATGCTTCTTGATACCTCATCATCATCTTAACCATATAATTGTGTTTTCTCTTTGCCCTCTAGAAGTGAACCTTCACACTTACTTAACCACTTGCTTAAGTTCGTGTCCAGTGGGAATCTTCTTGGATTTCTCACCATATTCTACTTAAAACAAAAACTCATAAACAAAGTGTAACACATAAAATGTGCAATCTTAAAATCAACTCACACCAACTTCTCTTTAGGAGTGGATGGTATTTTGAGATTCAAAAATAGAATATGCATACCAAAAGATAATGAACTAAAGCAGACAGTGTTATCTAAAAGTCATAAAAGCAAACTCAGTTTACATCCAGGAATGACCAAGATGTATCAAGATCTCAAGAAGTCTTATTGGTGGCATGACATGAAGAATGATGTAACCAAGCATGTAGTCGCTTGCTTGACTTGTCAGAAATCAAAGATTGAACATGAACAGCCTGGAGGCATGTTAACTCAATTAAACATTCCAGTGTGGAAGTGGGACAGTATCTCAATGGATTTTCTTATCCACTTACCATGTACTTTGAGGAAGCATGACTCTGTTTGGGCCATAGTGGACAGGTCGACAAAGACGGCACAGTTCCTACCTATAGATTTAAGAATCTCTATGCAGAAGTTGGCCCATATTTACATAGATAAAATAGTCAGATTGCAGATTCACCTCCCGATTCTGGCAAACACTCCAAAAAGCTATGGGGACTAAACTCAGACTTAGTTCAGTATATCATCCTTAGACTGATGGACAATCGGAGAGCACTATCTAGTCCTTAGAGGATTTTCTTAGGACTTGTGTATTAGATCATTGGGGTAATTGGGATTAAATTCTACCTTTGGTAGAGTTCACCTACAATAACAGCTATCAAGCAAGCATAGGAATGGCTCCATTCGAGGCATTGTATGGAAGAAAGTGCAGGACACCTCTGTGTTGGTTTCAGGATGGTGAGAGTGTGCTAATTGGACCAAAATAAATACAATAAACCAATGAGAAGGTAAATATGATTCAAGAAAGATAGAAAACATCTCTCAGCATGCATAAATCTTATGTAGATTAAAGAAGAAGACCTTTAGAATTCTCTGCAGATGATCATGTTTTTCTTAGAGTTACACCATTCGCTAGTGTAGGGAAAGTAATCAAATCGAAGAAATTGACTCTTAAATTCATAGGACCTTATCAAATTCTTAGGAGAATAGGTCCTGTGGTGTATGAAATTGTCGTGCCTCCTCCTTTAGCCAACATTCACAATATTTTACATGTATCCTAGCTAAGAAAGTACGTACTTGATCCCAACCACATTCTAGAGTTTGATTCAATCTAGGTGAAAGAAAATATGTCATTTGAAGTGAAGCCAATCAGAATTTTAGATTCACAAGTGAAACAACATCGTGGAAGAAGTATTCCCATGGTGAAAGTATTATGGGATCTCATCTCTCGAGATTCCACTTGGGAGATCGAAGAGGAGATACGAGAATTTTCGAGGTGATCACATCTAATCTCTTTCTTGGTATGTTCATTTTTTAGGACAAAAATTTTTGTAGTTGGAGATAATGTAACAATGTTAAAAAAAAAGCCACATAACCCCCCCTCCCCCCACACACACACGGTCATTTCTTCTTCTTTTTCTTTCTCTGTCCATCTTTCCCAACTTCTCTTTTCTTCCTTCTCCCTTAATTTCCTCTCCCAATATACATATATTTTTATCTGATCGCGCCACTATGCAGCTGAGAAGTTAAGGAACATTTCTATCCAATCAGATTTTCAAACAGAGTAAGTTCATTTTTGCTTTAAAGATCCTTTATTCTCTTTTTTCCTTAGGATTTAGTCATCAATCTAGGTGAGGTCAATTTAGAAGATTAATCCTTTCAACTTATTCTACTATATACTGAATTTCTGTTAAGTTTGGATAACTTGCTTTCTGTTATGTTATTTAATATTTTTTTATTTCTAAAAATTTTATTTTAGTCATTTTTAACTAATAAATAGATTAATAGATATGATGTCCCACTATTTTTTGGATTTATTTTATGCATGCTAATTACAAACACTTATCCTAATTTACTATATTTTTCTATTACTTCTTCCTTCTCCAATGGCAATAACAATAATGAACCTTAAACCTCTCTGCAGGTTTAGCTGAATTGGTTTAATCGCTTAGATTTATTAAAATAAAATATATATTTTTTAAAATAAGAATTTGGAAAAAACATTTTTTTAAATTTAAAATTAGTTTATAATTTATTAAAATTTTATTATATTAGTTTGTTCAAAATCATATATTTTTTAAGTTTATACATAAGTTACTTTAGCTTATGAAAAAAATTATTTTAGCTTTTGTAGCTCCTTTTCATATTTTAGAAATGTTTAGAAAGAAATTTCTTATAAAAATAATGTTTCAGACGCTATAAAACGTGATATGTAAGGCATTTAAAGTTTTGAACTTTTGTCTACTAAATTGCAATATTTTCCAAAATCTCTTATATATTATCAATTCAAAGTCATTTTCTTTTTCAAGTAATTTTGTCCACAACATAATTGTAGTATCTTTGAAATAAATATGTGCTATCAAATCGAAGTCTTTTTCTTTATTAAGAGACTTTTGAAGTCTTCATCTTTATCTCTGATGTGAATTTTAAGTCATTGCTATTACTATTGCCATAATGAAAAATTAGGAAAAATATTTAAAAGTGTTTTTCTAACTTATTTTAGGAAAAAATATTTTTTTTACCAGTTTACTATAGAAGAAAAAATATTTTAAAAAATTAAAATCAAATTTTGAGTGAATTTTTAAAAACTATTGAATTTAAAAATAATTTGTGCTCAGACGAAATCATATTTTGCATAAAATAAAAATATATAATTATGATTATATTGATTTTTATATGTAAATTACATGTGACATATCTGATGGGAATTTAACCAAACAAAAGGTCTTAATATTCTCCAAAAGTTAAGTAATTGTGTTTACTTTGATATTAGGATTTTTTATCTACTTTCCAGACATGAAAAATGGATGTACTCAAAATAGTTTTAAATTGGATATAGATCATAAATTCACACTTAAAATCAAATATGGTATGGAACTTTTAATAGCCTCTTAAAAAAGTGTAGTTTTATCATTTTTAGTATTACACTTCAATTATTATAAGAAAATAATTAAATAATAATTAATTTAAAATATAAAAATAATTAAATAAGTTAAATACTAATTTATAAATTAAAAAATTATTAATATATAAAATAATTTTATTTTTAATAAAAATTTATACACTAGTTTCTAAATCTGAATTTATATAAGACTAGTTATCAAAATTTTATTTAAATTCTTACAGTGATTAATTTAAAATTTAAAATAATGAATAGTTAAATCTTAATAGTTAGTCATATATATACTAATTTAGAAATATTACTTTATAAAATTTTATTAATAATATAAACTACTTTATATACTAATAAGTTTTTAGTTTATAAAATAATATTTAACTTAACAATATAGTAACTAATTAATTTTTATTTTTAAAATTAATTTAGTTTTTATTTAATTACTTTTTAGTTTTAGATTTAAATTATATTAAATTCACCATCCAATTAGATTAAATTTAAATTATTTTTTTGAAATTAGATTTAAAGGATTATTAGTTTTTTTTATCTCAATATTTAGGTATGTGTTTTCACCAAGTCTCGCAATTTTAAAGTTTTCAATTTGATTTGAATGTTATTTAAAATAATCAATGTAATAAATATCTTTTCTTAAGTTCATGTATATCAATTGTAGTGAGAGTTTATTCCTAATCATACTCAACAACTTTTATTATAAAATTAAAATGATATTCTGTACTTGAAAAGATCAACAAAAAAAAAACTCATACTTCATATGAGAAAGAGATAAAAAAAAATTACTTTGTTTAATTAAGTAGTTCAAAGTTAATAGTTGTACTGACCAGCCCTCGGACGTTAGCTGGGTCCCACAGCATGGGCCAAAGCCACATGGAACGGACCCCACAGGGGTGATTAGTCATTAGCTTAGAGAGAAGGGTAATTAGTCATCAGCCTACAGAGAAGGGCGATGAGTCATCAGCCTACAGAAAGGGGTGATTAGTCATCAGCCTACAGAAAGGGGTGATTAGTCATCAGCCTACAGAAAGGGGTGATTAGTCATCAACCTACAGAAAGGGGTGATTAGTCATCAGCCTACAGAGAAGGGTGATGAGTCATCAGCATGTTCCCACAAAGAAGGGTGAGTAGCCATCAGCGTGACGATCACCAGAAGGAGCTGATGTGTCTTCGTCACTCCGCAGGCTGAGGAGTCCTCGGCAACAGAGTGTGGCGAGGTGACATCGGTCTTGGGTGATTTGAACAGCGTAAACAGAACAGCTAAGATTGGTTCCCAGAGTGGGCCAATGACCAGTTAAATACCCAGAGGTAGGGAGAGGCCTGAATCACGAAGAGCTCATGTAGGTAGCAGGGAAAGCACAATTAGGTGCAGAGTCCTGAGGGGTCGAGTACTCATCAGAACTAGGGTTTCCCAGTGAAGCTACATGCATGGCACGTGAACAGTGAAGGCACTCCCAGAACAGGTGGCCCCAGAGACTAGGTGCACAGGGAGGCACCCAGGTGGTCACCCTGTTAAAGTTTGCACTCCAGAGAAGGAAACCTTATGTGCTAGATTACCCTAAGATTGGGTGATAGCGGCGCAAGGGTATTCCAGTAAACCCTAAATATGGCTAGTAGCGCAGTGAACCCTAATTAGGGCTAGCGGCGCTGTAAACCCTAGACTATATAAGGGACAGTAAAATACTTCACAAAGGTACGCAGTTTCTAGACCTAAACATAGAGAGACTCAATACACTTGGTGTTACTTGCCCCCTATTGACTTGAGCGTCGGAGTGCAAACGGCCTCTAGGGCGCCCCTTTCTCTTTTGCAGGTGCAGATTGTTTCGCAAGAATCAAGCACGTATCAACGTGAGGAAGGAGGCGTGTGAGTGTCGTGGAGTCAACTGACAGGCGAGTCTACCGGCAAGAACAATAGTATATATTAATCAATTTTGAAGTCATTTTGGTTCTTTTAGACTTTTAAAGTCATCTTCCTATAATTTTGTTAATTTTAAAGTTGGGGTCCCATTTTTTTTATAATTTCGATTTGCTATTATTTTGCAATTACATTTTTATCAAATTCCGCTTGGAAATTGAGGTCTGTTTTAGAAATAAAAAATTACAGAAATTCTTTCAAAAATATGTTAAGATATTCAGTGGTTATAACTTAAAAAGTTTAGAGAAAGAAGAATAACTTGTACAATTTCGTTTACTTAACTCAATAAATTATTTTACGTTTATTAGATTAATTTTTTTCTTTTTTATGTTTTAGTGTTTTTTATACATTGATTTTTCAGGTTAATTTTAAATCTTTCAACTTTAATATTTTATACTTCTAAAGAAATTATTTTAGTCATTTTTAACTAATTAGTAGATGAATACATATACCGATAGTTTTGTTAATCTATTTAGCGATTATATTAAAAATATACAATAAATATTTTTAAAATAAAAAATACTAAATTGAAATTTTAAAACATAGTATACCATAACACAAAATTAAAAAAACATAAAAGTAGTAACTAAGAAGCTTTTAGCTCTGTATATTTTTAGTTTTTAATGGCAGTTACATTAATTTGAGTTGAAAATTTCTTAAAATCTTTCCCCAAAAGTTACGCTCTTTTTATAATAATTATGAAATTTGGTTGTATTATGGATCAAATTAAAGATAAGTTGAATGAAATTAAAGATAAGTTGATGAGAGTTGTGTGGAGTTTGAAATGCTATAAAAATGGGTTATTGGGAATGGTAAGGTCACCAACATCATCATCTCCTTAGAGTTTGATAGATGAGTGTGTGTTTGTGATGATAACCACTAGAGTGTCAATCATGAGTCCAATTGCTTTCAAACTCATAATAATTATGCTGTGTTTGGCCTTCCAAGTTGTTCCTGGTGAACAGGAAATGAGGTGCTTAAAAAGGGAGAGGGAAGCACTTCTCCAATTCAAAGCTTCCCTTCTTGATCGCCATGGCATGCTCTCCTCTTGGACCACTGCTACTGATTGTTGCCAATGGAAGGGGATTCGCTGCAGCAACCTCACTGCCAATATCGTAAGCCTCGACCTTCACGGTGATCAGTATGATTATGAAACTTATTCAAGATCTTATATCAGCGGAGAGATCCACGAGTCATTGATTGAGTTGCAACAATTAAAGTATTTGAACCTCAGTTGGAATTTGTTTCCAGACAACCATATCCCAGAGTTTCTTGCTTCTCTCAGCAACTTGAGATTCCTTGATCTCTCACAGTGTGAATTTGGCGGAAAAATTCCAAGTCAATTAGGGTCTCTTTCTCATTTAAAATACTTGAATCTTGCTGGGAATTTCCTCGAGGGTTCAATCCCTCCTCAACTCGGAAATCTTTCCAAGTTGGAGTATCTTGATCTAAGAAGGAATTATTTTGAAGGAAATTTACCATCCCAATTCGGGAATCTTTCAAACTTACAAAAGTTTTATCTTAAGGGATCTTACGATGGAGTTCTCAAAATCAACGGTGGAGGTAAGCTGCTATCCAATCTGATTTCTTTAACCCATCTTTACTTGTGTTCCATTCGTGGTCTTAATAGTTCTCATACTTGGCTGCAAGTGATTGTCAACCTACCAAAATTAAGAGAACTAAGCTTATTTGATAGTAGCCTTTCTGATCATTTTATCCTTTCATTGAGGCCTTACCAATTCAACTTTTCTACTTCCCTTCTGGCCTTTCATCTTTCTGGGAACACCTTCACGTCACCCGTAATATTTCCGTGGGTGTCAAATATCACTTCCAATCTTGTTGAGCTATACCTTGTTGGTAACAACTTAGAGGGTTCTGTATCAAATCATTTTGGCATGGCTATGAATTCTCTGGAGCACCTTGACCTTTCCTTTAATAGTTTCAAGGGTGAGGTTTTGAAATCCTTCATGAATATATGTACCTTAAATTCTTTAAGCATGTACGAAAACAATTTGACTGAAGACCTTCCATCCATTCTTCATAATTTGTCTAATGGTTGTATTAGACACTCGCTACTGGATTTGGATTTGACAAATAATCAAATTACGTGCTCTTTACCTGATCTTTCAACATTTTCTGTTTTAAAGTCATTGGATCTTTCAAGAAATCGATTAAATGGAAAGATTACAGATGATATAAAATTGCCATTTTCATTGGAATCTTTATCAATCTCATCAAACCTTCTAGAAGGTGGAATTCCAAAATCATTTGGCAATGCATGTGCTTTGCGCACATTAGACATGAGCAATAATAACTTGAGTGATGAGTTTTCAATGATAATGGATCACTTGTCTAGATGTGCTAGATACTCACTACAAGAATTGAACTTGGGAGAAAATCAAATTAACGGTACGCTTCTTGATCTTTCAGAATTTTCAAATTTGAAATCATTGGATCTTTCAAGAAACCGATTAAATGGAAAGATAACAGAAGATATAAAATTGCCATTTCAATTGGATTATTTATCAATCTCATCAAACTTTCTAGAAGGTGGAATTCCAAAATCATTTGGCAATGCATGTGCTTTGCACACATTAGACATGACAAATAATAACTTGAGTGATGAGTTTTCAATGATAATACATTACTTGTCTAGATGTGCTAGATACTCACTACAAGAATTGAACTTGGGAGAAAATCAAATTAATGGTACGCTTCCTAATCTTTCAGCATTTTCAACTTTGAAATCATTAGATCTTTCAAGAAACCGATTAAATGGAAAGATAACAGAAGATATAAAATTGCCATTTCAATTGGATTATTTATCAATCTCATCAAACTTTCTAGAAGGTGGAATTCCAAAATCATTTGGCAA
Organism: Phaseolus coccineus; assembly: GCA_037954025.1. Classification (NCBI taxonomy): domain Eukaryota; kingdom Viridiplantae; phylum Streptophyta; class Magnoliopsida; order Fabales; family Fabaceae; genus Phaseolus; species Phaseolus coccineus. The sequence goes on from CM075681.1 coordinate 43,952,626, forward strand.
TGCATGTGCTTTGAGCACATTAGACATGACAAATAATAGCTTGACTGATGATTTTTCAATGATAATGCATCACTTGTCTGGATGTGTTAGATATTCATTGGAAAACTTATATCTAAGCATGAACGAAATCAATGGCACACTACCCAATCTCTCAATATTCTCATCTTTACAAGAATTGTTTGTTGATGGAAACAAGCTAAATGGAGAGATTTCCAAAAGTATTCAATTTCCACCTCAACTAAGAGTTTTATGCATGGAATCAAATTCCTTAAATGGTGTGTTCACTGACTACCATTTTGTTAATATATCTAAGTTATCTTACTTGGACTTATCTGACAACTCATTGACCTTGACATTTACTCAAAAATGGATCCCACCTTTCCAGTTACGTTATATATACTTACGATCATGCATGTTAGGTCCAACATTTCCTAAATGGTTGCAAACACAAAACAAATTTGTTGATCTTGACATTTCAAATGCTGGAATATCGGATATGGTTCCAAGATTGTTTTGGGAAAAATTAGCTTTGAGAATTAATTTGTTTTCAGTCAATATTTCAAACAATAATCTCCATGGTATAATTTCAAATTTTGCTACAAGAGATGTTGTTCATTTCTTAACTCTTGCATCAAATCAATTTGAAGGTCCTATTCCACCATTTCTACGAGGTTCCATATTTCTTGATTTATCAAATAATAATTTCTCAGATTCTCTTTCATTTTTATGTGCTAGTGGTCCTAAAGAATCACTACATCAGTTAGATCTTTCAAATAACCAGTTATCTGGAGAAATTCCAGATTGTTGGAGCCATTTGAAGTCATTAGCTTATTTAGATTTAAGCCACAATAAATTTTCAGGAAATATTCCCACTTCATTGGGATCACTTCTTGGTCTTCAAGCATTGTTATTGAGAAACAATAACTTAAAACATGACATCCCTTTCTCCCTAAGGCATTGTGCAAAGTTAGTGAAGCTTGATGTGTCAGGAAACAAATTATCAGGGCATATCCCTGCTTGGATTGGGAGTGAAATGCAAGATTTGCAAATTTTAAGTTTGGGAAGGAATCATTTCAGTGGAATTTTACCATTACAAATTTGTTATTTGAAAAGCCTTCAAATCTTGGATATCTCCCTAAATAACTTAACTGGGAAAATTCCTGCATGTATAAATAATTTTACATCAATGGCTTACAAGAAATTTTCAAGTGATTATAGACGCTATTCGTATTTTGTCAACACTAGTAATTTCAGAGACAATCAATCATACGAACTAAATGTATTCTTGGATTGGAAAGGTTCAGAACAAATGTTCAAAACTACTGAGTTATTACTTCTAAAAGGCATTGATCTCTCCAGCAATAAATTTTCAGAAGAAATTCCAGTAGAAATAGAGAGTTTAGTAGAATTGATCTCATTGAATTTATCAAGAAATAATTTGATTGGGACAATCCCTTCAAATATTGGAAAGTTAAAATCACTTGAATTTCTTGACTTGTCAAGAAACCAGTTTGTTGGATCAATTCCTGTAAGTCTTAAACAAATTGATCGACTTGCCATGTTAGATTTGTCACATAATCATCTAAGTGGAGTTATTCCAACTGGCACACAGCTACAAAGTTTCGATGCCTCAAGTTACGAAGATAATCTTAATCTTTGTGGGCCACCCCTTGAGAAGTGCATTGATGATGAACCAACTGAAGAAGCAATTGTTAAAATTGCTGAATATTCCCTTTTGGGCCATGACTTTTACATCGGGATGGTGTTGGGATTTGTTATAAGCTTTTGGATGGTGTTTGGCACAATCTTATTTAAGAAATCTTGGAGACATGCTTATTTCAAATTCTTGAACAATTTAAGTGATGACATCTATGTGATGATAGTAGTGAAATTCAAATGGTGCAAGTAGATTACCAGGTAACACTTCTTTTACATATAACACTTCTTTTACATATATTTGCTTGTGTTTTTCACATGATATTTATTAATGGTCATAAATTTTATAGTTTACGTCTATATATATAAGAAACCTGTTACATTTAAAAAAGAAAAAATGAATAATTTCAAATAAAAATATGTTTGTCATGTTAAATTTATGTAATTTGGTTGTTATAATTATTTAATTTCTAATAAATTATTTATAAAATATACTAGTAAGAAACAAAATATTTTAATCAATACTAAACTAAAATTAGAACTTTGAGTTGTATCGGTAAGATTTCATATATTTTAAACTATTTTAATATAAGTAGTTTTGTACCCATTTCATAGTAACTTTCTTTGGACTTTTTGATCTTGCGTGTTTTAAAATGGGCAACTTATCCACATAGGTGATATTCAATCTAAATCTAAATCTTATTACTTTCAACCTTTTACCTGTTACCCATTCTCAAACATATTTTATCCAATCATCCTTATATGTTATCATTGAATTCGAGAGCATTATGTTTAAAGTTGAAGTAAAATTATTTCATTTCATCCCTAACATTAATGTTTGTAGTCCCTCTAAGATTTAAAACTTTTTATATTGCTAAAATTTACTTTTTTTACAAATTATTTGGAAAATGTAATGTCTATTTTTCACTCTTTAAAAGTCATTCTTCACTTGATAAGGGATTTTGATATCAAGAATTAAAGTATTAAAAATAGAAATTAAAATAAATAAAATTTTAAAAGAATTTAAATAAAAACATCCAATTATTATAGGAAATAAAAAGTTATTTAAATTTTTTTCCATTAAAAATATGCCTCAGAGAACCTTTGGAAAATTTGGATAGAAATATTTTATGAAGATGAATAAAATATATCAATAAAGTTCATGATCCTTCCTTTTGTACTCTAAAAAATATTTATTTATTTTTAAAACATAATATAATTCACTAAGCTAAATTAATTAATTGAGAGCAACAATTCATTTACACATTTGGGATATTCACAATTTGTTTTTGTTATTTTTCAGCATATCTTGAAGACCAATCCCACTTGCATATCTCAAATGTTTGAGCTTGTAAACTTGGACAAGGCAAGGTTCTATAAGGAAATAAGCTGGAAAGTATGGTTGTTTTAGTTGTTGTACACATGTTTTCATTTTATGGTGTTTGTACTTGTGTTACTATGGTTAGAGTTGTTTGGTGATGTTGTATGTTTGAATAAAACTCTTGTTTAATTTATGGTAACAAGACTCTTATTAGCATTGAGGTTGCATTGAAATAAGTTTGCCATATATTATGCTAATAATATAATTGCATGCTTTTCATGATCAAAAACTTAGGTTTGGCAACAACAAATAAGTAAAAAAAAAAGTGTTTAGGGTTGAGAGGTGAACAAAGAGTTTAAATTTGCATGAAAGTAAAGAATATTTAAAAGATTGTTTGTATCGAAATTCCTCCAAAAAAATGAACTATTTCAAAAAAAAACTTTGTAGAATCGTAGTAACAAGTCAATACCTTTGTTAGCATTGTGGTTGTATTGAAATATAGTTTTCCATGTAATATGCTAATAACCTACTTGCATGTGTTTCATGATCAAAACTTTAGTTTGCCAAACACATTATTCATTTAAAGATATTCCTATGACGAGATTGAACTTTTTTGTTGGAGCTATACTATATTTGATGAATCCAATGTCTTATTTGAATATTCTTGAAGATTGAAGAGGATCAAAGACTTAGTTGTATTTAAGGAGTGTGTTGTCTTGATTACGCTTGTATGTAAGTTTCTCTTTAGTGATTTGATCTTATAATTCCAGTGAGAAAGTTATTTTCAAAATGTTTTAGGGCTTGTCTTGGTTATAAGATACTTTTAATTGACTAAACAATGTTTTAATCTATTAAAATATTCTTATTTGGATCTATTAACAATGACAACTAAATCATACTAAAATTGTTGTTCAAATGAAAGAGGTAAGTGAAGAGAAATCTGAAAAAATGCAATGACTCAAAAAACCTGAATTTTATTGGTTAGGAAATTTGGAAATTTTCTAAAGAACAGAAACAAAGATAGAAACTTTCATAGAAAAGGTATGTAAGCAAACAAAATGATTCAGTTTCTTCTAATTTTACATGTCTTGGATGTGGAAAACAAGGACATATTATAATTGAATGTCCAAATAGTGAAAACAAAGATATGATCAGTGACATTAAATACGAGAAAGGGAGCAAAACTAGAAGAGCCTACATTGCATGGCAAGACATTGATGAAACCTCTTCTAGTGCTTTTCAAGGAGGATGTGAAGGCAAACATCTGCTTGATGGCTGATTATGAGTCTTCTTCAAGCAATGTAAGTACAAAAATTTCAAAGAAGGAAAGCATAGAGCTTTTAAATGCCTCTAATGAGATGCATGAAAAAGTTAATAGATTGACCACTTCTAACAACACACTTAAGGAAACGAATAATTGACTAGAAAATAGAGTCACCAAACTAGAAAAAGAATTGAGTGATGCTAAAACCTTGAAATCATTTACAAAATTGGTTCTTGTAGTTATTCTGAAACATGTCAGCCAATTCAAAAAAATTGTGAATAATAAAGTTCACTATCTTATTAAAATTATGACTAACTTATCTATGGGAAAAGCAAATCTTGAAGCTTTGCTACGTTCTCAAAATTGTTTTGATAGAGTTGAAATTAGTTATAAACTTGATTTTCAAAACAAAATTAAAGAATATATAAATTTGTTTTCTTACGAAAAATCGAGTGCTTCACCATCCATTACTTGATTTTATTGTATAAGAAAAGACCATACTATTAGAAATTGCAAAACAAAAAGTTTGATGTTCCTAATGACATAGTTACATGGATTCCAAAATGTGCCAAAAAGGAAGTTAACATTGTTGGACCCAAATTAATAAGGGTACCATACTCTGTTGTATAATCTATTTTACAGGTGCACTTGAAAGCCAAAAAATAGTTGTGGTACTTAGATGGTGGTTGTTCAAGGTACATGACTAGAGATGCTCACAAGTTTGTAATTGAGAGGCTGAAGACAAAAGGTTATGTTCCTTATGGTGACAATAATAAAGGGAGAATCCTTGGATGTAGTGATGTATTAAATGGTTCCTCCATTACCATACACAATGTGCTCTTAGTTGATGGTTTAAAACACAATTTGGTGAGTATCAGTCAACTACGTGACAAAGGTCATAATGTGATATTTGAACCTAATTACTGTTCGATTTGTGAGTCAAAATCTGACAAAGTTATGTTGGTTGGTAGTATTGACAACATTTATATGTTAGATATTCACCATGCATCATCTAAGATTGAGTGTTTCTTAACTAAAGAGGAAGATTTATGGTTGTGGCATAAAGGGATTGCTCATATTCATATGCATCATCTAAATAAACGAATTTTTACAGACTTGGTAAATGGACTGCCAAAGCTCAAGTTTGAAAAGGAAACTAAAGTTTCTTTCAAACAATTTTTTTTCTTTTCAACTATTAGACCCTTTGAGGTATTACATATGAACTTCTTTGAACCTTCAAGATCCATGATCCTTTGAGGGAATTGCTAAACACTTGTAATTGTAGATGATTTTTCTAGATTCACATGAACCTTATTCCTAGTACATAAGAATGATGTTTTTACTGCTTTTAAGATGTCTTTTATAAAATGAAAAAGGTTATTGCACTAGTTCCATAAGGAGTGATCATGGGGTGGGGGCGGGGGATTTTCAAAATAATAAATTCAACTCTATTTGTGAAAAGTATAGTACTAGGCACAATTCTTTGCACCTAGGACACCACAACAGAATGAAGTGGTAGAAAGAAAAAATAGGTCTTTGGAGGAATTAACAAGAACCATGTTAAATGAAACTTCGCTTCCTAAATAATTTTGGGTTGATGTTTTCTAATATTGCATGCTATGTGTTAAATAAAGTGTTGATTAGACATATTCTCAAGAAAACTCCATATGAATTATATAAAGGTAGAAAACCAAACATAGGTCATCTTAGAGTTTTCGGATGCAAAATATTTTGTGTTAAATAATGGCAAAGAAAACCTTAGCAAGTTTGATGCAAAAGCTGATGAAGATATCATCTCAAGTTACTCATCAAATAGTCATTCATATATTATTTATAACAAAAGGCATATGACTGTTGAGGAATATGGTCATGTATTTCATTAATCAAATAAAAAATTGAAAGTGTTTCTAAGAATGATGCAAGTGATGGTGGATTACTAAATGTCTTCACCAAATTAAACTTGAACAAACCAAGTAATCAAGATGGTTTAGGTGAAACTACTGATGAAAAAGAACCCTATAAAGATCTTCCTAAAGAATGAAGAATTCCTAGAGATCTATCACTTGACAATGTAATTGGACAAATTTAAAATACTAGTCATTCTTCAAACAGTTTATGCAATATAATGACTTTTTTTCACAAGTAGAACTTAAAGATATATATTTGTGATTCTTTAAACCACCTGGTTTTGAATATCATCAACATCCAAACCATGTATTCAAGCTGAAGAAAACTCTATATAGATTGAAACAAGTACCAAGATAGTGATATGAGAGACTTAACAACTTTTTTATATCTTCGAAGTATGAGAGAGGAAAATTTGACAAGACTTTTTTCATTAGAAAATTTCATAATGATATTATTCTTGTACAAGTTTATGTGGATAACATAATGTTTTGAGTTATTAATGGTTGCTTGTGTGAAGAGTTTTTATCAATGTGTAGGAAGAGTTTGAGATGTCTATGATGGAAGAATTGAATTACTTCTTTAGACCTAAAGTCGAGCAAATGAAGCATGGAACCTTCTTAAGTCAGTCCAAATATTGCACAAACCCACTGAAAAAAAATTTAATGGAAAATTACAAAGAATATACAAAAAGCTACTTAGATTCAATTGAAAAAGAAACTACAATTGACACAATGAAGTTTAGAGGCCTCATTGGATCACTATTGTACTTGCCAACTAGTAGACTTAACATCATCTTAAGTGTGTATATGTGTACTAGATACAAATAAAATCCCAAGGAATCACACTACAATGTTGCGAAGAGAATTTTAAAATTCTTAAAAGGAACTTTCAATGTTGGAATGTGGTATTCAAGTGATACTTCTCTAAATTTAGTTGAATTCTCTGACTCTGGTTTTGTAGGTTGTAAACTAAACAGGAAAAGTACAAGTGGTGCTTGTCATATCCTTGGACCCAACTTGGTGTCTTGACATAGTAAGAAATATACTTGTGTTACACTTTCAACAACTGAAGTTGAATATATAGTTGTTAGGAGTTATTGTACACACACTCTAGCTAAAACAACAATTGTTGAATTTTGGACATCAATTAGATACAATATCTCTTATGTGTGATAATACAAGTGCCATAAATTTAACCAAAAAACCAATTCAACACTCACAAACCAAACATATGGAAATAAGACATAATTTCATAAAAGATCACATAATGAAAGGTGAATGTGAAATAAAGTTCGTTGACATTGTTAACCAGTTAGCTTATTTTTTTACTAAACCATTAGCTAAAGATAGGTTCAATTACCTAAGAACTGAACTTGGCATTCTAGATTACTCTAATGTTATATAAATCTTTTTTTTTTCAATCTCTTTAAGTTTAACATAACTAATTTACATAAATAATTGTTCTCATTTAGAATGATATTATTCTTGTACAATTTTATGTGAATGACATAATTTTTTGTGCCACTAATGGTTGCTTGTGTGAAGAGTGTTAAGACGCTAGATGGTCTAGTCTCTACTAGACAATGTAATACCTTCTAGATGATCTCGTGATAAGAGAGTCTATAAGTTTTGATGATAACAAATAATATTAAATATGTTAAAGATATAACAAAGCTCTTTGATGTGCAGGTATCAAGTTTACACTGATAAACAATCTACACTATCAAACATATTAAACGATCTCACACTATTAAACCTATTAAACGATCTTACAGTACAACAACATGGCGAACAGTCCTATGAACACTACACCATTTTTGACCTTAGACAACACCTAAAAAGCGTTGCCTAAAGTAGTAAAAGCGTTGCCTTAACGTTAGGCAACGCTTTTCCAGGCGTGGAATATGCAGTCGTGGGCTTAGGTTTAGGCAACGCTTTTTTGCAGTCGTTGCCTTATATTGGTAGAATACACAATGTTTTTTGGGACAACTTTTAGGCATCGTTTTTCTCATAATGTTTAGACAACACATTTTCAATGTTGACTATTGTTTAGGCAACATTTTGTAAAATGTTATCATTCGTAAAGACAACACTTATTTAAATGTGCTATATGGTTTTTGGGACAACATTTAGGCAACGTTTTTCTTGATAATATTTAGACAACACTTTTTTAAATGTTGCAATTTTGTTTAAACAATATTTGTTTGAATGGAACAATTGCATTTGAATAATGAATAATTATATGGTAAATTCATTTATACTATATTTATAACATTTCTGAATAAATTGTGAATGCATTAAGTCCCTAATGTATTTATTATTGTTAAGTAAAAATATAATAAGTCTAACTATTTATTTAATTTTTACAAAATAAATTAATTAATCTATTGAAGACAATTGATAACAAATAAAATTTATAATATTTAAAAATATAATTAAATATGCAACTAACATTAATGTATATTTAAAAACATAATTACATAGATGAAAACATTAAAAAATAAATATGATTTAACATCCTCTAGTAGACTTTCAAAATTAAAAGAAATTACAACTTATATCAAACAAAAGTGTTTGATTTATTTCTACATTTTGTGAATTCTCTTCACCTTGTGATCTTCAACTTCATCCTGAATAAAGAAACAACAAAAATATCAAGTAGACAACAAAAAAATATAAAGTAGACAAAAAAAGAAATAATCACTACATTAAACTATATTAAACTACTGACAAAAGGCATTTTTCTAAAATATGCCCAAGAAATTACAAGAATTGCTTCAAATTAAAAATAACTCTGTGACCAATGGAAGTGAAACAATGAAGAAGGGAAAAAAATGTAAAAAATAATAGTGCAAGTGGAAATCCACTATTGAATTGGTGTGACTACCGCTTATGCTCCATCTTTGCTTTAATTAAGAAAAAAAAGGATCATCATAAATCTCCAATGTACACAATCATACTAATTTTATTGTCCACCAGGAAGCACAATAGAAACCCAATCAAAAGTTGCCATTTGAAAATAAGTACTCTTAATAAAAGAAACTAATGTTAATTGAAAAGGCAATAATTTATTGCTCCAACTTACATATCCATTTTCAAGTGCTCTGTAATCAAGATCTTCGTCTACTTTTTCCTGTTCATTGTCCAAAAACTGAAGGTACAAGAAGTATAGCTAAGTTCTCTTCTACAAACAATTCAAAAATATTTAATTGGAATATATATATATATATAAACAAATGCAAGGAAAATTAGAAACCTAAATCAGGGAGAATATTGGTCCCTTGTGTTTGCTTAATGTACTCTTCAGTTCACCTAGTCATAGATACCAGAGTCAAAACACCTAAAGCACCAGAGTCATAATTTTGACAAACTTCCCCTAAACAGATGTGAGTTTCAAAACATAAAGGAGAAATTAAAGTATTTTGCTCTTTCTATTTACAGGGAAGAAAATATATTGGAGAGCATACAAGAAGAGAATAAATAAAATATATAAGAGAAGTGCTAGTAACCCCTATTGAGTTGTCTTACCTTAACAGTAGGACAATAGGATAGTCAACACCTGAATACACCAAAAAAATAGAAACATATGATCACATTTCAATTTGTTTAGATTGTCACCATATAAGAATATGAGAGTTCACTGTCACTCCTATTCAGTAACTATATATAATTTATCTAATCTATTTGTGTGAGGAACAAGGAGGAACAATAATATTTTAGAACAAAACCAATGGAAATAAACACTCTTAAAAAGAATAATAGACATGTTTACATTAAATAAAGCATCATTTAATATGCTAAATGATATGCTCATGGTACTAAATGGATTAAAGCCATCACTAGCCATATCAAATCTTACATTGTGCGAATCAGTTGAAAAATCTCTATGAAGACTATCAAAGTTCTTCCAAGCTTCACCATCAGCAGGATGACTCATTTTCCCATTCTTCGATCATTCTTCTTCATGCCATCTCATTGACTCAGTAGTCTTTGAACACATAAATAGTCTTTGAAGTCTAGGAATCAATGGAAAGTGTCGCAATACTTTGGTAGGAACTTTATGCTCATATTTTGACTGCTCAACCTCAGAATTGACATTTGGAAATTCCTTCCATCGCAAAGATTTACATATACTGCAAACATCTAAACCCTCATTCTCTTGCCAAAATAACATGCAATCTTTTGAACAAGCATGAATCTTTTTATAATCAAGAACTAAATCACTAACCATAGTCTTTGTTTTGTTAAAAGAATCAGGAATATTCAAACTTGGCATAACCTCTTTTAGTAATTGTAGGAGATCAGTGAATGAAGAATTGCTCCAACCATGAAGAAATTTCAATAAATACAGTCAAATGATAGTCTTAAAATAAAATAACATTAAAATTATCTTTAATTGAAAATTGTTTGTATATTAGACATACTTTCATGTAGTTCAAGGAAAAGTAAGTCAAGGAAATCAAATACCTCCTTTGCAGTGTAAAATTTCAATCTTTAACAACCTTTTGCATTCTATGACAGTATAAGTTTACATAAAAATTCAAAACAGATAAAAATCACTAAAATTTTAAAAGACACTAATGATGGGAAATAAAATTTTAAAATTAACTAGAATTAATGATTAAGATCAATAAAAGTAACTAAAATAATTAATAATTAATAATTAATGATGAAATCTCATTAACTAGAATTTATTTTTATTCCACTTATGATATTTTAATATAAGTATATGCACACATGTTATAGTTCTTTAAAGATTGAAAAAATATATATAAAAAGGTGATATTCGCATTAATGATAGCAATAGACTATTCAACTATTTTAATGAATCAAAGACAAAATATATACAAGTCAATCACACTTTCTTACTGAAACTTCCAACTTCAAGAATATGGACAAAGGACCTGTTGTGCAAATTGCCACAGCTATTTTCTATCAATAAAGTCCTATTAAAAAGGGAAACAGTAACAATCAAGTACATTTACCTTGTAACTGTCCCTTTTTCCCAAAAATCCTTATATCATTCACCAATGAAACAAGGTTTGAAACTTCGATGCTATCAAATAATTCTTCATACAACTTTAGTCCATCAGCCAAATTCACCTAAAAGTGAAGGAATAAAAAGGGGCATCTTAAATATAGAAAATAAAAGATAAACCTGGAGCGTATTCTTCTTCCCTCTGCCTTCCTTTTATAAAATCTTTGACACTATTACTAGAAGTGGTGCAGCCTTTCACACGTGTAAACTATAAACAAAACTTATTTTTATTAAAATAACATTAAAATTATCTTTAATGTTAATTATCAAAATTTAAAAACTTAGCCTATATGTTATTTAATCATTTAAAAATGTTATCTAAAATATTAGTTAAAGCACCACATTTTAAAAAATGTTGCCTAAAATACTATTTAACATATATACAATTTTAAAAACGTTGTTTAAAGTACTCACTCTGGTCCACATTTTATAATATGTTGCTTAAAATAAATAGGCAACGTTTTTCCTAAATACTTTGAGGCAAAGGTAAATAAATCTTATTGAATGAGCAACAATAAAAAAGTGTTGCTTATACTCACTTTAGGCAACACTTTTCTACCCGTTGACATGTCAGCGTTACCTAAAGTGAAAAATGGTGTAGTGGAAGTCAATTATGCTAGATATTTTCAATGGATTGCAACATGCTAGACAATCTCTAAAAGTGAAAAATGTTAGTTGGTCTAGTCATCATCCTCACGTTAGACAATCCAATCTTTGTTATCGCAATAGACAGTTTATCATGTCATGGAGTTTCTAAACTTAATGCTTGTGTTCTTAAACTATTTTCTAATCATACTTCAATATTTTTTTAACCTCATCTTTATAGTATTTACCCATTCAAATCAATGTTTTCACTAAATGTGTCAATTGGATTGATCTAGAAAGTTTTTGAGATAAGATCGTAAAATAATGTCTTTCAAAATATGTTTGTTATCTTGACGATACTTGAATGAAGTATATCTTTTGGAATGATTCTAATCTATTTTAACTACTGATATGCTTCAACAATCAAAAGTAGTAGCTTAAGAAAATCTAAATCAAAATTGTTGAAGGTCGGACACTCCCGAACTCAGAATCAACATATTCCATGCATACAAATACTATCAATTCATTATAAAACTAAATAAAAATTGTTGAAGGTCGGACACCCTCAGACTCAGAATCAATGCATTCAATACATTATAAAACTAAATCAAAATTGACGAAGGTCAGACACCCCTGAACTCAAAATCAACACCTTTAATACATTCAAATACTATCTTATTCATTATCAAACTAAGTAAATATAACAAAAAAAATCAATAATTAAAATAACTAACCTCAAATGTGTAATCGAATGGTGGTGTTCCACATGGTAGGGGGAGTTTGCGTCGGTGTTGATGGGGAGTTCCATGGAGGGAGTTATGCAGATGGAGGAGGAAGGGGAGGGGGCACGCGTGAAGGGATGGAGAGGAAAAGGAGGGGGTCGAGTTGGGCACAGTGTGGTGCAGTTGTGTTGAGCTAAGTGCAGTGTAGTGCAACGGAGAAGCATCCGGTTAGTGAGAGGCGCGGTGCAGTGCGGAGGTGCGTGGAGTGGGCAGCACAGGACTGGAAGGCGCTGGGCTAGGCGGCACCGTGAGAGTCAGGGAGAAAGTAAGAGTGAGGTTCGTGGGAATGATGGTAAAGTAAATTCCCTCTTTTAACGAGGGTTTCCCCTTGAATCTTCGTTATTTCCCACCCCATAAACACCTTTAACGATGATTACCGTTGTAAAATCTCACTTCTACCACTTTTAACTGTGGTTATACCACTAACCGTTGTTAAAAAAGTTGAATTAATTACAAAAATATGACCGTCTTTTTTTCAACAACGGTTTTGTGTCAAACATCGTTATTTAGGGTTGTCGCTAGGATATTTTGTACTAGTGATCACTTCATCCAAAACTTAATTTGGATTGTATCACTTATGTTGCTCTTTCAACAACTGAAATTGAATATATAACTACCGTAAGTTTTTATGTATAGACTTAGTAGTTAAAATAATAGTTACTAGATTTTGAACTTCAATTAGATAAGGTACCTCTTATGTATGATAATACAGGTGCTATTAACTTAACAAAAACCTAATTCAATACTCACGAACCAAACACATTAAAATAAGACAATCTTTCATAAGAGACCATATAATAAAAGATGATTGTGAAATAAAGTTTATTGATATTATTACGCAGTTAAATGACTTTTTTACAAAACCATTAGCTAGAGAGAAATTCCATTATCTAAGAACTAAACTTGGCATTTTAGAATACTCTTATATTATATAAATCTTTTTTGCAATCTCTTTTAAGTTTAACAAACCTGATTTACATAAATAATTGTCATTAATTTTTAAAACAAAACAAGCTAAAATGTATTGATACTTTTCTTCTTAATATGTTCAATTTAATAGATTAATTAGTTGATATAATTGATTAAATCCTTATTTTAAAACCTTGTATTTGTATTTTTTTTTGTTTTAATCGATTTATTTATTGAATTAATCAATTAAACAAGCATAACTATTTTATCTTTTTCTAAACTAATTTTCATATTACTTATTATGAAATTTATTTTAGAACAAACATTCTGAAGTTCATGAAATACATTTTATAACAGAATAAGATTTGTTGACTAAGATTTAAAATTTCTGATACACATAAAATACATTATAGAATAAGTTTTTTAAAACAAGATTTTCACATCAAACTTTCTAGAATATATATAATATCTTCTAAAATTGTTTTCTGAAATAATTTTTTGTAACAAGCTTTCTATAAACATTTTTTTGTTGTTGTTCTTCCTCTAACTACAATGTTGTTGTTGTTTTTCTTCTACTAATGTGATGATGGTGCAGAAGCGACAGTGGTGGTGGCAGCAGTGAGGAAGAAGCAATCAGGACAATTCAGTTATTTCACTCAAGTACAGATTCAAAAATGGGGGTGCAGAAAGTAAAATTGGGCCTTATATATTTTGCTGGAATGACAAGGGCCTGATCCAAGAAAAGGCCCAAAAGGAATGGTTCCGGAAAGTAAACAAGCAACAACATTTCAGTTTTGACGACGGGAAAGTTACGGCGTAAGAAAATCTCTTGCAGTGTATCAACAGGAGTTGAATCTGTCTTCTACATTGTTTTGTGAGACAAAAAAAATTAGTGTTAGAAGAATGGAGGAACTAAAATCTGCTATGGAGGAGCACATGGAGCTTATGGCAGATCTTGTTCAGAAGTTCTCCTCAGATATTCGTGCTGGCTTAGGCCCCGCTTATGATAACTTCATAGGTTTCTTCCATGCCATTGACTGGAAGGTAGCTTTCCAATTGAGGTTTTTCTTCACTCTGTTTGCTCTTTGTTGATTTTGAAATTTAGGTTCACTGTTAGTTCTTTCTTTTATATTGGATCTGTGGGTTTTCAGTTTAAGCTCCATGTTCTTATGTTCTTGGGATTCACCGTTTGTTATGTATTATTTTTGATTTGTGGGTTTTCAATTTAAGCTCATGTTCTTTGTTCTTGGGCTGTGAATTGTGGATTTGTGTTTTCAACTTTTTATTGTCAACGATGATTGTCATAAGGCATTACTTCCTATAATTTAAGAGGAGATAGGAACTTTGAGATGTTAGTTACTTGAATGACAGCTGCAGTTTGAAGTTCGAGCTTCTCTTATGACTTGGAGGACGATTTTAGTCCTGAATTAGATGGTTTCTTTCGTCAAGTGTCCAGCCACATTTTATTAACACCTTTCATCAACCTTTTGTGTTAGATTTGCAATTCATAATTGGTCTTGCACATTATATTTCTGTGTTAGAGTGCAATGTTTGATTGAATCAAAACAATTCCTCTCTTTTCTTATCGAAATCCAAATTAAAAGAAATATTTACTGGACGGATGGGAGGCTTTCAAATAAATTTCCAGATGAGAATGAATTTCAAATCAGAAAGTGAAAATATTTTCTAGTGGTCTCTATCCTGACGTCATTGTCGAATTCTCTAACTTTACATGATGGTGGTTGTTTAAATAATGACGTCATTGTTTGAGTCCATTAAAATTATGACTTATATGTGTTTTTATTGTTAGTGATGCTTAATTTTGTTGTTTGAGTCTGACAGAATAACGTGATCTTGGTGGTTATGGAATTTTGTTGATCAGGTGTTTGATTATATTTTGTTTTAGCTTTTCGGTTATCATTTTATTTTCAGTTGGGTGTGAGAATTCTAGCCTTGAACTTGAAGTGCAAAAGAAGGTTTAAGTTTCAAGGTTTCGGTTTTTTCTTCCTGGTGAAATTTGTGTTTGGTGAATGTTCAGTGCTTGTGTGTGCTGTGCGTGTCGTGATTTTCTTCTCGGATCTCATTTTCTGCTATTATATTTTTTAATGGTATAATCTTATGAATTTTTTTAGATGTTGTGTTTGGTGACATTTGATTAATAGAGTAAGTTTAGGCGGGTGATCTTATGAGATTTTTGTTGGATAGAAATGTTCAAACTCAAATTTGATGAAGAGGAATGATTGGATGAAAACTATTAGTTGATTTGCAATTGGGTGTAGTCAGTGACCATTTCTTTACTGTTGTGATCTTTTTAATGTTGCATATTGGACACCTGTGGATCTGTAATGCTATCAAAGGTTATAAACAATATGATGGCATTTGTCTTGTCAATTTAATAGAAAAGGATCAATGGAAGAGAGTTCATGTTGGTTCTTGGCAGTATTATCTTGAGATTTCATATCTATATACTGCTATCTTAGTGTACAATGCATATAACATTTACATATGTACTAAGATTTTTGAATCATGACTTTCAGTGTTTTCTGGTCTCAGATTGTTCAATCTGTATCATTTTTCTTTTTCTGAACTCTCCTAAGATTGACACCCATTTGGGTTTGCTAATTTTTATTTTTTTTTACCCTTTGTTTCAGGAACCATGGCTTATGGGACTAGTAGCATTCCATGTTGCACTACTTCTTGTAGCTATCATCTCTAGAAAGAAGACGAACTTTCAAATGTTTTTGTTCCTTTTGACATGTATGTGGCATTTCTTTTTTATTTTAGGCTGAATTTTGAAGCAGCTAGCCTCATTACTGTTTCATTTTGTTGATTTCCTTGGATCCTTCCTGATAATAAGTCAGTGCCTTGCCTTTGTTTGATGATGTGGGCTGAAATAAAATACCTGTCAGAAATTGAGTGAAAATGAGAGGAATGCTATCCAATATTATGTTTGGCTTTGGGCTTCATCCAAGTATTTTTCTTGTTAATTTTTTTGCAAATATACCTACTATTGGCAGATTAGTGAGACAAAATCCAGCCATTTTAGCATCTTGAAACCATATATTCTTTTGCATTGTGAAGAGCTCAAATGATTGTAAATTTCTACATATCATTTATGCAGCGTTTCTTTTTTAAATGAGAAATTTGATGATGGATTATCATTTATGTCAAGTACCCATTTAATCCAATTGAATATTCAAGCTCATTCAAAATCAATGTTGGAAAGTTAGTAGCAATCTTTTAACAGGGCTTGGTTTAGTTAATGGGTCAAGTGGCACAATTTTTGGAATCTATACGAAGAGGAAGAACGTTGTAGGGGGGTGTGGATCAGTTGACTGGGCAGGTTGTTAGTATGTATATAGGAGAGAAATATTAGTTTGGTAAAGGGGAGTGCATTAGGGATCTTTAAGAAATGTTGATGTAATTTCATTGGACTGATACAGTATTAGCAAGTTTCTTTGATTTGCCTAATTTCTCAGTAGCAAATTTGGACATCACAGGTTCTCTGTATTAGTCTTACTTGTGCTGAACTCATCTTTCATAAAACACAAAAGTTGAATCATACTTAAAGTTCTGTAAGTAAAGTCTAGAGAATTTTATTCTACTTTGATGCTAGTAATATCTTTCTACAAAAATCTGTTGCTTTGTGCCTTTAAAAAGTAATCAAGTTATAGAGATGGTAGGGCAATAATTGTACCATACGTTTCATGTGATGCTGAAATTTTTAGACACAATTTTGTTTTTGGGGTAAATTAGTTAAATTCTTAATGGGCAGGATTTGCATAGAATCATTATAAATTTAAATCCTATAAAGAGAATGATGATGCAGGCAATGGTTGTTTAATATAATAAATATTTGGTTCTGTTTAGGCTATCGTAGATTTTAAGGATATTAGTTTGAAATTGGCTGAATATTATTCATCTACAATGGCCTAAACAGTAATATATCATTTCATTATGAATCATGATTAACCATCTATGTCCTGAATTAAATGATTCCTTGATAAATAGGCTATAAAGAAATTGTCCTGGAGGTTAAGTTGTTTGCTATGCCTAGGAATGGTTTTACATCCAACATGCATCTTATGCAAGAGCCCTTACGTTATCAAGAGCAAATGATGCACATGCACTATACCATCTTAAATGCCATCTGTTAAAATTTTAAAAATGTTTGTTGTAGTTATTGACCTAGTGACGGCTATATTTATCTTCGACTAGTATCATTAAACTTTGTTGATAACAAGTGCAGTTTTTGCGACTAGTTTATCATTTTAACACTATCGATCTTCCATTTTTATATCAACATTACGTGACTTCTACTTTTTGTGTTGGGTTGGACTGTTTATAATCCCTGCCACATGTGATTTTACTGTCATTAATATTTTCCATCCCCTTGTATGCTTGCAATCTTGCAGATATTTCTGAAGTTCTAGTCTGTATTAACTTTCCCCTTTGTTCCCACAATAGAACATTATGACGTTGTTTGCGTCGCTTGCATTCAATCTCCCTTGTGGGAAAAGACTTGGTTGTTCTTGAAGCTTGTCTTAGCTACAAATTGTTTGATGCAGTGGTTGGTGTATATCTTGCTGAGACTCTGAACAGATTTATGGGTAAAAACTGGAAAAACTTCTCTGGTCAGAACTACTTTGATCCCAGTGGACTATTTATGTCGGTTCTTTGGTCTGGACCTCTTCTTGTCATTTCTATGATAATCTTGGTTAGTATTTTCCTTCACATAACCATTTCAGTGCTGCTGCTTTTTTCCTTTTCACATTTAACATTGACTTGAAATATCTTTTTCTATGTGCAGATCAATACACTCTTCTCCTTATGTTACTTGATTGTTAGGTGGAAAAGAGCTGAACTGAGACATCGTGCGAGAGCTGCTCGTAACAAACAAGAGTAGTTCATGCCATTGGCAATGTAATCATATGGTTTTACAAATGAATTTTTCTTTTTCTTTTTAAGATTTACTTATTTAGTATTTTTATTATTTCTAACTATGTTAGTGTACACTATTCACGGGATTTTGTTTTACCTTATAGCTCCCTTTATTAAAGGGGCTGAGAATTTGATGAAATGCTACTGTGGCTATATCAACGACATTGTATGGTTGATGATCACTGACAAAATGTATTAATGTTTTAAGTTGAACCTCATGTTATGCGACCAAGATTTTCAGGTTTGAATTACAGTGAATAGTTAGTAATTTAAACCGATTCAAACTAAAACCCGGAAAAAAGATCCTAAAACCTGAGAATTCAAATAAATTGGATATCTTTTTTCAATTGTTTGAATATTTTTTAAGCAAAAACTCTCATCTCTAAACAATAAAGAGTTTGTAATATACTATAAATTAGTGTTTAATTGAAAATATAACTAGCATATATATATAAGAGAATTTGTTATAATTTAAAATTGAAATGTAATTTTTACATATTTAAAATGTTTATCTTTTTATAAAATTTGATTATATAAAGTAAATATATATCATGTAAACTGCGCATGCTAAAATATTAGTCATATTCAATTAAGGTTGTTTCGATAAACTTATTATCTAACCACTAAAATAATATTGGTTGGGTTAGGTTTGTTCATTTCTACTTTATATATATATATATATATATATATATATATATATATATATATATATATATAACTCAAACCAACCTAATTTAGAATTGAGACGATGGAATTGAAGAAAAGTGAATAACATCTTAAGGAAAAATGGTTACTTGTGAGAAGAAAGACGGTTTCACAAGAAAGTGTCAAAATTCATGACTTGAAAAAGTCAAAGTGAAGGTTCTCTCAAACATATTTAAAACTTAAAACAGAGATATATTATCTTCTCAAGCATCACTCTCTCATCAAGTTTGTGGCTTGGTGTTTTAAGGATAAAGGTGTTCTATTAAAAAGAAAATGAATTAGAGATACATGCTCTTGAGACATATAAAGGTGTTCTTTTAAAAAGAAAATAAATTAGAGATACATGCTCTTTAGACATATCAACAGAGAGTTAGGCTTCAAAGTGTTCTGACTTCATTTCAACCTATTTATATCACATCAACCTCACTTTGTTGCATTCAGCCTCAAATCGAACTGAATTTTCAAAATGGGTTGACATATGGAAACAACGGACCACCACTTCACCATACTTTTTGTTTTTTGTTTGTGCTCCTCTAAGCTTGACTAAGATGGTTTCCTTATCTCACTCCATGCAAATGATCACATCATGGATCAAGTAGATGAAGCCTTAGTTCATTCCTTAGATTATTTCCATCAATCCTTAAAATCTATCAGAAAGTGAACATGTTGATGAATGGGAAGAATATGAAGATGTGTGCACTATATAGACAGTGGAACATTGTGAAGAAGGACTCTAACGACAATGAGTTCTCCAGAAAAACCAACATCGTCTAAAAAGTATTTGCTTTTGCTTTTGACTTGTTGCAACGTTGTCTTAATCCTTCCACCTCTTACAAGCTTGTGGTAGATTGTCCTCATATGCAAGCACTCTTTCATTTCTACAAGGGTAAAAAGGTTTTGTCAGACGAAGACCTTTATTGTCTCACCAAGGAGTCTTCATGCTGGCCAACAAGCATGATGCTAACATCTCTTATGGAGAAAAATCCAAATCTTTGGACGTCTCATGACTTGTGTTTGTTAGAGAAATACAAGTTTTGTGCATACTATATGAGTGGTCTTGAACCGGAAGATAAGCCTCTTCAATATGTCAACACCCTTGTCCATACCTTTTATTAACATAACCTTTTCTTTATGCAAACAAAAAACTATCATCCTTTGCTTACAGCAAAGACCTTTATGGTCATGCTACCCATTTATTGGATGGTATTCTACCCACAAGGTACCACCACTTTGTTGATGATGCTTACAAAAGGGGAGAGCTCAAAGGAAAAAGGTCTTAAGGAGAGAAGAAAGATGGAAATGAAGCAAGGTGAAACCATGCTTAAAATAAGATGAAGGCATTATGAGACAAATGTCCATTTGAGGGAGAGCATTTAAGAAGAAGAAAGGAGAGTTGTCCAAGAGAAGCTTCTGAGAAGAGACGCACAAGCTAAGGGAGAGCAACCCACAAGCATGATCGAGTACTGAATTGATTGTAGATGTTCATTAGCAACAATTAAAGACCAACCAAACCAATCCTTTGTGTTGTGATTTGTTTATCTATTCTTATAACTCTCATGACTGACATGTATTATTTTAAACACAATTAAAAAGAGGGAGATTGTTAAAGAAAAAAAAAACACCCTAAATGCTTTGTGCTTAAACATAGCAAGTTGAAAGCTTGAAAACCATGAAGGAAGTGCATCTAAGTTTTAATGACCATCAACTATTAAGTCTGAAGAAATAGAGAATGTCTTCTATGTTTGTTTTAAGAAGATTTGCAACTCAATTGGAGAGTTAAAAACTTTACAAAAAAGGTCAACACACGACCACAAATCACCCCATGCAAGCACCACAAGGCCATGCACAAATCTACCAAAGTCTAGCACTTATATATGCTTAAAAATACAAAGAATTGTTGGATGTGGGACTTGAAGTACAATGCACCTAGCTTGGGATTGTGTAGCTGCATTTTGTGCAATTAAGTCCTACATTCCTTAGATCAATAAGTGCAAAAGGCTTACGCATTTATAAATAAGACCACTTGCTTCCCTTTGTACTCACTTTGAATTGAACTTTAATTGACTGGACTATTTTGCTTGTCTTTTCTTTGAAGTCATTGAGTATTCTCTTATGTTCACCACCAAGGATCTTTCCCTTGAAGTGAGGGTCTCGAGTGTCATGTTTCACACTTTAAACTTGGGAAAAGTTTTCTCAAATCTTCTTACGTCTTCCACTGCCATGAGGAGTCTTGGAATGTCTTCCATCATTTGGTGTAAAAGGATCTACTACCAAGAAAGATAAGTATTGTCAGCTATCAAAGAGTTTACATGAAGAGGGGAAGAGAACTTAATGTTTCATGGCATGCATTTAATGTTTCTCAATGTCATAGCTCATCAGATGATAACAGGAGTAGAAAGAAAAAAACAAAGTAAGTTCAAAGTTACTCAACAGCTAGAAAAATGAATGCAACGACTACTTTTCGCAAATCTATAAGAAGATTCTCTTCGACCTTTTCCTAGTTCCTCTTGTAGAGTGTCTTCCCTTTATTTTTGTCTCACCTCTTCACTTTTCTTTTTGTTTTCTATTTAATTAAGAAAAAGCTTCCAAAATGCCAAGTCAATTATAAGGAATTGAAGTGTGTAGTCATGAGTCCCACATTAGGTGAAGATGAGCAAGATGAGCAATATATAAATAAAAAAGCCCTACAAATCTACTACTTAAAAGTTTTGGTTGAAGGTGGTGTTAATGTCTCTTATATATGGGTTAAAGTTTTTGTTGAACCATTTTGATGAAAGAAAAATGTATAATTTTTCTATACATAATAAAAGGTTAGAGATAGGTTTTTCATCATTCCATTATTATGATTTTTCAATTTTATCATACTATTTTACTTAATTTGATTTTTTTTTAAAAATTGAGTCAATAAAGTCCTTTGTGTCCATAGTAGTGGAGAATAAGATGAAGAAGCTTATTTAAGAGAGATACAAACATATTTAACTTTTTACATTTGTTATTATAATAACAACGTAGTGTATAACCTTACAAATACAAGAGTCCTACATCATAAATTTAAATTATAAAAAAAAGTCCGCATTTAAATGAAATTAGCCGTTGCACGTAATGAAAGCAACGGTCACCATTCTCTAGTAATTCAATTCAAAACCCTCTTCTCTCTCTGTCTCTTTAACTTGTTAAATCTCACTCTCATGCTCACTCCTTCAAACCCACATTCTGCAACAATCATCGAAAGCCTGAGAAAAAACACAGAGAATGGGTTCAGAGAAGCCAGCGAAAGGCGAGGAAGAGGAGGGTGAAATCCCAGTGCTGACGGTGCTCAAGAACAACACAATCCTCAAGAACATCTTCATCGTCAACAAGCCGCCGGAGGAGCAAGGGAAGGCATCACGTGGCGACCACGTGGATGTTCTCCTCGTGGGGCGCCACCCCGACTGCGACCTCATGCTCACGCACCCCAGCATCAGCCGCTTCCACCTCCAGATCCGCTCCAATCCGTCCTCACGCGACTTCTCCGTCGTCGATTTGTCTTCCGGTAACCTATCCCTCTCTTCTTTTCTTTCTTTTTCTTGTTTTCATTAATTGGTTCGATGTTGAATTAATGAACGAACGAATTATGGTGATGACGTTGCAGTGCATGGAACGTGGGTGTCGGGAAAGAGGATCGAATCGATGGAGCGCGTGGAGATGAGGGAGGGGGACACGCTCAGGATCGGGGTTTCCAGTAGGGTTTACCGTCTGCATTGGATTCCGATTAGTCGCGCCTATGATTTGGAAAACCCATTCGTTGCGCAATTGGATGTGGTTGCCGAAGAAGATGAAGAAGAAGAAGAGGAGGAGGAGGAAGAGGATAAAATGCAGGTACGATAATTGATTGCTTCACAGGAGGTGTTTGCGATATCTCTTTTTACTTTTTTTCATTTCTTTTGAATTGTATGGTTAATGACTTTTGCATTTTGTCCTTTAAATGAATCAAACATTGGGTTTGATATGACTTTTAAGTTGTTGATCGTAAAAAATAACTAACTTACTGTGCGCTGTGATTGTGATGATTGAATGGTGGTAAAACTATTTTCTGATGAATTACTTTGTTTTGTTTGAGTGTTTCCGTAATTGAGTTGCATGAGAAAAGCTTGAGGTTCATATGTAGTACAATTATAAGCGTCAAATTAAATTGTGTTCAGTGTACCAAGAAGCTTGACATAATTGGTAGATAATTTATTACCAGGTTATTTGCATGAAAAAGATTTTGTTATGATGTAAATGTAAATTCTACTTTGTTGATCTTTATGTCTTGAAGAGATACCAGTGGGATTTAGTCAGTGGTCATGTGCAATGAAAAGACTTTGTTATGTGTAAATTATGTTTGAACTGGGTACTGATTGTGAACTATGTACCAGGCTTGCTTTGCTTTTTTCTTTAAGAATTATAACATGATCTTTATGTTTCACTTGCAGAAGTTGAATGGCTGTCCTGCTGAAATGGAAATGGATTCAATTGTTGAAGATATAAGTTCTTTGTTCCTCGATGAGAATATGGAACTAACTGTGGGAGAGGAGATTCACTTGGCACCTTGGATGCTGGAAGAAAGGAAGAGCTCATCAGAAGAGGAAGCAATTGGAATCCCAAGTGACTTTGGAATATCTGATGGTGAAAACAAATTGTGTGATTCTGAGAGTCAAGTTCTATCACCACCTTGTGTGGAATCACTTGTCCAAAGTCATGACACACTGACAGAGAATTTGTCTGAGACTTTATGTTTGCCAACTGTGGAAGCTGTTTTGCAGACCAAAATGCTGCAGTTCCATACTCCACCTGATACACTGTCTTTCCCATTACCACCTGGTCATGAAAATTCGTTTGAAAAGCTTCATTCCAACTTGCCTAAAGAAACTGAATGTGAATATGAATGTACAGACAGAGATGATGAAGGTGTTCTAGATGCTTTTGATGAGAAAAGTTTAGCTGAGGATGTAATAATGCCTAAAGAATCTAAATCCAAATGTACCCTCAGAGAAGATGGAAGCACGTCAAATGTTTTTACTTCTGGAGCTGGAGATATGGATTCTGAGGATATGTTTCTACCAGTCAAGGAAGCTGTGCTTGGAACCATTGTTGAGAAGAGTAAAATTGTAGTGGTTATTGATTCTCCATCTGACGTAGAAAAGCAAGATATGTATAGATCACAGTCACAGCTACTGCAGGATAAATTTTGTCATGACCGTGGGCAATCACTCAATGAAATAGCTCAAGATGTTAGAAACAAGTGCACAGGTGGCATCTCCCCCACATGTCAGATAGAGTCAGTCAATTTATCAATGACACAAGAATTAGTTTTCAATATTATGAATAAGGACCAGACCCTGCAGTCTGATAAGGAAATCCTTGAAAGCAGTGTAAAAGCAGAGGAAAAAACTTCAACAAATTATAATATTTGGTCAAGAAGAGGTAAAGCTGCTAGAGCTCCTCAGGTTCGAACTAGCAAGAGCACAGTTAAGAAGAATGCAGCCAATGTTGACGCTGAAGTTGCAATGAGAAAGGAGAAGGATATCAGAAATACAACAATCTCAAATAATGTTTTCTCTGAACTGGATGGGGAGGTAGAAGAAGAAATCTTCTCTCCAGATAAAGAAAACTTCAGTCCAAATACCCTCCAGAAGCGATTATTGAAGAAGGGCAAAGCAGAAGAAATTAAACATTCCAGGTCACTAAGGTCACGACCCCTTTCAAAAGATACATCTAATTGTGAAAACTATCCAAATGAAAGCATAGGCCCCGCTTTATGCAAGATGAACCAGACGGATATCATAAACAAAACAATCCCAAAGGATCTTTTCTCTGTTTCGTATGGGGAGAAAGAGGAGGAAGAGTTCTTCACTCCGGATAAGGAAAACTTAAGTCCAAATACCCTTCAATTGAGGCTTCTGAAAAAGAAGGGTAAGGTAGAAGGAATTAAACGTTCCAAGTCAAAAGGGTCACCTCTTTCAAAGGGTATATTTAATCCTGACATATGCCCCACTTTATGCAAAATTAACCAGACGGATATCATAAATACTACAATCTCAGAGGATCTCATCTCTGATTTGGATGGGGAAGAAGAAGAAATCTTCACTCCTAATAAGGAAAACTACAGTCCAAATACCCTTCAATTGCGTCTCCTGAAAAATAAGGGTAAGGTAGAAGAAATTAAATGTTTCAAGTCTCGAAAGTCACCCCTTTCAAAGGGTACGTTTAATCCTCATATGTATTCGAATGAAAGCATAGGCCCCGCTTATGGTAAACTGAATCACAATGATACGATAAATGGCACAATCTTAAAGGATCTTTTCTTTGATTTAGCTGGGGAAGAAGAGGACGAAGAAATCTTCTCTCCAGAAAAGGAAAACTTCAGTCCAAATGCCCTTCAATTGCGACTTCAGAAAAAGAAGGGCAAGGTAGCAGAAATTAAACATTCCAAGTCTCCGTGGAAAGAGAATCAAAAGTTGCAAAGAAGGCCTTTTGGCAGCCAAATCAATTTGGCACAGGAGCAACATCTTATGACATCTAAAGACAAAGTGGAAAGGGTACCTTTCCAATCACTAAATAGCTCAGGAGAGAAGGGAAAATCAAACACTTTTTACCCTGTTTCTGCTGCCAAAAGCTTTCATTTCAGTAATTGTGGACAAATTTTAGACCAACTTATTGACCAGCGTTCTGTAAGTTTCCATAGGAAATAGAATATGTTTGCTTAATGATTCAATAAACTGGGTAGAGTATGTTTATATCTACTTTAATTTGCAGGATAATAGTGGGGTGCCAAAGAAGAGCAGCTGGGACATGATTGTAGATACTACTTCTCTTGTTAACAAGGAATCAAGGAAAGCTCTGCAGCTTTTACAAGGTCTCAAGGGGACTCGGTTAATCATTCCAAGATTGGGTAATCTGTCTTAAACTATCATTTTCCTTATTTTTTTACTGTTTTAAAATAAATGAAGTAGTGCTGTTTCTCACAAGTCTAGTTATCACTCTTCAATGTCAGTGATAAGGGAACTGGACCGTATGATGCGACAGTTCAAAATCTTCAGAAGAACTTCAGAAGCTTCTTTGGCATTGGAATGGATTGAGGAATGTATGGTGAAGACAAACTTCTGGATTAAAATCCAGAGCTCAGTAGATGAAGGAAGGCTAACTGCTCCAACCCCACCTGCTTCTCCCCAGACTCAGTTTAGTGAAGAGAGTGAAACTTCTCTTTCATACCAGAAATGCGTGGAAATTGCTTCACCAACTGTAGAAGACCACATCCTTGACTTTGCTCTTCTGTATAGAAGAAACCAAAATGATGGACAAGTTGTCCTACTCAGTGAGGATATCACTTTAAAAATCAAATGCATGGCAGAGGTATCAAAAGTTATTATCCTATATTACTCCCATCTCTGGTATTTTAAAACTTTTTGACACCACCCTTTCTGTGACTGCTTCAGGGTTTGCTATGTGAGCCAGTGCAAGAGTTTCGTGAGAGTCTAGTGAATCCATTCTCTGAGAGGTTCTTGTGGACCAATAGCTCTCCTCGAGGACAAACTTGGTCTTGCCAGGACGACGTGGTTTTAAGAGAGAAATATTGTCCTGCTCCTTTCTGCAAGTCATCAAAGACAACTGCAAGCGGTTTAAAGCTCATTCTGCTTCACAATTCCAAGTATGGGCTCTGAGCCACTCACAAACAGTTCAGTTGATCCTGCTGAACAGTTTTGGATTTTTGTCTTCTTCTAGGAAACAAGACCTATAATAATTCAATCAGATCTTATTCAGCTTGGTTGCAAGCAATGAGTAGGTATCACTATATTGATCACTTAAAAATAAATAAATGTTTTTTCTCCTAAAATTATGTTGATAAAATGATAATTCATTTATAATTATAGTATGTAGGGTCTGTTTGGTAAACAACTTAATTAAGTTGCCATATAAATATAACTAATATTGTAGAGTTAAGTTTGTTTATTATGTTATCTAGAAGGTTATAACAACAATTATAAGTACAAGTTGATTATAGGGTTTCAAGTTGATTTTACAATAGAAGAAAAAGTTAATGTTAAACTTTAAAGGAGTAGTATATCAAATAAAATTTCATAAATGTACTTAGTATAATATTTTTTAATATTCCTCTTTAAATTTTCCAGTATAATCTACAAACGAACTAAAAGTTTTCCCATGTAGTGAATGTAGGGACCCAATTGCACAATTTGAGGAAAGAGTAACCGAAAATTCCCATCTATTACACATAAAAATTAATTCTTAAATAATAATTCATTTTATTTTGTAAAGTTTGAAATTGAAACAAATAATAATTGTTATAGACATTGGTTTTTCAAATTATAGATTAATAACTTTATAATATAATCTTTCGAAAAAATACTTTATAATATAACAAATAATGAAGCTAATAAAGTAATATTTTTAAGTCAAACAAAAAATTATTAAAAGACACAAGTGAATCAATGCTGCGATTCAATTAAATAATAGAAAGCTTTATCAAATAACTAAAAGTAATGTTTTAAAATTGTTAACAACTATATCTATTTGGTGAAAACCATATATTAATTTTAGCAAATTTAAAATAAATTTTAATTTTACAAAAATTACATCATAAACTGTTGTGATAAGTTTGCAACATTTTATTAGGCGTTGATATTGATATTGCTAAAATTTGATTACTTGTTGTATTTGTTGTATTTCTTTCTATCTTTTACTTTACTTTTCTCACTAGGTTCCATAAATATTATGTTATATATTTTTTAGAATATTGTGTTTTTCTCTATCAATTCCTGTATAATCTTTTTCTTAATAATAATAATAATTATTATTATTATAATAATAATAATAATAATAATAATAATTATTATTATTATTATTATTATTATTTCTCTTTCAACTTGTTTCTAATATCTCTGTCTGTGCATTGTCACATTCTTTAACAATTCTATATAATTAAACCATTTAATTTCCGTTTATAAAAAGCTATTAATTTTTTATATTTTAAATATGTAATTTTTAATTTTTTAAATATGTAATTTTTAATTTTTTATATTTTGTAAATAAAATAAAATGTTAGAGTGTCACTTTTTTAAAATATAAGGTAAAGTGTGATTTATTAAAAAAAAGTAAATATTTATTTAAAAGCTAGAAAAAAGATACGCACAATTTCTCTTTTAAAATTTATTGCCTTTTTTTATTAGATTATTTTCTAAATGTTTCTTCATTGATTAATTTTTTTTACCAGAATACTTTTAGTTAATATTATTCTCTTATGAAAATTAGAGATTAGTAGAGTTTAAATTTTGAAAGTTTAAACTTCATGACTATTATTTTCTTCAGCACGTTAATTATTTAAAGATAATTTTGAAAAAATTACAATTATATAAAAAAAATTAATAATATCTGTTTTTGCCGGTTGACTCGCCTGTCAGTTGACTCCACGACACTCACACGCCTCATTCCTCACGTTGATATGTGCTTGGTTCTTTCGAAGCAATCTGCACCTGCAAAAGAGAAAGGGGGCGCCCTAGAGGCCGTTTGCACTCCGACGCTCAAGTCAATGTAGGGTAAGGAACACCAAGTGTATTGAGTCTCTCTGTGTTTAGGTCTAGAAACTGCGTACCTTTGTGAAGTATTTTACTGTCCCTTATATAGTCTAGGGTTTACTGCGCCGCTATCCCTAATTAGGGTTCACTGCGCTGCTAGCCATATTCAGGGTTTACTGGAATACCCTTACGCCGCTATCACCCAATCTTAGGGTAATCTAGCACACAAGGTTTCCTTCTCTGGAGTGCAAACTCTAACAGGGTGACCACCTGGATGCCTCCTTGTGCACCTAGTCTCTGGGACCACCTGTTCTGGGAGTGCCCTTGCTGTTCACGTGCCATGCATGTAGCCTTTACTGGGAAACCCTAGTTCTGATGAGTACTCGACCCCTGAGGACTCTGCACCTAACTGTACTCTCCCTGCTACCCGCATAGGCTCTTCGTGATTCAGGCCTCTCCCTACCTCTGGGTATTTAACTGGTCACTAGCCCGCTCTGGGAACCAATCTTAGCTGTTCTGGTTACACTGTTCAAATCACCCAAGACCGATGTCACCTCGTCACACTCTGTTGTCGAGGACTCCTCAACCTGGGGAGTGACGAAGACACATCAGCCCTTTCTGGTGATCGTCACGCTGATGACTAATCACCCTTCTCTGTGGGTGATGACTAATCACCCTTCTCTGTGGGTGATGACTAATCACCCTTCTCTGTGGGAACATGCTAATGAATAATCACCCTTCTCTGTGGGAACATGCTAATGACTACTCACCCTTCTCTGTGGGAACATGCTGATGACTGCTCACCCTTCTCTGTGGGAACATGCTGATGACTGCTCACCCTTCTTTGTGGGAACATGCTGATGACTAATCACCCTTCTCTGTGGGAACATGCTGATGACTGCTCACCCTTCTCTGAGGGTCTTTGGCCTGGTACTCTCCTGCCACTTGACCAGTGACCAACAGTGAGTCACTCTTCGCCATAAGGCTCTGCGCTCGCATCTCCTTAGCCAACAGCATCCCAGCAATCAAAGCCTCATACTATGCCTGGTTATTGCTGGCTTTGAAGGCGAACCGCAGGGCCTGCTCTATCAACAACCCCTTGGGTCCTTCAAGGATCACCCCTGCTCCGCTACCTTGCTGATTCGAGGACTCGTCTACTAACAATACCCACTTGAAGCTGGGTTCTTCCTGCTGGGCCTCAGTCGAGGACATCTCGGCCACAAAGTTAGCGTAGACCTGTCCTTTGATCGGGCCCCTGGGTTCATACTGGATGTCGAATTCTGACAACTCGACTGCCCAACGCACCATTCTCCCCGCCACATCTGGCTTATGCAGGA
Source organism: Phaseolus coccineus (assembly GCA_037954025.1). Classification (NCBI taxonomy): domain Eukaryota; kingdom Viridiplantae; phylum Streptophyta; class Magnoliopsida; order Fabales; family Fabaceae; genus Phaseolus; species Phaseolus coccineus. The sequence continues at coordinate 43,982,622 of CM075681.1, forward strand.
CCTTGCATATTGGTAGATCTGTCATCACCACCACTGTGAAGCTCTGAAAATAATGACGAAGTCTCCTGGCTGAGAATACCACTGCTAAGGCTGCCTTTTCTATGGCTTGGTATCTCGCCTCCGGCCCCTGCAAAACTTTGCTGACAAAATAAATGGGCTTCTGGCTTTGTTCCTGCTCCTGAACCAAGACAGAACTCACCGCCCTCTCTGTGACTGCAAAGTACAGCCGCAGGGGTGTGCCAAGTTGAGGCTTGCACAAGACTGGCGGGCTGGCTAGATACTCTTTGAGCTTGAGGACAGCCTGCTCACATTCTGTAGTCCATGCAAATCTGCTATTTCTTCTTAAGCATTAGAAATAAGGGTGGCCCTTGTCTCCCCCAGCTGACACGAACCTGGAGAGGGCAGCCATCCGACCTGTCAACTGTTGCACTTCTTTGACCGATGTCGGGCTCCTCATGGCTATGATCGCTGCACACTTGTCTGGGTTGGCCTCAATCCCTCTTTCCGTAAGTAGAAAACCAAGGGACTTGCCTGCTTCTACCCCAAAGACGCACTTCTTTGGATTCAACTTCAGCCTGTACTTTGCTATCGTATTAAATAGCTCCTCCAAGTCGTCGACGTGCTGATCTCGTGCCTGGGACGTCACCACCATGTCATCTACATAGGCTTGCACATTGCGTCCCAACATGGGCGCAAGGACTTTGTCCATCAACCTCTGATAGGTGGCACCCGCGTTCTTCAGCCCAAATGGCATGACTGTATAGCAGTAGCAAGACAGCTCTGTCATGAACGCAGTCTTGTTCTCGTCCATCGGGTGCATCTTGATCTGATTATACCCAGAGAAGGCGTCCAAGAAGCTGAGTAACTTGCACCCCGAGGCACTGTCTACCAACGCATCTATGTTGGGCAGAGGGTAGGAATCCTTCGGACAGGCCTTGTTTAGATCTGTGAAGTCTACACACATCCTCCACTTTCCATTGGCCTTCTTTACCAAAACGACATTCGCAAGCCACTCAGGATACTGAATTTCCCGTATGTGGCCTGCTTTAAGCAATTTTTGTGTCTCCTCCCTGACGACCTGTCTTCGCTCATTATTGAACTTCTTTCTCCTCTGGCGTACTGGTCTGACTTTGGGATTCAGTGCCAGGCGATGACATAGGAAGTCAGGGTCAATACCTGGCATGTCTGAGGGGGACCAAGCGAAAGCGTCCAAGTGCTTTTCTATGACCCCTGCTACCTGGTCTTGGGTTTCCTGAGGCAGGGACTTACCCAACTTGAACATCCTGCCTCCGATCTCCTTCTCCACCACCTCCTCTGCCGGTTCAGGTCGCCTCGCCCTGGCGACCTCTGCTCGTGTAACCCCGACGTCACCTCGGGGCATATCAGCTTCATCGTCACCCCCACCTGGTGGTAAGGTGGTCACCATGCAGACTCCCCTTTTCGTCTTGAGGCTATTCTCGTAGCACCTTTTAGCCTCTTTTTGATCTGATTTGATGGTTATCACCATCCCCTCCATTGAAGGCAACTTCATTTTCATGTGCCTTATGGACACCACTGCCCCTAACCTGTTTAAGGCTGGTCTGCCCAGCAGCATGTTGTAGGCGGATTGGGCGTTTACCACGAGGTACCTGATGTTCTCTGTGCGGGAGGCCACTCCATCAGTGAAAGTGGCCCTCAGCTCGATGTATCCCCGCACTTCCACTTGGTCTCCTGCGAACCCATACAAGCAGCCAACGTAGGGTCGCAGCTGATCAGGAGACAACTGCAACTTGTTGAATGTCGACCAGAACATCACATCGGCCGAACTTCCTTGATCTACTAGCACTCGGTGCACCCTGCGTGCAGCAGTGACAACCAAAATTACCACTGGATCGTTATCATGGGGGATAACATCTCGGCGATCAGCCTTTGTGAAAACGAGGTCGATGTCCGGGAAGTGATCTTCCTCGCATGTCTCCACTGCCATCACTGAACATGCATATTTTTTGCGTTGCGAAGAAGTGCACCCTCCTCCTGAGAACCCACCTGATATAGTGTGGATCTCACCATATATGGGCACTTCGTGCCCCTGGTCTGTCCTCGGTACAAGTACTGCCTCGCCCCCTTGTGCCTCCTTTAGGTAGTCACTCAAGAATCCACTCTTTACTAACTCGTTCAATTGGTGGCCCAAGGCTAGACAGTTGCGAATGGGGTGACCAAAGGCCTGATGGAACTCGCACCATGCGTTTTTGTTTGGCCCCAACCTCCTATCACTCTTTGGGGGCATCTTCAACCTTTCCGCCACATTAGGAATGGCGATCAGCTCCTTCAGCTCCACCAGAAATTCATGCCTAGGGGGCACGTCATCCTTGGCGCGTGCCCTAGTTTGGGGCTTTCAGGGCTCATAGGGCTTCTGTTTTCCTTGAGCCTTCTTCTCTGTGGTCGCCTCGTGCACCCGTAGGGGTTGAGGTCGACTAGACACTCGGGGCCTTGATGAGACTGCGCTTTCTCGCTTCTCGTTGAGCTCTCCCTCAGCGACAATGTGAGCCACGACACGTAGTTTTTTGTCACCGAAGGTCTTGGGGCGGCTGGGGATCAAAGACTCGCTGAAAGGCCCTGGCAATACGCCTTTCCTGAAGGCGTGCACCACCATATCTTCCTCCTTGGTGTGCAACCTTACCACCATCGCCCCAAACCTGTTGAGGTAATCTCTAAGGGACTCCCTCTGGTGCTGCCTTACATCGAAAAGGTCGTAAGACACTGGTGGAGGGGCCCTGTTGACAAGATACTGCTCCCTGAACAGCGTGGAGAATTGCGCGAAGGACGTGATATGTCCCTCGGGCAAACTGACGAACCATTCTAGCGTTGTTCCTGTCAATGTGGCCATAAAAAGCTTGCAGTGCACTACGTCAGACCCTCCTGACAACATCATCTGCGTATGGAAAGTAGTGAGATGTGTTTTAGGGTCTTCTTTCCCGGTGAACACGGTCTTAGGCCCTACAAAGGTGGTTAGGACCACCGTGTTCATAATCGCCTGGGAGAAGGGCATGGGAAAGGCCCTTGGGGGCGTTGGTGGAGCCCGATCATCTTCCCCATGGTCTCCAGCTTGTTGCATGTGTTGCAGATTCAAGCGCAGCTCCTCATTCGCTCGGTGCAACTCCTCATTCCTGGCCTGTGAAGCGGCCAGGTCCTCCTGCATACGCGCTTGATGCACTCTGGACTCCGCCACCGTCTCCTGGAGGGCGCGCATCGTTTCCTTGAGTTGTTGCATGGTAACGTTGTCGCCTCCATTTGGTGGAACGAACCCATGTCTTGTATTTCTCATCTTCTGTGGTTTCTACTCTCACTCTCGTGTATGGGACCTTGTTTTACTCCGGCCCCACGGTGGGCGTCAAATGTTCTTGCCGGTTGACTCGCCTGTCAGTTGACTCCACGACACTCACACGCCTCCTTCCTCACGTTGATATGTGCTTGGTTCTTTCGAAGCAATCTGCACCTGCAAAAGAGAAAGGGAGCGCCCTAGAGGCCGTTTGCACTCCGACGCTCAAGTCAATGTAGGGCAAGGAACACCAAGTGTATTGAGTCTCTCTGTGTTTAGGTCTAGAAACTGCGTACCTTTGTGAAGTATTTTACTGTCTCTTATATAGTCTAGGGTTTACTGCGCCGCTAGCCCTAATTAGGGTTCACTGCGCTGCTAGCCATATTCAGGGTTTACTGGAATACCCTTACGCCGCTATCACCCAACCTTAGGGTAATCTAGCACACAAGGTTTCCTTCTCTGGAGTGCAAACTCTAACAGGGTGACCACCTGGATGCCTCCTTGTGCACCTAGTCTCTGGGACCACCTGTTCTGGGAGTGCCCTTGCTGTTCACGTGCCATGCATGTAGCCTTTACTGGGAAACCCTAGTTCTGATGAGTACTCGACCCCTGAGGACTCTGCACCTAACTGTACTCTCCCTGCTACCCGCATAGGCTCTTCGTGATTCAGGCCTCTCCCTACCTCTGGGTATTTAACTGGTCACTAGCCCGCTCTGGGAACCAATCTTAGCTGTTTTGGTTACACTGTTCAAATCACCCAAGACCGATGTCACCTCGTCACACTCTGTTGCCGAGGACTCCTCAACCTGGGGAGTGACGAAGACACATCAGCCCTTTCTGGTGATCGTCACGCTGATGTCTAATCACCCTTCTCTGTGGGTGATGACTAATCACCCTTCTCTGTGGGTGATGACTAATCACCCTTCTCTGTGGGAACATGCTGATGACTAATCACCTTTCTCTGTGGGAACATGCTGATGACTACTCACCCTTCTCTGTGGGAACATACTGATGACTGCTCACCCTTCTCTGTGGGAACATGCTGATGACTAATCACCCTTCTCTGTGGGAACATGCTGATGACTGCTCACCCTTCTCTGTGAGAACATGCTGATGACTACTCACCCTTCTCTGTGGGAACATGCTGATGACTAATCACCCGCTAATCAATACCACCTGCGGGGTCCATTCCACGTGGCTTTGACCCATGCTGTGGGACGCAGCTGACGTGGTTCACCCCTTTACAATCTGTCTTCAGTGTCCGATGACTGGTCGGTACAATATCAATTAAATTTCTGTATAAGTATAAATTAGTTATTAATATTTTATATTTTGGGAGAAAAAATATTTGTAAATAATATTTAGTTTTATATTAGAGCCCTTATATATGATCCTAATTTCACCTTAGTTCTCCTTAAATGCGTTATATTTTGGATCAGATAGCGCAAGTTTGTATTCTGAACAACATTTTTAGAGTTTCTTCTTCATTCACCCCATTTTTCTTCTTGCATCCCATACTTTTCGAAAATGACCATTTTACCCTTTTTTTTAAGTGATTTGTGCACACTTTCTTGAATTTCTGAAAGTGAATTTTCAAAACAGAATTTCCAAATGTATGAAATATATTTTTGAAATAAGTTTTCATAACGTGTATAATATATAATAAATAGGAGAATACGTTTTTGGGAATAAATTTTCTAGATCCAAAATATATTTTATTTATTACAAAAGGTGTGATCCGAAATTTGTGTTATGAAAACTTTTTTCCAAAAATAATGTTCTGAAAATTTAAGAAAGTTTGTTCAGAAAGATTTTCAAAACAGATAATACAGAAATTACTTTTACAAAAGGTAAAATAGTCATTTTAAGAATTGTGGGGTGCAGGAAGAAAAAGTGGTCTGTTTTGATCCTATATTGAACCAACAAACAATGTTAAAATAAAGATATAAATAAAATATATATTTTTGAAATTGAAATCATATTAATAAAATTATTTTAGATATATTAAAAAAATTATCCAATTCAATCTAAGTCAATGGTTTTCTGGACCAGCTCATCAGACTAAGAGTTCAAATTACAGGCTAGTCCTCTTACTGAAAACGTGAAGTCATTTTGTAGCACAGCAATGGGCAGTTGAAGAACCCAGAAGCCAAAGCGCATTTTATATTTCTCTGTTCAAACGGTTTGAATAAAGATAAGAAAATCTATCATCTTTCTTAAGAATTTAAAGGGATAGGAAACTAAGCGGCTTTACAAATTTAATACAAACCAGAGTTGTAGTTCTTCATATGAAGAGACAAACATAGATACTAACATTGTTACAAAAGATTGTCAGCACTCGATTCTCCTCCAGATTTGAAAGATCCGGGCATGACAAAAGAGAATGAGCCTTCTGAGTCATCAAATAGAGGTCTAGTGAATTCATTAAACCCACCAAAGCTGGTGTCAAAGTTCAATGATGAGAAAAAACTAATAGGATCATCACTATTATTGCATTTTACATCCATCACATTTTCAACTTCATTTCCGTTTGAAGGACTTGATCCAAAAGTGAAGTTCATATTCCCCACCTTACTGTTTTCTTTGCTGTCATGATTGCGTGGCTCAGCTACCCCTTTATTGTCATCCAAGGGAATGGCTGGAGTATGGCCCTGGAAAAGAGCAATGTGCCCAAAAAGCTTGTCTTTCCTAGAAAATGTTGTGCCACATGAACAGAGCCATTTATCCTTACCACAGTGCTTTTCATGAGTTTTCAGATCAGCCATGACTGAGAACTTCTTGGTGTTGCATCTGCTGCAAGTGTAACTCTTGTCACAATGTGTCCTTTTGTAATGGTTTTTGACACATAGGATAGTCTTCAGAGGTTGAAACTTCTTGTGATCCTTGTTGCGCTTGCAGCCAGGATAGGGACAGGAATACCTCTTGATGAGCTTTGGTGACCCGGAATCTTTGTGCGGTTTTGCAAGAGCTGCTGGGGTTTTGTACTCGTCACCATGACCACGCATGTGCATTCGGAGATTTGCATCTCTCTTGAACCCCTTCCCACAAATTGTACAGAAATGGGTATGAGGGGCAAGGATTTCTTCCTTCTCTAATTGTAGAATCTCATATGAACCAGGGGCAAGGTTTTCTCCATCATCTACATCTTCTTCATCTTTGAGTTCTTGTTCTGCCATATTGTAGTTTGGCTCCATTTCACAATTATTAGGTAGATCAGTTTGCATGGACTGATCAGACATTTTTTTTGCACCATTATTTTGTGGCTGAATACAGCTGCTACTTCCACCAGTCCCAGAAGGAACGGTTGTCCCACGAATCTGGTCAATTTGTCCAAACAATGAAGCTGCATTTGCAAGGTTGTGCCTGACAGATGGGAGAAGACTACCTGCAGTAGAGATCAATTGAATAATGATTGATGTAAGATCAGTTGTGATGAGCTGCTGTTCCTGAGTTACAAGTTCATTAGGTTGTCCAACTCCTTTCTGATGAACAATCAAATGCACTAGATCCTGGAGCTGATGAATCTTTTCTTCCAGGAAAGACAGGTTATTCAACATCACATTGGGGTCCCAATCTTGGAGTGTACTGGTTTGTGAAGATTCATTCAGATGACACTTTTCTTGATTAGGGATCTCAATCTCATTGTTTGAGTTGCAAGGAAGTGGAGACTGAGTTTGAGAAGGCTGGTTGAATTCTTTGAAAGGTACTTCTTCCCTGATCCCATAATCTGAATTTGACGGGTCATCCCATTTGGGTTGATTATTCTGCAAACCAAAACCTGGGAATGACAGGGGATCCGAGGTTAAAGACGACGACCTCGCCCAGGTGTTGGCGCGTAGACTCCCATTTGTATCCATTTCAAATTCTTTATCAAGATATCTTAATCACTGAAAATCAAAAGGAAATATGACTAAGGAACTGATACAGAGTACAAAGTACAACAATAACAACAAAGCTTTATCCCACAAGGTAAGGTCGGCTACATGGATTACACAGCCAAGTAAGCTCCATAAAAAACCAACACTATTTTACAAGCCTAGGTTAAAGAGGACGGTTGTGTTAGGCCCTCAGCAGCTAACACAAAACTCACAAAACCAAACATGGAACATTCTCAAAGAACATCAATAGCGTATAAATAATTTACAAAAACCAAGGACCATATTGCATCAGATTTTCTTTCAAAGGTCCGGTCCGGGAAAATAATAAAGGTTGGTCAGGGAAAATTTTGAAAGGAAAGAGAGACAAAACGGGAGAGATAAAAGGAAAATTAAGCATGACCACCAATTAGAAGAAATATGCCATTCAACATAGATGTCCATAAGAATACAAAAAAATATCCCATGCCACTTGAAATTACGATTGAATACAGGAATCAAATCCATGAAACAAAATCTTTCTCTGCACTTTAGTTAAATTAACTTTTGACGTGCTAGGAAGGGCTATAAGGCTTTAGTTAAGTCAATACCAACACAGTAATCACAAGACCAAGCTAATATTTTTCTTCACAGTATATTCAGGATCCAAATTCCAAAATTTTCCCTTTAAGTAGATATTTATATCATACCATAAAATCAGAACAAAGAAAACCCCCTTTAACCCTTCAGACCCTTTACTCCCAGGTGAAGAGGCACGTCACCTTGTAAAAAGCCCCAATTAATAAAATCTTCAAACTCTTGATATCTAGTTCATCACCTCACCCTTTGTTCTAAGAACCCAAAATTGAAGAACTGATTTCATGGAAAATAGAAAAATCATTTTTTTACCCAAAACAGAAAAAACCCTTTTCAGAGATAACCCAAGAAAAGAAAACAAAATGAAAAATAAAAAAAAGGGCATGCAACACAAATTCATAGAATAAAATCAGACAAGGAGGGTGGAAGCACTTACAGATTCAAAGATCAAAAGAGGCCCCAAGCAAAGTGCTCCATTTCAGAGAGAAAAAAATTGAAAAAAATAAAGAGACATGAGAAAGAAGAGAAGGGTTTCAAGCAAATGTTTATATAGGCATTCTCTTTGTAAGCATATGTTGTGCTGAACACAGTAGCAGCACCATGATAGCTTTAGTCAACCCCACAATTATGACCCTGCATTTGTGTAGGTCAATTTTGTTCACTCAAATAGAGGACCCCACCAATCTGATGACAAACTTTCTAATCAGCTTTTTCAACTATCAATCAGAACCGTTGTTTCTTTTGTTTCAGTTTAATGATTCTTCCTTACATTTATATTTTTTGGTCTTTTATAATAATAGAACTAATTTCTTTTACACTTTTGTTAATGCATAATTAATTAGTCTTTTAAAACTCAATAATTTATTTTATTACTAATATACTATTCAAATTCTAAAAAGATGTTGCCAAATCTGACAATCTTATTTACATTTTAGTAGATATTGATAGCAATATCTAAGAATAAGCTTTAACATTTGTTATTCTTAAAAGCATGTTGATATTTTCGTTAAAGTTTAGTTAATATATTAATATTAACTAATTTTATTTAAATTTTAAAAACTAGATAATTAAATATGGCATTAAATTTTTATAGGGGTAAAAATTATAAAATTATAAAATATTGAGAATTAAAAGTAAATTTAAGTCAAAAAATTATTAAAAAAAATTAATTTTAGAGATTTAAAATAATTAGTTATAAATATTTTTATAAATTTAAAAATTATTAGTAGTTTATTATTAATAAAAAATTATAAACTAATTTTTAAATTGATAATTAATTATCAAAATTTTAGTTATAATTTAGAATATAAAGTAGAAGCAGTTAAAATTTTGATAATTATTAATTTAGAAATTAGTTTATAAATTTTTATTAATAATAAAATTAAATATTAATATTTTTTAAATATATAAAATAATATCTAACTTAGTTAATATAATAATTAATTATTTTAATTTTTAAAATTAGTTATTATTTAATAATTTTCTTTATATATATATATTAAAAATTATTAATTAAATACTTTTTATATTAAAAGATTTCCATAAAAATAATTAAAATACAATTTTATATTTATATAAATGTTAACTAAGCAAGATAATGAATATCTATATTAAATTTACTTAACATTTATAGCAGTTTAAAGAAATGCATATTTTAAGATCCATTATAGGAATGAAAAATAATATCAGTTTAATTAAAATATATTAAATATTTTATATTATAATTCATTAAAAAATTCTCAAGTTAATTTATTAATTTTTATAATAATTACTTTTAAAAGGTAATTTTTTACTTTAATAATATACAGAAATTAAGTTTAATTTATATATATATATATATGCGTAGTATTTAAAAATATTATTTTAATTCCCATTATAAAATAAACAAGATTTGAGTTTGTTTTCAATAAAATATTTTTCATCTCACTCAAATTTAAAAACTACTATTATTCGAAAATATTTTTTTACCCATATTTTTGTTTATTTTAAGGTAAATAAATATATTGTAAGTTGATTATCTTAAAACACACACATATGTACTTTGCTATTTTACTCCTTGTAATAAAACAATAGGAGTGATAATAATATTCTTTCTCACCCTTCTTTTTAACACTCTTTTTATTATTGATTGAAATTAATTAAAGATGATAAATTTTGACAGTTAAATTTTTTTACCTAGAAAATATTTTCCTCTTACACATAAATTTACTTAATTTGGAATATATTAATATATAACTAGAAATTATCTTAAAATATTCTTACATCATAGTTTGTTAACATATGGTTTTAAGATTTGTTAGTGTATACCAATTTATTTTTTAGTTAAAATGTGTCAGAAGTTATAATAAGAATTATTTTGAATACATTCATATGGTGTAAGTAATAATCTACTACAACAAAAAAAATCAATAGACTATGTATAAATTTAATGGGTAACTAGAATGGAGTATGAAAATGAAATGTGATGAAAAGGATGGAAAAGATAAGAAAGGACATGTGGTTTGATTAGGGATGAGTGGGGGTACCCTACATAACATGGATCATTCTCTTTCCTTTCTCCACGTGGAACAAAAGATTCTTTCTACACATTTTTCATGGAACTCAGTACAGTCCCCACCACCTACATATGCTCTTATAATTCATTTTCCAACTTGATTAGGTCATCTAAATCAATTATTTTTACTTTTTTTTCTTTTTTTCTACTCATGCACATATACTGTGAAATTATATATTTACAAATCATTTGATAATGACATAATAATGAATAATTTGTATTTGAGATTAAATATTTGTAATAGTCTGACATAGGTTTAATATTAGATGACATTCAACAAAATTTCGGTAGAATAAATTCTAAGTAATTTCTGCACAATCTTAAAAAATTATTTTAAATCTAGTTTAATCTTATAAAATTAATTCATAAGATAAATTTTATATTTAATTATTTATTGTGAATTAATTTTATTTTTAATCAATGCAAAATCTTTATTATCTATTTCAATTTTTCTTCATTAAGATTATCATGAAAAAATTTAGTATTCCGAAAATTATTATTTCTATAAATGATTAAAGTTTCTTTTGTAGATAAAAAGTATTGATAGAAATATTCCTATAATTTTCTTAAAATCAAAATAATATATAATGTTGACTATTTTTTTAATATATGGTTGCATTAAATAACTTAACAGAAATGATATTTTACTTTTTCAATATTTTTAATTTTGGCAAAGTTTAATTTCTACATTTTGTATGAAAATATTTTTCTAGAAACCTTATATTTTTACTAGGTAAACTAAATGTGGGAACATTCCCTCCCAACCTAGGATTTCTGAAAACTAAAACTTCTCCTTTTACATATTTTCAAATTAGGTTAATCATAGTTTAAATTAAGTGAAGAGTTTAAAATGATTAGGGATAGTTATAATAGGAGTTAGCAGCTGGTAAGAGGAAGATGTTGAGAGATAGTTATAATATTTTAAGATGAAGCCGAATTTGGATTAATTGAAGGATAACTATAACACTTAAACTTCATTCAACAAATATATCACTATCAAATGTTTATAATTGTGTACATTTTAACAATTTAAAAACATAATATATATATATATATATATATTAAAAAATTTAGTAATATCATATTTTAAAATTTTAGCTAGGAAATTGCGTTTTATTTTGTTATAATAGTATTCAACCATCACTAAAAATGAATTCTCTTTTATTATAATAGTATTCAACCATCGTCATTGAACAATTTCCTTTTCAAGTTAAAACTAAAAAAGATGAGAAAATAATATAAAAAGTAGTGATGATTTATGAAAAAATATTATTTGTCCCAAAACCAAAATATCAATATTTGTTATTCTTAAGTTTATTTCATTCACAATGGTTAACAAATAGATTAAAAGTGTATTTGACAAGTAATGGAAATCCATTTTATGAGTTAGTTTGATTAAATTAAATTTGTTTGAAATACAAGTTTATTTCAATAGCTTTTAATTGTTTTCATAAGATGATGGATTCTAAAGAAAGCAAGCATATAAGGTATTAATTTTTTATTGTTTCATTTTTACCCCCCCCCCCCCCATTAGTTTGTTTTAAAATCACTTTTATCTCAAATTAATGAATTTATTATTTTATACGATTTTATATTTATCAACTACTTTATTTATTAATTTTATTAAATATTTTTAATTCAATTAATTTATTTACAAGTTTTCATCTTACAATTCCTAGCTTATATTTTACAAAATTTAACAATGCTTGGAATTTGCATTCTCACCTAAGAAAAATGTGTGGAGGACTTATATGCCCTCTATTCTGTTTTAAAAAAATGCAAAACACTACCTTAATTATGTGCCATGTGGCTCAAAGAAGAGTTGCATAACTGTTATGTTCAACTCATAATAACTCCTTCATCGAACATTGACAAAGATTTAAAAGTGTAGATAATAATATATATATATATATATATATATATATATATATATATTGAGAGAAACATGATATATTGAAAAGATTATTTAAGAGGAGTTTGTTGATAAAAGAAAAGGTGAAGATTGCTGAACCTTAACAAAATTGAGAAATTGTGGAAGAAAATGCTCTTAAGGAACCCACTCTCAATGCATCAAAGGCTTAAGTCACTACTCATATTGACTTGGTGAATAAGACCTTGGATCGAGCTCCTATCATGTTGAAATTTTGCTTTGGATCAGTTTTTTTTTTCTTTTGTTTTTTTCATTTCTGTATATATATAATTTTATGAATTCTTCTCTGTATATATAAGTTTATGAATTCTTCTATTGAATGTACAATGCAAATAATAATATCCATGTTTTTTTGTCTATTCTTCTTCTTTGGTTCCCTTTTTTCGCTTATTTGCCTCTGCCTCGATGAAAATTCTTAAGATGGTATTAGTGTGAGCTTGACTCGCTCTTTTTTTTGCTCTCTTTTATCTTTTTATTTGTACTTCTTTCTTTTGTTTCTTGATCTTTTTTGTTTCTTTCCTTAATCATGGAGGTTTCACAAAATTCGGCAAGCCCTTATTACCTTCATCCGAGAGAGAATCCAGGAGTCGTTCTCGTTACCCCACAACTTGATGGATCAAATTACTATTCCTAGAACAGGGCCATGAACTGTGAGTTATTATCAAATAATAAGCTCAAATTTATCAACGAAGATATACCGAAGCCATTGCATGGTGATAATCTCTACGAAGCCTGGGAGAGATGCAACGTTATAGTGATTTCTTGGGTCACACACACTCTCTCGATGCAAATAACGCAAAGTATTGTTTATATAAACAATGCAAAAGAATTGTGGGATGAACTCACATAAAGGTTTGCAAAGAGTAACCATTTTCACATTTCAAACCTTCTACAAGAAATCAATTCCATCAAGCAGGAAGAGAGAAATAGCATTGAATACTACATGAACTCCAAAATTTTATGGGAATAACTGAATTCTTTACGACCCTTACCCACATGTGTTTGCAATAAGAAATGTAAATGTGATGTGATCAAGACTATTGCAAGTTATTTAGAACGTGTCATATGTTTCTTGAAAGGGTTAGGAGAAACCTACAATGTTGTTTAAACATAGATTTTGTTGATGAAGCCACTGTTAGGTCTTAATCGTGTATTCTCATTGATTCTTTAACAAGAGAGACAGTTAAATGATATTGCATGTGTCAAAACCAAAGTTTTGATAAGCAATGCTAATTATAAATATCAAAGAATGAATAAAGTTGTTAGTTATTCATATGGATGGCAGAACAATGGAAGAGGAAGGGGTAAAATTATGGAAAACAATGTTCTTTCTACAATAAAATGAACCACACCGCAGATAAGTGCTACTCAAAGCATGTTTTTTTTCCGCCATGGATGAAGCAGAAAATTAATCATACGACAAATGTGATTGAGAAGGAAGAGGAGTATGAAACTGAAGAAGAAAGTTCTTCATGAGGTAAAACTCTTAATGAACAAATTCTCAAGAAATTGGGTTCTGAACAATAGCTCATAGATATGATACCAAGTTTCATAACAAAGGAAAAAATGATAAACAGTACTATTGGAGAGTGCTCAAAACAACAAGTTGATAAAGGTATATATTCCTGGATTCTTGATACATAACTATAGACCATGTAGCTTGTTCCATTTTTTATTTATTTATGAGTCACTATAAAATCAAACCTATAACTGTGAAATTTCCTAATAATCAGCAGGTCACTACTATATGTGTATGAACTGTTGTTTTTTCCTAACACATCACGTTATATAATATATTATATATACCTGAATGTACCTTAAATATAATATTTGTGCAATGCCTCTCTATCTCTTTGAGTTTCCAACTTATTTTCACACAAAATGTATGCCAGGTACAGGAGAATAATTCGTTGAAGATGACTGCGCAAGATGAAATACATAATGGTCTCTATCCTGTCTCTGCATAAAACACAGGAAGTGTAGTTTTTCTTTTGCATAATAAAGATTCTTTTGAACATACTGATAATGTGGACATTTGGAGTTGTAGATTGGGTCATCCATCAAATAAAGTGTTAGACTGTCTTATAAAAAACTATTATCATATAGTTATTATAGAGATAATGTTTGCATTTCCTATCGCTTAGCTATGCAACACAAATTGTTGTTTACTATCATTAAAAAATAGTCTAAGTTCCTTTGATCTCATCCATGTGGATATCTGGGAACCAGTTGGTACACCTTCCATACTAGGATCTATTTGATGAAAGGAAAAAGTGAAACAAAAAATCTTCTACAAAATTTTGTTACTTATGTAAAGAATCAGTTTAACAAAACCATAAAAGTTATTACAACTGATAATGGGCAAGAATTATGTTAGAAAGATTTTTATGATTAATATGGAATAATCCATCAAACTACTTGCATAGAGACTCCACAACAAAATTCAATTGTACAAAGGAAATACCAACATTTTCTTAATGTGACTCGTTGTCTTATATTTCAATCAAAGTTGTCAAAAACCTTTTGGTCATATGTTATTGCTCATTCTTTATATTTGATAAATCGATTATCTTCTCCTGTGATTCAAAATAAATGTCCATATGAACTTTTATATAACTGCATTCCTAACCTTTCTAATCTAAGAATATTTGGATGCTTATGCTTTGCTTCAACTCTAGAACAAAATAGAAATAACTTGATCCCAAGGCACAAAAGTGTAGTTTTCTTGGATTCAAACAAGGTATGAAGGAATACATTGTTATTAACACTTACATAAGAGAAATCTTTATATATAGAAATCTCATTTTTTTTAGCCTATTTTTTATTAGTTACATGAAAAGACAAATCAAGATAGCATATGTGATAATGAAGATTACACTGAGCAAATGTATATGATGTGGTTTTTAAACCTACACAAGGAAATGGTGAGAACCGTATTGAAGAAGAAGAAGAAGGACTGAGACAATCCACTAGAATCATAAGAGCTCCAACCTTTCTGAAAGATTATCACCATCAGCTCCACATAATGGAGAATCAAAGAAAACTAACAACAAGTTAGGTTACCGTATTAACTCAGTAATGTCTTATAATAAACTTTCAGATAAACAATTGAAGTATAAACTTTCCATTTCATCTCAAAGTAAGCCAGAGTGTTATGAAGAAGCCAAAAAAACATTCTGAATGGAAAGAAGTTATAAAGGTAGAAATAAAAGCCCTTGAAACCAATAAAACTTGGGAAATTGTTGATCTTCCTCAAGAAAAAACACCCATTGGCTGCAAATGGGTCTACAAAATTAAATGAAAAGCTGATGGGAAAATAGAAAGGTATAAAGCAAGTTTAGTAGCAAAAGTCTATACACAACATGAAAGGATTGATTACACAAAAGCATATTCACTAGTGGCGAGACTCACTATCATCCACACTATATTAGTTGTAGCTACTACCAAGGATTGACATCTTGAGCAGCTAGACATTAACAATGCATTCCTACATGGTAATCTTCATGAAGAAGCTTATATGACCTTGCCTCCTGGTATAAATTCTACGAAGAAAAATCAGGTTTGTCATTTAACTAACTCTCTATATGACTTAAAGCATGCAAGTAAACAATGGTATGAGAAACTTAATTCATTTCTTCAAACCATTAGCATCATTCAATCAATTCTCTTTTTATCAGAAAAAGTGAAATGTCATTCATTGTTATTCTTATATATGTAGATGATATATTGATTGTTGGAGATGATATAAAAGACATTGAAACTGTCAAAACTACATTGAATAACACTTTTGAAATAAAGGATTTGGGTTGTCTAAAATATTTTATGGGATTAGAAATCGCCGGAACCCGTGAAGACATACACATTTGTCAGAGAAAATATGTTTTTGATGTCTTAACTGATGCAGGAATGTTGAATGCTAAACCTGTTACCACACCTATGGCCACGAAAAATGATAATCTCTTTGATTAGAATATGCCCATACATGATGTTTCTTCATACCAGAGAATTATTGGAAAGCTTTTGTATTTGGTTAATACCATACCAGATATCAATTTTTTTGTTCAATTCCTTAATCAGTTTGTTCAAGCTCCATCAATACATCAACATCAAGTAGTCCAATGTATTCTCATATACGTAAATCTTCACCCTCACAAGGTATATTCTATCCTAAGAATGTTTTTCAAATAAACGCCTTAAGTGATTCTGATTGGGCTTCATGTGCCATTACACGTTAATCAACCACCGAATTATACATCTATCTTAAAGAGTCTTTGATAGCATGGAGAACTAAGAAGCAAAGCATTGTGTCTAGATCATCCTATGAGGCGAATATCGAGCTTTAGCTTTTACATGTTGTGAGATCCAATGGTTCGTTTATCTTCTTGGAGACCTCTGTATCGCTACCACCAATGTTGTCAATCTCTTCTGTGATAGTCAATCTGCTAAGCACATAGCACAAAACAAAAAATTTCATAAAAGAACTAAACACATTGACAATCTATCTATCTATCTATCTATCTATCTGGAGGACTTCCTCTGTTGCCTACACTTGCTCAAAGGCAAGGAGGACTTTCTCTTCTCTCACCTGATCGCCTGATGCCCTCGACTACCGACGACCGATAAGACCACCTGTTGCCTCAAGATGCGCGAGAGCCTTGAGGACTTTGAAGGACTTTGAAAACTTTTCGCTCGTGCCTCTGATCGCCTAAGGGCGATGAGGGCTTTCGTTGGATGCCTCCGATCGCCAGAGGACGATGAGGACTTTGAAAACTTTTTTCTTGTGCCTCTGATCGCCTGATGGCGATGAGGTCTTAAAACTTTTACTAAAAACGTGCACATTCATTTTATTTTTCCCTCGCGTCACTAGGTGATAAGGTTTTTCAAAAACTTCTTTAAGATGATATGCACACAAACTTCAATATACTTTAAATATTCAATTTTGAATATCTTATTTCTTGGGTAGCCTCATTAAAAACCCTCCTTAGGGAAAAAAGAGTGCCCCCTTGTAACTGTTTTTACCAAACTGTTTATGATTCCCCTGAGTTTGCACTACCTACGAAGCCTTTAACTGAAATAAAATTTGAGGTGTGTGGCGTTCCAAGTACGCGGAATCACCCCTCCTTCTAGTGTCTCCAAGCGGTAGGCGCCGTTCCCGAGTGCTTCGGTTATTCTAAACGGTCCTGTCCACTTGGGTGACAGCTTATTCTCCATCTCGTATTGGTGGGCCTTCCTCATCACCAGATCGCCGTTTCTGAACTGCCTCGGTATTACTCTAGAACTGTACCTTCGTTCTATTCTTCTTTTTACTGCTTCAGCTTTCACTCTTGCTTCCTCTCTGACCTCATCCAGTAAATCCAGATTCATTCTTCTATCTTCATTTGATTCTTCTGCTACAAAGTGTTGAAATCTTGGCGAGCTCTCCTGGATTTCGACTGGAATCATCGCGTCACAGCCGTACACTAAACTGAAAGGGGTTTCACGAGTGCCTGACTGCTCAGTTGTGTGGTACGCCCAAATTATGCGAGGTACCTCATCAGCCCACGATCCTTTAGCTTTATCTAACCTCCTCTTCAAACCTCTCAACAGAACCCGATTAGCGGATTCTACTTGGCCATTCGTCTGTGGGTGCTCCACGGATGCAAATACTTGTTGAATTCCCACATCCTCACACAGCTTCTTCAACAGGTGGCTCTAAAACTGAGTCCCGTTATCCAAAACTAGACGCTTAGGCACCCCAAATCGGCACACAATATTCTTCCACACAAAGCTTTCAATCTTGGGTGCTGTGATTTGGGCAACTGGCTCTGCTTCAATCCACTTGGTGAAGTACTCGATCGCCACCACCAAGTATTTCCTCTGCCTGATCGCCATTGGAAAGGGCCCCAGAATGTCGATTCCCCATGTATGGAATGGCCAAGGGCTATAAATTGACTTAAGCAATTCTGGAGGCGCCTTGTGCCAGTCGGCGTGCTGCTGGCACTGCTTGCAACACTGGACGTACCTCTTGCAATCCTCTCTCACTGTCGGCCAGTAATAACCTGCACGAAGAGTTCTCGCAGCTAGAGCCCGACCCCCGACGTGACTCCCGCATATGCCTTCGTGGAGCTCAGCCATAATCCTCGTGCATTTCTCCCCGTGTATACACACCAGGAGTGGGTGTGTGAACCCAAACCTGTACAACTCGCCGTCTATCATGGTAAACTTGGCAGAGTTCTTCTTGATCTTCCTGGACTCTGCCGAATCTACTGGGAGCAAGCCATCGGCCAAGTAACGCTGATACTGTGTAATCCATATATCTGGCCTTTGTGTGGCACAGACCTGCGCCACGGTCATTTCGTCCGCATGAAATACCCTTATCCTTGGCGTTCTCAAGGTCTCCTGGGTGAAAGACCTGTGACTTCTCGCCGCACCCCCTATCGACTTGCTTACTTGAAGCACCTGGTGATCTGCCACGAACGCCCTTGGCGTCTTCAATGTTTCCTGGATAACAGTCCTCAATCTACCCCCCTTGCCCGAGCTGGCGAGCTGAGCCAGCAAGTCAGCTCGGGCATTTTGCTCCCTTGGTACATGCACTACCTCAAACAGGGTAAAAGAACTCTTCAGCCCTTGCACATATGCCAAGTAAGCCGCCATCTGCGGGTCCTTGGCTTGGAACTCGCCCCCTACTTGCCCTATGATCAGCAACGAGTCACTTTTGGCCACCAACACTTTAGCCCCCATCTCCTTGGCCAACAAGATACCCGCAATCAACGCCTCATATTCTGCTTGATTGATGCTGGCTTTGAAAGCGAACCTTAGGGACTGTTCTATCAACACGCCATTGGGCCCCTCCAGAATAACTCCAGCACCACTCCCCTGTTGGTTCGACGATCCATCTATCGAAAGGACCCAACGGAAACCATCTTCTTCGACATGAGTTGCCTCTGATGAGAGCTCGACCACGAAATCAGCGAAAATCTGCCCCTTAATTGGCCCTCGGGGTTCATATTTAATGTCGAACTCAGACAGTTCTACTGCCCACTTCACCATTCTTCCAACTACATCAGGTTTCTTCAGGACCCTCTGGATGGGCAAATCGGTCATTACCAGGACAGTGAAACTATGAAAGTATGGTAGGTGTTGATGGTGTAATGGAGGTGATCGCCAGGGGGAATGCAGGTATGGTAGGTGTTGAGGAAGGAGGTGGGAATGCTGATCGCCTTATAGAGGCCAGGGAGGCAGAGATCGCTAAAGGGGTGGCCGCCGGTGGAAGGAGACTTCAACCAGTGGAAGAATGGGTTGAAAGGAAAATAAAGGGCAGGGTCTTCAAGCTTGATGACCTTCAACCAGCTAGTGATGAAGTGATATCTCGTGGGATCACTGGCCTTAAGCTTTATATGGTGGCCCCTTTTCTGGCGTGAGTACAACTGCATATGATTTTGATAGTTTCAGTGAATGCTCCATGTATTGTCGAAGTTAAAAAAAGATTCACTGCCTTCATGCAGATCATTGAAATCATGGATTTCCACACACCAGCCTGCTATGGCTCCAAGGCCTGATTTGCCTCTTAAAGGTTGGTCCTATTTCACAAAAATACTGGTTGGCTCTAAACATCAGTTAGTTATTGTTTAAATGCATGAGTTCATAGGATGAAGTTTAGTTACTCAATGCTTGGCTGTGTTGGGATGGGTTAATTAATTTCTCATTATGTTGCACTACATAGTACATAATGTACATCGCAGTCTTACAGCTACTAATCTTGACCACTGATTTTAAATTTGAGTACATTTGGCTTGAGAAGTTTGATTGTTAGTGCTGTGTAGATTTCATAGCTTGGAAGGTCTTTGGGTACAGGATTTGTCAAGTGATTCAAAGGGAAAATCAACTATGGATGGCTTGTATAATGTTGCTTATTTCAAATTCAAAGGGAAAATCAACTATGGATGGCTTCTATAATGTTGCTTATTTCAAATTTAGTACTGCAATGCATACGTTTTCCTAACTGCACATTCTTCTTACATTAGTTAGGAGTGCTAACGATCCTTTATTCTTGTTAAGGAATTTGCGTGTGGAAAGCAAAACACAATTCTATTGGAAGTAGCTCCACGGTAATGGATAGCCAGTCAACAAAACCTGATTCTTCAACAAAACCAGAATCTGATTCTCACGCCCCTGATGTGGGGCCTGGCAAGAGCTTTAGGAATTTCAGATTTGATACTGCCTCAATTTTACAAGCAATGGAAGCTTCCTTTTCTTCTTGAAAGTTCAGCAACCTTCCTGTAAAGTTTCCTGTAACTGAATTCATTTCCCTAATTTCACCTGAACCCAAAGTTAGTAGTATTCACTCGAAACCAAAGCTGGTATTGTTCACTCTTCACTCCAATTAGGAGGTTGCTGTACATCTTGTTCCTCGAGTTGTCTGTCGGCTTGAATGAGTATTATGTACATTATGTATAGGAAGTATTTTGTACCTAAATAGTATTTTCTCAGTTAGTGTGGCATTATCTGTAAAACTAGAGAAAAAGTTCAATGTAAAAGTTATGCTCCTCCTTCCATTACCATTCATACAGGGAATGAAACCGATTTATATGGTAATATGCCATTATAAATCCTAGCAAAGTGGCTTCTTTATGATGGCAGCATGGATCTTCCCCATCCTCTCCATTTCCTCTACACCACAAATCAAGACCATACATTACATGTTCTCTCCTAATTAGCTATTGTGTAATGATCTATCAAGGGCTGAGAGGTTGCAGGATAATGGCTGGAGGGAATCCAAATTCACTTTAAGGCGGCTGTGCAAGTCACTGATACATATCCTTAAACATACGTGGAATTAGGCCTAAGGTTTTAGGATCAATGTCAGGTCATTGTTTTCCTCATGTCTTTTTTTTTAATATTTTCATGTCCCAAACTAGATTTGTTTTTCAAAAAATATCCTTGATGGAAGCATGTTTCCTTTTATTTATGAACGGTACAACTTATATTAGTTTATGTTGTGTACAAACAATTAACAAGGAAACTTCTTTTTGTTTAGTTTTAAGAGTTAATACAACATTTTTTCTTAGGAGTTTAATACTTAAAAGCTTGATTCCATTGTGGCAATGAATTACATAACAAAAAACTATTTGTGATGTGTAGTTATTTCAAAATGCAAGTTGCTTATTTTAGAAGCTATCTTTTAGCAATAGTTGAATTAATTATAATACAAAGTCAGTTCTTTAATTCTGAAAGTCATTAAAAGAATTAGTCCAAATCCTTTATTACTCAAGTTCGGTTTTCTTTTCAATAGTTTTTTTTATAATAAATTTCATATTAACATAAATGCTATATACTATAAAATTTATAAACATATCATATATTCAAAAGTTGTGATATATTGTAGTATAACATTGCATGGGTTAAAGATTATATAAATTATACTCTATGTATGGGTGTAGTCGGTTTGCTATGAATCCATCGAATTCCCATTCAATTACAATTTTGTGCTTTGAGTTGAGTTTTGTTTAATAAATTATTAAAACTAGTTTAACTAACATTAATGAATTAAATCTTACTATATATAATAATATTTATTTAATAGTTTTATTATATTTAATCATTGAAAATATTTATTTTAGAGTAAATTATACTGACATCTCCTGAATTTATTTTTGAATTTCATTTATATCTCAATTTTTAAAGATTGTTCAAAAGCCTCCCTTTTATTATAAAAATGTTTTTATAAAAGAGATATCAAAAGTAATTTATTCTTTATTTTAAAGTATTTTTTCCTACTTTTTTAAGATTTCATGATCCAACCTAAAATTGGCCTCGGATTAGATTGCTTAATAAAAATAAATAAATCTAACCCCAATTATATTTATTTGGGTAAGGTAAAAAATTAGATTAAATTATATAAATTCAAATCACTTTTACTCCTCCTCCAAAAGAATAGCACTAATACACTTTTTTTTACTGGTTAAAAACTCGTTTCACCTTATCAGTTGTGTTTTAACTATTTTAAAAGGCTGACTTCTAGATTTTTTATATTTATTTAGTTTTTTTTAATCTTTGAACTGCTTATTTAATTTACATTTTTTAACATTTTCTGTATAGACTAAAATTTCATTATGTTTTTCTTTCTTTTCTTTCACCCTTATTAAATATTTATGATAAAACTTTCTTATTTTTTGAACTTTTTATTACATATTTAAGGGTATATTATGCCGTCTAAGAGCCAAAAAGAAAAAGGGGGGAAAATGAAATTAACCTTTCTATATGTTAAGCTTAGCTCATGAATCAATTTGTAGAAGTTATTTCTTAGGACTTCACCATTCTTCCAGCTACATCAGGTTTCTTCAGGACCCTCTGGATGGGCAAATCGGTCATTACCAGGACAGTGAAACTATGAAAGTAATGACGCAACCTTCTCGCCGAAAACACAACCGCCAAGGCAGCCTTCTCCAAGGCCTGATACCTCAATTCAGGACCTTGTAGTACCTTGCTCACAAAATAGATAGGCTTCTGGACCTGATTTTGATCTTGGACAAGCACCGCGCTCACCGCTCTCTCAGCCACAGCGAAATACAACCTGAGAGGCACTCCAACTAACGGTTTGCCCAGCACCGGCGGGTTTGCCAAATACACTTTAAGCTTCACGAAAGCTTCTTCACACTCCTTGGTCCAGACAAACCTACTGTTTCTCTTCAAACATTGAAAATAAGGGTGGCCCTTCTCGCCGCTAGCTGACACAAAGCGTGAGAGAGCAGCCATCCGACCTGTAAGTTGCTGCACCTCCTTCACCGTAGTTGGGCTTCTCATCGCCATAATGGTAGCACATTTATCGGGATTTGCCTCTATCCCTCTCTCAGTCAAAAGGAAACCCAGAAATTTTCCCGCCTCCACGCCAAAGATACACTTCTCTGGATTCAGTTTCAGCCTATATCTGGCTATCGTAGCAAACAACTCTTCCAAGTCCGAGACATGGCTGTTCCTTTCCAGGAAAGTCACCACCATATCATCAACATAGGCCTGCACATTTCTTCCCAACATTGGTGCAAGTACCTTATCCATTAACCTCTGGTACGTGGCCCCAGCGTTCTTCAGCCCAAACGGCATCACCTTGTAGCAGTAGCATGATCTCTCTGTCATGAAGGCAGTCTTTTCCTCATCCATAGGATGCATCTTGATCTGATTATACCCCGAGAAGGCATCCAGAAAGCTCAACAATTTGCACCCTGCTGCACTATCGACCAAGGCGTCTATACTTGGCAAAGGATACGAGTCCTTCGGACAAGCCTTGTTTAAGTCCGTGAAATCGACGCACATGCACCATTTCCCATTACTCTTCTTAACCAACACGACATTGGCGAGCCACTCGGGGTATTGGATCTCCCGAATGTGACCCGCTGCGAGGAGTTTCTGCGTTTCATCTCTGATCGCCTGCCTCTTCTCCTCATTAAACTTTCGCCTTCTTTGTCGCACCGGTCTAACCTGGGGGTCCATGGCCAGATGATGACACAAGAAATCAGGGTCGATGCCAGGCATATCCAAAGCAGACCACGCAAATGCGTCCAGATGCCTCTCTAACACCCCGGCGATCTGGTCTTGTGCCTCACGCTCCAAGGCTTTTCCCAGCTTGAAGACCTTGCCCTTTATTTTCCTTTCAACCCATTCTTCCACTGGTTGAAGTCTCCTTCCACCGGCGGCCACCCCTTTAGCGATCTCTGCCTCCCTGGCCTCTATAAGGCGATCAGCATTCCCACCTCCTTCCTCAACACCTACCATACCTGCATTCCCCCTGGCGATCACCTCCATTACACCATCAACGACCTGTCCCTCCTCTCGCCTTGACTCCACGCCAGGAGGCGGCGTGGTTGTAACGTAGCTTACGGATCGCCTGTTCTTGAGGCTATTTTCATAACACTTCTTTGCCTCATTTTGATCAGATCGCAGGGTTATTACCACACCTTCCACTGAAGGGAGCTTAACCTTCATGTGCCTTGTTGAAGGCACCGCCCCTACCCGGTTGAGAGTAGGCCTCCCTAACAAGATGTTGTACGCTGAGGGGGCATTCACAACAAGGTACTTGATTTTCTCCGTTCTTGAAGCTGCCTCATCTGTGAACGTGGTTCTCAACTCGATATACCCCCTGACCTCCACCTGATCGCCAGCGAAGCCATACAAACATCCTCCATAAGGCCTCAGCTGGTCCAGGGGCAACTGCAACTTGTTAAAAGTTGCCCAAAACATGACATCAGCCGAACTTCCCTGGTCAACCAGCACCCGGTGGATCTTCCTTCCCGCCGTGATCAGCGAGATCACTATAGGATCATTGTCATGTGGTACAACATCCCTAAGGTCTTCTCTGGTAAACGTGATGTCCACATCGGGCGAGTGATCTTCGAATGCTTCCACCGCCATCACAGATCGAGCATACTTCTTGCGTTGTGACGCCGTGCACCCACCTCTTGAGAAACCCCCAGCTATAGTGTGGATTTCCCCGTGAATGGGCACTTCATGTTGCTGGCCCTCGCTGCTCGCCGGGCGAGAGCTCGACGCATTAGCTGCTTTCTTCTCCAGCAAATAATCCTTCAGAAATCCACTTCTAACCAACTCGTCGAGTTGGTATCCCAGCAACAGGCAGGAATCACTCCAGCAAATAATCCTTCAGAAATCCACTTCTAACCAACTCGTCGAGTTGGTATCCCAGCAACAGGCAGGAATCAAGGGTGTGGCCAAAGCTCTTGTGGAACTCACACCACGCGTCTGGCTTTGGCCCCAACACCTTATCCGAGAGCTTTTCAGGCCCCTTCAGGTCCGCCAATCCCATAACGAATTCATGCCTCGGCGGGCGTTTGAATTCCCTTGGGCGCCCTGGCCCTTTCCCTCCATTACCGCCATCACCTTTGTTTTTCTTTGAATCATAAGGACGATATAACCTTTGATCCTTTTTCGCCGTCGCTGCTTCCAACACCCTTTGAGGCTGAGTCTTGGCCTGGGCGCGTGGCTTCGCAGGAGCCATATTCCCTCTCTTCTCTATAACTTCATTC
Source organism: Phaseolus coccineus (assembly GCA_037954025.1). Lineage (NCBI taxonomy): Eukaryota > Viridiplantae > Streptophyta > Magnoliopsida > Fabales > Fabaceae > Phaseolus > Phaseolus coccineus. The sequence continues at coordinate 44,007,868 of CM075681.1, forward strand.
TTGGCGGCGATGTGAGTCACGGCACGTCGCCGAATCTCGGCAAACGACGCAGGGTGACTCCTGATTAACGATTCACTAAAAGGTCCAGGAAGCACGCCCTTCTTGAAAGCGTGTACGAACATCTCCTCATCCTTCCCTGGTAATCGGACTATCTGAGCTCCAAACCTATTCAGATAGTCCTTCAAAGATTCCCCCTGGAACTGCCTTATGTCGAACAGGTCATACGACACCATGGGCGGCGCCTTATTCACAATATACTGATCGACGAAAAGCTTGGAGAATTGCTGGAAACTAGAGATGTGTGCAGTGGGCAAACTTACGAACCAATCCAATGCCGTGCCGTGGAGAGTGCTCATGAACATCTTGCAGTAGGCCGCATCTGATCCTCCTGACAGCATCATCTGCGTATGAAACGCGGTAAGGTGAGCCTCTGGATCTTCCACTCCAGTGAAGGAGGCCTTCACCGCCGTGATGTTTGCAGGAATCGCAGCATCCATAATCGCCTGCGAAAATGGCATTGGAAAAACTCGTGGCGGAGACGGTGGCGCTCCTCCCCTGGTTGCAGCACTTTCCCTCTGCCCGCGAAGAGTCTGACGTAACTCTTCGTTAACCTTACTCAACTCTTCGTTCCTGGCCTGGGAGGCGACCAGGTCCTCGTGCATCTTCGTCTGCTCGATACGTGACGCTGCCACATTTTCTTGCAAAACACGCATCATTTCCAGCATTTGCGACATCGTAACGTTATTTTCTCCAGATTGTGGCGCAACTGAACTGGATCTTGTTGTCCTCATCTTCCTCGTGAAACTTCTGCTAATATCACGCAGCTACCTTTCAACATGCAAAACCTATCTTGCAACGGCGCTCAAAGAAAACCTTCAACTTCCTTCTTACGCAACCTCCTTCACACAACGTTCGATCCAGGAGTCAATCAGTAAAAACCTCGAGAGAACCACTCGTCACCGATTGAACCTCAACTCAAACGGTCTAAACTTCCAGAAAACGATTGCTGCAGCAAGCAATCGAACAAGAACTACCGAAAACCTCACGAATTCAGCTGTGGATGAGAATCACAGTTTACACGGGCCCCACGGTGGGCGCCAAATGATCCAGCCCCTTGACCAAAACGCTAGAGCTTCTTCTTCTTGCCTCCTCGTCCTCACCAGCTTCACGCCAAGCACCTTAATGACTTCACCTGAAAGAACAAGTTGGCGCCTCTGCGGCCGGTTGAGCTCCAACGCTCAAGTCAGAGATTGGTTCAATCAAGAAACTAAAGGAAAACTCAGGACCGTGTATCAATTACTCACTCCCAAAAATGAACCCTCTCTGATTCTGTTAAGAATTTCGTATATATACCTGAATCTTTCTCTCTCCTGACGGTTATTCCTCTTGACACGTGGATGACATCTGGTCACACACGTGTCATCATCTGGAGAACCTACAGTTGAGTCGTTACTTCCACTTTGCTCCTGCGGCTAAGTTATCCACACAAGGAGTAGCTTAGTGCACTGGCTACTGTGGGCGCAGCCTTAACGTGATGAACTGATCTTCTCAAATGTACAGCGATCTGAATACCAGGCGATGTGCTCCTTATGGCGTTTTGTTGACCACTGATCTCGTATTCCCTACACACGGCGATAGGCGTGTATTGATCTGCACACACGGCGATAGGCGTGTATTATTCTTCACATATGGCGATAGACGGGTTCTATTCTTCACACACGGCAATAGGCGTGTATTATTCTTCACATATGGCGATAGACGGGTTCTATTCTTCACACACGGCGATAGGCGTGTATTATTCTTCACTTATGGCGATAGGCGATTGCTATTCTGTGCTTCTTTACTTCTCGGGTTCAGCTTACACGCGCTCGCCTGACACTGACCCGCAGGTGTTGGTCCCTTAACCACCCCAACCAATCACTATTCTGGGTGATCGCCTCTCCGATTCACTTGCTACCCTCTACCACGTGACTCCTTTGAACGGTCCACGTAATAAACTGTTGCTGGCGTTATCTACTGCTGATAGCCAACCAGATCACCATTAGCAAAGCAAATCAACCAGCATACATCTTTACTAAGCCTATTGATTGTAAAGTTTTTTATAGACTTCTTTCCAAGCTTGGTCTGTTAAATATACACCCACGAACTTGAGGAGGGGTTTTGATGTTTTATTTATGTTGGGTTTTTGCTTTGGGTCGAACCAATTTCGTTCTTTTTGTTTTCTTTCTCTTTGTATATATAAGCCTTTGGATTCTTATGTTGAATATACAATGCAAAATATAGATAATAACATACACATTTTTTCGTCTACTCTATATCTTCTTCATTCCCTTTTTTCTCTTCTTTGCCTTTGCCCTAATGGAAATCCTCAAGATCATGTCAACAACTTGATGTTTATGAAGTTGAAATATCCCCACTAGTCTAATTATGAAAACAGGTCAAACACACAAGAAGAGATGATTAAGTTGTGAAATAATTTTTGTGTGTGCAATAATAGCAACATCTTATCAAATGAATAAGTAAAGTTTCCATTTGACAAATTCAATCTTAAATATGTTTTAGGAAATCTCATTTAGAAACAAATCCTTTTTCAATGTTAGATGATAATTAAAAAATATGCAATCGAAAGAGTTAAGAGTATGAAGGATTTATTCTATATTTTTATACTAATTTGTGTGTTAACAAAGACTTTGTCAGTTTTTAGTCAACACGATCAAGTTTCACTACACAGACTAACACTACGAATTACACTCCATGTATTTTTTGGACCTCAATAACTCTTGGCTAAGCAACTGAGTATTCTTTAGAACAATAGTCGTTCCCAAAAAAGACATCAAGTATTCTTTGAAATAGTAATCACTTTTGGCTAAAATGTTGAATATTCTTTGGAATAACAATCACTCCTAGATAAAACACTTGTTTATAAAAAAATGTGATCAAAAGATCACAAGGTTCTTATAAAGAGCTTAGGAAGATAGCTATTACAAATTCTTTTTCTAGCTATTGTGAGACTTTGATAAGTTCTTCATTCTTCAAAGGCATCTATCCTCTTAAATGTTAAGGGTTGCATTAAATGTTCATGCAACATTTGATGCAAACTTCAACTTGAAGAAACATTTTGATACTTAGCATAACTTATTAGGCCTAGGTTAGAAATATTTTAACTCTTGGGAAAAGTCATTACTAGATGATGTTGATAGACTTATAAAATAAAGGTGATTTTTTGTTCTTTAAAAGAAATTGTTGGTTTAAATTTTTTTTGTCACACTCTTCAAAAACAATTTCTGATGATGACATTTTTTGTAAGATCCTTTTGATGGTCAAACAAGAAAACACTTTGTATATTTATTTATAAGTTAAAAATGTACTATGAATTACTAAAGACAATATTTTATCGTCTGTCTTAAGTGTGAGCTTATGAGACAAAGATAAGATTACAAGATGTTATTATATATGTTGATATAAGATGAAGTTCTTGCTTGTGTCAAGCTTTGAACTTTAAAGATGTTTTCATTATAATTATTTGTTGTAAAACACTTAACTGAAATTAGTTAGGATAAAATTAGGTTTTTTTTTTTTTCAAACATTGAAATTTTTTTGGATTAGCACAAGGATCATTCTTGGAAGAAATCATTCTAAACAAACTATCAAATAAACACGATTCAGCAAATGGTTAATAAAATAACCTTCCTCCAAAGTGAACAATTGCCAATTGAATTCAATGAAGCAATTTGGCTTTATTTTTAACAAAGTTAAATCTTTAAAAAAAACAACATTTTTCTCTTGAGGTGCAAAGGACTGAAAAATTATTTAGATCAAGACCCATAACAAAAACAACTCACAAATGAGTCAAATTCAATAAAAGAAATCAAATCTCAATCAATCCAAGTTAACCAAAATTAACCAATAAGACTAAGAGAAAAGACATGAACGTTACTTCAGGAGCTCAAAAACAGGTAGGACAAACTTACTACTAAGTATGAAAAAATTAATGCTTCTTTGAAACTCATTCAAAGAGAGGATGAACAAAAATTGTTTACGCAATGAAAACAATTGACTATGTCTCTTTTATTGAACCTACTTCCATTGTTACTGAATTCACATTGATATAGTTTGACTTGGGACAACTTCCATAAATAAAATCTGGTGACACTTAATGCTTCAAAGGTTTTGTAGATTTCACAATAGATTTTATTTATTTATTATAAATAATTGAACACTTTTTAGAAAGCAAGTAATCTTGATGTTATGCATTTATGATTTATAGTTTTTTAAGTAGTTTCTATTTTTGACATGATTGATGGATTTGAATATATTAAATTGAATACGTGTTAAAAGATAAATACCTTTTTAATCTCAAAAGTCTTTTTCAACTAAGAGACCAATTTCTAAATTAGTTCCACTTCTTATATAATAATCATCCAAACTAAATATTTTTTTTAATCAAGTGATGTAAGGATATAATTTTTTTGTCGTTTTTTAAAATTTATCTAATGATAAAAAAGAAATCTTTGACTATGAAAATAATCAAGAGCTACTAATTATATAATAGTTATGCTTAAATGAATGAAACTTTTTTGTATTTTATACAAGTGTTAGTCCTATAAACAACTATAATGAAGACCCATATGCACAACATTAATGATTCAAATGATTTAAGAATGAAAAGAATAATTTTCACTATGCAAGAAAATGATAATAGAGAAAAGTACTTCCTTTGGTTATTATTGAAAAACTTAGGCAAGAATGGAAAATAGAACTTGCACTAAAGCAACTTCTATCAATGTACTTTTTATTGGAATAATATTTTGACCACCTTCTCTTTAATTTTAAAAAGATTGTTCAAGAATAAAAACTAACTTATATAAAAATTAATTTATATAAACTCTTCTATGTAATTTATTCAATTTTTTTGAATTCGTGTATAACTAATTTAAATTTATGAAAAAACTAACTTTTTAACTTTTTTCATATATATTTTTCTTCTAGAACTTCTACATTAGTTACATTTTTTTAAAATAAATAAGGAATTTGATTTATCAAGCTTTGTTTTTTCTCTATTAAACAATTTTATAAAAAATATTTGAATAGTTTTTAAAGTATGAAATATTTACCACTTAGTTCTTCAATTGATATGTTTTACAATATTCAAATCTTGAATTTAAAAAGTTCTGTAAATACTTTTAATAATTAAATTTTAATTCAGCAAAAGAAAATAAAATTATATATATAATATAATATAAAGGCAAATACACATTTAAAGAAGCACTCTATACTAATAATATTTATAATAATAAAATATGATAGTTAAGTTACTTGTAAAATGTTTAAAAAAAAGTAATATTCGTTGTAATATTTCAATTTTTATACTTTGATTTTTACAAGTAATTATACTTTGATTTTTATATTAAAAAAATAAAATTAAGAATAATGAATAACTCTTTTGAAAAAGGACATTTGATAGAAAGAAAATTTTCGGAAATTGTAAAATTTTCTCTTACATATTCCTTTATCTTTTTATAAAATCATATATTTTCTTTCGGAAATGATTTGAATTCAAGATTTTTAAAAAACAATTATGATGAATAGATAGAAATCTAAGTTTTCAAAGTTGTAATAGATTGTTAAAAAAATAGTAAAAAAATTTATAAGCAATTTTAATTTGATAATAAATAAATAAATGTTAGTAAAAATATCATTATTCTTTAATTTTCTGAAAAATTATATAAAAAATTTAAATAATACTTTTTACAAATCAAACTGGATTTTTTTATTTCTAAAAATCAAAATTTTCAGAGTTCCTCATGTGACTAAGAATGATGATTTATAGACATAAGAATATATCGATCCTTATGTAAAAAAAAAAATTCTCGATCCTTCTTTATTAAAAAGTTATATTAATATTTATTAAAGTATTAAATATTGATAAGTTAAGGCATTGAAAAAATATATTTTACTAATACTTAGTGATTAATTTTTTTTAAAAAAGTTAAAAACTATGTAACATAAATTTTAATACGTACTTATTTAATTGAATTACTATTTAGAATGAAATTAATGGTGGACTCATATGAAGCAGAAAGAAAGTGACTTGGCTTGTGTTTGATTTGAAATTTGAAGGAATTGTTTTGTTTCGTCGGCGGAATAGTTGAAAAATCGTTTTCAATTTGAACATAAGATGTATATAATTGTTTTTTTATTATTTACACGAGTTTTTTTTTTTTCTTGAATGATTTGATTTGTAAAATACAATCTTAATCCTTGAACTTCTTGTACCTCTATATAATTTTGAAAAGTCAAATATATCTTTGATAGTATATTAGATTGACTAATCCAAACACCTCTTTTTTTATTTTGAATACGGGATAAGTCTGTATTCAAATAAGAAAATTTTGAATTTTGGAATGGCCAATTTGGTATGAAAAAAAAATTGTTATATGTGCCTTTTGTTATGTGAGTGTTGTTTCCTGGACCCAACACAATAACTGATAGTTTGATGCTTTATGTCAATGGTTTTCTTCTTTTGGAACCAAGGTATGCTTATGTTATTGCATCTGCTCTGCATGGCGTCAGGCACATTTTACAAAAAGACTTCATGCTATAGGTTTGGAATAACACCATGTTTTTGGATGTGGTGTTTAATCTGTGTGTTATTAGGTTAATTAGGTATCAAATATGACAGGCATAGCATGTTGGATTAGGATTCCTTAATCATATAATGAAACGTGAATAATGATTAAATAATACTTGGTAGACCCGTGATCGTATGGCTAAGGGACGAAGACATGATCTTGATCGGGTTCCCCTTTAGGGTGTATCGCTTAGAATGGAATTATGTGAGTAGAGAGACAAAGAGATGAGAGGCTCGAAAATCCCTTTAGGGAATTAGTTTCGGTCGTGTGATGTTAGAATATGAGAGTCACTCTTTAGTTGTCTGATAATCTCTATTTATAATACACCTAAGGAGAAACCCTAATTATTTATGGTAAGGGTAATTACGTCCATCAAGTAATTACCAATAATATAATAGGATAAATATGGTAATTGATCAATTAATAAGATAAATAATCGTGAGGTGCCACATAATATTCTTACATTCTCCCACTTGGCCAAAGGATTATTTATTATGAGCATTAGATAAGTCTGACCAGATTTTAATACTCATTTTAGTTCTAAACTGTAATTGTAGCAGAGAAATACAGTCTTTGAATCCGTATTCAACTCAAGACCCCCATTAATCATACTACAATACAAATTTAAAACTTAAGTAAATTTTAGGATCAATTGATAAGTAAGCCCTTTAGACTTTGATTTGTACAGTTAGTGTCTATGTATATTTAGGCATGCATAAACATATTTAAGAACACACAAATCAAGGTAAATGAGGAAATTTTATTAAACATAAGTAAGTGCAAATATGCTAAATAAGGTCTTTAGATAATCCCATCTTCGAAACATGTTCTTCGAATACTTTAGGTGGGAGACCTTTAGTCATCGGATCCGCAAGCATATTTTTAGTACTAATATACTCAACACAAAGCTTATTTTCCTCAACTCGCTCACGTACGAACAAGTACTTTGTATCAAGATATAATCCAACACCACTCGAACTGTTATTGTTCGAAAAACTAACGGCAGCTGAGTTATCATAATAAAGCTTCAATGGCCTGGAAATGGAGTTAATGACTTTGAGTCCAGCGATAAGATTTCGCAACAACATTCCATGACAAGTTGCATTATACACTGCAACATATTCTGCCATCATTGTTGAGGTTGTTGTTAATTGCTGCTTATGACTCTTCCATGAGATAGGCCCGCCTGCTAACATAAAGATATACCCAGAAGTGGATTTCTTGTCATCTTTGCATTTTGCAAAATCAGAGTCAGAATAACCCACCACTTCTAAACTGTCACTTCTCCTATAGGTCAACTTATAGTCTTTTGTGCCTTGTAGATATCGAAGTACTTTCTTAGCTGTTTTCCAGTGATCTAGACCAGGATTAGATTGATACCGGCCTAGCATTCCAGCAATGTAAGCAATATCCGGACGAGTACAGACTTGAGCATACATAATGCTTCCAACTACAGATGCATAAGGTATCATCGCCATTTGCTCTTTTTCAGCCTCTGTTTTCGGACATTGAAAAGAACCAAAAACATCTCCCTTAATTACTAGAGCCACAGAAGGAGAGCAATGTTGCATGTTATAACGAGTGAGGACACGCTCAAGGTAGGCCCTTTGGGATAATCCCAAAATCCCCTTAGCTCTATCTCGGTATATTTTGATGCCAATAACATAAGCGGCCTCTCCGAGATCCTTCATGTCAAAATTATGCGAAAGTATGCGCTTTGACTCATGCAACATGTCTATACTATTACTTGTCAATAGAATGTCATCTATGTAAAGGACAAGTATAGTAAAGTTGCTCCCACTCATCTTGAGGTAGGTGCATTGATCCACTTGATTCTTAAGGAAACCTTGTTTCTTCATGACTTCATCAAACTTTATGTACCACTGCCGTGATGCTTGCTTCAGCCCATAAATGGATTTCTTCAGCTTGCAGACTAAGTGTTCTTGACCTTCAGGTTTAAAACCTTCTGGTTGTTGCATGTACACGTCTTCATGCAAGTCGCCGTTAAGGAAAGCGGTCTTGACGTCCATCTGATGTAGCTCTAGATCAAAGTGAGCTACGAGGGCCATTACAATCCTTAAGGAATCTTTTCGAGAGACAGGTGAAAAGGTCTCTTGATAATCAATTCCCTCTTTCTGAGTGAATCCTTTTGCAACCAATCTTGTTTTGAAGCGTTCAATGTTTCCATTCTGATCTAGCTTGGTTTTGAACACCCATTTAGATCCTACGGGTTTTATTCCGTCAGGTAATTCTACTAGATCCCAAACATTGTTTTTCTTCATGGAGTCAAGCTCATCAAGCATGGCATTATTCCATTCAGAAGACTGATCACTAGTAATGGCTTCATTGTAAGAGGTAGGATCAGTATACCTTCCGACGTCCATTTCTGCTTCAGTCAGGTAGGTTACATAATCATCAAAATTAGTAGCAGTTTTAGTTCTAGATGACCTCCTGAGCTGATTAACGGGTTCTGCATTGTACTGATGTTTGTCGTTCAGGGTGCCTTCATTCTCGGATGGATTCAGAGTAGCATCAGGTTCTGAGCATGGAGTAGGTGGTGCAGTGACGTACGAAGTGGGTACAAGAGGAGTGAACAGAGGAAAATTAGTAGTCGATGTAGATCTCTCCCCCGCCTCTTGTACTTCTAGTAAATCCAGGTAAGGATTGTCACTGCTCCCATTGATTTTGAAATCCTCTAGGAAATGAGCATGCTTGGTTTCTACAATGCGGGTGATGTGGGAAGGACAATAAAATCTATAACCCTTTGAGTGATCGAGATACCCGATGAAGTGACAAGTTACTGTTTTCATGTCAAGCTTCTTTAAGAAAGGGTTATAAACTTTAGCTTCAGCAAGGCAACTCCATACTTTCATATATCTAAGACTCGGTTTCCTTCCAGTCCAAAGTTCATAAGGAGTTTTAGGGACAGATTTGGAAGGAACTCTATTGAGTATATGAACTGCTGCTTTTAATGCCTCGGTCCAGAGGAATAAGGGCAAATTGGAGTTGGCTAACATACTACGCACCATGTTCATTAGGGTCTTGTTTCTCCTTTCAGCAACACCGTTTTGTTGAGGAGTACCGGACATGGTGTATTGGTTCACAATCCCATGGCTTTTACAAAACTCATAAAATGGACCAGGGGCTTGTCCCAAATCAGTATGTCTACCATAGTATTCAACTCCTCTATCTGATCGCACAACTTTTATTTGAAGATCAAGTTGTTTTTCAACTTCAGTTTTATAATCTTTAAAAGTTGTAAGTGATTCAGATTTTTCCTTAATAAAATACAAGTACATGTAACGAGAATAATCATCTATAAAAGTGATAAATGAATTATGTCCTGTTATTCCAACGATGCTGTAAGGGCCACTAATGTCAGTATGAATAAGTTCTAATAATTTTGAACTCCTAGTGGCACCTTTCTTAGTCGTGGATGTCATTTTTCCTTTGAGGCATTTGACACATGTTCCAAAATCAGTAAAATCGAGAGATGGTAAGACTTCATCCTTCACAAGTCGAGATAAGCGATCTCGTGAAATGTGGCCTAAACGTTGATGCCACAACATGGATGAAGTTTCTAAGTCTCGTTTTCTCTTGGTCTTTGTTAAGTTCTCATTAATATTATATGATAACAAAGATTTGGAGAAGCTATCATCTAGTTCTAACTTATAGAGACCGTTATCCAGAAAACCAGTACCAAACAATTGAGAATTTAAAGAAATAGTAAGTTTGCCATGACCATGGGAAACATAAAAACCATCAATGTCTAACTTTGGTCCTGATACAAGATTCCTAGTAATCTCGGGAATATATAAGGTATCATAAAGTTTAATACATTTTCCAGTTTTCATAAGTAATTCTAAGGTACCCATAGCTTCGACAAATAGTTCTTGTCCATTCCCCATCTTAAGTGTTCTTTGGTTTCTTTCCAGCTTCCGGATTGTAAGGAATCCCTGGATTGAATTGGTCACATGAACCATAGAACCAGAGTCAAACCACCAAGTATTAGTTGGAACATTTAAATTAAAGGACTCAATTATCATATTTAGATGATTACCTTTCTTAGCCAGCCACTCCTTAAAGCTTGAGCACTCAGACTACTTATGTCCTACCTTGCGGCAGAACTTGCAGTAGGGCGTGCTAGTGGATTTGTTAGAGCTAGAGGGTGCACTTGCATCAATTTTAGGGACCTTATTAGATTCCTTTTTATGGAATTTGCCCTTCCGCTTCTTTGATTCAACAGCCACGAGGTAAGCAACATCTGGTTTCTCCAGCTTCAGGCGCTCTTCTTCTTGAACAGTCATAGCAATCAACTCACTCATGGACCATTTGTCCTTCTGAGTATTATAGTTGACTTTGAAGGCTTCAAACGCAGAAGGAAGAGAAGTCATAATGAAGTGGACTAGGAAACCTTCACTGATCTCCATGGCTAATCCCTTAAGTTTACGGGCCATGTCGCTCATCATCAGGATGTGCTCGCGAATGCCGGTGCGCCCGTCATATTTTGTAGTCACCAACTTCAAGATAAGAGTACTAGCATGCGCCTTAGAGGTTCCTTAAAATTGTTCCTCCACGGAAGCTAGATAAGCCTTAGCGTTAGGTGAATCAGGAATGCCTCCTCTGATGATTGGGCTGATGAAATTCTTGATAAGCATAAGACACATCTTGTTACTCCTTTGCCATTTCTCATAAGCCATCTTATCTTCAGGAGTGCTCTGATCAGTGAGGGCAAGAGGAGCAGCTTCAATTAGTGCATGATCAAAATCCAGCATCCCAAGAGTCAGCATCAAGGAATCTTTCCAAGAAGAATGATTTTCACCAGTCAAGGTCTCAATTCCCATATTAGGGGCTGGTTAGACGACGAATTAAGATACTTAGGCTAAGGAAAAAGTTAGAGTGACATAGGGAAACTTAGATCTAAAGCAGGCATAAGTAAGAACCATTATGATAATGAAGCTGTGATAAAATCTATTATAACATCAAAATAATATACTAGATTAGGTTCTACTTAAATAATCAGCTTTCACTTTGGTTAACTACCAATTATTTAAGCATAATGAACAATTATAAGTAAGGTATGTGCAATAAGAATGTGACACATCATCTTTGGACAGAAGTGAACATTTAAGCTTATGCACATATTAAGTTTGCAAAACACAAGTGCAACAAACATCGTTGGACAGAATAGAAATAATTGTGTTTTTAGGCAAATGTCATGTGAATATTTAATAATTAAGTGTACTCACAAGTAAGTAAAGGTGCTTAATTAGACTCAAATAACAAGACATAACCCATCATCGTTGGACAGAAGGGAGACTCCAGTTATTAAGTTTAAGCAAAAAAATTTAATTTTAATTTTATTTTAAAACATAATTACGGTATCATGAGATTTACCATATTTAATTCGATAAATAAAAGGAAACACGTAAATATGTTACTCGTAAACCTGGTAAGGTGAGTAGCGGAATATTAGGGATTTGATTTTAGATTTGGTCTTCAAAATTTTAATTAGATTGATATGTTTCCAAGTTTGACACGACTGCTATTTTCGAAAATAGTAATAATAATAATACCCGAAAATTAATAAGGCAAGAATATACTATCCTAAATAAGGAAAAACTTGGAGACTAAGATATCAATTTTATTTTATTTTATTTATTTATTTATTTAGGAAAACACAATCAAATCAAATTCATTCCTAATTAAGGGAATCAATTGTATTTCAAAAATTTTAATTAAGGAAAAAAATATTATTTTCGAAATTTCCTAATTAAGGGAATAATGAATTTTCGAAATTCATATGAACAACAAATAATGATGATGAACATAGAATCAAAATTAATTCCATTCCAAATAAGGGAATACTCACGAAAATTATGAAGAACACATAACATTCATATTAAATTAAAATTTTTGAAAATAAGTGGTTCAATAATATATCAAAATAAAAATATCGAAAATCAATTTGGGAGAAACGAAAGAAGAATCGATTAAGCAACATAACACTGCTCTGATACCAAATGTTGGATTAGGATTCCTTAATCATATAATGAAACGTGAATAATGATTAAATAATACCTGGTAGACCCGTGATCGTATGGCTAAGGGACGAAGACATGATCTTGATCGGGTTCCCCTTTAGGGTGTATCGCTTAGAATGGAATTATGTGAGTAGAGAGATAAAGAGATGAGAGGCTCGAAAATCCCTTTAGGGAATTAGTTTCGGCCGTGTGATGTTAGAATATGAGAGTCACTCTTTAGTTGTCTGATAATCTCTATTTATAATACACCTAAGGGGAAACCCTAATTATTTATGGTAAGGGTAATTATGTCCATCAAGCAATTACCAATAATATAATAGGATAAATATGGTAATTGATCAATTAATAAGATAAATAATCGTGAGGTGCCACATAATATTCTTACATACCCAACTCTAATTTTACTTTTCTTGTCTATGACTTTTCAGCCCCTTGGGATCTTGAAACTAACAAGAAATACATACGTCATTATACTTACAAGTGTGACTACAGTATGAAGGTAAATCATTTCTTTTTCTTGAATTGCATAGTTGTGATCTCCAAACATTTTTCATAAATTTGCATTTAGTGAACTAATATCTGACTTGTCAAATCTGCTTTTTTTTCTTACTATATTGTGGAACTTTGCTTTTGCAATTATACTTTTATTGAAACATACTAGATTTTTGTCATTGGTTGTGTATTTCTCATAGTTGTCTCACTAGTAATTCATGATGCTTAGGGTGAATTGACTTATGGCAAAATTGGTGAGTGGAGATTTCATGACTCTTTTTTACGGCAAGTGTACCGAGTCAAAAGTAATAATTTGTCCCTACAAACGAATATTGAACTCATAAGAAACAGTTATTTAAAATCCTAATCGTAGCATTCACTAAGTATAAGAATATGTACAATAATTTGATTTGATTTGATATTGACAATAATTTGCATGAAAATTAAATAAAAGCAAAGTAAATGAGTAAAATATTTTAATTAAGAAAATTGGGAATGAGGTTAATCCTTCTCACTCGTCTGTAGTTTTAAACATATAACATTCCATCTTGATTGATGTTCAGACACATATAAAAATCATTCATATCAGTTCCTCGCATACAAAATTATTAAGAGAGTCTCTTAAATATCGATTGCTCGCATATTTATAAAAACTCCTTATCATTATGAACAAATATTATAAAGCAATTAACATTTCAAATATATTCCTAGCATTCAAATATGTTAAGCACGATATTTTAGGTCAGATGCTTAGAAGTACTGTTTAGTCTAATCTAAGTCAAATCTAAGAATCAAAATCATGAATATTTCAAGCTCTGAGAATAAAATGATAATATCAATCAACAATCAAAAACTGAATATTATAGATAAATATCACCTTAATACATAAGAGTTTGAACATATTACTCTTAATCCTAAAAGAATTGGCCACTTGTGGTGACTATTACAAGCATGGACAACAAGAAAAGAAGTTCTAGAACATTCCTCTTTGGCTGCCTCCTTTAGGGTTTCCTTCCTTTGGTTTTCCTAATGATCTCAATGATCTGTAGGATTATGTCCCATGCCATCTATTTAACCTAATTGGGCTTAGGCTAAGTGATATCTTTATTCATAATATCTCCCCTTAAATCCTGAAAAATAACACAAAATTGGGAATAAATCATTCTTATTAATCTCACAATCCAAAAATATGTAAAAAGGTTAAAAATCCTAAACTAGAGGTTGAATTATAATGATTTTATCAATTAAAGTCCGTAAGTATATATCTTTTTGTATGAAATATTTTGACATTTATCAAGATTTGACAAAAGGTCACATCTACGACTTGCCTATTCATTTAAGCACTTCATCCTATCTTATTGGAATAATATGTGGCCACAAAAGCTTTCCTTGGTGCATGGAACTTTACATAAAACTTACATAAGATCCTTGTAATTTCATACTCACTTCAATTTTACTTACATAGAGGTGAGAAGAAAATGACATTTTTTTCCCATCAACATACATGTATAACTGTCTGAATGTGAATTAGTAATGAAAGCATATATCTTTGAAGTTTGTTCACTGATCCATTCATTATATCTATGAAGGAAACATATCTATGTTGCTAAGAGAATTTTGGTGGGTACAAATTTGTTTTTGTACTGGACTGGCCATTCCAGAATTCAATTTTTATTTATTTAAATATCGGCTTGTATAATCTGGTAGTTGAAACCGAATCTAGGCTTGTATACTTGATTGTACAAACCAGTTTGTAAATAATAAAAACAAACTTGTTTGTCCAATTCGGTATACAAACTTAGAATCTGGTTTCAAATACTAGATTGTACAAACCAGTATTAAAAAAAAAAGAGGTGTCTAGATTGGCCAATTTCATATACTGTCAGGGGTATATTTAGCTTTTCAAAATTATATGGAGGTGCAGGGAGAATTTTTCCCCTTGAGACACCTCCAAGGAATTTGAAAATAGAAAGAATTTGTCTATATCCCACCAAAGAAAACCAACGCCTTAAACGTATGACAAACCGAGCCATAAGGAACAAAATGTTGACCATTAACCAATAAAAACAATGAAAAATGAGACACTAATAAGAGAACCAACACTGTAAACTAGATTGTAACGCAACACAAGTACACTTCCAAAGAACTACATCACCGAAGAAGGATAGATCCCTACCCGTCAGCCGTTAATCACCTATCTTCAAAGAACTCACATGATTTTTTTTCAAACTATATATACTATTATTTATAAGAAAATAATTAAGATGTTTAATTAATTTTATTTGTTACCAACTTCAATTGATATTTTTAATTTTAAGCCAGTTTTTAATAAATTAATGTTATTTCTTATATATAGATATATGAGAGTAATTTATACTTCCCTCATTAACTAGTAAAATTAAAGAAGATTAGAATCCATGAAAATTTTATTAGTAATGTCGCTAGTTCAAGTATAAGGTTTAATATAACACCTATATAATCTAATTATCAACATCCATCAAGGATTCCCTTCTATAAATACATTTACATAATTTAGTTATGAAATATTTTATAGAAGATTATAATTAATTAAAATTCCCTTGGTATATATATATATATTTTATAGAATTTTAATTACTTATAATCTTCTATAAAATATTTCATAACTAAATTATGGAAACTGAAAAGATTCAATTTGTATTCACTGATAAAATTAATTATGGAAGCAAAACAATTTATAATATAACAATATTAAACGTACAGTTAAATTAGGTTATTAAAAAACATTTTTGAACATTTGAAGAAAGCATTGAAAAATAATAAATAATTATTTTTAAAAAAATGAGTACCACATGAATGGGGACAGTGAGCAATGAGTGGAGTATGTGAAGGGTTTGTCCTAGAGCTGGTTGAAGAAAGTCTGTGAATCTTATCCATTCATAGGTTTGGTTCACTGTCTCAAAAGAATCTTCCATTGGAGCCATGTTTCCAAGTCATGCCAAAACTCTTGGACCATTAATTAAGCAGAGATGAAGAAATGTACCAACCCTAAACCCTACTCTCATTTCAACCCAACCATAATGGGGGCTGCTCGTTTCATTGGATTCACTTGTCTAAATAAAAAATCAAATTTTATAAAAAATTAATTACTCATAAACTGATATGTTATTTAAACAAATTAAATATAATCTATGCATTAGGGTTGCTTTGGATAATTTTTTTCTAAACACTAATAAAGAAGAAATAAGCACAATTTTTTTTAAAGAAACACTATCTTATATTAAAATTAGTTTATTTATAAATTAAAAATTAGATTTTGAAAATGTTAATACGAAACTTCTGCAAAGTAACTTATAATAAACTAATTTTACTGTATGGATCAATTTATTTAATTTTTTTCTCCTAAATATGGTTACAAAGAAATTTATCCATACATATTTGCTTACTTAAACAATTATATTGAGTTGAATAAACATATAAATGCAACAAAATAAGATTTAATTATAATTTTTATCCTGTTTTAGATAATCATTAAATAGAACTCAATTTTAAAAACAAAAAAATAGTTAATTATTATATTGACTAAACTAGATACTATGTATAAAAACTACAAAAATTATTGATATCTAAATTAGTTTTTATTATTGATAAATAATTTTTAAATTAGGATCTAATTAGCTGCCAATGTTTCACCTACTAACTATTTAGATTCTAAGATTGATAGCTAAAAAACTTGACGCTAATTAAATATCAATTTAGAAACTATTTATTAATAATAAAAATTAATTTAGATACAATAATTTTTTTAATTTTTAAAATAAAATCTAATTTAGTTAATATAGTAACTAATTATTTTATGTTATAAAATTAATTTTTATTTAATAATTTTCTTATTTAATGATTTTTTTTAGTGAGTTATGTAATTTGGTTAATTTGGTATATCTATTGGTGAAATGTTTAATCTATTCCCTTAATTTTAAAAAGAAACAATATGACTCTTTGAAGGTTCAATAAAGTTTTTCAATTTTTCAAAATATAACATTGTGACTCTGTTAAAATTGATATCACTACTTTTTATAAATTGTCCCTATACATTGGTTATAAATTACTTTAGTGGATTAAAACTATCAATATTTGTTTATTAATGATTATATTAATTGGAAAAATAATAATAATTAGATGGTTGCACTTTCAAAATTTGGGACTTTATTTAATCCTCTATTAATAAGAACAAAATAAATAAATAAGATCCAATTGAATAAGGTATCAACAATTCATAATAATCCAAAAAGCATTATTTAACTAAACAATTCATTCCAACATAACAAAAAGTCCAATCCGAAGGCTCAATCCAATGAAATCATTCTGTCCTTGATCCACTGAATTGGCAAATTATGTGGATTGAAAGATTGATTCAGTAATCCAACCCTCATTCTGACATCTTACACCTAGGGTTATTGCACATGAATCTTCAAATGTCTCCCAAGTTATCACATAACTACTGATGCTCAAGGAGAATTTTAACATGCTAGTTCATCAGCGTAACATCTAGATATTGTTTTCAGGTGGTGGTAGGAAATACTTTATCTGTACTGTGTGAATGCCGATGACAAAGCTGTAGCAAGCTTCCATGTTATGGTGACCAAAAATGATACTGAAAGCATCCTAGAAAGCAAACTCGAGTAAAAATTGCATACTCTAAAAAATTCCAACATCATAATGAAGGAAAACAGTCAAGTTAGTATCATTTTATTAAGGGATTAATAAGAATAGAAATCATTCGTATATGAAAAGTAAGCAGAATATTCTATGCTTCTAAATGACTAATATTAGGATAAGCATAGTTTCTAAGCTCTAATTTTTATATTGGTAAATAGTGACAGCATCCTTAAGCTAATGTTTCCTGTGATTAGAAGATTTCTCTGCCCAAAGATTTGGAAGGACAAGAATGTGATAGATAGATGTTTTATAGATGTTTTATAGAAGTTACCTGTATGAATTCAACCATTGTAAAGGATAGGTCTGCCACTGTAAGTGAGGTCCTTACTTTCTTCCAAATATTTGAAGAAGGAAGATAGTGCAATTTTATCATTGTGATTATCTCTCTTAACCAACCACTCTTCATAAAGTTGGATATTTACATCCCTGTCAGAAATTGTGATCCATATTTACTAAAAGGAGGATAAAAAGGGAAGAAACGCGGCATACCAGCACCTATATATAATTTATTTCCATGAAGTAAGTTGTACAAGTAAATAAGCACAAACTGAGAAAATAAAACCAGACATAGATGTGTAGGAATTAGAAAGAAAACCAACACACCTTTTCAAAGCAAGAACTTCATAGTTTCTCCGTAGGTAATCAGCATGGTTTTTAAGGGCATCCTGTGCATATGGTCTGCCTACAGTCCTTATTGCAGCCGCATTTAATAGAGTTTCCAAGGTACCATGTTTTTTAATAAGTTTCAGAGCAGTCTTCCGACCAAAACTAGGGACCAGATGCTGGATACCAGGAACGCCGTCAACTTCATCACCTACAATACATCCTACACAATCACAGCACACATAAACCAAAGTGTTAGTCATAATGGCATCACCGTTTAGCCATTAAGTAAAACAACTTCAAAAAGGGTCAGAAAAATTCCACTGCGTTGAATTTTATCTCTGCAATCACATTCTAGTTCTTCATGCTACAAAGTTCTATTGAAACAACATACTTAAGTTGAAAAGCCCATTAAAGGCCACCAAATGAACATTATTTTTAACATACAACTCATTCGAAAGAATTAAAATATTTGTATAAAATAATAAATTTGTAAGTTGGCTCAGCCCCACATTATTTTATATATTTAAAACGGATACTCCTGTTAAAATGTAGTCAATGAACATATCAAACAGAAATAAACTGTATTGTATGTTATACTCACTAAAGCTCAGATCAGATTCTGGGTCACAATTATACTGATCCCTGTAGTGCCTCAGGGTGTAGAAGGACCACCTTTGTAACTCTGGCAAAGGCATAACTATTTGCACATTTTCAGATATAAGTTGCTTAAAATCCTTATCAGGGGAGCCAATAACCACTCGAAACCCTTTATTGACAACTTGTCCAGCTAGAGTAGCTACAACATCATCAGCTTCATGACCATCAACTTTTATAACCTGCATGGTTTCATCTTGTCACTAATGAATGATATGTTGAATAAAAAGTAAACTGACCTTTTCACTTTTCATACATTTACGAGAATGATATGTGCATATTATTCTAAAGTAATTGATAAACATAAACAGTAACTTTAAGAATGCTTGAAAAGTAAAGGTGGTATCATTTTCCTTACAAGTTTCCAGATTGTTTCGATATTGTTACTTACCGGTAATTATAATTTTGTAATGAAATAAAAATGAAGACAAATGATACCAGAGAAACTGATTTACACATGACTAGGGGATCATGTGTTAATAGTAAAAGCAAATCAATGTTCTCATTTTCCTATTAGTTATGTAGTCAACATCCCAACTTATCAAATGGGAGGAATGGGAAAGTAGAGCTCAGAAAAGAGTATCAGATTTTAAGTTGCATTGTTTTTTGTATCTACAGCCAAGTACCAATCATTTCTCTAAACAAACTTTAATCTGGGCAGCCTAAAACTCTCAAGGAAGACCCAAGATTCAAATTATTAAAATAGCCGCATCAGTTGAAGGCCCACTAGACCTAAATTCTAAACAACAGTTAACTTCACTGAGTGCTAACTAAAACTCAAGACAGCTAATTGAACTTTTTCCATCGGCATTTGTTCACCTCCTCCTGCATCCTCATGTCATCTCTGGCAATTCTACAACCGATTGAATTTTGAGTTAATGTTATGCTAAGTTTTATACATTTTATTTTTGTTAGCATACAACTAAATCTTCACAATATATTGGCTTTCACCATTTTCTGATATCTGCGATTGATAACATTGTTCCTTAATCAGTGTCCTTTGATCAGTTGTTAGCATTTGCTACAAAATATTATTCAATCTTCCAAATTTTGATTACATAGGTTACATAACTCTCTCTCATTCGTTTCATAGTGTTAGTATATACCAGAGTTATCATTGAAACAGGTCATCATTATATGATGTAAAAACTTCCTGTTATAATAATTTTTCTGTTACATTGTTTCTGATCGTTGCTTTAGTGTAAGTAACGTGCAGTCTTCTTTGAGAGTACATAAATGTGTATTGCTCGAACTTTTTAAGCATGAATAAAATCTGTTCTATTCTACAAAAGTATTAGTTTCCAATACATAGGAAACTTTTGAGAACTATAACTTGGTCCCTTTTTATAAGATACACTCCAAATTGTTATTACCTTATTTCTTTCACAAAAACGCCCTTAATTATTCAATAACTTTTTGGTCAATAAACAGAAATTAGTTTCTTAGACTCTCTCATGAAGAAAAGGGATATCACTAGCCAAAACCTCCCTCATTCAGTCCACCTATTAGCATATACAATGATTAAGACAATGGATTCCTAGTAATTTCAATAGTAATTCTTGACAAATTATACAAATTGCTGATAAATTTAATACTGCTAAATACTAACTAAATTTTTTAATTCTTGTGAAGTAGTTAAGGGATAGGTGTGCGACCAGAGGTAGTATTTAATGTAGACTTTCGCAAACCTAATATCTCTTGGACTAGTCTCCAAATATCTAACTAGTAGAAAAAAAAAATTGCACAGCTAGTTTCGGTCTACAGAGCTCCCAAGAAAAAAAAGTAATCATGGACATAAATGTACAAGAACGGGTGTTGGATATAAATAAACCAGTCATGAACCTTCATCTGATAAAAACATTTAGAGAGTCAGTCATGTTCACAATCAAATGTAAACACGTTTCTGTATGAGAAATTTTGTAACTCGATTTGTATGGTTTACTTCAATTAAGTGTTTATGGTTTAACTCAAAAAACAATTTAGTAATGCAAGTACCAGAACATTTGGGATCCAATTAATCTCAGATAAGTCAGTAAACATATTGCCATTGACCACTATTTATTCAGACTATGATCAATTCACATAAATAAGTCACACCCTTACTACCTTCATGTCAACTAATGATTCCATATAGTCATTTAAGTGTATGATGGTTCAATGCATCAGGGTTTCTTGTAGTTAATTTTGGGATTTATATTCAACCAAAAGATATTCTTGGATATCCTAATAGAAAAAGTTAAAAGATATTCAAAGATTGAGACGGTAATCAGAAATCTCAAAACATAAAGATATTCTATATAAAATTTTAATAACTTGTAATCGCAAATGGAGACAGTAAATTGATCTAGTGTTCCAGATTATATTTGAATAACAAAAATAGCATGATTCATCAATTTCCATGTCAAGCACATCCTAATATGTAGCCTGTGTATGTTTATGTTTCTAAATATGATGGCTTCACGACAGATTTCTGTTCTGCAAACCCATCTACATACCCAGAAACCAGTGATACGTTTAAGATTAAAATAAAACAAGGAAGTTATGTAACACTTTTTTAAGTCAAAATAGCATAGAAATTTGGTAAAGATATCAACTGTTTGTTTGAAAATCGTCCTAAATGGAATACATAGGAGAATTAAGATAATTTTGCTGTTACACTTGTAGTTCAGAATTAGGTTTGTGGATTGGGAGAATAACTAATTTTGAACTACTAGGAAGCCAAGCATGCATCTCTTTTTATGTAAATTTTAGCAAAAAAAAATATAATATAAGAAATAAAGCACATTACTCGTCAGAAATTAAAATTATATACAAGTACACCTAAAATTTCGAAGGGAAATGGAATAATAGCAATGATACAGAGCAACTCACTGGCACGTTGCATTTTCCAAGAACATCATTTATAACTTGATAGGACCTCCCAACATGGCCGCTTGAAAATCTTTGCAAAGATGACATGTGTCTCGTGAATTTTTTCCTTCGTGCTTTATAGGAAGGTAGCAACTTTCTGCGATACTCGCTGCCCCCTTCTCCATCAATAACCTGCTCGATCATTTCAATGCCTTAAGAGAGAAAAGATAAAAGAAAAAGAACATGAAAGAAGTGACAGCATAGGAAATACAATACCGAATGAACTTTTTATTTCATAGCAGAAAAATATTCTGAATCAGAATTCAAAAGAAAAGCCTATGCAGCAGTAAATGGTTCGGAGTCCATGAACAATGGAAATTACATATTAGCACTCTAAGTATACATTTTATCAACAAATTAAATGATTGAAATTACATACGGGCACAGGCATTCCAAGTATTCACTCCATCAAATTTTGTGACGCAGGAAAATTTACCAAAAAATGCATATTCGGAGAATGTGCATCAGGCTTAAGTGAGATTTCCATAAACTAGTCCTTGAAGTCCATGGACCACATGCATAATTGACAGAGAACTAATATGGCTTCAAGGACTAATATAAGCTATCATATTACAATTGGAATGTGAGAGTTTTGCCGCGTGCCGTGGTCTTACTCAGCTCAAAGAGGATTTACTGCAGAAAATACTCATTCTGAGAGAGAAAATTACAATTTGAATTTTACCTTAATAATCTATATATACATTTAAACAAACTTCTTCCAGACTACTTTTATAAGAAAATGAAAAAAATGAAACAATTTTATTCATAAATTAAAATTAACTTATACATAAACTAAAATGAATTAAAAGAAAACTAATGGAAGAACAGCTATTGCAGAAAGCTAAACTACTGTAAAAGAGCGCTTAGTAACAGCAACTAACTATCTAACAAGTACTACTAGCTTGTATCAGCATCTCCAATATTCTCTAAAAAGATTATCTTTAATACTTAAGCTAAGAAGGGTGTTTCACTTTTCTTTATTATTTTCTTCTTTAAAATGTTTATAGGGAAATTCATCCCATTTGACCATAATAAAGATGGGTGTATTAAAGATTAGTTTGAAATTCTAATAAGAGAACCCATCACCAAAAAGCAAGCCCTTACATCTAAATTTCATTCGTTCACAAACAAATAGAGTTAGAGAGATTACAGCAATGACGGGGTCAGTGAGGCTGACTTGAGAGAGAAACAGAGAGAGCCACCGCCCGAAGGAGTGCAAGCTGGGCTTGCTTCCTTCGTAACAGAGCGGGTTAACGTCCAAAAAGAAGACCCTCTTCTTCTTTTCGGAGAGAGGTTGCGCGCAACGTGTTTGATCGAATGACTCAGTGAAAAGCGCCTTCTCTGCTTTGGTGGTTGCTGTCTTTTGGATTCTGCAGGATGCGGAGAAGGTCGTGTAGCGGTTGCTGCAAGGGAAGTGAAGCTGAACGTAAGGGTGTGACAACAGACTCATTTCTAACGTTTGCATCTTCTCTCTATCTATAGTATGAACATCGTGGTTACACTTTCTACACTCGCTTCGACCAAAGTGAGAAGTTAAGAAAATGGATTATGTTTTATTACGTACAATATCATACATACACATGTGACGTGGACTAATAGTTCATTTTCAAAAATAATAATAATAATGAATGTGTTTGAATAATTTAATGTTAAGAAATTAATTGAAAATATTTAGTTGTTTTGAGCGAATTTTCGCTTAAAATTTTATACGAAACTTTTATATGTTTTAAATCTTTATAAAATTAGGGAGTTTTCGATATATAAAATTATTTTTAGGTTTTATAGAACATGTGAATTTTGATTTTGTTTAAGTAAAATGTGTTTCTTTGATTTTTTTTTTTCTTAAAGTGCAATTATATCATAACACATTACTTGATGTTTTGTTGAAAGTACAGTGAAAATTAAAAATAATGATTTTTAATATAAGAAGGATTAAAAATAAAATAAATAAAATATAATAATTTTACAAAACTAATATTTATAAATAAAATTATTGAAGATAACATCTAAATTTATAGTTCATGTGTCATTGTTTTAGCTGGGATTGATAGTCTTTTAATTGATATTTATTTTCTCTAATAGCTAACTTCGTATGTATAAAGTACCTTTAGTACTAAACTTTTTTTTCTTGTACATACTAAATTTAGTATGTAATTTCATAATGGTTTTGTTTGCTACGTCAAAATCTGTATAAGAATTCATAAGTCAAATAATGCCCTTTAGATGATCATTAAAATTGATTTTGCATCTTAATTATTATGTTTTTAAATGATCATTAAAATTGATTTTGCATCTTAATTATTATGTTTTTAATCTGGAGAACTTATTATGAGTATCATTTTTAAATTACATCAGATTAGACATTTAAAGGTTTGATGGATTAAACATTTTGTGATTATATATATCTTCGTAATGGTTTACTGAAAATATTTGTTAATTAATCATTCAAATTAACAAACTCAATCTTAGGTTAGACATTTAGAGGTTTGATGGATTAAACATTTTGTGATTATATATATCTTCGTAATGGTTTACTGAAAATATTTGTTAATTGATCATTCAAATTAACAAACTCAATCTTAATGATTTCAGTCAATTAATAAAATATTTACATCCACTTATATACTAGAAAATATCTTTATCTTTAGTTGATGTGAGATCTCCAACACACCCACTCAATAGACTAATGAGATTAGACTCTCTTAGTCAAATAATCTGTGTAACAATTGTAATTTTTTTATTATGACATATAATATTAGTTTTGTCTCAAAACAAAATATGTTGAGAGTCATTTATCTTTATCTAGCTATTTTGTTCTTTAATTTTATAAAGAATGATCAAATTAGTAGACTAATAAGACATTGTGATTTTAAGTTAATTAGAGGATGTAACCAAACATGCTATTCGTCTAATAAAAAAAAAAGTGGGCAATTTCAGAAAATATGTCCATTATCACAAATATGAAATCATATCTATTTGTTTATCTTGAAAATGTAAATACAAAATCCATTAAAATATCTATAAAAAAATTAGGGATATGAAAAGGGGTATAAAGTTTATGGGATTGACCCTTAGGCATGACTGTTTTACATATTATATTATGCATTTTTCACAAAAAATTTGAACATGTTTTCAGAAAGAGGTCAATAAGTAGGGTTGAGTAAAACTTTAAAATTATATATAAAACTTTTTCAAAAAATGTTACATGAAGATAGTCTAGATAGATTGTCTACTAGTTCGTAAAATAACTTCTGAAATATTTTCAAAAAACTTGTGAAAGGATAACAGATGCTTGTAAACGTGTAGTAACAAAGGTAATTAAACACTTGATTTTTGTATTGTTCACTCCTACTAAGATACATCCAGTTTAACTCTTAAAGAGTTTCTCTATAATCAAATATTAGATAAGTATTATTTCTCTATCCATCAATGTTGGTTTACAACAAGGTACACAAATTCACTTTTAGATGAGAACTTCACAAAAAATGTTTCACTAAAATAAGTTTAAGAATATGCACAACACGTAGTACACAAAAGAAGTTTCACTAAAATAAGCTTAACAACATGCACAACACATAGTTCGTAAGAGTGTTATTTAATTCTACTTTTACATGAATTGATTTTTTTATTTATAGACATCTGGAATAAAACCGGTGAAGGTAGCTTGAAAATATTTTGTTTATTTGTCAAAGCTCTGATAGAAGTCTATAACCTTTTAACTAACATCATTTTCTATAATACTCAGCTTTTTATGTTCAAAATACCTCTCATAATGACCATCCCTTTCTTATATTAATGACACCAAATATGGTATATAATCTTAATTTAGTCTACCATTTTAGAATCTATATAGGGATTCATAACTCAAGTGTTGATGAATCTTTAAATGGTCTTACAAATTCAAAAGTGAATTTGCTTCTTGTTAAGATGGTTGTCTTGAGCATTGCATCTTTTATGTGGAGAGTTTCTTGAGTGTTGTGTGAAGTTGTATGAGAACTAAACGTTTTGCAGCTTGATGGTTTGATTGTTGCATGAAATTTAATGTTGTGCAGGTTGATGGTTTGATAAGTGCATGTTCTTCAGAAGATCAATTTATCACACTTAGATCAAAGCATTAATTTATCAAACTTTTGTTATGATCGAAACCACAGGGTCGTCTTATCAAATTGTCAAAATTGTGCTAGACGGTCATGGAGAAATTAAAAAATGGAAACTTTAAAACTTGAGCTAAAACTTCTCTAACTCTGCAAACACAAGAATAAGACATCCATTATTTTTTATGTATGAGCTATATGTTTAGTAAACTAATTAACTGTACACTGTTCACACACCATATAAGTATTCAGCAAATCCTATCCAATCATATATTCTACCTTTCATATTTTCTAGACTTGAGCATCATCCCAAAAGAAGTATCCCTTAAATATTCATTCCAACCTGAAGAATCTGACTTCATCTAGCATTTAAGAGCATCCTCAGCACACTCTTCATCTTTGGTCTTGATTCTGGGGATGTACTAACACAAACACGAGCAATCTCAAGAATTGCAAGCATCTGGTTTCTGACTGCTTGTGATGTTCTACTGACATTAAAGTCAAGAATGTAATCTTGGTTTGTGGAGTTACGCAAAACCCACTTGACCAATTCCGTTCCCTCAGTTACTGCAGGTTTTCCTGTCAGCAGTTCAAGCAGAATCACACCAAAGCTGTATACATTCCCAGCCATTGTTACTGTCATTGTGTATGCATACTCTGCCAACCAACAAACAAAGTTAGGAGCTATGAAATTCCAAATGTGTGTACGATGAGAGTTTACAAAATTGATTTTAAAGTAAAGTGATTTACTTTTAGATGCTTCGATGCTGAAAGAAAGTTTGGTGTAAAGCTTAATGGCAATGTTTCAATACAATGCTGAAGGTACACTGTATCACTTCTTGTCAAACTGAGGTTTGGAGGCAAAATTAAGTTTACCTAACATTAACCAAACATACGTATCTTTACTAAAATCAATTCTGATGCTTTTCAACATGAAACCACACACACTATAATAGCTTGACAATATCAATTGATTTCTGAATCACTAGGAGTGTATGCTTGAAAAAAAATGTTTAAATGCGATTTTCAGGTTATATGCTCAAGTGTTTCATGAATTTAGTCAGGCTTTTCTTTATTACTTTGAGCTAAAAATAAACTGAAACAGTGATTAAGTAATTGCACAGTACTGTACTGCACAAATGATATAGAGATAACTTTGCTTAAAATATTTATTGAAGATTGTTTTCGCTTAGTGGAATTTTGATCCAGATTGCCCCAACAATATACATATATTGCTGTTTAGTGGTGGTATATGAAGTTAATCTGTGAACCATGAAAAACTAACAGGAAAATAGAAGTTGATGAGTTATATACCTGGAGGAATATAGCCAACTGAACCAGCAACTGCAGAAAAGTTCCCCGTACTCTTTGAGGGATCAATGACCTTGTAGTGTTCAATATCCCCAACTAGAGGCTCCTTGAGGGACTTGAGCATAATACTTTTACTTGACAGGTCAAGGAGTAGTATTGGACTAGAGGCGAATCCATGAAGAAAAGAAAGTCCTTGAGCCACTCCAACAGCTATACTGTATCTGCTAGCCCAATCTAAAGACAAATCCATACTTCCATGAAGAACATCAAAGAGGGAACCATTTGAGATATACTCGTATAGTATATAAGCAGTGTCAGTGGACAGAACATAGGCCAAAGGAGTCATGACATTGGAATTGTTCAATTTTGCTAATACTTCTAGCTCTTTAACAAAATTATCATGACTTCCCACTTGGAATATCTTGTCAACCCAGTTCAGTTTCTTGACATAATAGGTTGATCCAGACGGCATGACAGCCATATAATAAGTTGAAAATCTTGTTTTAAGAGTAACATTTGATGTTTCAGCAACAGCTTCCATGGCTTTGGAGAAGTCAATATTTGATCTATGCATTCCATTAGGAGTTAACAAATTACTTTGCATGACCTGAGGATGCTGACGATCTTCTCTTGACTGTGAATGCTCGTCACTAACCCTGTAATAAAGGTGTGACGCTGACACAACCAACAGAGTGACTAGGCCAACAAGAAAAATAGCTGCTACAATTGCAATGAGAATGGATACTGCAAGGGATATTCCATTCTTCTTGGACTCGGTGTTGGAATTTCGGTTGTGCTGTTCAGTATTATTTTTTAGACCAGTTCCAAAATATTCAACATTAACATTGCTACTGAATTTTGGGATTTCACCAGACAGAAGAGGATTGTTAGAAAGTATCAACCGAGTCAAAGACGGCATGCTAATAAGATAATCAGGAATGTGACCAGAAAAGCTGTTATTTGAGAGATCCAAGACTTCCAGGCTATTCAAACCATAAAAACTAGGAATAGGACCACTAAAGAGGTTGCTACTAAGATTCAATGAAACCAGCAGATTCAATGGCATGTTTGGAATCACACCTCTTAGGTGGTTTTCCCCAAGTTGGAGTACTAAAAGACGGCTCAAGTTGGCAATGGATATCGGTATGGAACCACTAAGATTGTTGCCTTGCAAGTACAGGAAATTAAGCTCGCCTAAATTTGTAATCTCAGATGGAATCGATCCACTCAGAGAATTCCGGCTTAAATTCAGGGTTAACAACCTAGGAAGTTGTCCAATTTGAGTTGGGATAGTACCATTAAGATTGTTAAATTGGAGCAGCAACCCCTGGAGATTGGTAAGATTACCAAGCTGTTGTGGCAATACACCACTCAACCGATTCTGAGCTAAATTCAACAATGCCAAACTCCTGCAAGAACCCAATTCAGCTGGTATCGATCCCGTTAAGATATTGTTATCCAGCTCCAAGTATGTCAAATTATGAACTCCTACAAAAGCATCTGAAGGAATGTTTCCGCTCAGCTGATTGCTCCCAAGCCTCAACCTGAACAATTTTGGAGAAACTTTCCTAGGTAAAGACCCATTTATCGTATTACTGGACAAATCTACAACCTGCAACTGTGGTGGAGATAAAAGGTCTTCCGGAATGGCTCCAGACAGATTATTATAACTAAGATCCAAACTCGTGAGATATTTTGTGATCCCAGAAGGTATAGAACCTGTGAACCTGTTCTCACTTGCTGCAAATCTTGAAAGTTTGGTGATGTTCACTAGTGAAGTTGGAATTTCACCAGTGAGGCTATTAGTGGAAAGGATCAAAGTTTCCAATTTAGAAAGCTTCCCAATATTAATAGGAATAGACTGTGAAAGTTTATTGTTCTTAAGATCAATCCAAGTCAAGTTTTCATAACTCAATAATTCGTCAGGGATTTTGCCATCAAAGGTATTGTTAGAAAGCAGAAGGTGCTCCAAAACCAAGGGCTTTCCCAATTTGGTAGGAAGAGACCCATTGAATCCATTGAAAGTAAGATTCAAACTTTTGAGGCTAACCAACCCATCTATCTCCAAACCAATATTCCCTCCCATCACATTGAAAGACATATCCAGGGATTCCAATGCATCAAAGCCATGAAAAGTAGGTAAAACACCTCCTAACTTGTTAACACTGAAATTCAACAGCTTCAACCCCTTTATCTTTCCGCACTCAGTGATGAAACCATCAGGGATTGAGCTCAGACGGTTTTTGGAGACATCAAGATGCTCTAAAGTTTCAATTTGGCAAACAAGAGGCAGAAAGTCAGAAGAAGGGAGTGAAAAACCAGATAAAGAAATCCCTACTACAGAGGAGTTGGCAGGGTCACAACTCACTCCCTTCCATGCACATGGGTCTGAGCCACTCCAGGGAATAGTGGGAGGAAGATTCTTAGAGAGATTGTTCATGGTTTCTGTTTGGTTTTGTGGTAGCAGGGAGAACACCATGGGACAGAAACAAAAGAGGAAGAAAACAACAGTAAGGAAAGATGTTGAAGGGTAGTCATACCTGCCCATGTTCTTAGCAGTGAGTTTTGAAGTGTAATTATCCTTTATATGTGTATGTCTATCTGGGGTGTGTGAATGAGTATTTTATTTGAATTGGATTGAGGGTGAAGAAAACATGATGGAGAATAGAAGAAGAAAATGTTGGGAAATGTGTGCAGGAGAATATAAAGATATGTTTGGAGTAGAAGGAAGGTTGGTGGAAGGAGAGTGAGAACAAGTATGGTAAAAGTGTCTGAGATTGGAGTTGACTGACATTGCAGGTCTCTCACTGCACCAAGACTTGTCTGACAAAACATTTGCACTCAGTCAACAATGAATGAACCATGATTCATCTCACTGCCTTTTGTAACACCTTCCAATTTTTTCTTTTATAATGCATCTTATATTATTATATAATTTTTTCTCAGATGCATTTTATATTATTAGATGGATTATTTGCAGTACTGAATCAAACTTATATAATATAATTAAGTTTTGTGTAAGAAAATCAAGATTTTCTTATAAGACTAACACCTGCTTTAATATGTTTTTTAATTTTTATTTTCATTGTAATTGTTAATATATCT
Organism: Phaseolus coccineus; assembly: GCA_037954025.1. Classification (NCBI taxonomy): domain Eukaryota; kingdom Viridiplantae; phylum Streptophyta; class Magnoliopsida; order Fabales; family Fabaceae; genus Phaseolus; species Phaseolus coccineus. The sequence goes on from CM075681.1 coordinate 44,038,414, forward strand.
TGTCTACGCTATACTTATAAGAATGGATAATGTGAATATAAAAATATTCTGACACTTAACTCAGTCACACTTAATATATACACATAATAAATAATATTTACTTCATAAATATTAACTTATTTATAATAATATTTTAATGAGGCTTTTATTTTATTGAATAAATTAACTTATATGAGATAATGTATATCCACATAACCGACATTATCTTGACAGAAAGTAATATAAGTGTATAAATGTTCTGAATTTAGTTTTAGGTTAAATTGGAATGTTTGATAAATCATAATTAAATTTCATTAGTATTTTTTAACTAAATATTAACTTTGTATTTAGTTTTTAATTGGGATTTACGAAGGTGAGAATATTAGAAAAACCTAATTAACAATTTTTAATTCAGTAGAAAGAAGAATTGCAAAGGTAAAAAAGAACAGAGTAAAGAATGTAAAATTATTCATTACGAAGTTGCATAGTTCACAATGTTAGATTTAAAGCTAGCCGTTAATTTTACGTGCGATATTAAATATCAGAGTCTAATATTGAATTAAAAATTTAAATAAAAAAATTTGTGGACTTTGACTCTGAAAACTGACATTTTGGGACCCACAGAAGCATGGAAAATGTCTATTCAAAGTTCAAACACGCGTTTCTTAACGTGTTCCATGGACAACGCTATTTCCAAACGTGAATAACTCTCAATTAAATATTTTTAAATTTACACAAAAACTTTTTTTAAAAACTAAATAATTTATATATTTAAATTTATAGAAACACCTTTTTAATTTTTTTTACAAGACCACAAATCTTGTCAAATACATTAAAGACGAGTAGAAGTTATACTATTTAGTAGTGAAAAACTGCATCGTAATAACCAAATATATTATTTAACTTTGAAAATTAAAAAAAAAAACTTATTAAGAGTTTAAAAATATAATATTTCTTTTATTAATATCACAATTATTTCTAGTAGACATTTAATATGTCCTTTGATTAAATAAAACTGATTATTTAGCTAGTCGTATTAAGGCTATGAAGAGAAAAAATTGAAAAAAAAAAACTTCAAAAGAATAGAATAAAATTTAATAAGAGATAGATTACATAAAAACGGTATATTAAAATATAAAAATTTAATATAATTATACATAAATTAATAAATTAATATTTCAATCTTTTTAATAATTTCTTACATAATATATTTACTTTATTTACTGTTTACAATATAAAAAATATAACATCCCTAATTTCTACTCATATATATATAATAAAATAAAAGTAAAACAGGTAATATTTAATTAATATATATATATATATATCCATCTCATAAATGTATCTCAAAAGAAACATCCCTCTTCGCAGGGATTTTAATATATACAAATCAAAAGTTTACAAAACAAAACAAAGCATTAAATTTAAAACTATCCATTTCTCCAACTGCTCACTGAGGAGCTCTATTACCTGCAATCTCATCTGTTCCCGTGTAAATTAACAAGATCATCACATATTAAAGAAAACAAACACACAACAAAACACAGGGTAAGCTAGTTATTTTTAAAACTTCAAATATGAAACTTTATATCCACATAAACCATCAATATTCACACATTTCACAATTTCATCAAGTGTCTATTCACTACTTTCAATATTCATATTTCTCATGTCAGACTTCTACTGACTCATAACAGATAGACACTTGACTCTACTTCCGGAAGACTCGTGCGTTGACTCAGACTCAGAGATCTGCACCTGTCATACTACTCGCTGTGAAATCCACCCAGCTATGCGCATAAATAATCTCAATATCATCTCTCTCCTAGTATGACAGGGTTAATTCATATAACAGGTCAAGTTAGTTATCTTTCAAACAACTTACCCATTTATATGAACCTCCTTCGACTCTCACCACCTGAATAACTTCATCGATATGATTCCATTATCTCAGGAGAGTCAGGATATCTCCTTCTAGACGAATCCCTAGTCAATGCACATTCTAAACAATCTTAACATGGTATTTTCTTTCCTGAAAATACTATGCTTCGATCACACTTTCACATCATTCCATATATCATACAACACATCAATGAACCATTCAATCATATCATATTTTAAACCTTTTCTAAACAATCCAACATATCTCAAATAAATTCCAATCTACACGAAACAAGGAAACATAAAAAAAACAAATGAAACTGGTGACCACGTCACCCCACCTTCAAAATCTTCTAGCCTAAGGTTTTGTTGGAAAATTTAATCTAGCTTCCCTTACCTGGACTTGAGCAGACACTCACAGCAAGCTCCAAACCCACCAAAAGCTTAGGGATATCCTAACTCGATCTAAGATTTTGATCGGCCAAACTTGTAGAGTTCTTTGCCAGGAGTCCAATGGCAGTCGCCGATCGTCAAACTGGTACGTGAGGGTGGTCCGAATCGTAGAGAGAAGGAGGGGAAAGGAAAAAGGGGAACAAAATAAACTTTCTCTCTCGAGATTATGATCGAACAGTCCTGTATATCTTCGCTGCCATCACCCACTCTGAGAGAAATCTCTCGTGCAGATTTCCTCTACTTGAGTGCAACGTCTGACAGGATGGCCACGTGGGCGTTTCTGCGCGCACTCAAACTCTGGGCCACCTGCCCTACCTAATCTCTGGCGCCAACTGCTCTGGGCACCCTCACATTCTACGTGTCACGCATGCATAACGCTCTCGCTGGGAGCCTGGGTCCCAGCTTAACTGCGTGTAACAGAACCCCCCGATGACCAGGCACCGATGACTGATCGCACTCTGAGTGCACCGATGACTGATCGCGCTTCGTCACTTGTCGCGCTTTGCTTCTAAGCGTTCAACTGGGCACTGATCTAGGGGTGGTGGTCACTCGATAACCGACCACTGATTACCGCTCTGAGTAATCTGCTCCCTGATTCCTCTGCTACCTTATTCCGCGTGTCACCCTGTGAATGGTCCCCGTGGTCATCTGCTGCTGACGTCATCGACTACCGATGACCGACCGGATCACAAGCCCCCTAGTCTCGAGCTGTGAACTTATTCTCAGCGAAGAGACTAAGCGATTGATGGCAAGCTTATTCCTCCTCCTGGAGCTTCTCCCCTTGCTACTTCTTCTTCTGTGTAATTTCTTTTTCTGCCACATAACTTGCATAAACCTTTTAGCTCTAAAGGCTCACTGTATTGACTTCAATATGGATGAAATCTATGCTTCAGTTGCTTGTCTCTCTCCATCTTTAACTCTCTGCATGGGACTAACTGTTAACTGGCTTAGGCTTTAGCGCGATCTCACTGCAACCCTTCAAACTTGGTTTGTGACTTGATCGGGACTAACTGTAACCTTAGCATTGTCTTTAACAGCTTTATGCATAGCTTCATGCTGGATGACTGATGTGTCTCTCATCCTGGCAATGACCGATGTGTCTCTCATCCTGGCGATCTCTCATCGCCCTTGTGTGTGACGAGGACACATCGCCTCGTTCTGGTGACCGATGTCACATCGTCACACCCTGCTGAGGGCTCATCGACCCACTACTCCAAGTCTGTGGTATCACTCCCACATGGCTCGGTGACGTCGGCAGTTTCTCCTGCCCGAGGACTGGTCGGTCCAAACCCCTCATGTGTCAATGCATGCTCACTAAGGATAATTCTCCTATGCCACAGCATAGCGTTTCGCATTTATCCCGCATGCATGGCGTATCTAGGGTTCAAATCACGCCTTGACACGCGTGATTCCTAGGACCCACTATGGGTCCATCAGACCGACCTCTACCATGTTGACCTCAGACCTTTTGGACGACGTCCGAGATCTGACCACTATGAATTTTCTATTATATGCCCTTTTCATTTTTAATAATAAAATTATTCAGGAGTCCTTTAAAATATATTACTTCTACTCTAAATTAATTTTCTAGATCCTTACAAAAATAATTAACATTTATTTTATTATAGTTTTATTATTAAAATCATCTATTGGGACTGATATTAAAATAACTGAAAATAAATATATCGAGAAAGAACGTTTTTATCATAATTGTATTTTAATTATTTATAATTAATCTTAAAATTGGGGTGTACTAAATTATAAGAATAATTTATTATCTTATTTTTTTGAGTGTAGGGTACACTGGGAAAGGGTTTTTGTTGACTCTGACTAAAATGCTCATGCCGTGATTATGTAAGACCAGTGGTGAACATATGATGTTAATTGACATAAAAATACAATAAATTTAATGAGTGAAATGATGTTAAAAAAGGAGAAAAAATTGAGAAGAATAAAAGTATATATATACTAAACAAAATTATTAAATAAAGATTAATTTTAAAAATAAAAAATAATTAATTATTATATTAGTTGAATTATATATTATTTTATAAACTAAAAATATTATTATTATTATTAATAAATAATTTTTAAATTGATATAATTAATTATTAAAATTTAGTTATCAACTTCATAATTAATTAATTGAAATTAAATTTTTAATAATTAGTTAAATATCAATTTTAAATTATTTTAAACATTAATAAAAAATTTAAATTTTAAAAGAATATTTTATTTAATTAATATAGTAATTCATTATTATTTTTTATTTAATGATCTTCTTACAGAGTTTTTAATTAAATAGAATTTTTATGAAATATATATTATTTTATTTTCTTTTAATAAAGATATATTAAAGATTAAATATCTGTTAATTATTAATAAAGTTTAAACAAAATAAAATTTTTATAATAATTTTTTTTACTAAAAACCAAAATATAAAAATATTTAATTTTTATTATATTCAACTGAGTATTTATCTTAGAATATTCATAAAAAACTATATAGTTTTAATTATAAAATAAATGAAATAGAATATTTATCAGGCAATAAATTACAGAAAAAAATAATATTTAAATTGTATACACTTAATGTTTTTGGTGGTCTAAATGTTTAGTTTTGATAATTATCATTATTATAATTAAAAAACAAAAGAAATGAAAATAATTACCAATATTTGATAATGATAAAGTATAAATTAGTTTATTGTACATGGGGTGAAAGGAAAGGGATTGAGTATCCATATGCCATGCAAAAGGTAATAGGCGACCAAAAAAAGAAAGCATCGTATGATTTCAACAATAACCATTCAAAAGACAAAACTAATATCTGCAATTCCTCCTTCTATTAATTAACTTTTGGGTAATTTGTTGAGCAATATTTGTCCTGCATTTCTTCTTTCTTGTTTTTATACATTTTCTAGGTTTCACTTGTGTTTTTGGGGTTTCTTTGAATTTCTTTATTTTTTTATGTTTTTTATTTTTCTTTGTATTTATGGTGTTTTTTTTATGATTTAAATTTTTTTTGCTTATGATGTGTTGGAGATCTCACATCGACTAAAGATAAGGATATTTCATTGTATATAAGTGGGTACAAACCTCATCTTATAAGCCGATTTTATAGGGTTGAGTTAGGCTTAAAGCCCACTTCTTAACATGGTATCAGAGCCATTTTCAAGCCCATCCTAGCGAGAATTTGTTGGGTTTATCAGGCCACCCGCTATCGGACCATTATCGGACCACCCATAATATGTTATCCCGCACACAATTTGTCACTCCCGGCGTGAGGGGTTGTGTTGGAGATCCCACATCGATTAGAGATAAGGACATTTCATTGAATATAAGTGGGTGCAAACCTCATCTTATAAGTCGGTTTTATGAGGTTGAGTTAGACTTAAAGTCCACTTCTTAACATAATGTGTCATATCCATAAGCTAAGATAAAGTTATTGAAGAAAAGTTATCCAATATACCTTTATAAAAAAAATTAAGGACCACTGAGCAAGATAATAGAAAAAAGATGAAGTGATAGAGGTATTTGCAGGGATGAAATGGCCTATGGCCAATGAAAAGTTGGTTTTCTTTCTTTCAAATATCGTTTTCATAAAACTAGGTTTTGTTTCTTCCTTTAGATAATTTTTTGAAGAAATTTTAACGATGATGAATCCAAAAATGATTGAAAAGTTGGAGAAGGCATAGAGAAGGCTAAAACCAAAGAGAAAAATTAAAGACTTTGAAGGATGAGATTGCCATGGAGCAAGTGCAAGCCTTGTATCCAACCATGAACCTTTCTCTTTTGGACCTCTACAAAGTCATTGTGGACACTCACTTAGTGGACTAATTGTTGTTTTTAGCTATACTTTTTCTTCAATTCTTGTAATTTTCTTTCTATTTTTAACTTGTCAAATTTTTAATTCAAAATTTAGGTGTTCGGTTGAATTTTTTAACAATATTTGCTTTAGTATAATCGACTTTAATATATCTTGATAATTTTTTAAATCATAGGTTTTAAGTTTATTGATCGACCTCTTTAAACATTTTGCTGAAATGTCATATTATTTTCATCATTTAACCAATCTCTTAATAGAGGTAATATATATATATATATATATATATATAATATTTTAAGTTATTACTTTAGTTGATCTTTGGACCAATCAACTCATATGTTATCATATGTTTTTCTTTTCTTCTTGAATAGTGACATTATAAAACTTTGCTACCTGTTTAATTTAGCTATTAACTAATATGTCAAAAGAGTTTATCAATCTTTCTTTTATTATTTTTCAATGCACTATTTCAGTTTATTTTATCATATGTCTCTCCAAAAAAATTGATCTATCAATTAGAATAAATTGTAGTTTCTTTATCGAATATATGAATTCTTAATGTTATAAAAACAAATTTTAACAAAATGTTGATAACCAATTAGTTTTCAACACTAAGTAACTTACTCCTTTAAAAATCTTGACTTGAGTAAGATTTGTACTTTATAATCAAGCTTCTTATTATTTTAACAAATTTGAGACTAAACTTTTGCATACATGCATCAAGCAAGATTGAACCACTTATTACTTAATAAATAAAAATGGACCTTGGTATGATGTAAGAATCTCAATTGAGCTACTTATTATCTTAAATTATCCAAGTTTGTTATTACCTTTATAAATGAAGTTGAAATTTGGTATGATGTACAAATTAAGATCGAGTAACTTATTACCTTAATAAATGAGGTTTTCTATATGATGTATTAAGCCATTTTCTACCTTAAGAAATGAGGTTAGACTTCAATATGACATACAAGTTAAGAATGGGCCACTTATTACTTAATAAATGAGGTAGAACTTCGGTAGGATGTACCAAGACGTTTATCACCTTAATAAATTAGGTTGGACTTTAGTATGATGTATGGATCAAGATCGAGTCGTTTATTAACTTAAATGAGGCTAAACTTCAATATGATGTGCAGATCAAGACTAAACATCTCATTACCTTAATAAATGAGATTGAACTTCAATATGATGTACAAATCAAGATCAAACCACTTATTACCTTATATAAGTTTGAATTTCATGTGATATACATATCAATAGCAAGACGCTTATTACCTTAATAAATTTAAGAAAACATGATGACCATGATGTTTCAAGTGCCAAGAAGAATATTAATAAACTAAATTCATTTATTTTCTAAGTGCCTTATTAAAAACTCGAAGAAAACCCGTTAGGAAAAAAACCTCAAGGGAAAGAGTACATCATGTAACCTACATAAAATGTTTCAAAACTTTAATTACAATAAAGCTAAAGGCTTGTTGCATTTCATGTCCAAGGTTTCATACCTCCATCACGTTTTTCCAAGAGATATGCCCCCTCTTTTACTACTTCTCTCACTCGATAGGTTCCAACCAACTTTGGTGACAACTTGCTACATATTTTATTTGGTTGAGCTCTTTGTAAGACAAGATAAAAAACCCTAAAAATTTTGGGGAACATCCCAAAACCTTGGCTTCAAAACAAAGGTAGTTTCCTTATAAGATAACTATCAAAGAGAGGATAGACAATTGACTTCCTTACGAGGTGAGTGATTTTATAAAGTAAAGAATATAAATGTGTATCACACTCCTATAAGTTAACAAAAAAAAAAATACAGGAAGAATTATAAGAAAATATCGTTATAATTATGTTTTTTGATGTTCTAGCTTCATTGTTTTTATATAAACTTCAAATAGGACCATTGTGCTTGAGAAATATTCTTGAGATATTTCCTCTATAATATTGATAATGTAATCCATGTAATCTTTGTATAAAGATACTTGATGTTGTGTTTTGTTCATAAGATCAAAGTCTTCATATTGAAGGTTGATATTCCTTCTCAAGCTTTAATTTGTAATAGAAACTATGAAACACATGGTAACATATTCCATTTATATTTGAGACTATCATAGCTAGCATTTCAAATTGATTTGTGATAAATTATTTCTATATTAAGCATTTTTTGGACATTGCTAAAATAATTTTATTTCTTAATATATAAAAGATTGATATGTGATGACTTTTTTTACGGCAAGTGTACTAAGTCAGAAGTTATAATTTGTCCCTAAGGACGGATATCGAACCCACAAGGAATAATTATTTAAAATCCTAATAGTAACATTCACTAAGTATAAGAATATATACAATAATTTGATTTGATATTGATAATAGTTTGCATGAAATTTAAATAAAACATAGTAATATTCTATCATTTGATTGGTGTAGATGCTCATATAAAAGTCATTTATATCGATTCCTCGCATATAAAATTATTAAGAGAGTCTCATAAATATCAATTCCTCGCATATTTATAAAAACTCATTGGCATTACGATTAGATATTGATAACAATTAACATTTCAAATATATATTCTTAGCATTCAAATATGTTAAGCATTGTCATTTGGGTCAAAAACTTGGAAGTACTTTCCAGTCAAATCTAAGGATCTTGATCATGGTAAACCAGCATTACAAATAAAATGACAATACCAATCATCAATCAAGAACAAAATATTATATTTAAATATCACCTCAATACATAAGAGTTTGAACAGATTACTCCCAATCCCAAAGGGTGGAATTATCCACTCATGTTGGTCATTATAAGCATGGAAAGCAAGAAAAGAAGATCCAGGATCTTTCTCCTTGACGGCTGCCTCCTCTAGGGTTTTCTATCACCTCTTATTCTCCCAATGAATGTCTAGGGTTATGCCTCACGTCTCATATTTAACCTAGTTGGGCTTAGGCTAAGTGACTTCTCGCCTCGGCATGATTGGGCTCGCTTAGGCGAGTTGGAAGAAAACAAGTCCAATGTCTCTAGATTGATATAACATGGGCGTGACTGAGCTCGCTTGGGTGAGATCCTCTGGGAGTTTCTGGCTTAGGTGAGTTCAGGCGAGTATTTGGAGTGTTCTAGCTTTCCCTTTTCATCTTGTATATTCTCCTTTTGCCCTTTCATCTCCATCTTTCCCTAGAATCCTGAAATTAACACAATTTTGGGAATAAATCATTTTTATTCATATTATAATAAAAAAAATATGTAAAAAGGTTTAAAATCATAAATTAGTGGTTATATTATACTTATTTTATCAATTAATACCCATAAGTGTCTGTATTTTAATATGAAATATTGCTGAAATATGACACTTATCAACTTCCCCTAACTTAGAATCTTGCTTAATGTCAAACAAAGTAAATGAATATAACTAAATCATATTTAAATTTAAATATCAAAACAACTTTATTGACTAAACAAAAGATTAAATTAGAAACTTATGTTGCTTCTAAATTCAAATATAGCAAAATATAGATACAATCAACTTCTAGAATCAAACTAAAACAATAAAATGACAATTCATCAAGGAATTTCGTCTCATATACTCACAGGTAAGTGTTTCTCTCTAATTTCATTGAATCCTAACAAATCATAGTTGCTTTTTTCATTTCATTTTATATCACAAACATAATAGAAGCATGAATCTTCAGGTCTTTTACAGGGTTATAATGAGGTTGTGCTTCCAAAAAGTATTGGTTTTTCAAATAACAAAATGAACATTTTTAAGAAGAAGAGCATACCTACAATCCAGTTATAGTACATATATGTTATCTAATCGTCATTTTCCTTGACTTTACACTTTTCCTCATTTTCTTTTTACCTATTCATGATTTCAACATGAATTTTCTCTTCTTCTTTATTTTTTTCTCTTTCTTTTCTTTTCTTCTCTTTTTCCCCGAAAGATAATGGAAATAGATTATTCTTATTTTCAACCAAATGATTATTTAAAACAACTAAAACCAACCATTCTCTTTTCTATATATAAATTGCATATGTATTCTCCTTCCTTAAACATGCTAACAGGTAGGAAATATATCGGTTAAAGATTTAGGGTACAATAATAACAATTTTTTGGCTCAAAAGGGATATATAGAAAAATGAATTCTAATAAGATAAATGTTGGCTATTTGGCTCTGGGTTCCTAATTAATACAAATGCCTCAATCATCTTCATGTTCTTTTATAGATGTAACATAAAATAAAAATTAAGTAACCACAACTGTCAATTTAACATCATCATCTACAATTGTAGATGGTCTTGCTTTATCTATTGGATCTGCCCCCCCGGAAAAATAGTACATGTCCCCAGGTCATGCAACATATGATCTAAATTGTTCTGGGGTCATCAAACTTGGTTTCACCACACAACACACAACTTAAGCAAAAACTAAACAAAACACACAAAAATAAAACATAGAAATTAAAATACTGGGTTGTCTCCTAGCAAGCGCATGTTTAACGTCATATAGCTTGACACATGTTTCTTTATAGCTTCTTCAACAAAATCACTGTGATGAGTATTTCAATATCACTACCTAAATAAGGCTTCACCCTTTGACCATTGACTACCCAGCTTTTGTGTGACATTAAGTCCTCCAACTCCACTGCTCCATAGGATTTAACAAGTATTCTTCTAGGTATTGTTGTCCTTCCTCAACCATGCTACTTTTTTTTTGAATTATCTCAATGTGAGGGGTAGACGTAGTTGAAGATTCTTTTCTAATTTCTCCTTGCATTTCTTTTCTTTTCTTACTTCTATTCTTCCTAGTTGTCTTCTCAATTTCTATATTTAACAGCAATTGATCCATAGAGATATATGTCTTCTTAATACCATAAGACAACTCAAGCAAGAATTAATATAAAAAACAAATAAATAAATAAATATATTTTTTTAATTTTTATTTCTTTCTTTTTAAAAATAAAATAAAAGAAAAAATGCGTATAATTAAAATTAATTAACTAAATAAAAAAATCAGAAAAAAAAACTTACATAAAATAATTTAAACAAAAATACTAAGAATAAAATAAAAATAAAACTAAAGCTAAAAAAAAACAAAATAGAAAATTATAATAATAACTAACAAACTAAAAAAATAAAACAGAATAATATATATATATATATATAACTTACATAAAATAAAAACTAAGAATGAAATAAAAATAATAATAGAACTAAAAAAATAAAAACAAAATAAGAAAAATATTAAAAAAAGTAAAAAATACAAAATAACCAAATAAAAACTTACTTAAAAAAATAAAAATAAATACTAAGAATAAAAAAAAACCGAGATAAAATAAAACAGAAACTTTTAATTGTAAAAAACTAACTAAAATAAAATAAAATAAACTAAGCAAACTAAAAAAAACTAAAAACTAAAATAAATTAAAACAAAAAAAAACTAAAACTAAAACTAAATAAAATAAAATAAAATAAAATAAATAAAAATAATTAAATAAATTAAATACACTAAAACTGACTAAAATAAATATACTAAACAAAAACAAAATAAAATAAAATAATAAATACACTAAAAAAAAAAAAAGAATTGTTCTTCGTGGAACTATAAATTGAAAAATCTAGATAATTTTCTCTCTATATGCTCCCTCTCCAATAATTAAGTCGACGCAACATTGGTGTGTCATAATGATAAAACTACTTCGTGGATGTGATCTACCCCTGTTTTTTTGGAATTGTTACATATTCATTGCCGCGTAGTTTCAAGGCTTTTGTAGAAATGGTTATCCCAGATATTTTATCAGGTATCTTTCCCGAAATGAGACATTTATAATAAAATGATATTTAATTCGACTTTCATATTGATTTAACCGAACATCAAACAACACCCTAACCTTTAGTCGAGCAGGCTGGGCATAGAGGTTTATGCATGTCAGGGCATAGAGGTTTATGCATGTCAGTTCGATAGTACCTTTTTCGCGTAAAATGATAGTTACCGTACGTCTGCTTGATGACTTTTTCACATTAAGTACACTGCATTGTCAGAAGTAATAATATGTCTCTAAAAATGAATATTAAATTCATAAAAAACACTTGAATAATCAAGTAAAAGATTCATTAAATATAAAATAGAACAATAAAAGTTTGTTGGAATTTGTTATGATGACAATGATAAAAAGAAAACAAGTCAAAGAGTTTGTTGTTTCAATTGGAAAAATAGGGATTAAGTTTCATCTTTCTCACTCTTTTGTATTTTGATTAGCATGGCAATATTGTGTCATTTGATTAATATTGATGTCCGTATAAAAATCATTTATATCGATTTTTTCCATATAAAATTATTAAGATGTTTCCTAAATATCGATTCCTCGCATATTTATAAAAACAACTTATCCTTAAGACCAGACGTTGATAGCAATTAATATTTCAAATCTATTCCTAGCATTCAAATATGTTAAGTATTATTGTTTAGGTCAGAACCTTAAAAGTACTTTCCAGTCAAATTTAAGATTCTAGATCATGGTAAACCAAGCATTACAAACAAAACAATAATATCAATCATCAATCAAGAACAAAATATTATGTTTAGATATTACCTCAATACATAAGAGTTTGAACATATTACTCCCAATCCTAAATGGTAGAATTAGCCACACATGATGGTTGTTGCAAGCAAGGAGAGCAAGAACAGAAGATTTAGGATGTTTCTCCTTGACAATTGCCTCCTCTAATGTTTCTCACACCTCCTATTCTCCCAATTGGGTTACAAGTCACTCAATGGTATTTTCCTCTCAATCTTGCCCACTAGAGTTGTGCCTCAAACCTCCTATTTAACCTAATTTGCTTGGGCTTAAGTGACTTCTCTCTTGGACGCTAGTGGGCTCGCTTGGGTGAGTAAAACATAAAAAGTTCCAACGTTATTGGAGCAATCTCGCTCAAGCGAGAATGAGCGAGGTCCACTGGCAGCGTCTTGGCTTTTTGCGAGTTTGGGGCAGCTTTGGTGATGCTGGTGCATTCCAACTTCCCATTTTTAGCTTTGTATATTGTCCTTTTGCCCAGTTATCTCCATTCTTCCCTAGAATCCTAAAATTAACACAAATTTGAGAATAAATCGTTCTTATTTAAATTAAAATCACAAAATATGTAAAAAGGTATAAATACATAAATTAGGGGTTATTTTATACTTATTTTAGCAATTAATATCCATAAGTGCCAATATTTTAGTATGAAATATTACTGATATTTGGCACTTATCAATGCTAAGTATATCATGACTAGACATTTAGATCTTTGAACCTTTGGTAATTAATGCCTCTTGATACGTGTCCTGCATCTGTTGGCTCATTTGAAAAAATAGGCGTTTCCACTTCTTTGCTTAGAGTGATATTTGCATATACCTCTCACGAGAAGATTAGAAATCTTCGTGAGTCTTGTAGTTTAAGTAAAACAAATGAAAATCTAATTAGGGTGGTCGCCTCTGAGCTCGACAAGCCTGATCACAGGGACGAGTCTAGTGACCCTTCTTGTCCTTTCTGCATTTTCTTACGACACAGTGTTTACGAAAGTGCGTCTTCGTCTTCCCCTTACCGTGTTCGAAAAAGAAGTGTTGGTCGAGTTGAACGTTGCTCTTGCCTAGCTACATCCGAATAGCTAGGCTTTTGTCCGAGCTTTCGTCATCCTTTGCTCTCAGTTCGAAATATCTTTGACGTTGAACATCCTTTTCTATTTTTATAAATTCAAAACCTCTAATAAACAATTATGGGCTCCCCTTAACAGTTGTGGGGGAAGAGGTCCGCTTTCTCTTCCAGTCTTCGTACAAAAACTGTAAAGGTCATTTTTTTGAAAATCCGACCTTCCCCTGACAATTTGACCCTCTTGGATGGGTACCCATTGTATTGGTCTCACAAACCCCGTTTCTAGAGTGCTTGCTAACTCACTGACCTTGATTTGATGGAACGAGGAGCTTTTGAGTTTTTGGAAAATCTCCAAGTCATTTTTGATACACCTACTATACTAAAGAGGGAACTACAACCTAAAATGCTAAGAACTTACATTGGTATAATCTCTCCTATTGAGTATTTTAGAGTTTTACTTTTACTTGTTTATTTGTTGCTTACATGGTTTTCTTTGTTTCTTTGTTGAGAAGATGTTGTCCTCTTTCAGCAAGGCCGAACTTGCCGACCGAGTGAGACGTATGCGTGCAGCAAAGGCCACTCTGGTGGCTAACCTAGCTATCCCCGGAGGAGTTCAAATTCAGTCCAAACAAGATGAATGCATGGTCTCAGGGGCGGGTTTTAAGAGAAAAAGGTCGGATGCCCCCATTCCTTTTGCATATTCTCATTCGGATGGTCGAACTCCAGATATGGAGATCCTGACGGTCGGGTAGTCGTGATGTGAGTTGATTTTATTGCACATTTTATTGTTTTCACTTTGTTTAAGAGTTTTTATTTAAGCATAATATGGTGATAAGCTCAAAGAAGATTGCCACTGGACACAAATTTAACCAAGTAGTTAAGTAAGTGTGAAGGTTCTCTTCTAGAGAGCAAAATAGAAAACACAATATAAGGTGATGATGATGATGAGGTGTGGAATTAAGAACAAAAAAGGAAACAAATATAATAGATGAACCGAATTGTAAATGAAGAAAAGAAAGAACATAAAAAATGGAAGAAGAGTGGCACAAAGAAGGAAAGGAAAAGGTGAAGATTTGAAGAAAGCTTATGGAAAAATGGAGTAAGGAGTCATGCCATTTGGAAGGATGCGAGCTACCAAGATGAGTGGTAAGGAGCCGACACTTGAGGTGCACTACTCTCAAGATAAGATCCAAGAACAATTTATGAGACAAAGCTCACTAATCACTCAAGCGGAGTTTCTCTTCTTAATTCAAATTCAAGTGTGTGAAATACACGAGGCAAGACACTCTATTTATAGGAGAGAGTGTCTTAGAGGACAAGATAGAGGGGTAGGGGTGTCATTTGTGAGAAACCTTCTAGAAGGTAGGTCAAAGTGGAGTACCTCCCAAACTAGCCTTCATCTTCTAGAAACTAGGTTAAGGGGCAGTTTTGGAAATGGTTTCTAGAAGCTAGTTTTTTTTTTTTGTGGGTTTGGAACAAGCCCAATATTATACTAAGTACACCCTAATCTAGTTTATTTTTCTATTTGGCACCCCTAAAGTGAGTCCAATTTATTTTACATAAACTTGTCTTGTAAAAAGACTAGAAGGAAGAAAAACTTATATTCTGCTCCATGTTTGGTTCTTCTTTTGCTGAGGCTTTTCTAAGGCCTACTGGTGTTTGGTCTTGTGTGTTGAGATGACTGACCTAGTTGTGAAGTATATGTTGTGTCCTTGGTCATCTGCCTTTTGAGTTCAGTTGTATCATGCCCCCCAAGTTGGAAAGAATTCGACCTCGAATTTAGAACTCCTGCATATAACATAGTTAGTTTGTTCACTTGATAGATAGAAACATTTCTATATGTGAGTGGTGAGGAAAACTTATGTACATTGAATTTGAGGAGTTTGGGTGAAATGGTTCTAGTTACATGTAATGTTTGTAGAGAATGTGTAGGGTCAAAGGGAATTTGATGTGAAAATCTTCTTATAAGGTGTAAACCTTTAGAAGGATTTTGAAAAATATTCCCACATTTCTCTTACAAATGTTACATGTAATTAGATCTATGAGTAGATAAACAAGAGAAGGAAGGAAAGTACCAAGGTGAGGCGACAATATTTATTTTTGGACAGATCAACATTACGGTTTTCACCACATTTGGTGAGGTGATGAGCCCTGTTTTGCTATTTTCATCATCTTTTTCAAACTTTCTTTTTTGTTTCATTTTTAGTTGGTCTTTTTATTTACCTCTTTTGGAGATAGAGGTTTCAATATGATTTTATGGCCTTGGAAGTGAAAAGAAATCTTATTAGTTAGGCCATCATGTAAAGTTTCCCCTATCATATTGCCATGGACTTCCTAAAAGAATATGGGTTGCTTCCATGGGCATAACATCACATAACACCTCATCTTTATATTTGCCAATTGAGAAAGATATGAGGACTTTTTTATTAACAATTAATTCACCCTCTTCACTTAGCCATTGCAATTTCTAGGGTTGTATATGAGAAATGGTGGGTAATCCAAGTTTCTCCACCACTCTTGTACTTGCCACATTTGTACAACTACCCCCATCAATTATCAAGGAACATATTTTTTCTATAATAGGCACCGGGTACGAAAAATATTTTCCCTTTAACTTTCATCAAAAGGTTTTTGAAGTTGCCCCAATGCGCTTTACTACTAATAAATGACCTTCACATGGTATTTCACACTCATCCTCACTTGGAGTTTTTGAAGAGGAAGGGGAGCTAGCTCTAGATCATTAGGAACTATGGTCACTCACGACTATCCCCCTTTTAACCATCATTGTTCTTTTACTTGGGCAATTAGTAGCAATGTGCCCAAAACCTAGACATTTAAAGCATTTTTGAATTAAGGTTTTGGTGGGTGATTTAGGAGTAGAAGTAAAAGGTTTATCTTTATAATTTTTATGATGTGGGGTGGTTTCTTTTGAGAAATTGGAAGGAGAGTCTTGGTTTTGAATTTTGGGTTTGTCCTTCCAAGATGATTTGTAAAAGTCATCATTATGAGTGTTTTTAAAAGAATTTCTCTTCAAAACTTGTGATTCCACCTTGATGGCTAGGTGAACCAATTTTGCCAAAGTATACTCATATAATTCTACAACATCTTGTATTTCTCATCGTAATCCACTCACAAATCTAGCAATTTTTTATTCTTCACTTTCATGCATTAATTTTAGTCAAAGTTACTCCTAAATCTTTGAAATACTCGTCTACACTCCTAGATCCTTGATGAATCCATTGGAGCTTCAATAAGAGTTCCTTTCTATAATAAGGAGGAACAAACCGCACGCTCATGCGTAACTTTAAATCATTCCAAGAGACCACGACTGGCCTCTTATTTAGCCCAATGTCCATTACAACTTGATGTCACCACTGCATGGCATAATCTAAAAATTCTAGGGAAGCTAACTTAACTTTTTGGTCCTCTTCGACCTCATACACATTAAAAATTTGTTCTACCTTAGCTTCCCATCCTAAATACACATTAGGGTCACTTTCCCCACTAAAACTAGGTAACTTTACAAAAGGAAAAGAAGTCTTTGGTGGTTGGTGTTGGTGGCGCCTAGTTCCCACATTTTGCACTTTCCAATCTTCTTCTTCTTCACTTCCATAGTGCATGTGGTACCTTGTAGTTCTCCTAGGTTCTCACCTCCTTTCTCTAACTAGTCTCTCTTGATTTTTCTCTAGCCTTTGCTTTCTTTCCACTAGTTGCCGCATTTCCTCTTCCTTGTGGGCCAATCTCCTCTTGGCATCCTCAAGCTCCCCCAAAAGACGTGCCTTTTGAGGAGATTGTGGCTTTGAAGATTCTCCCAAAGATACTTGAGCCATGATTTGCACAAAATAAAGCAAACAATTAGTGAAAAACAACAATTTAATTCACTCACTCACGTGTATCACTCAGATATTTAGTAAAGGATGGAAAAGATTTAAATTCAATCAAGGAAGATTTGAATTCCAAAGGGTATACACTTGGTAGCAACACTTCAAGTGAAAGAGGTCAAAGCTCTTATCACTTGCTTACCAAAGAATTCCTAACAAAACTTTAAAAAAATTTAAAGACAAGCAAGAAAAGTTGAAAGAAAGAAAGCTAAATCAAAATGAAATTAAGATGATGACAAAACTTAAACAAGACAAACAAGAAAATCACTTTTGAAGATTCAAAGAAACTTACTTAAAATTTTAACTATGAAGTTTTATTTTTCTTAGAAATTGTGAAAGTAAGAAGGATGAAATTCCACAAATATGAACACAATTTGCCTCACAAAATGAATCCGCTTTTATAAATTTTGAACTTGAAAAGTGAATTGGACTAAATTTGTTTTTGTCTTTGTTTTTGTTTTATGGATTCAAAATGTCCATAATCTTGACATGCATATTTTTAATTCACTTTTAATTTTCACAAATAGATTGGGATTCAATTTATATGATCACTTGAATTCTTTATTTAGAACTAAATCAACTACCACTTAAATAAATTCTAATTACGTTTAGCTCTTCACAATTAAAGTTAAAATAAGTAGAATGGATTTAAAGACTTCTAGAACATTTAGTCTTGCAAAGGAAGTTCTCAGTAGAGATCTTTCTAAGCTTGTGAATGATAAAAAAATTCTACATATGGCTGGTCCACAATGTTTTCTCACTCCCTCTCATGTTTTGTATGCTGATGATATTTTTGTTTTCTGTAGAGTGGATAATAAGTCTCTTAGAAATTTGAGTACTTTTCTTAAAACATATGGTGATTTCTTGGGTCAATATGTTAATAATTCTAAGAGTAGTTTTTTCACCATGGATAATTCTGCAAGATTTGTCACCAAAATTCAACGTATTCTTTCTTGTAGTCATGGTTATTTGCCTTTCAATTATTTAGGAGTACCTATCTTTGTTGGTGCTCCAAAGAGTCTTTTTCTTCAACCTTTAGCGGATAAAGTCAAATTGAAGCTAGCATCTTGGAAAGGTAAATCTCTTAGCATGATGGGTCGGATTAGTTGGTTAATACGGTGATTACGGGAATTCTAGCCTATAGCTTTAATTTGTATAAATGGCCTGTTTCTCTTCTTAAGCAAGTTGAGCAGTGGTGTCATAATTTTATATGGACTGACGATATTTTAAAGAAAGGCATGGCTAGTGTTAATTGAGCTACGATTTGTTCTTCCCTTGAGAATGGGGGTTTGAAGATTATTAATCTTCACTATGAAAATAATGCATATCTTTTTATGCTTGCCTAGAACTTTGCTTATAGCAACATGTCTTGGTCTTTGCTCTTGAAAGCTAGGATTCTTAAATCAAAATACGAGTTCAAAATGGTATACAAATCCTCATCTCTTTCGCCTGGAATTAAACAGTTTTATTCTACTATACTTGATAATACTTCTTGGACTGTTGGTACAGGTTCTTTTATTAATTTCTAGAATGATAAATGATGTTTTACAACTTCTTTAGCATATATTGCAAGGTTATCTGATAGTGTTAACATTCGGGATACAGTCTCTCAATTTTGGACAGGTTGTGATTGGAATATTCCTTTGTCTTTACAGCAGATGCCTCATCTTTTTAGTCATATCATGGTTAGGGAGGAACAGGATATTCCTAATTGGACTCTAGAGGAGTCTGGTCGGTTCACTCTTAAATCGGCTAGGGCTTTTTTCTTGGAACCAGGAGTTCCCTATGGTTGGGGTAAGCTTATTTGTTCTTCATATATCCCGCCTTCAAAAACCTTAGTCTTTTGGAAAGTTTTTCATGAGCAACTTTCTACAGATCGACATATTCAAAGTAAAGGTTTGCATATTTGTTCTATGTGTATGCTTTGTGAAAAGAATGAGAAATCTATTCAGCATTTATTTTTTGAATGCCCTAATGCTTTGTATATTTGGAGTTAGGTTCGACAGATTTTTCCCACTTCTCATTTTTTTAATAAGGATGATCTTTTTTCTTTTATTAAGAATGGTGGTAGTCCTTTGGTTAAATTGATTAAGCTTGTTGTGATAACCTTTTATATTTGGATGCTATGGCGTATGAGGAATTATCCTCGTTTTTAGGATAAGATTGAGGATTCTAGGTGATGTAGTTGTGCCTTCATCCGTGAGCTTGATTTTGAAATTGGAAGTGGTTGGTGGAAGCATTCATGGATTGAAACGTGCAAGGCACTCCTAGGAGCTGTGGAAACCTTGAAGGTGAAGTGTTAGGTGTGGAGAGTGAGTGGTGAGGCCATCTCACTTGAACTAGGGAGAATTTGAAGACTAAAGGTCTATCCTAGAGGTAGGAGACAAGAGTGGGCAATTGGCACAAAGTTGGCAGTAATTTCACTCAACATTAATCTTGAGAAATACATGAGCCAAACCCTCTTATTTATAGTGTTAGAGGGCTGAAAATTCAAATAAAAGTGGAGGGAAATTCAAAATAAAACTCTCCAATGAGAAGGTGCCATGTGGAGTCATGCTTTCCATGTTTATCTCACACCTTCCATGCTAAATCCTCTCCACTCCTATGTTGCCATGTGGACGTCCATGTGCTCCATGCTAAGGTGATTCTCGTCCTCCAACATACCCTAGACGTTTTAGGGTTATATTGTGATGTGATTCCCTTTCAACCTTTCTTGAATTTGGGATGAGTTGACATTGATTTCATAGTATTCAAGACACTTTCAAGAATGGGATCAAGTTCTTAAAGGTAATTATAGAGTTTCTACTCAAAAGACAAAGGTTCATGCTCAAAATACAAGATTATGTAACTTGTAATGTAAGAAATCAACATAGAATGAATGGGTAACTCTAAAACAGCAAGCAATCTCCAAGAACCATTCAAGAACAGTCCAAGAATGCAAGAACAGCACCAAGAAACCGAAACTAAAAATAAGAGGATTAATTCTACCAATTGAATTGCACTAAACTACAAAACCCATGGATAGAAACTTGAAAACAACAAGATTAAGACATGTAATTTGGTATTAGGTATGGGACGAACAAAACAACAAGGAAAATACTAAAGTGCACATATTTTGATATGGAATTAAATGCAGAAAAATGGAAGGAAACAACTCAAGGAATGATTGAACCAATTGGAATAGAAAACATAACCAAAAAACGTAAAAATGGAAGAAAATGGAAGATGAAAGAATGGACTTATGTGGTTGTAGACCAAGGGATGTGCTTCACGCCACTTGGAGGGTGGTGCGCTCCAAGATAAGTGGGAGGTGCCGCCACTTGAGAGTCCCAATAGCTCACAAGATAAAGCAAGGAGAAGAAGAAGAGACAAGTCTCACACTTTCTCTAAATTTCACTAGAGTTTCATTACTTCTAATTTCAAGTTTCAACTTATAATACAACGAACCAAGCCTCTCCTTATATAGGAAGGGAGGTGACCGGTTCTACAAGTAAGGAAGGAAGAAAAGACTCCTTTCTAGTTCCTTCCAAGTGTAAAAGGCGCCTAAGGAAGCAAGAATGGCTACCTTTCTAGCCATTTCTAAGTAACTAGTGACTAAAGTGCCTTTACATGCACGGTTTCTTTTGTTTTCCTTTTTAGGAACTTCCTAAAGCTATCCTATCTTATTTACAAATTTATACAAGAGATATTACATAGAGAGATTGCATTTGATACTCTCTTCCCAATGTTCTAGCCTTGCTCCAAGTAATTCTTTGAGTGGAGTGGGCTTGGGCCTGAGTTTGGGCTTCTCCATGATCTTGGGCTTCTTGTCCCTGAATGTTGGCCTCCTTCTCTTCTTGATTTGTATCATATTGGGCTCAAAGAAGCCCAATTGTTACCCTAACTAGTCACTTTTAACCCTAACTAGTCATATTTTACTATTGGCCCAAATACAAGCCCAAAAACCTATGCTACTTGGCCCAAATATTTGGTCCAATTATTTTATGCTACTAGGCCCAATACATGGTCCATGAAATCCTAAACAACTTTATACAATTTATTTAAGCTAAAGCTTGGCCCGAAAATAATGTTGACTAGTCAGCAGGAACTCAGTCTTCTTGTGTTCTTCTAACCAAAGCTTTAGTTTATGTTTTGATGACTTGGAGGTCTTCTTGGATATGATTGTACATTCCTTCACCCTAGAGTTCTCCTCTTGATTGGGCCTACAAAAAGAAACAAAAGCCCAATTAGACCCATATTTGCAAATAAATCCATAAACAACCTCTAGGTCTTCATCCTCCTTATTATGTGGTTGTGTGTGGCTGGACGATTTCCATCACTAGGGCTATTTCAGTTATTAAAGATTTAACTTGTCTAGGGGGAAAGTCTTCTAAAGCTTCAATGAAGAATGATATGATGGATTTCAGTGTGATTAAATTTTTTGGTATTAATACTCGTGCTGGTAAAGTTCTTCGTCCTCTTCTTGTTAGATGGGAATTTCCTTCACCAGGCTGGGTTAAAATTAACACGGATGGGGTTGCTAGGGGATATCCAGGTTTTGCCACTTGTGGAGGTATTTTCTGTGTGAGTATGAGGGAGTTTATTAGAGCCTTCTCTGTGTTTCTTGACATTAAGACTGCTCTAGTTGCTGAATTTTATGGAGTTATATATGCTTTGGAGGAAGCTCAAAAGATGAGACTTACTAATGTCTGGCTGGAATGTGATTCTGCCTTTACTGCTAGAACAATTGTTCCTTGGATGCTTTGTAATCGATGGAATACTTGTCTTAATTACTGTAAAAAAAACCAGGTTTACGATTTCTCATATTTTTCGTGAAGGGAATGGGTGTGCTGATAAGTTGGCTAATTTAGGATTTATTCATAGAGAATCATTTCATTGGTATAATAGGCTTCCATCTTGTATGTTCTTAGAATTCTTTATGAATAGGTATAGTCTACCTATATATTGTTTTTATTAACATATGGGTTTTGGTCTAGTCCCCCCATATTTTTGTATTTTCTTTATTTTTTTCTTCTTTTAATAATACTTTTTTCATGTGATGGCAAATGATTGTTGTTACTTGAGGTGTCAGCCTAGTTGAGATGTCAAGTTGCATAATGATGCCTAGCATGAAAGCTTTTATAAAAAAAAAAAAAGACTCCTAGAACATTAAGAACATAAGACTCAATCAAAATAGGTAAGGAGAAAAAAAAATGACACAAATAATTCAAAAGCAGAATTTAAACGGCTTAATGAATAAAAAAGTGAAATTGTAAATGACAAGAATTTAAAGGCTGAATTGAAATTGCTTGAAGATAAAAGCATAATGGAAATGTGTTGAAAGTTTAAGGCAAAAATCAACTCAAAAGAAATTAAGCACAATATAATCATGCTCTCTGAATACTACATGATGTAAGTTGATTTTAGGATTGCACATTTTATGGCTTGCACTTTGTTTATGAATTTTATTTTTAAGCATATGGCGATAAGCTAAAAGAAGATTGCCACTAGACACGAACTTAACCAAGTGGTTAAGTAAGTGTGAAGGTTCTCTTCTAGAGAGCAAAATAGAAAACACAATATAAGGTGGTGAGAAATGATGAGGTGCGCAATTAAGAACAAAAAAGGAAACAAATATAATAGATGAACCAAATTATACATGAAGAAAAGGAAGAACATAAAAAATGGAAGAAAAGTGGCGCAAAGAAGGAAAGGAAAAGGTGAAGAGATGAAGAAAGCTTATAGAAAAATGGAGTAAGGAGTCACACCACTTGGAAGGATGGGAGCTTCCAAGATGAGTGGTGAGGAACTGCCACTTAAGGTGTACTACTCTCAAGATAAGACCTAAGAACAATTTAGGAGACAAAGCTCACTAATCACTCAAGCAGAGTTTCTCTTATTAATTCAAATTCAAGTGTGTGAAATACATGAGGCAAGGCACTCTATTTATAGGAGAGAATATATAAGAGAACAAGATAGAAGGGTAGGGGTGCCATTTGTGAGAAACCTTCTAGAAGGTAGGTCAAAGTGGAGTGCCTCCCAAGCTAGTCTATACCTTCTAGAAACTAGGTTAAGGGGCGGTTTTGGAAATGGTTTCTAAAAGCTAGGTTTTTTTTGGTGGTTTTGGAATAAGCCCAATATTATACTACGTACACCCTAATATAGTTCATTTTTCTATTTGGCACCCCTAAAGTAAGTCCAATTTATTTTACATAAACTTGTCTTACGAAAAGACTAGAAGGAAGAACAAGTAATATTTTGGTCCATATTTGGTTCTTCTGCTGAGGCTTTTCTGAGGCCTAGTGGTGTCTAGTCTTGTATGTTGAGATAACTGACCTAGTTGTGAAGTGTTTGTTGTGTCCTTGGTCATCTGCTTGTGGAGTTGGGTTGTATCAAGCCGAGTGCGACTGATTGTTCAAAAGGGAAAGCCAGCTTTTGGGATGCTTCCTTTGACATGTCTTGAAGAAGATATGACCAGAGTTAAAGGTTCAAAAGAAAACCTTCTTTGCAGAAACGTTGAGGTCTTGCTTGGCTCGGGGACGACCCTGGTATGTATGGCGAACGTAAAAGCATCTGAGGATGCTCTTCTGGAAGAGAAAAGGGGTCAGCAACTGACTAATCTTTCAGAGGGAGGTTGATCGGCTTCGAGCGGAAACCATTAAGGTAGATCGACTTAAATCGAAGTGGATCGACTTGTCCAAGAGAAAACCAAGCTTCAGAATCAAGTCGGTCAGCTGGAGGAAAACATCACTAAGCAGGATGATGACTTCAAATAAAAACTTGCCCTGCAAATTGCAAATATCGAGCTCCTGAAGGATGATGTGCCGATCATATGTTGTGGGTTTTGAGGCGACCATGGAGCAAACTGCCATTGTCTACCCTGCCAGGATTTATCATAGATAAATCCTTGTAAGGCGGTGGTGGACGGGAAGCTTGTGGGTGCCCCTTAAAATTGTATGACCATTTTGAGGCCATTATTTAGCAATTCTCTAAACATTTTTATTTGTATCTAAATATTTCTGAACATGGTTTTTACTCTTTATATTATCTTGTTTGGGAATGTCTTTAATCTTTCGATTCTGCTAGTGTTTTTTTGCTCTTCATTACTTATGGCATAACAATTTTCTCATACTGGTTTTGGGGATTTTTGTTGAATATTAAACCTATGATTTTATCATTTCGAGCAGCGTGTGCACCAAAGTTTCACAAGGATTTTGACTAAGTTTATCATAAAGGCATTATTTTCAATTATCTCAATCTACCCTTAAAACAGTCAGGCAAGCTCCTTGTTGGGATGTCGTCTGATCGCCCCTGGCCCGATCCTAGGATTCGACCAGGTGACTTACTCGTTGAAATATTTTTCGGTCACTTCTGGTCCGATCTTAGGATTCGGCCAAGTAACTTACTTGTCGAAAAGTCATCTGATCGCTTCTGCTCCGATCTTAGGATTCGGCCAAGCAATTTACTTGTTGAAATCTATCCTTTAATTGGTCACTATGTAATGGTGAAGGTGGGCGATCTTGTTAAAAACCTTTTTTAGGGGAAAAGAGTGTCACTAACCATTTTTTCATTAAAAGGAAATAAATTTTTCAGGAACTAAAACATGCTCGTAAATAAATAACAAAATTGCTTCAATTAAAATAAAACTTAAGGCTTGTTGCGTTCCATGTTCAAGGAATTACTCTACCATCTAGGGTCTCTAGACAATACACTCCGTTGCCCAACGCTTCTGTGTCTCGGTAGGGACCTGACCACTTGGGTGATAACTTGTTCTCTATCTGATACGAGTGAGCTCTTCGTAGTACTAGGTCAACCACCTTAAACTCTATAGGGTGGACCTTGGTCTTGTATCTTCTTTCAACTTTGCCTTGAAATTGATTTGTGCGTTTTTCCAAGCTTCTTCCAGTAGGTCTAAGTTTATCTATCGTCCTTCGTCGAAGGTTTTGGAAACGAAACTTCGCACCTGGTGTGAGCCTTCTAGTATTTCTAGTGGGATCCTAGCATCAGTCCCATATACCAAACTGAAAGGTGTTTCCCGTGGTGTGGACTGTGGGGTAGTGTGATATAACCACAGGATCCTTATGATCTCATCGGGCGATCCTCCCTTTTCCTTTTCGAGTCTTCTTTTCAAACCCCTTAGTAACACTTGGTTAGTTGACTCAGCTTGGGGGTTGGTCTGGGGTGCTCGAGAGATGCGAAAACTTGTCAGATTCTTAAGTCAACACATAACTCCTTCAACTACCTGCTCGCGAACTAAGTCTTGTTATCTGATATCAGTTGCCTTGGGGTGCCGAAACAACACACTACATTGTTCCATACAAAGCTTCGGACTTTCTAGGCTGATATTATGGATACGGGCTCTGGTTCAATCCATTTGTTGAAATATTCTATACCGATAATGAGGTATTTCATCTGACGAGCTACTAGGGGAAAAGGACCAAGAAAGTCAATTCCCCATATATGGAAGGGCCAATGGCTGATAATTGAATGTAGCTCTTCGGGGGCGCACGATGCCAGTTTGCTTGTTTTTGGCAATGTTCCCACTTCTTGGTGTAATTAATATTGTCTTCCCTTATGGTTGGCCAATAGTACCCAACTCGTATTATCTTCGAGGCTAGTGCTCGTCCACCGATGTGATTACCGCAAATACTTCATGGAGCTTGGCTAATATTCTCTCGACTTGGTCATGGTTTACACAGGTGAGCAGTGGGTGAGCAAAACCATGTTTGAAGAGATTTTCATCTATTAGAGTGTACCTGCTTGAGTTTTTCTTTATCAGTTTCGCCTCATCCCGATCTGGTGGGAGCAGTGCATCTACTAGATAGTGAACATAGGGAGTCATCCATGTGTCTCTAGTTGACACCTGCAAGATCTCAACCTGCATTCCTGCTTCTTCCAGACTGTATTGCATTGTTATCCTTGGTAGTTTCAGAGTCTCTTGTATCATTGTCCGATGTGCACCTCCTTTTCCCAAACTTGCCAGTTTGAACAACAAGTCAACTCGGAAATTCTGTTCTCTTAGAACATGTATGATTTCAAAGGTGGAGAACGCTTTCGCTAGAGTGTTCACGTATTTGAGGTACGAGGCTAGTTGTGGGTCATTCGCCTAGTATTCACCAATTATATGTCCTGTTATGAGCAAAGAGTTACTATTCGCCAACAACCGGTGTACCCATAACTTCTTGGCTAACAACATTTCAACGATGAAGACCTCATTGTCTCCATAATTTGTTGGAGAGGGCGCGCTTCATCTTTTGTCCGTACTTGTTGGTAAGCATCACCCATGTCGTTATGTAGAAGCTATTCTTCGTGTCTTTGTGGTTGGCAGGATTAGTTTTACCTACCCCATTGACACCAAATATTTTTGCCGAACTACAAATTAAAAAACCTAGATAAGTTTCTCTCTATGTTCTCCAATAATTAAATTGACTCAACATTAAGTATATCCTATCTCTTAAAAAAAAAAAAAACCCTCCCCTTTTAGGGTGTGTCTTCCCTTTTTTATAATGCTAAAACTACTTCGTAGATGTGACCTACCCCTGTTTTTGTGGAGCTGTTACAGATTCATTGTCATGTAGTTTCCAGTATCGTTTACGCAATCCTCTTTCCACTATTCGAATAATATCTATTCCTAACCCAAAAACCCCTCAAATCAAGGCTTTGGTAGAAACGGTTATCCCTCATATTTTATCAGGTATGTTTCCCGAAGCGAGACATTTATAATACAATAATATTTAATTTCACTTTCAAGGGATTATTATGCAATTTGAAATCTTAATTAGGCTCATACCTCCAGTAACAACAATTATATGTCATCACATAAAAAAATATTACTAAAAAAAATACAAAAAAATATTGGGAGACTAGACCAAAACTCATATATTAAAAAAAACGATACTTAGATAGACTATACCTATTCATAAAGAATTTTAAGAACAGATGAAAGCTTATTATACCAACGAAATGATTCTTTATGAATAAATCATAAATTAGCCAACTTATCAGCAGATGCATTCCTTCTATGAAAAATATGAGACCCACTTGAATCACTTATTTATTTTTACGTATATTATTTATGTTTATGCATTGTTTATATGAATTTTAGTATGTTTAATTTTTTTATTTATTCGTATATGCTAATGTTTATTTCTTATATATTAATATTTGTTTTATAATTTTTTTATTTATTTTCTTATTTATATTTACATTTATATATGTATATATATTTAATATTTAATTATATAAATTATATTTTTAGTTCTTTATAATTCATATTGTCTATGGTACTTAAAGTTTATAAACATATTCGTACGTACTGTTAATTAATTTAAATATTTATCTTTATTTATAAAAATTAATAATTAATATATAAATAATATCTGAAATTTGTAATTTTAAAAAATAAATAAATAATTGTATGCAGTACGTACGAATGGTATTTATATATAGTTATATTAAATTTAATAAATTAATAATAATATTTTTATATTCTTTTTTATATTTAGTTATATAAAATGTTTGTTAATTCTTTATAATTCATATTTTACATGGTAATTAATTTAAGTATTTATGTTTTCTAATTCCTAAATAAATAAAAATCCAAAAATTTGTAATGTCATTCTTAAATAAAATTCTAAAATCAATAAAATTCCTAACTTATTTAAAATTCTAAATAAATTCATTTCCTAAATTATTTAATTTCATTATTAACTAAAAATCTAAAATTAAGAAAATTTCTAAGTTTTTCAAAATCTTAAATAAATACAAATCCTAAATTATTTTATTTTCTACTTAAATAATAATAATTTAAAATAAATACAAATTCTAAATAATTTAATATTCTACTTAAATAAAAATATCAAATAAATTAAATTCCTAGATTATTTAAAATCCTAAATAAATACAAATTTTAAAATATTTAATTTTATACTTAAATAAAAAATTGTAATACATAAAATTCTTAAACTGTTTAAAATTTTAAACAAATACAAATTCTAAATTATTGAATGTTGTACTTAAATAAATATTTACAATGAATAAAATTTCTAAATTATTTAAAATAATAAACAAATACAAATTTTAAATTATTAAATGTCATACTTAAATAATAATTTACAATAAATAAATTTTCTAAACTATTCAAAATTTTAAACAAATACAAATCTTAAATTATTTAATGTCCTACATAAATAAAATATTTGAAATAAATAAAAATTTTAATAAATACTCATTTTAAATTATTTAATGTCTTACTTAAATGAAAATTTAAAATAAATAAAATTTCTAAAATATCAAAATTCCTAAATAAATATTTTATGTCATACTTAAATAAAAATCTCAAATAAATAAAAATTATAAAATTTTCAAAATCCTAAATAAATACAAAATCTTATATTTTTTATTTTCTTACTTAAATAAAAAATTTAAAATAAATAAAAATTTATAAGTTTTTCAAAATCCTAAATAAATATAAATTCATAATTTGTAATGCCATTTTTAAATAAAAATCGAAAATGAATAAAATTCTTAAATTATTCAAAATTCTAAATAAATTCATGTCATAAATTATTTAGTGCCATTCTTAAAAAAATCTAAAATTAATAAAATTTCTAAGTTTTTCAAAAATCTTAAATAAATACAAATCCTAAATTATTTCCTACTGAAATAATAATCTAAAATAAAGAAAATTTTTAAAATTCTAAATAAATACAAACCTAAATTATTGAATGTTCTCCTTAAAATAAAAATCCAAAATAAATTATATTTCAAAATTATTCAAAATCATAAATAAATACACACTCTAAATTATTCAAATTAATTAAAATTTTTAAATTATTCAAAATCTTAAATAAATATAAATTTAAATTATTTAATGTCCTACTTAAATAATAAATTTCAAGAAATAAAATTTCTAAATTATTTAAACTGTAACACCTCAGAAAATACATGTAACTATTATAATAGTTTTATCGGTTTCTACACAAACTTGGAGTTTTTCAAAATGTTTATATTACAAGATTATGACTTGTAGAAATACGAATATTAACAAATAAGGTTTAAAACAACACTCTAAAGTCTTCCAGGCTTTCTTGTACCTATATAATCATCTGCTCATGTACATAGTACAGTTGTTGCAGTTCAAACACAACAAGAAAAGCAAGAGTAAGCTAGTGAAAATAAAGTCAAAAGAGAAAATCAAATTACATGGATCAATGTCTCAATTATTCAATCTTCTTCAAAAGCCAACATAAAACAATCACGTAGATCTTACATGGATCTACACATTCAAGATATTCAACAAACAACATCTTCCGGAAGACCCGTATTAAGTAAGTCCTACCAGAGACTAACACCTGATCCAAAGATTACCAGTGAATCCAACAGAAAGGGTCATGGTAAGTTCAATACAACCCAAGTTGTGCATCTCATATGTCACGGTATGCATGAACTCCTCCATCTACTTCTCACCACCTCATATCTTAGTCTATGTGACTTAGATCATCAGTGAAGCTCGGATATCTCTGTTACCACATAGGCATCAATACTTAATACACAGCAAACATCAGTCCATACATTATCTCAAATGTATGAATTCAATTCCATATAATTTTCATCATACAGTATCATTCAAAACACAATCCTCAATATTTAAAATCTTATGTAACATAAAAAAAATAACACTTAAATACTAAACCATCAAAATCTAATATTTTTACAAGTTTAAATAACATATAAATAAACAACACAAGATATAAACAAACAACATCCTTGCAAGAGAAATTGAATATTGAGACCACGTCCCTTCCACATTCAAATCTTCTAGCCTAAGGTGCTATTAAAAATTAAATTTAGCTTCCCTTACCTTAAATTCCTTATTCCGAGGAAATTCCAGTTCAAGTAGGGGAACCACTCTAAAATCTAAGGACCTAAAGCAAGTTATCCAAAAGTTACCAAATTTTAGTATGAACTTAATCAAGTTGAGAAAAACACTTTTCTCAACTGGTCCAACTAAGATTGATGACTAAATCATAAAGAAAAATAGAGAATATGGGAACTTTAGAGTAAAAATGAACTTACTCTGTTTAAAAATCTGATCAGGTAGAAATGTATCCTGACTCCTCAGCTACACTATGACGTGATTAGATTTTGGAATAGATGAAGTATGGGAGAGAAATTTAAGAGAGAAGGAAGAGAGAGAAAATAGAGAGAGAAAGCAAGTTGGAAAAAGAAAAAGAAAATGAACGTGGGAGGGGTAGTGCTACTTCGAGTCTTACATAAACTTTTATATAAATATAAATCCTAAATTATTTAATTTTCTACTTAAGTAAAAATTTAAAATATCTAACTATTCAAAATCTTAAATAAATACAAAGTATAATTTATTTTATATAATACTTAAATAAAAACTCAAATAAATAAAATTTCAAAGTTTTTAGAAATCTTAAATGACTTTATTTCCTATTTATATAAAAATATAAAATAAATAAAATTTATTAGTTTTTCAAAATCCTAAATTAATATAAATTCAAAAAAATTTAATATCATTCTTAAATAAAATTAATAAAATTCTAAAATTATTCAAAATCCTAAATAAATACCCGAAATTATTTAATTATATTTTTAAATAAAAATCTAAAATTAATAAAATTTCTAAGTTTTTCAAAACCCTAAATTATTGTATTTTCTACTTAAATAATAATCTAAAATAAATAAAATTTTCAAAATCCTAAATAAATACAAAACTTAAATTATTTAATGTGCTATTTAAATATAAATTTCAAATAAATTAAATTCCTAAATTTTTTAAAATCCTGAATAAATAGAAGCCCTAAATATTTAATGTCATACATAAATAAAAATATAAAAGGAATAAAATTTTTAAATTATTCAAAATCTTAAATAAATATAAATTTAAAATATTTAATGTTCTACTTAAATAAATTTGAAATAAATAAATCAAAATATTATTTATGATTATGTATTGTTTATATTAATTTTAGTATGTTTAGTTTTTTTATTTTTTATATTTATTTCTTATATATTAATATTTATTTTATAATTTTTTTATTTATTTTCTTATTTATATTTACATTTATATATGTATATATATATGTAATATTTAATTATATAAATTATACTTTTAGTTCTTTATAATTCATATTGTATTTGTATTTAAGTTTATCAACATATCCGTACATACTGTTGATTAATTTAAATATTTATGTTTATTTATAAAAATTAATAATTAATATATAAATAATATATGAAATTTCTTAAAAATGAATAAATAATTGTATGCAGTACGTACGTATGGTATTTATATATAGTTATATTAAATTTAATAAATTAATAATAATATTTTTATATTCTTTTTAGTATTTAGTTATATAAAATGTTTGTTAATTCTTTATAATTCATATTTTACATGGTAATTAATTTAAATATTTATGTTTCTTTAATAAAATTAATAATTAATATATAAATATGTTCCTTAAAATAAAAAATTGATACTTAATAAATAATTAATACCCTGAATTCCTTTGTGCATTGCAGTAATTACAAGTTAATGAGTTGGAAAAGAATGTTATTGGTGCTACATTGATTACAGGAAAAAAACATTGATCATAAAATATTCATTCCCATAATAGACTTGATTCCTTCAGATTCAGGACTGTCTTTTAAGTTTTAAAGAAGACAATTCTCAGTATTCTTGTACTTTGCAATGACTATAAATAAAAGTCAAGGTCAAACACTTTTTAAAGTTGGACTTTATCTTCTAAGACCTATATTTACACATGGACAGTTATATGTTGTTTTTAACTAATTGTTTCTTATTTGAATTTGCAGGATAATATAGTTGTTCTGATCATACTTATGCTTCTGCGGCAAAATTGTAATAAATATAATGTCTTATCAATTTTTTCTCTTTATATCTTTGTATTTTGATAGAATAATACTTCTACTTCCTTTTTTTTAAGACTTAATAGTATAAGTATGACAGATACAAAATTAATTTCTTATCTTTTGATATCTTTCATATATTTCCTTCCATCAGTTTTATATTTAAGTTATGTGCTAGATGATTGAAATATATTGATATTATAATCCAATATTGCTCAACACTCAATTTATGTCAGCTAAAGTAAGAAATTTATGTAATTCAGTTTCTATTATTTGTTACTTGCATTTTTTATCAATAAGATTGTCTTTTTCTCTTATTTATTGTTATTTATTGTAATTCTTTTTTCAAAAGTTTTATGTAATAATTATTAAATTAAAATCATTAATCAGTTATTTATTTTAAATTTGTTTATTAAATAATATAATGAGCTTTAAAGTACAAATGAAACATACACACATAACTATATGACTATATTGATAATTACATTTCTACAACTATATTATTTATTTATTTTTAAATAATTTAAATCTTACGTGCTGTCTTATTAGAATATGTTGACTTGATTTTATTATGTGATCAACACTTCAAATTTAAAAACTATATTAAATAACTGCAATTTATAACTATGTTTCAAACTATTATTGTTACATCTATCTAATTTGTACTTTTATTTTTTATATATTATTGTTTCTTATTTATTGTTACATTTTAATTTATTTTTTTATTTATTGCATATGTACTTACAGGAATGATATTTATTAATATTGCATTGCATAATCTATTTTATTTATTAATATTATAATTTTTTTCTATTATAATATTTTATTATTATAATTTTTTTTTGTAAAATACCCGTGTGGTGCATGGGTACAGAGCTAGTTTATAATAAAATGATTTAATTTGACTTCCATACGATCTAATTGAACACCACAACACTAAATAAATTAAAATAATAAATACAGTAAAACTAAATAAAATAAAATAAATAAATAAATAAATACACTAAAAACTAAATAAAATAAATTAATGAATACACTAAAACTAAATTTAATAAAAATAAATAAAGAAAAAGAAAAAGAAAACTAAATAAAATAAATACACTAAAAAAATAATAATTAAAAAAAAGCTTTAAAAAATATTCACATTAAAAAAAAAATTTGAGAAAACATATTCACATTAAAAAAATGAAAAACTTTAAACATATTCTTAACTAAAAAAACAAAATATTTACAAAAATATTCACATCTAAAAAAAAAAAAAACTTAAAAAACTATTAACATAAAAAAAAAACTTGAACAAAGAAAAAAATAATTATATATATATATATATATTCACATAAAAAAAAACTAGAAAAATTTTTACATCTAAAAAAATTTAAAAATATTCACAATACTTTACAAATTATACTTTCAAATCCTAAACAAAACTGTCCCCCAACAACGTCACCAAAAACTTGATGACTTTAGCAAGTATATCGAGTTGAGTAAGAAGTGATAATCTGTCCTTAATGATAGATATTAAACCCACAAGGAACAATTATTTAAAATCTTAATAGTAACATTGACTAAGTATAAGAATATATACAAAAATTTGATTTGATTTAATATTGACAATAGTTTGCATGAAATTTAAATAAAAGAAAAGTAAAAAGTTGTTGATTCAATTGAGAAAATTGGGATTGAGGTCCATCCTTCTTACTCTTTTGTATTTTGAAAAAATATAGTAATATTTTATCCTTTGATTGGTGTTGATGCCCATATAAAAGTCATTTATGTGGGTTCTTCGTATATAAAATTATTAAGAGAGTCTCCTAAATATCGATTCTTCGCATATTTATGAAAACTCTTAGGCATTACGATTAGATGTTGATAGCAATTAATATTTCAAATCTATTCCTAGCATTCAAATATGTTAAGCATTTTTATTTGGGTAAAAAATTTAGAAATACTTCCCAGTCAAATCTAAGGATCTTGATCATGGTAAACAAGCATTACAAATAAAATGACAATACCCATCATCAATCAAGAACAAAATATATTTAAATATCATCTCAATACATAAGAGTTTGAATAGATTACTATCAATCCCAAATGGTAAAATTAGTCACTCATGTTGGCCATTACAAGCATGGAAAACAAGAAAAGAAGATCCAAGATGTTTCTCCTTGACTATTGTCTCTTCTAGGGTTTTATATCACCTCCTATTCTTCCAATGAATGTCTAATGTTGTGCCCCATGTCTCATATTTAACCTAATTAGGCTTGGGCTAAGTGACTTCTTGCCTAGGCTAGGTGACTTCTTGCCTGGGCGAGTTGGACAAAAATAGGCCCAACGTCTCTAGAGTGATCTCACATGGGCGTCACTGGACTTGCTTGGTCGAGATCCTCTGGGAGCTTCTGGCTTAGGCGAGTTTGAGTGAGTATTTAAAGGGTTCCAACTTTCCCTTCTCATCTTGTATATTCTCCTTTTCCCATTTCATCTCCATCTTTCCCTATGTTGAATATCTCAAAGACTATCCAACTATACTGTTTAATGAAGTAATAGGCCTTGAAGAGAAGAGAATTCTATCACATGCCTTGATGGGAAGTGGATGCTGCCATAAGCATTAAAAAGAAAGCTTTGGTGCCTAATAAAGTTGTCTAAGTAGCTAAGGTAGATTAAACTAAGAGTTTTGGTGTCTAGATATATCTCTAATCTCAAGCCTATGATGATGAGTCAAACCACAAAGTCTTTTGCAAAGAAGTTAAATTATTTTTGAACTACACACAGGTTTTTAACCTACTAAAAGTTTTTTCAACCTGTTAAAGTTTCTATTTTACATACTCTACAACTTTTTCAATTGGTTATTTTGAAGAATCAATTTATTAAAAGTTTCCTAATATGAAGCTATTTGGAGTTTGTTTTGTTTCCAAAATTCTGTTTTGTTTCCAAAGTTAGTTTTGTTTCCACATTCAGTTTTCAACTTCTCAAAAATCTGTTTTCATTTCACTTAGTGTATTTTAGAAAATTAACTTGTTATTTTAGCCTTTAACCAGTTATTTTCTTAACTATTTCAAAATTGATTTTTAAATCTGTTTGTGTTTTGAATTTTATAGAAGGGAGACTGGTTTTCAAAGTAAATCATCACTTGAATACATACTTTCTTACTGTTTTGAAAAGCTTGAAAAGTTCTTTGAGTGAATTTGGGTTTTGGAGAAGTTCTTTGAAGTTTTGTGAGTTCTTTGTGCTGTCATTTTCATCATTAGCTTGTGATCAAGGGATTCATAAAGGTGTTGTAGTTTGGAGGTCCAAGTTGTGTCTCCTAAGTCTGCAAATAAGGTGTATTTGTTTCATACTTCTTTTATCTTGTAATTTTGTGTTAGTGTGCTTCTAAGATAGGGTTTCTTGAAGCATAAACTTGGCTGAAATAGTGTTCTCAGTGTATGTTTGTAGCTCTTGTAGGGTTCAAGAGTTGTTATTGACAAATCTTTGTAAAAGATTCTTTTGATATAGTGAAATCCATCTTAGTTTGAGATGGGATTGGGTGTAGCTCAGTGTTGAGTGAACCAGTATAAATCTTTAACTACTTTACAACTTTCCTATTCATTGCTTTAGGTTTTTGAAAATCTACATGAACTGATATAAGAACTTAATTTGTTGTTTTAAAGATCAACCTATTAATTCTTTTTGCAATTTCTGTCTGTTCAAGATTTCTGATTTGAAAAAATCTCAAATAGCTAGCTTTGGTTATGTGACTATGTGATTGGAAAGTTTTTTAAGATTGGAATACTTTTTACCATATTGAAATCAAAACTATAATTAGTTATCCTGTATGAGAAACTGTTAAAAAGACTTCTATTTGATTTCTGGAATTTTAAACTGTTTCTGTCTAAGTGAAACTGTTGTGGAAAATATAATCAGATGTTTTTAAAACTAATCAGTTGTTTTTCTGAAGTTGGTTTCTGTTTGAGAAAT
The DNA here is from genome assembly GCA_037954025.1 of Phaseolus coccineus. Taxonomy (NCBI): domain Eukaryota; kingdom Viridiplantae; phylum Streptophyta; class Magnoliopsida; order Fabales; family Fabaceae; genus Phaseolus; species Phaseolus coccineus. Next base: position 44,074,895 of record CM075681.1, read on the forward strand.
TTCAATCCATTACTCTAAAAACAATATGTTATTTTATTGTCGGAATTACTTAAAATAGATTTTGTGAAAATTGGTCTAAGTACAATTCACCGTCCCTCTTGAACTTAGATTCCCATAAAGTCAACATCCTAGAATCTTGAAATTAACACAAATTTAGGAATAAATCGTTCTTATTAATATTATAATTACAAAATATGTAAAAAGGTTTAAAATTATAAATTAGGAGCTATATTATACTTATTTTATCAATTAATATCCATAATGAAATATTATTGAAATATGACACTTATCAATGTGTTTGATGTTAATTAGCATGCTTGTTTATTTTGAGCATTATGTCTTACCAAGTGTGTATGAGTGAGTAAGTGAATAACGAGAGAAAGAAAAATAAAAAGATTAGTTACTTAAGTGATATTTATAACCATCCAAACTTCAATTAAAGGCCAGTCTAGGGCTTTTAGACATGTAATTAATAATGAGTCTTAACAATTTATGATCATCTTGGCCTTAATTTACAAGACTTTCTTGTTAACAGTCATTTAATGTCCATTATTAGGGTTTAGTTCTTGAGGGATGGTTAAAACATCCCTTATTCAAGACATTTGAACATAGTCACTATTGACTAAGATACTGAGTATTATTTTAAATGCAATCACTCTTGATTAAGACTAAGGATCTTGATTAAGAGTTTAGAGTTTAGGATTTCGGAAGGATGGGAGTGATCAATATCACAAAGCTTTACTCACTAATTATAGAAATAATGCCTTAGGGTGAGTACAAAATTTTATTACTCTACTAGTTTGTTGTTTGAACACAAATCGTGTAATAGAGGTGTGACACTGACACAACCAACAGAGTGACTAGGCCAGCAAGAAAAATAGCTACTACAATTGTAATGAGAATGGATACTGCAAGGGATATTCCATTCTTCTCAGACTCGGTGTTGGAATTTCGGTTGTCCTGTTCAGTATTATTTTTTAGACCAGTTCCAAAATATTCAACATTAACGTTGTTACTGAATTTTGGGATTTCACCAGACAGAAGAGGATTGTTAGAAAGTATCAACCGAGTCAAAGACGGCATGCTAATAAGATAATCAGGAATGTGACCAGAAAAGCTGTTATTTGAGAGATCCAAGACTTCCAGGCTATTCAAACCATAAAAACTAGGAATAGGACCACTAAAGAGGTTGCTACTAAGATTCAATGAAACCAGCAGATTCAATGGCATGTTTGGAATCACACCTCTTAGGTGGTTTTCCCCAAGTTGGAGTACTAAAAGACGGCTCAAGTTGGCAATGGATATCGGTATGGAACCACTAAGATTGTTGCCTTGCAAGTACAGGAAATTAAGCTCGCCTAAATTTGTAATCTCAGATGGAATCGATCCACTCAGAGAATTCCGGCTTAAATTCAGGGTTAACAACCTAGGAAGTTGTCCAATTTGAGTTGGGATAGTACCATTAAGATTGTTAAATTGGAGCAGCAACCCCTGGAGATTGGTAAGATTACCAAGCTGTTGTGGCAATACACCACTCAACCGATTCTGAGCTAAATTCAACAATGCCAAACTCCTGCAAGAACCCAATTCAGCTGGTATCGATCCCGTTAAGATATTGTTATCCAGCTCCAAGTATGTCAAATTATGAACTCCTACAAAAGCATCTGAAGGAATGTTTCCGCTCAGCTGATTGCTCCCAAGCCTCAACCAGAACAATTTTGGAGAAACTTTCCTAGGTAAAGACCCATTTATCGTATTACTGGACAAATCTACAACCTGCAACTGTGGTGGAGATAAAAGGTCTTCTGGAATGGCTCCAGACAGATTATTATAACTAAGATCCAAACTCGTGAGATATTTTGTGATCCCAGAAGGTATAGAACCTGTGAACCTGTTCTCACTTGCTGCAAATCTTGAAAGTTTGGTGATGTTCACTAGTGAAGTTGGAATTTCACCAGTGAGGCTATTAGTGGAAAGGATCAAAGTTTCCAATTTAGAAAGCTTCCCAATATTAATAGGAATAGACTGTGAAAGTTTATTGTTCTTAAGATCAATCCAAGTCAAGTTTTCATAACTCAATAATTCGTCAGGGATTTTGCCATCAAAGGTATTGTTAGAAAGCAGAAGGTGCTCCAAAACCAAGGACTTTCCCAATTTGGTAGGAAGAGACCCATTGAATCCATTGAAAGTAAGATTCAAACTTTTGAGGCTAACCAACCCATCTATCTCCAAACCAATATTCCCTCCCATCACATTGAAAGACATATCCAGGGATTCCAATGCATCAAAGCCATGAAAAGTAGGTAAAACACCTCCTAACTTGTTAACACTGAAATTCAACAGCTTCAACCCCTTTATCTTTCCGCACTCAGTGATGAAACCATCAGGGATTGAGCTCAGACGGTTTTTGGAGACATCAAGATGCTCTAAAGTTTCAATTTGGCAAACAAGAGGCAGAAAGTCAGAAGAAGGGAGTGAAAAACCAGATAAAGAAATCCCTACTACAGAGGAGTTGGCAGGGTCACAACTCACTCCCTTCCATGCACATGGGTCTGAGCCACTCCAGGGAATAGTGGGAGGAAGATTCTTAGAGAGATTGTTCATGGTTTCTGTTTGGTTTTGTGGTAGCAGGGAGAACACCATGGGACAGAAACAAAAGAGGAAGAAAACAACAGTAAGGAAAGATGTTGAAGGGTAGTCATACCTGCCCATGTTCTTAGCAGTGAGTTTTGAAGTGTAATTATCCTTTATATGTGTATGTCTATCTGGGGTGTGTGAATGAGTATTTTATTTGAATTGGATTGAGGGTGAAGAAAACATGATGGAGAATAGAAGAAGAAAATGTTGGGAAATGTGTGCAGGAGAATATAAAGATATGTTTGGAGTAGAAGGAAGGTTGGTGGAAGGAGAGTGAGAACAAGTATGGTAAAAGTGTCTGAGATTGGAGTTGACTGACATTGCAGGTCTCTCACTGCACCAAGACTTGTCTGACAAAACATTTGCACTCAGTCAACAATGAATGAACCATGATTCATCTCACTGCCTTTTGTAACACCTTCCAATTTTTTCTTTTATAATGCATCTTATATTATTATATAATTTTTTCTCAGATGCATTTTATATTATTAGATGGATTATTTGCAGTACTGAATCAAACTTATATAATATAATTAAGTTTTGTGTAAGAAAATCAAGATTTTCTTATAAGACTAACACCTGCTTTAATATGTTTTTTAATTTTTATTTTCATTGTAATTGTTAATATATCTTGTCTACGCTATACTTATAAGAATGGATAATGTGAATATAAAAATATTCTGACACTTAACTCAGTCACACTTAATATATACACATAATAAATAATATTTACTTCATAAATATTAACTTATTTATAATAATATTTTAATGAGGCTTTTATTTTATTGAATAAATTAACTTATATGAGATAATGTATATCCACATAACCGACATTATCTTGACAGAAAGTAATATAAGTGTATAAATGTTCTGAATTTAGTTTTAGGTTAAATTGGAATGTTTGATAAATCTTAATTAAATTTCATTAGTATTTTTTAACTAAATATTAACTTTGTATTTAGTTTTTAATTGGGATTTACGAAGGTGAGAATATTAGAAAAACCTAATTAAACATTTTTAAGTAGAAAGAAGAATATATATCTGCAAAGGTAAAAAGGAGTAGAGTAAAGAATGTAAAATTATTCATTACAAAGTTGCGTAGATCACAATGTTAGATTTAAAGGTTAGCCGTTAATTTTGCGTGAGGACAATTAGATAAAATAATATAATTAAAAATAATTCAGACTCTAATATTTAATTAAAAATTTGAATAAAAAAATTTGTGGACTTTTTTACTTTGAACCTAGCACAAACATGGATACTGATACGATACGGACACGTACAAGGAGATATGTATAATATCTAAAATGTAGGACATGGAGAGACGGATCTATATATTATATAATTATAAAAATTTATATGTTATATAATTATGAAAATCAGTTTTTTTGAACAAAAATATATTTTTTATACTTGGTTTAAAAGAATTTGTTTCTTATTTTTATAATCATATTAAAAATTTATACTATAAATTTAAGTTTTTAGAAAATTAATATATTTTTTATTTTTAAAAATGTATTAAAATTATGTCAGAATTAAAAAAAATTAAACAAATATTTTTTAAATTAAACACTTCAATAAAAAGTATGGTAAAAGTATCATATAAATGCTGTATTTAATACTTTTATTCAACACAGAAATGCTATTTAAGAAGAGTGTGTAAGTATCATACTTAAAAAAAACAATGACATTTTGGAACCCAAAGTGGAAAATGTCTATTCAAAGTTCAAACACGCGTTTTTCGTACGAGAAATTCAGATTCTCCTTAGTCCTTAACGTGTTCCATGTACAACGCTATTTCCAAACGTGAATAACTCTGAATTAAATATTTTAAATTTACAGAAAAACCTTTTTTAAAAGCTAAAATTAATTTATATACTTAAAATTATAGAAACACTTTTTTAAATTTGTTTAAAAGACCATAAATCTTGTCAAATACATTAAAGACGTGTAGAAGTTATGCTATGTAGTCGTGAAAAACTGCGTCCTACCAAATATATTATTTAACTTTGACAATTAAAAAAAGACTACTTATTAAGAATTTAAAAATGTAATGTTTCTTTATTAATACAGTCCTATCACAACTATTTCTAGTAGACATTCAATATGTCCTTTAATAAGAAAAAAAAAACTAATTATTTAGCTAGTGTGGTATTAAGGCTTAAGTAATTACAATGAAGAGAAACAATTGAAAAAAAAAAACTTCAAAATAATAGAATAAAATTAAAGGAAGAGATAGATTACATAAAAACGGTATATTAAGATATAAAAATTTAATATAACTATACATGAATAAATAAATTAATGTTTTAATCTTTTGAATAATTTCTTACATAATATATTTACTTTATTAATACTGTTTACAATAAAAAATAATTAAACTTTATTTTATTAAATAGTTTTATTAACATCATCCAGAGAGACATTATAATAACTGAAAATAAATATATTGAGAAAGAACGTTTTTGTCATAATTGTATTTTAATTATTCATAATTAATCTTAAAATTGGTGTCTACTAAATTATAAGAATAATTTATTATCTTATTATTTTGAGTGTACGGGTATACTGGGAAAGGGATTTTGTTGACTCTGACTAAACAGCTTAACGTAGATGTTCTAGTTCTGTTGTTCGAAACATTTAAGACCGATGTCACCTCGTCGCACCCAGTTGCCGAAGACTCATCACTCTGCTGAGTGACGAGGACACCTCTGTTCACTCTGGTGGTCGACATGCTGATAACTAATCATCCCATTAGTCCCTACTACCTGTGGGACCCAGCCCATGTGGCTCTGGCCCATGTTGTGGGACCCAGTTGATGTGGCTTACCATTATTAGCTATTCTCGGTGTCCGAGGACTAGTCGGTACACAAGTCCCCCAGTCTGGAGCTATTAACTTGTTCAGCGAAGAAACTAAGTTATCGGCTCGGGCGACCTACGTGGCACTAAGCGAAAGGACATGAACAGCACGCTGAAGGGATATCTCACCAACCCCCCCTTAATCTGCGGACACGTGGTTAGATCAACGGTTGGGGCTTCTTAACGTTTGCGCTGCCTTGCCTACGTTAAACCCCTTCAAAACCCCGCGCCTTAGTACTGTTTCATCACTTTTCACTCAAACCTCCATAATTACTATCTTCTCTCGAACACTTCCACCCTACTCCAACTCTCGCAACCCCTCGTCTTCGCTTACTCAAAGGTATGCTTTTTACCCTTCCTCTTGCCTTCGTTTTATGATTCTGCTTCCCTTTTCATGCTACAACTGCTCTGGGCCTGTTTATGATTTCTGCATTTTAGGATTTTTGTTCTTCTTTCTTGTTTTTGTTCTTTTTCTGCGAGTTTTGTCTGCCATTTGTTCACGCCATCACTTTCTTCTGAACCCTTTTTTCCTTCTCCCTGCCTCTCATTTGTTTTAGATTCGAGATGGCCATAACCAAAACCATCTCCAACCCTCCTCCTGCCATTGACTACAAGGCCCTTTACTCCTGGGCTTCTGAAGAGCTTCTAGCTGAGACCTCTAAACTCACGACCTGTGAAGACCTAAGAAAACATAGGGACGATGAGCACAAGATCAAGGGGCGTGTCTTTAGCAGGAAGAGTGACGCGTATATCTCGGTTCGACCCTGCATAGAGGGCTAACCCATATGGGTTGATGATCGCTACAACGACGGGGAGCCCTTTTTCTTCCTGTATGCCACCATCTTCAAACGAGTTAAGGTCCACCTGCCCTTCACTGGATTCGAGAGGGTCCTACTCACCGAGCTCAACGTGGCGCCTGCCCAGCTGCACCCAACAACTGAGCCTTCATCAGGGCCTTCTCCATCCTCTGCAACAACCTGGGGTTCCCTCCCTCGGTAGACGTCTTCTTATACTTCTTCGCGGCGAAGAGCCCTGAAAAAAGGCTTTGGGTAAGCCTTAATGGGGTGGCGAGGAGAGTTCTGCTAACTCTCTTCCAACAGTCTTACAAGGGCTTCAAGGGAAAGTTCTTCAGAGTCTGCTGTAGCTCTTACGATCCCACAATGCTCGACGGGTTTCCCTTGTACTGGGTAGGGAAACTCAAACTCAAGAAACCTTGAGGATTGGAGGAGCTGACACCCTTCGATCGTGACCTGTGCTTGCTTCTTTCCAGCTGGGGAGTGGTGTTCGACACCACCCACCTGAAGAGGGCAGCCGCCGTGGTGATCTCTGAAGACGAGGACACGTGCTCAGGCCTCGTCTTCAAGAGTAAGAGGGTGGAGGTTGTTGCGGCAACCTCATCTGCAACAGAAGGGCAACCTCCATCTTTCAGGGAGCACCCCCTAGCACCTTTTCTCCCCTCGAGCCACTCCTGGCGCTCGAGGGTGGGGGAGAGAGTGCCCCCTAACCTGACCAGGCACCTTCCACTCCCGAACTTCCTCCTCTCCTTTAGCAGACCCTTGTGCACCTGCCTGCCAAAGAGGTCATGGAGGTCCTGGATAGGGATTTGCTAAGGGATCGCGTAAGCCACGACCTTGGTGAGTTCCTCGCCGCCTCCAGCGTCCTGCTGACCCAGGGGGATGCTGAGATGAAGCTGAAGGAAGAAGTTGCCCAACTAAGGCAGGACCTGAAGAGGGAAATGGTGCAGAAGAAGGAGCTAGAGCTTCGAGTCCAAATAGCTGCCAAGCGTGAGACTGCTCTGAACCAGGAGCTGAGTAGTCTTCGTCAATCAGAGAAGGAAGTCAAGAAGCTCCTCTTCACCAAGGGGCAGGAGGCCCTCCAGCTTGAAGCCAAGATCCTCCCCCTCCGTAACAAATTCATTGAATTGGAATAACAGTTGGAGGGGGCCCAAGCAAAAACGATTAAGCTGAAGGAGAGGGCCACCAATTAGGAAGTCCAACTGGGCAAGGTAGAGGAAGAACTTGCCCAACAAGCCGAGCTGTTCAAGAAGACCGAGGCCAAGCTGACAGAAGATGTCGCCGACGCCTACGGGGAGGGATTCGGCGATGCCCTTGCTCAGGTTGCCTGCGCGCATCCTGAGATGGACCTCTCGCCCTTTCTTTGTCCATGAAGGTAGTCGACGGGCAGATAGTGCCTAGATAGGTCTCTTGAGCAGCTATATTCTGTAGCTGGACTCCTTGTAATCATCTTTGTACCCACTCTTCCAATGTAATAAAATATTTAACTTTGTGTTACTCAACTATACTTGCTCATATCTATCTTACTTAGCTTGTTTACTCTAGCGCTTCATACTTTCTTCACACCACTGTACTTTCAATACTCAGCAATTGCTTGGATGCTTTACATTTGTCCTCCTGAATTGTAGCGCGCTTAACTCTGATAAGACGTTATGAGCATGATTCTTCATTAGGATAGGAGACCATACCGTGGGCGAGACTTGATGAGAACTTTCCTGCTGAAAGGTACCTCAATGACCTCATCATCGCCCACAAGCGTGTGTGAGTCTCACTGGCAAACCTTGCCTTTCAACCTGGGTGCTTTACTCAAAGAGAAAGTGTTTTTCACAAACCCTTTACACCCCTGTGAGGATTCCAGCATCGATCTGTACTCACCTGACCTCTCCTTACCCGAGTCAAGGGAGGATTTCACTAAAAGAAGTCGTCCTTGGCGTTCTAACTCGAAAGGGGAGGTGTTCTCTGTGAACCTTCCTTTCCCACTTCCGAGATTTCTAACCCAAGCTGACGAGTCTTTACTAACCTTACATCGCCCATAGGCGGAAGAGGATTTAACTGGTGAACCTTTCTGTTCAAGTTGGGAGTTCTCACCTGAAGAGGAGGTGTTCCATACGAACCTACCTTCCAACTGTCGAGACCTCTAACCCCAAATGACAGGTTCGAATTGACCTCACATCGCTCATAGGTGAGGGAGGATTTATCTGACGAACCCTTCTATTCGACTTGGCATTCTCACTCGAAGAGGAGGTGTTCTTGACGAACCTACCTTCCTACTTACGAGACCTCTAACCCCAAGTGATAGGTTCTAACTGACCTCACATCGCTCATAAGCGAGGGAGGATTTAACTGACGAATCCTTCTGTTCGACTTGGCGTTCTCACTCGAAGAGGAGGTGTTCTTGACGAACCTACCTTCCCACTTACGAGACCTCTAACCCCAAGTGACAGGTTCTAACTGACCTCACATCGCTCATAGGCGAGGGAGGATTTAACTGACGAACCCTTCTGTTCGACTTGGCGTTCTCACTCGAAGAGGAGGTGTTCTTGACGAACCTACCTTCCCACTTACGAGACCTCTAACCCCATGTGACAAGTTCAAGCTGCATTGTACAAACACATTCAAGAATATATCTTAACTGAAAATTTTATTGGGTGACCTCATTAAAAATCCTTAGAAGGGAAAAAAGAGTGTCCCCTAAACTGTGTACAATGTTACATCTTAGTCTTAACTGAAATAAAACTTCAGGTGAGTCGCATCCCATGTACGAGGAATCAGACCACCTTCTAGAGTCTCAAGCCTGTACGCTCCATTCCCCAGGGCCTCTATCACTCTAAAGGGACAAGTCCACTTGGGGGACAGCTTGTTCTCTATCTGGTAGGGAGATGCCTTCCGCATGACTAGGTCAGCGACCTGGAACTGCCGAACTCTCAACTTGGAACTGTGCTTGAGCTCAACCCTTCTCTTTAATGTTTCGGCCTTGATTCCTGCCTCTTCCCTTACCTCATCTAAGAGATCCAAATTCACTTTCCTTTCTTTGTTGGATTCCTCAGCCACAAAGTTCTGGAAATGTGGCGAGCTCTCCTAGATCTCTACAGGGATCATGGCGTCTGAACCGTATACCAAGCTGAAAGGGGTCTCCTTGGTGGTGGACTAAGGAGTGGTATGGTAAGCCCACACAATTCTAGGAACCTCCTCAGCCCAAGTCCCCTTGGCTTTCTCCAGCCTTCTCTTCAACCCTCTGAGTAGGACTCGGTTAGCTGATTCAACCTGCCCATTAGTCTGAGGATGCTCGACTGATGCAAACACCTGTTTGATTCCCAACTCGGTACATAACTTCCCCAGCTGTTGGCTTGCAAACTGGATGCCATTATCAGACACCAAGCACTTGGGCACACCAAAGCGACATACTATGTTCTTCCACACGAAGTGCTGGATCTTATGGGCTGTGATTTGTGTTACAGGTTCAGCCTCGATCCACTTCGTGAAGTATTCTATGGCGACCACAAGATACTTCATCTACCGCACAGCCAAAGGAAAGGGTCCCAGGATATCAATTCCCCATGTGTGAAATGGCCAAGGGCTATATATAGATCTGAGCTCCTCTGGAAGCGCCTTGTGCCAATCTGCATGTAGCTGACACTGTTTGCACTGCTGCGCATACTTCGTGCAATCTTCCCTCATGGTTGGCTAGTAATACCCTACTCAAATGGCTTTAGATGCCAAAGCACGATCTCCTATATGGCTCCCACATATTCCTTCATGAAGCTCTTCCACTATCCGCACGCACTGCTCACCATGCACGCACAACAGAATAGGGTGTGTGAACCCGTGCCTGTACAATTCCCCATCAATGAGTGTATACTTGGTCGAGTTCTTCTTTACTTTTCTTGCCTCCATTGGCTCCATTGGCAACATCCCATCAGCTAAGTAACGCTTATAGAGCGTCATCCACGTCTCTTCACTCTGCAATAGATAGACCTGCGACAACCCCTCCTCCAACGCCACACATGCGTTGACCCTTGGCTTCTTCAAAGTTTCCTGGGTCAACGACCGATGACTCTTCTTCTCACCATCAGACTGGTTGATCTGGTGGACTCCTACTAAGTTATCAGCCGTGTAGGTGTGAGGTGTCCTCAGGGTCTCTTGGATGACCGTCCTCTGTCTGCCCCCCTTGTCCGAGCTTGCGAGCTTTGCTAACAAGTCAGCTCGGACATTCTGATCTCTAGGCACATGCACCAACTCGAAAGTTGCAAAGGAACTCTTCAACACCTGGACATACTCTAGGTAGGAGGCCATCTGAGGATCTTTGGCCTGGTACTCTCCCGCCACTTGACCTGTGACCAATAGGGAGTCACTCTTTGCCAAAAGACTCTATGCTCCCATCTCCTTAGCCAACAGCATTCCAGCGATTAAAGCTCCGTACTCTGCCTGGTTGTTGCTGGCCTTGAAGGCAAACCGTAGGGCCTGCTCAATTAACAGCCCCTTTGGTCCTTCCAAGATCACCCCAGCTCCACTACCTTGCTGATTAGAAGACTCATCTACTGAGAGCACCCATCTGAAGTTAAGTCCATCCTGCTGGATTTCTGCCGAGGACATCTCGGCTACGAAGTCAGCATAAATTTAGCCTTTGATTGGGCCTCTGGGCTCATACTGTATGTCGAACTTAGATAACTCCACCGCCCATCGTACCATCCTCCCTGCTACGTTTGGCTTTTGCAAGACCTTTTGGATGGGTAGGTATGTCATCACCACCACTGTGAAGCTCTGGAAGTAATGGCGAAGCCTACGCACAGAGAACACCACGGCCAATACTTTTTCTATGGCCTGGTATCTTATCTCAGGTCCTTGCAGCACCTTGCAAACAAAGTAGATGAGCTTTTGGCTCCGATCTTGCTCCTGTACCAAAACTGAACTCACTGCCTTCTCAGTGACCGTGAAGTACAAACACAACAAGGTGCCGATCTGTGGTTTGCACAGCACCGGTAGGCTGGCCAGATATTGTTTCAGCTTGAGGAATGCTTCCTCACACTCCTTGGTCCACAAGAACCTGTTGTTCCTCCTCAAGCATTGAAAATAAGGGTGGTCCTTATCTCCCCCAGCTGATACAAACCTGAAAAGAGCAGCCATCCGACCTGTCAACTGCTGCACTTCCTTTACCGATGTTGGGCTCCTCATAGCTAAAATCGCCACGTACTTGTCTGAGTTGGCCTCAATCCCATGTTCGGTGAGCAAGAAACCGAGGAATTTGCCTGCTTCCACTTCAAAGACGCACTTTTCTGGATTCAGCTTCAACCCATATTTAGCTATTGTAGTAAATAGCTTCTCCAAATCAGTGACGTGCTGATCCCTCGCCTGGGATGTCACCACCATATCATCTATGTAGGCTTGCACGTTGCATCCTATCATGGGTGCAAGGACCTTGTCCATCAGCCTTTGGTATGTAGCGCCTGCATTCTTCAGCCCAAATGGCATGACTGTGTAGCAATAGCAGGACAGCTCAGTCATAAACGTTGTCTTGCACTCGTCCATTGGGTGCATCTTGATCTGGTTATAACCAAAAAAAACATCTAAGAAGCTAAGCAACTTGCAGCCTGAGGCACTATCCACCAGCGCATCAATACTCGGCAAAGGATAAGAATCCTTTGGACATGCCTTGTTGAGGTCAGTGAAGTCCACACACATCCTCCACTTCCCATTGGCCTTCTTCACTAATACCACATTCGCTAGCCACTCAGGATATTGGATTTCCCATATATGGCCAGCCTTGAGCAACTTTTGCGTCTCTTCCCTGATTATCTGTCTCCTCTCTTCATTGAATTTTCTCCTCCTCTAGTGGATAAGTCTGACTTGGAGATTTAGCGCTAGGCGATGACACAAAAAATCAAGGTCAATGCTTGGCATATCTGAGGCGGACCAAGCGAAAGCATCCAAATGCCGCTCTATGACTCCCGCCACTTGGTCCTGTGTATCTTGGCATAGGGATTTGCCAAGCTTGAACGTTTTGCCTCCAATCTCCCTCTCTACCACTTCTTCCGTTGGTTTAGGTCGTCTCTCTCGGGTGACCTCTACTCGTGCAACCCCGAATTCTCCTCGGGGCAGGTCAGCATCAGTGCACCCTCCACCTAGTGGTTGGGTGGTAACTGTGCACACTCTTCTTCTCGTTTCGAGGCTATTTTCATAGCACTTCTTAGCCTCCTTCTGACCTGACCTAATGGTGATCACCACACCTTCCATCAAGGGCAACTTCATCTTTATATGCCTCGTTGACGCCACCGCCCCCAGTCTGTTCAGAGCTGACCTGCCCAACAACATGTTGTAAGCTGATGGGGCATTCACAACTAGATACTTGATGTTCTTAGTGCGGGAGGCCACTCCATCAGTGAAAGTGGTCCTCAGTTTTATATATCCCCGCACCTTGACCTGGTCTCCTGCGAACCCATACAGACAGCCAGTATAAGACCTTAGCTGGTCTGGAGACAATTGCAACTTGTTAAAGGTCGACCAGAACATCACATCGGCCAAAATCCCTTGATCAACAAGGACCCGATGCAACCTCCTTCCCACGGTAACCACCGATATCACCACTGGATCATTGTCATGGGGAACAACGTCCAGACGATCTGTCTTCGTGAATGTGAGGTCGACATCTGGGAAGTGGTCATCCTCACATGCTTCCACTGCCATCACCGATCACCCATACTTCTTGCGATGCGACGAAGTGCATCCTCCTCCTGAGAACCCACCTGAGATGGTATGGATCTCACCATGTATGGGCACCTCGTGCCCCTGATTAGCCCTTGGAGCCACCACCACCTCTCCTCCTTGTGACTCCCGCAGGTAATCATTCAAGAAGCCGCTCTTGAACAACTCATCTAACTGATGACCTAAGGCCAAGAAGTTTTGAATGGGATGGCCAAACGCCTGATGGAATTCGCACCAAACATTCTTGTTGGGCCCCAATCTCTTGTCTGTCTTTGAGGGTACCTTCAGCCTTTCCGCCACGTTAGCGATGGCGATCAACTCCTTTAGCTCCACCAGGAAGTTATGTCTGGGGGGCACATCCTCCTTCGCGCGTGCCCTGGTTTAGGGTTTCCTGGCTTCATAGGATTTCTGCTTTCCCTGGGTTCTCTTCTCCGTTGTTGCCTCATGCACTCGCATGGACTGGGGGCGGTTGGACGCCCGTGATCGTGAAGGGGCCACGCTTTCACGCTTCTCATTGAGTTCCCCCTCAGCCGCGATATGAGCGACGGTGCGACGCCTGATGTCCCCAAAGGTTTTGGGGCGACTTCTGATGAGTGACTCACTAAAGGGTCCTGGTAGTATTTCCTTCCTGAAAACATGCACCACCATATCCTCGTCTTTGGTGTGCAGCCTCACCACCATCGCCCCGAACCGGTTGAGGTAATCCCTCAGGGACTCCTCCTGATATTGCCTCACGTCAAAGAGGTCATAAGATATTGGTGGGGGAGCCTAGTTGACGATATACTGCTCCCTAAACAGCATGGAGAACTACGTGAAGGACATGATGTGTCCCTCAGGCAGACTGACAAACCACTCCAGCGTTGTCCTAGTCAATGTGGTCATGAAAAGCTTGCAATGTACCATGTCTAATCCCCTTGATAGCATCATCTGTGTGTGAAACGCTGTGAGATGCGCTTCTGGATCCTCCACCCCTGTGAACACAGTCTTAGGGCCCACGAGGTGGTTGGGACCACTGTGTCCATGATTGCTTGCGAGAAAGGCATTGGGAATGCCCTGGGTGGTGTGGGTGGAGCCCGATCATCCACCACGCGATCCCCTACTTGCTGCAAATTATGCAAATTCACGCGTAATTCTTCGTTCGCCCTGTGCAGCTCCTCATTCCTGGCCTGTGATGCAGCCAGGTCCATCTACATACGCACCTGATCTGCCCTAGATTCCGCCACCGTCTCCTGGAGGGCACGCATCGTTTCCATGAGTTGTTGCATGGTAACGCTCTCACCCCCATTTGGTGGGATAGATCCTTGCTTGGTATTCCTCATGTCTCTGGTTTCTTCTCTTTTGCTTGTGTATGGGACTTTGTTTTACTTCGGCCCCACAGTACGCGCCAAATGTTCTTGCTGATTGACTCTCCTGTCGGTTGACTCTACGACGATCACGCGCCTCCTTTCCTCGCCTTGAATTAGGCTTTGCTGTCTTGAAACAACCTGCACCTGCAAGATAGAAAGGGGCACCCTAGAGGCCGTTTGCACTCCGACGCTCAAGTCAAAACTAGGGCAAGCACACTAAGTGTATTCAGTATCTGTGTTAGGTCTAGAAATTGTATACCTTTGTGAAGTGTTTTACTACTCTTTATATAGTCTAGGATTTCCTCTGCGCCGCTACCCATATTTAGGGTTTACAGGAATACCCTTGCGCCGCTATCACCTAGACTTAGGGTAATCTAGCACATAAGGTTTCCTTAACTGAAGTGCAAATTCTAACAGGATGGCCACCTGGGTACCCCCTCGTGCACCTAGTCTCTGGGGCAACCTGTCCTGGGAGTGTCTTCACTGTTCACGTGCCATGCATGCGGCCTCACTTGGAAACCCTAATCTTGATGGGCACTCTACCCTTCAAGACTCTGCGCCTAACTGTGCTTTCCCTGCCACATGCATGGGTGCTTCGTGACTTAGGCCTCTCCTTACTTCTGGGCATTTTACTGATAACTGGTCTTCTCTTAAGACCCATCGTAGATGTTCTAGTTCTGTTGTTCGAAACATTCAAGACTGATGTCACCTCGTCGCACCCAGTTGCCGAGGACTCATCACCCTGTTGAGTGACGAGGACACCTCCGTTCACTATGGTGGTCGACATGCTGATGACTAATCATCTCATTAGTCCCTATTACCTGTGTGACCTAGCCCACGTGGCTCTAGCCCATGCTATGGGACCCAGCTGACGTAGCTCACCATTACTAGCTGTTCTCGGTGTCCGAGGACTGGTCGATACAGTTTGTACACACTTAAAGGTAGTATTGACATGGAAATGTGTTTTTTTTTTTTTGTAATTTAAAGTATAGGTTAGAAAATCTTAGGCCTCCACCAATGAAGTTAATGGATAGGGTATTTTATCCCTTTTAAATCTTCTTACATTATTTAAAGGTAAATTTACAAAAAATTCAAGCACCTTACTGATAATTCAATTTTATTGGGAGGTTTCCCACTTTATTAGATGCAAAAGCCCTCAAGCTCAATCCCCTAGAAAAATAATGAGTTAGAATCAAAAGAACATGAGTACTACTACATGTTGAAGGGACTAGATTTGGTTTTTGACAGTACAAGATTAATAAAATTTAAATACCAAGCTATAGAATAGAAAGTCTACATTGGTTCTTGATCCGGTCGGTCATCGGCAGTTGACCACGTCGAGTCATGCCACATAGGTCGACTGGGCGAGCTGTAAGGCTCTTCGTTGAAGCAAGTCACAACTCGAGCCTGGGGGGCTTGTGTAGTGGCCAGAGCTCGGTCGTCCGGAACACAAAGAGGGGTGATCGGTCATCAGCCTGTTCTCACAGAGAGGGGTGATCGGTCATCAGCCTGTTCTCATAGAGAGGGGTGATCGGTCATCAGCCTGTTCCCGCAGAGAGAGGGAGATCGGTCATCAGCCTGTTCTCACAGAGAGGGGTGATCGGTCATCAGCCTGTTCCCGCAGAGAGAGGGAGATCGGTCATCAGCTTATTCTCACAGAGAGGGGTGATCGGTCATCACCTGTTCCGCAGAGAGGGTGATCGGTCATCGCCTGCCACAGAGAGAGGGTGATAGCGGCCTATCAGTGTTTGCACTCCAGAGAAGGAAACCTTATGTGCTAGATTACCCCAAGACTGGGTGATAGCGGCGCAAGGGTATTCCAGTAAACCCTAAATATGGCTAGCAGCGCAGTAAACCCTAATTAGGGTTAGCGGCACAGCCCAGGCTATATAAGGAACAGTAATATACTTCACAGAGGTACGCAGTTTCTAGACCTAAACACATAGAGAATTAATACTTTGATGTTTCTTGCCCCATATTGACTTGAGCGTCGGAGTGCACACGGCCGCGAGGGCGCCCCCCCTTTCTCTTTTGCAGGTGCGGAATCGAGCACAGACCAAGGTGAGGAAGGAGGTGTGTGAGTGTCGCAGATTCAGCTGACGGCGGAGTCAACCGGCGAGAACAGTTCTAATATGATCCATAAATTAACTTATTGAATTCATTGTTATTATGTTAGCTTATTTTTTTTTATGATGAAGATTTCACATAACGAAATGGCTCAATATTTCAAGGAGTTGAAGGCCAAGGAAGTCGAGAATACCATAGTACAAGAAAGTTTGTGTCAAGTGAATCCTGCATGGACAAATATTAAGGTCGCACATAACGAGTAGTTTAAATGAAAAAAAAGGTAACAAAAGAGGTGCCTCGAGTGATAAAGATCCAGTGGACTCCAACAAATTTCAATGGAATGGTTGAAGCTTGAAGGTAGAGATGGTTATGAGAGAAAGGGAGAAGAGAAACATGACAGGAGAGGGAAAATGCTTTTGGGATTCATCTTTCTCCTTTTTGGCACACAATCGTGAACATAACCTCTTTGAAGCCGCCCTCATGGTCTTGGAGAAATTAAGCTTGATGAATCCTTGTTAGGGAATTAAGAGTTTTCTTAGCAATGCCACCACTATGACTTGTTTTGTCAAGCTAAGGGTAGACTCGACATTGGTTATTGAAGAGAAAAAAAAGAAGAGTTTCATTAAGGCACAATAAGAGATGGAAAGACTCAAGGTCGATAATAATAAGAAGTGAACTTTTAAGTCTAACTCAACCTTATAAAATTAGTAGCTTATAAGGTGAGGTTTACACTCACTTATATACTATGAAATGTCCTAATTTCTAGTTCATGTGAGATTTCTAGCACACTCCCCTCATGCCGAGGCTGCCAACTCATGCGTGAGACTATATATTTATGGGTGGTTCGATAGTGGATGGCCTAATAACTTCACTGTGTAGTCCTTTTATTTTATATCTGACTTTTCTTCAAATACAAGTTCATTATTATTACATCTATAAGTAAAACAAATAATATATAAGGAATCAAATTTTTCTCATCATCTATCTACAAAATTGGCGCCAAAACAAAAACAAATTTATTCTCTGAACAATAGATTGTGCACACTAAGTAATCCAAGAACTAAAAACTTTGATCTCTCAAAAAATAGTTTTGACTTCAATATTGTTTTCGTTTGAAGTGGAAAGATTAAGTTTGCAAAAGTTATGGAGGAAGTCAAGTAAAAAATGGCTAGAAGAAACAAAATTCTTATGCATTCTCAAAGAAATTGTAATATATCTACTAATATATCAGGTACAACAGATACTTCTTATATTTAGATTCTTCAATGTTATTGATGTTCATATGGTGTTTGAAGATGCAATATTCTGTAT
This sequence comes from Phaseolus coccineus, assembly GCA_037954025.1. NCBI lineage: Eukaryota > Viridiplantae > Streptophyta > Magnoliopsida > Fabales > Fabaceae > Phaseolus > Phaseolus coccineus. The sequence continues at coordinate 44,092,608 of CM075681.1, forward strand.
TTTTGCAATTGTCACTAAACTTAACCAGACTCATACTTCAAATTGAAATTTTATCGACAATGATTATTTCGTAGCAAAAACCATAACAAAAATTTTTATGATACCAAACAATATCATCTTTCTTATATTATATATTTTATGTTTCCATTGAACAAATTAATTACAATTTATACTCATAGTACATATTTAACTTGATATGCATGAATTTATTGATGTATCGCTATTTCTAGTATATGTCATTCCTAAGAGAATACCTTTATCTGAGATAAGCAATTGTGAGCTATCTTTTGGTTTAGTACAAACGATGGTAAGTTATTGTATATATGATTTTTTTTTCTAATTCATTGCCTTTAGTTATTCATCCTTTAGAAGAAATAGAATTCTTATGCGTTCTCAAATAAATTGTAATATTTCTACTAATATATCAACTACAACATATATTTCTTATACTTTGATTCTTCAATTCTATATGATATTCATATGATGTTTCAAGATGCAATATCATGTATTTTTGTAGTTGTCACTAAACTTAACAGACTCATACTTCAAATTGAAATTTTATTGACAATGATTATTTCATGGCAAAAACCATAACATGAAAGTTTTATGATACCGAACAATATCATCATCCTTATATTATATATTTTAAGTTTCCACTGAACAAATTATTAATAATTTATGCTCATAGTATAGATTTAACTTGATATGTATGATTTTTATTTTTTTTTTGCTATTTCTAGCACATGCCATTCTAAAGAGAATACCCTTATCTGAGATAAGCAATTGTGAGCTTAATTTTATCTTTTATTTTAGTTCAAACTATGGTATGTTATTGTATATATGTTGTTTTTTTTTCTAATTCATTGCCTTTAGTTATTCATCCTAACAATGCAAGAAGAAAAAGGAAAAATATATTTGCTGAATTACGCAACAAAAATGTCAACGGAAGAGGTACTGCAACATAATTAAGTGTTTATATATATGTACATTGGAATGAAGTGTTGAGCTCAATTGACATATCTAAATAGAAAATCATTATTATAACGACCAATATTTTCAATAATTTTGAATAATGAAATTTAAGATGATTTAGGTCCTACCTCAGCTTATTAAATGTAATAAGTAGTTGGCTAAAATAATTATTCTACTAACTTATGTTATTACCATCATTTGCACCATAACAATGTCAAAGTGTTAGGTAGTACCTGAACTTATCTGTATATCTTTCTCTGTTAAACATAATGAATTCCTAGAGTTATTTAATATGTTTACAAAAATGAAATTTAATGTAGAATCATTTATCACTTCTGATATAGTAATTGTTGATGTTAGTACCTCAACTTATTAAATGTAATAAGCTATCAGTTAAAATAATTATTCTACTAAAGTATGTTATTACCATCATTTACGCCATAACAATGTTAAAAGGAAGAATTAGTCACTCATGTTGGTCATTACAAGTATGGAAAGCAGGTGACATCTCGTTTAAGCAAGTTATTACTTGTTTAAGCGACTTTGATAGTGATCTTGCTTAGGCGAGTTTGGACGAGTTTTAAGCGATTTTCCGATGTTCCAACTTTACCTTTTTATCTTGTACATTTTCCTTTAGCCCTTTCATCTTCATTGTACCCTAGAATCCTGAAATTAGCACAAATTTGGAAATAAATCATTCTTTATTCATGTTATAATCATAGAATATGTAAAAAGGTTTAAATTCCTAAATTAGAAGTTGAATTATAGCTATTTTATCAACAAAAATCTATAAGTTTCTATCTTTTAATATGAAATATTACTGAAATATGACACTTATCACAAGTGAAGTTGCAAGAGGATTGTTTGACTCCACCAATGATATGTTGTGATCTACCCATTGTCATCCTACCGCCAAAGTTTGGTCATCATATTACACTAGTCGGAAGCAAGTTTTTACATATATAATGACCATTAGATGACATCTGTAGCTTACACTTTGTATTTTAATTTTTTGACATTATGTCAGGAATGTAAGTTCATTATGCATGCAATTTATTATATGTACCCACTAATTTAATTACCATGCAAGGAAGAATTAAATAATAAACAAACTAATAATTCCATAAAACTCAAACAAATGTATATTAAGTAAACAAGTTTTACACATCTAAAAAACATCTAACTGCATAAGTAAAAAAAAATTATAAACGATTCCTATGTCACAGTCTTTTCACGTACACAACCCTTTCATCTATCGCTCGTCTTGCTAGCATGAGGATAGTGTGCGTCCCTTCCCACACAGGCGTACCCTCAACAATATGACATTCGCCAACCATCAATTGCAGCGCCAATGCAATTTAATGACTAATACATTACGACCATAAACAAGTTATATTAAAATCACATTAAAAATATAAATAATAAATGTTGAGTTCTTACCACAATGAGATGCTTTGTATGACTATCATTTGTTGGTCTGACACCTTCTACATTTGCATGTGCATTAGATGGTATCATTGCAGAACAATCATCCTTGGCCATCTACTGATATATGA